>CM020247.1:9026471-10226471 GCA_009819775.1 Phoenicopterus ruber ruber
TGTTCACTGTAAAACAATTTCTTTCTTATGTCAAGATGAACCTCTCCAGTGTAACTGGTACCATTGCCCTTGTCTTTCCACGTGGCTCCTTGTGAAGAGAGAGCCTCCATCCTCTTGTAGCCACCCTTTAAGTACTGGAATACTGTGATGAGGTCCATCTGAGCCTTCTCTTCTCCAGGGAGAAAAAAAAAAACAACCTAACTCCTTCAGCCTTTCCTCATAGGGCAGGTTCTCCAGCCCTCTGATCATCTTCGTGGCCCTCTTTGGACCCTCTCCAGTTGTCTGTCTGCATTACTTGAATTGTGGGGACCAGAAATGGACACAGTACTCCAGGTGCGGCCGTCAGGTGCGAGCAGAGTGGGATGATCACGTCTGTCTCTGCTAGTAATGCCCCTGCAGATGCAGCCCAGGATCTGATTTGCCTTTGTTGCTGCAGCAGCACTGCTGACTCATGTTCAGCTTGTTGTCCACCAGGACCCCCAGGTCCTTTCAGCAAGGCTGCTCCCCAGCCACACAGATCCTAGCCTGTACTGGGCTCTTTGGTTATTCTGACCCAGGTGCAGGACTTTGCACTTGTCTTTGTTAAACTTCATACTGTTCTTGCTAGCCCACTCTTCCAGCCTGTCAGGTCTCTCGCAAGATGGCTCTTCCTTCTGACATGTCCACCACACACCCAGTTTAGTGTCATCAGCAAACTTGGTGCAGGTGCTTTCAATCTTCACCAGATCATTTATATAAATGTTGAACAGTGTGGGGCCCAGTACGACCCCTGGGGGACCCCACTTGTGACAGGCTGCCAGCTGAGTAAAAGCCATTGATCCCACCTCTGAGCGTGGCTGTTAGCCAATTTCCTACTCACCTCGCAGACCACCCATCCAGTCTGTATCTTGCCAGTTTGTCCAGGAGAAGGCTGCGGGAAAGTGTCAAATGCTTTGCTGAAGTCCAGGTAACAACATCCACTGCTCTCCTCATGTTGAAAGAAATGTTATTTTGTTGTAGAAGGTGATCAGGTTAGTCTGGCATGATTTGCCTTTGGTAATCCGGGCTGGCTTTTCCAATCACCGATTCATTTGACTTGTGATAGTTTCTAGGGGACTTGTTCACATTACTTTCTCAGGGACTGAAGTAAGACTTATGGGCCTGTAGTTTCCTGGGCCGCCTTCTGGGCCCTTCTTGTAGATGGGTATGACATTTACTCTCTTCCAGTCATCAGGAATATCCCCTGATCTCCACGACTTTTCAAAGATATAGACAGTGCTCTTGGGCAACAATGTCAGCCAGTTCTCTTAACACCCTGGGATGGATTCCATCCGGGCCAGTAGATTTATGTGGGTTGAGCCCTTGCAAGAGGCCAAAGACCAGCCCTTCCTCCACTACTGGTGGGTCAACACATGCGTTGCTGTAGCTACTTGATCCTGTGATCTGGGGTACAGCTACACCAGTAAAGACAGAGGCAAAGAAGGTATTGAGAAACTCTGCTTTCAGCATTAGTAGTGACTAGCTTCCTGCTCTGTTTAGCAATGGGCCTCTGTCGTCCCTGTGCTCTGCTTACTGCTCACGTACTGAAGAACTCTTTCTTGTTGTACTTGACATCTTTGGCCAATTTCAGTTCTAGCTGAGCCTTAGCCTTCCTGACTGCATCTCTGCATGCCCTAGCAAGGTTCTTGTAGTCCTTGATGGCTATTTAGACACCTTTCCATAGCCTGTATGCTTTTTATTTGCTTTAATCTACTCAAAGCTCTTTGTTAAGCCAGGGTGGCCCCTTGTTTGCTTTTTCCTTTCCCTTTGTAAGGGATGGAGATGTTCTTGTGCTTCCAGGAGGCTATTCTTGAATAACTCCCAGCACTCGCAAGCTCCTTTGCCCTCCATGGACGCTTCCTATGGAATCCCTTGCAGCTGGGCTCTGAGCATCTTGAGTTGGCTCTTCTAAAATCCAGGATCTTTGTCCTACTACTGGCCTTCATTGTGCTCGGCAGGATCTTTAAACTCCACAATGTTGTGGTCGCTGTATCCAAGGCTACCATGGTAGTTATGTTGTCAAGTAAGTCTTGTCGGTTTGTGAGCAGTAAAATCTAGCAATGCACTATTCCTAGTCGGCATGTCCAGCATCTGTAGCAGGGAAGCAGTCCTCAGTGCGTTCCAAGAACCTGAATGGACGACTTGTAACCACTGTGTTGTTTTCCCAACAAATGTCTGGTAATTGAAATCTTCCATGAGGACCAGGTTCTGTGCCTGAGATTCCTTGAGCGTTGAAGTCAGGTTTCATCAGCCTCGTCATCCTGACTGGAGGTCAGTAACAGATACCTACCATAAGATCCCCTTGGTGATGATCCCATCTAATCTTGATCCAAGGCATTTGACAGAACTTTCATGGTCTCCATAGCTCACCTCCCTAGACTCAAATTTCTCTTTTATGTAAAGTGCACACCACCTCATCTTCTTCCTTCCTGTCTTTCCAAGAGTTTGTAGCCATCCATTGTGGTCTTCCAGTCATGTGAGTTTTCCCACCAAGTTTCTGTGATTCCTAGACATCATAACTCTCAGGCTGGGCACAGAGCTCAGTTCCTCCTGTTTCTTTCCCAGACTGTGTGCGTTGCTATACATGCACTTGAGGTGGCGGACTTAGGGTTCTCGCCTTTGGAGAGGTTAGGGAGCATTCCTCAACTACTCGTTAGGTGCACTCATCCAACCTGTTGCTTATGAATATGCAGGTGTCACAGTTTTGGACAACTGCCCCCCCCCCCCCCCCCCCCCCCCCCCCCCCCCCCCCCCCCACCCCCCCCCCCCCCCCCACCCCCCCCCCCCCCCCCCCCCCCCCCCCAAGTTTGTTAGTTTAAAGCACGATTCACTAAGCCAGCCAATCTGTTAGCGAAGATTCTCCTGCCTCTTCTAGATAGGTGAATTCCATCTTCCCAATAGGCTGTATTCATCAAAGAACACCCCGTGATCATGGAAACCAAAGCCCTGACAATGACACCAGCCACAAAGACAGGTATTGATCTGCATGATGCGTCAACTTCTGCCTGCACCTCATCCCTGACTGGCAAGACAGAGGAGATCACTTGGACCCCCAGGGCTCTGAAGTCCTGCTTGATCTTGCCCAGGCTATGCTTTACTGTGTCATTGGTGCCCACATGGAAAAGAAGTAGGAGACAGTAGCCTGTGCTTTTAAGCAGTTGTGATGGTGTCCTGGTTTTGGCTGGGACGGAGCTAATTTTCTTTCCAGTAGCTACTGTGTTTGAATTTAGTATGTGAAGAATGTTGATAATACACTGATGTTATTAGTTGCTACTAAGCAATCAAGGACATCTTCCAGCTTCCCAGGTTTTGCTAATGTGCAGGTGCAAAAACCTGGGGGGGGTATAGCCAGAATAGTTGATCCAAACTGGCCAAAGAGAGTATTCCATACCATGGACGTCATGCCCAGTATAAGTGGGGGTCGGCCGGTGGACCAGTCCCTTTTCTTTTCCCTTTTTTAATTTGTTCGCGCCTTTTCGTTCGTTCATTTGGCTGTTCGTTCCTTTGGCTGTTCGTTCCCTCACTTGCTCTCTCTGGAACTTGCTATTCAGGGATAGCTGCTGGGGAATATTCCTTTTTCACGACTGCTGCTCGGGACAGGCTGTATCGGTCATTGGGTGGTGAGAAATTGTGCATTGTTTGTTTATATACTCTATTATCATTTTTATTATTATTATATAAATATATCATAATTTTTTTTTTCTGCTGTCCTGGTGATCTGTCTTTATCTCAACCCACGAGTTTTCCTTTTCTTTCCAATTCTCCCCCACTGGGGAGGGGGAGAGTGAGTCAGCAGCTGCATGGTATTCAGTTACCATCTGGGGTTAAACCATGACAGATGGTCTCTCTGAGGCATCCCAGATCTTGGCCTGGCAAGCAGCAAACTTCCCTTGACTGTATATCAGGCTAGCAGATGGGTGCCTCAGCGCCTCTCAGCAGTCACCCACTACTAGCACTCGCTGCTTCCTTTTGCAGCTTTTAGTATGTGCTGCTGGTGCAGTTTCTCCTGTGAATCTTGCTCATTGGCTTCGTCCACTTCATATTTATTGCTGGTTGGTACATATAAGGAAGGGGAGTGAAGTAACATCCTGTTTCCACGGGTCACCAGAGACCACAACGCCTCCTTCTCCAACATGCTGTCTGTTCACTATTAAAGCTCTTTGTCTGGTAGTCCTTGGAGGTCAGTGTCACAGGGACCTAGTATTCTTGCAAAGTCTCAAATAATACTCTATCTATTTCTTGTTCTCTCTCCTAATGCAGCATAGCCTGCTAACTTCTTCCTGCAGCTCCTCCACCCGCTTCCTGAGTGACTCCACCTGAGCACACCTTGCACAGGTGGAGCTTGCACCCTCCTCCACCCAGGAGGTGGGGGGTGCAGTCTTTGCAGCCCTCCATCTGGACAGCAGCTTCCCTAATAGGAAGCCCTGTCTGGGTGGCTGCCTCCACTCATCCCAGGCTAGCCTGGCTGATTCCTGGCTGCTGCAGAGCACAACCTTGCCTGGTCTCTACCACCATGCTTCTGACAACCTCAAAGCATGCTCAAAGCCCTTCTAATTCCCTGGAGACCTCAAGCTGCTGGGTAGGCTTGCACAGCCACCAGCTAGCTGGGGTGACCACCAGGGCTGCAGCCTAAGCCAGAAGGTGAGCAGAGCAGGCAGCAGCTGGATAATTGGCAGAGTGTGTAGCCCTTCCCACGCACCCTGACGCGCAAGCTGCTGACACCACTCCCAACAGACACTGATCTCGTTTGTACACCCTGCCGAACAAACTGCCTACACAACTCCTGGATCACTGGCGCTCCCTAGGGGCGAGTTATATGCAGTTTGAACTGGCCGCGGGAATAGCCGGCACGCCTAACTCTCACTCACCTCTAAGTGAGACCTGTCGCTGCTGGCCAGTTCAAGTCACAAAATTTAAACAATTTTAAATTTTTTGTTTAAAATTTTTGGTGTAATGAGAAAAAGGTCAGCAGAGTTACTACACTGGATTTCAAGAGAGCAAACTTTAAGCTACTCAGGGAGCTAGTTAGCAGTGTCCCCTGGGAATCTGCCTTTGAGGGCTTAGGAGTCCACAAGTGCTGGTTAGTTTTTAAGAACCGCCTTTTAAAAGCACAGGAGCAGGCAATTCCATTGTGTTGCAAGTCAAGCAAGCAGGACAGAAGACCAGCTTGGCTGAACAGGAAACTCCTTGTGGAGCTCAAGTCGAAAAAGAAATTGTACGATCTCTGGAAGCAAGGTTAGGCTTCACAGGAAGATTACAGAGCCGTGGTTCACATATGCAGGGAGAAGACATGAAAGGCCAAAGCTCAGCTAGAGTTGAAACTGGCCAGGGTTGTGTCAGACAACAAGAAAGGCTTTTTTAAGTATGTTATTACCAAGAGGAGGTCCAAGGAAAACATTGGACCGATACTTGTTGAAGATGGTCACTTTGCTAATAGGAATAAAGAAAAGGAAGAAGCATTTAATGCTTTTTTTGCCTCAGTCTTTAATAATACTGACAGACCTTGGGCTGCCCAGTCTTCTGAGTTGGAGGACCATGACTGCGGGAACAGTGACTTTCCATTTGTGGACACTGAAATTGTAAGGGACCAGTTGTATCAGCTGAATGTTCATAAGTCCATGGGGCCTGATGGGATTCATCCCAGAGTACTGAAGGAGTTGGCGGATGTTACAGCAGGACCCTCTCAATCATCTGCCAAAGGTCTTGAGAGTCTGGGAGGTCCCTGTTGACTGGAAGCTAGCGAACATTATTCCAATTTACAAGAAGGGCATAAGGGAACTACAGACCTGTTAGTCTAACCTCAGTACCTGGACAAATTATGGAGAAGATCATACTGGGTGCTATTGAAAGGCATTTAAAGAACAATGCAATCATCAGGCACAGTCAACATGGGTTCACAAAGGGAAAGTCCTATATGACTAATTTGATGTCCCTCTACAGTAAAGTCGCCCACCTAGTGGATGAAGGGAAGGCAGTAGATGTAGTTTTTCTGGATTTCAGTAAGACTTTTGAGACTGTCCCTCACAGTATCCTTCTGGACAAGGTGTCCAACTGTGGGATGAGCAGGTACACGGTGCGCTGGGTGAAGAACTGGCTGAAGGGCAGGGCTCAAAGGGTTGTAGTGAATGGGGCTACATCCGGCTGGCAACGGTCATCAGTGGTGTTCCTCGGGGCTCAATTCTAAGGCCAGTTCTGTTCAATATTTGATCAATGATCTGGATGCAGGAGTTAAATGCACTCTTAGTAAGTTGGCTGATGATACTAAACTGGGAGGTGCTGTTGACTCTCTTGAGGGAAAAGAGGCCTTGCAGAGGGATCTGGATAGATTGGAGCATTGGGCAATCATCAATGGCATGAAATTTAACAAGACCAAATGCTGGATTCTGCACCTGGGACGGAGTAATGCCAGACACAATTATAGATGGGAGAGGAGTGGCTGGAGAGGAGCCCTGCAGAAAGGGATCTGGGGGTGCTGGTTGACAGTAGGCTCAATATGAGTCAGCAGTGTGCCCTGGCAGTCAAGAGGGCAAACCACATCCTGGGGTGCATCAAACACAGTATAACCAGCCGGTCAAGAGAGGTGATATCCCTCTGTATTTAGCATTGGCATGTCCTCACCTTGAGTACTGTGTGCAGTTCTGGGCCCCACAATTAAGAAGGATGTTAAGGTCCTTGAATGCGTCCAGAGGAGGGCAACAAAGCTGGTGAAAGGACTGGAAGGAATGTCCTATGAGGAGCGTCTGAGGACACTGGGTTTGTCTAGTTTGGCGAAAAAGGAGGCTGAGGAGGGACCTCATTGGTCTCTACAGCTTCCTGAGGAGGGGATGTGGAGAGGGAGGTGCTGATCTCTTCTCCCTGGTATCCAGTGACAGGACGCATGGGAATGGTTCAAAGCTGTGTCAGGGAAGGTTCAGACTTGACATTAGGAAGCATTTCTTTACTGAGAGGGTGGTCAAACACTGGAACAGGCTTCCTAGAGAGGTGGTCAATGCCCATGCCTGTCAGTGTTTAAGAGGCATTTGGACAATGCCCTTAATAACATGCTTTAACTTCTGGTCATCCTTGAAGTGGTCAGGCAGTTGGACTAGACGATCGTTGTAGGTCCTTTCCAACTGAAATATAATATAATATAATATAAATAATATAATATAATATAATAGTAGTCATAGCAAATCTCTAGAGACTGCAAGCAGTTAAGGAGCCTGAATCTTTTCAGATCTGCATCATCTGTGATATTACCTTTATAGAAATAGTAAATAATATTAACAGTTTTCATAGAAAGTGTTAGCATTATTATCTGACAGAAAACAAAACTGACAAGTCCAGAATTAACAGGAACACACAAGGTTCTATACTGTAAGGTAAAATTTGGTAGTTGTTCTAATTATCCAGTGGATGTTAGGAAAAAAAAAAATGTAGCAGCACTTGTTTCAGAAAAAAGTCAATAGAACTTCCTGTGTCAAATTCATCTCCAGTACAACTCTACTGAAGTCAGCAGTGTTTCATAACGGAAAATTTGGTGCATGGACAACATATATGTGTACTCCTTATGCATCCTTTTGAGTAAAAATTTAAAATAGATACAGCATTACATACTTTACTGAGGAATAAAATGAGTCACAGAACAGTATAACCCTCTCAGTTTCACTTCAACGTGTATTACACAGCCCCTGTTCCTTTAATTGTAACATGCTGGTGAGGGAGCCAATGAGAGAAAGCGCCCCGTTGGACCTGTTGTTTGTGAACAGAGAAGGTCTTGTGGGTGATGTGACGGTTGGAGGCCGTCTTGGGCATAGTGACCATGAAATGATTGAGTTTTCGATTCTCAAAGAAGTAAGGAGGAGGGTCAGCAGAACTGCCACCTTGGACTTCTGGAGGGCAGACTTTGGCCTGTTTAGGAGCCTGGTTGACAGAGTCCCTTGGGAGGCAGTCCTGAAGGGCAAAGGACTCCAGGAAGGCTGGACACTCTTCAAAAGGGAAATCTTAAAGGCGCAGGAGCAAGCCGTCCCCATGAGCAGAAAGATGAGCGGCAGGGAAGAAGACCAGCCTGGCTGAACAGAGAGCTTCGGCTGGAACTTAGGAAAAAAAGGAGAGTCTATAACCTTTGGAGGAAGGGGCAGGCCACTCAGGAGGACTACAAGGATGTTGTGAGGTTACGCAGGGAGAAAATGAGAAGAGCCAAAGCCCAACTAGAACTTAGTCTGGCTACTGCCGTAAAAGACAACAAAAAGTGTTTCTATAAATACATTAGCAACAAAAGGAGGGTGAAGGAGAATCTCCCTCCTTTATGGGATGCAGGGGGAAACATAGTGTCAAGGGACACGGAAAAGGCTGAGGTGCTTAATGCCTTCTTTGCCTCAGTCTTTAACAGCAAGGGAAGTTGTTCTCTGGGCACCCAGCCCCCTGAGCAGGAAGATGGGGATGGGGAGCAGAATGAAGCTGCCATAATCCAAGGGAAATGGTCAGTGACCTGCTACACCATTTAGACACACATAAGTCTATGGGGCCAGATGGGATCCACCCAAGGGTACTGAGGGAGCTGGCAGAAGTGCTCACCAAGCCACTCTCCATCATTTACCAGCAGTCCTGGCTCACTGGGGAGGTCCCAGTTGACTGGAGGTTAGGAAATGTGACGCGCATCTACAAGAAGGGCCAGAAGGAGGATCCGGGGAACTACAGGCCTGTCAGCCTGACCTCGGTGCCTGGGAAGGATGGAGCAGGTCATCTTGAGCGCCATCACGTGGCACATATGGGACAACCAGGCGATCAGGCCCAGTCAGCATGGGTTTATGAAAGGCAGGTCCTGCCTGACCAACCTGATCTCCTTCTATGACACGGTGACCACTTAGTGGATGAGGGAAAGACTGTGGACGTTGTGTACCTGGACTTTAGTAAAGCCTTGACACCATCTCCACGGCATCCTGGGAGAAACTGGCTGCTCATGGCTGGATGGGCATACTCTGCACTGGGTAAGAAACTGCCTGGGTGGCCAGGCCCAAAGAGTTGTGGTGAATGGAGTTAAATCCAGTTGGTGGCTGGTCACAAGTGGTGTTCCCCAGGGCTCAGTATTGGGGCCAGTTCTGTTCAATATCTTTATCAATGATCTGGACGAGGGGATCGAGTGCACCCTCAGTAAGTTTGCAGACGACACCAAGTTGGGCGGGAGTGTTGATCTGCTTGAAGGTAGAAAGGTGCTACAGAGGGATCTGGACAGGCTGGATCGATGGGCCAAGGCCAGTTGTATGAAGTTCAACAAGGCCAAGTGCCAGGTCCTGCACTTGGGTCACAACAACCCAGGCAATGCTACAGGCTTGGGCGGGAGTGGCTGGAAAGTTCCCAGGTGGAAAAGGACCTGGGGGTTTGGTCGACAGCTGGCTGAATATGAGCCAGCAGTGTGTCCAGGTGGCCAAGAAGGCCAACGGCATCCTGGCCTGTATCAGAAATGTGTGGCCAGCAGGATAGGGAAGTGATTGTCCCCCTGTACTCGGCACTAGTGAGGCCGTACCTCGAGTACTGTGTTCAGTTTTGGGCCCCTCAATACAAGAAAGACATTGAGCTGCTGGAGCATGTCCAGAGAAGGGCAATGAAGCTGGTGAAGGGTCTAGAGCACCAGTCCTATGAGGAGCGGCTGAGGGAACTGGGGTTGTTTAGCCTGGAGAAAAGGAGGCTCCAGGGAGACCTTATCGCTCTCTGCAATACCTGAAAGGAGGTTGTAGTGAGATGGGTGTCAATCTCTTCTCCCAGGTAACAGGCGATAGGACAAGGGGAAATGGCCTCAAATTGTGCCAGGGGAGGTTAGATTGGATATTCGGAAAAATTTCTTCACTGAAAGGGTTGTCAGGCACTGGAACAGACTGCCCAGGGAAGTGATTGAGGCACCATCCTTGGAGGTATTAAAAGACGTGTAGATGTGGCACTAAGGGACATGTTAGTGGTGGACTTGGTAGTGATAGGTTAATGGTTGGACTCGATGATCTTGGAGGTCTCTTCCAAGGAAAACGATTCTATGATTCTATGTCTATGTGAGCCTATAGTCTGTATACTTACATCTCCATCTAGCAGCCTCTGATCATCACAGTCCCTGGTTGGGCTAATGTCTGCCTCATCACCCAAATAGGTTCTTTTGGTTCATCGGGAGTATAAGGAGAACGAACAGTTTGTCTTCACTTCCTCAATAGCTTCTTTAATATCTTTGATGGCCAGTGATATTGCATCCCTTTTTCCTTCTGCACCTCTGTACTGACTCTCCCAAGTTGGCTGTGGCCCTAGAGCCAGCTGACAGTTGACCATTGCTTTCATGCCCCCTGCAGGGAGAGCATGAGCGTGCTCCAAGCTCTGTTTGCCTCTAGCATGTCTTCAGCAGCCTTGCCCAAGCTCTGAGAGCTTATACTCTGTTTCACCTCTGCCACAATCTGATCAATATCTTCCTCTTGTTCATAGCTGTCCATTCTTGGATATGGAGCAAACTCTGCCTCTTTCTCAGGGCTATCCGACTCTCCATCAGATCGTCATCATAATGGTGAAGGCGGGCACCAAGAGCTTCCTTGCGATAGTTGTCAGCTTCCTCCCTTTCCCACTCATAGAGCTGAAGCCCCTCCCTAACATCAAGGTCCAGCACATCCCCTATCTCCTCATACATGCTCCTGCTGCCTATAGTCAGCATAGGGCTCAGCATACGCTCATCCTCTCCTTGGTGGAGGGGCTGGTGAGCATAGACATAACCGGAGTACGCTGCATTCATGGCTTCCTCATGTTCAATGGAGTGGAAACGTACATGATCAGGCAGTGTTCGATTGTTAACAGCCTCAGTGTGCTCTGCTTCAGCATTTTCTGAGTACTCCTCAGACTCAGGCCTGTACTGCACTGCATATGTACTCTCATCCTCATTCTCCTGTACTAAATCTACATCGTAGCCATCCTCTGCTGCGGCTATAACATCCCCTTCCACCACGTCCATGTGATTGTGGAAATCACTCTCAGTGCTGGCTGATCGAGCTAGCATTCCTTCCTCTTCCTGCCCAGACGGTACCTTGGTTGCTGTTTCTCTGCCTTGAATAGCAGATCACAGACTGTCGTTCCTCTTCTACCTGTGAGTGCTCAAGTCAGCTTCCACTGATTCATTCATATCTTCATTTGCTGGCTCTTCATTCACCTCCACCTCAGATGGTATGACCAAATGGTTCATGGAAAGTTCTGGTGTGTAGGCCACTTATTCTATACACATTTTGTCTACCAGGACTGGAAAGAAATTAAGAGCGTGATGTTATTAAAAAAAACCAAACAAACCCCCCACACACAACCACAAGCAAAACAAACAGTCAAATAAAAAAGCCCTACAATGTGGAGTCAACAAACAACCCCAGAGTAGCAAAAGGCACCTTGCTTCTCCAACAGACAAAGTTTTGGCTTCATCAGCTCTGAAGTCAAAGGACAACCAGCACAACAGCATGACATTTGAATGCGAATTGATTTCTACCAGCACCATTAATTCAGAGATGGGACCACAATTCCTTTGAGAATTGCAGTTTACAGTTTTATGGACAAATTCTCTGGGAAAGAATCCACTATCTCAGACCAGTCCAAGAGGTGCTTCTATGGACTGGCCAGACGTCTAGACAATGCAGACAAGATGCACATCAAAGCAACTAACTTCCACCAGGGGCTCAATTGTGGTAGAGATATTGTGATAGGATGTGGCAGTGTAAAGTGACAAAGAGATTTTATCCTATTGCAGTAGTCTGCAATTGGTCAGATATATGATACCTTTGCAGACTAGACATTTCCAACATGATATATTCAACTGAGATCCTCACTAGGGCACCTTTTAGTCAATGGAGAGAAGACACTTTTAGGGTGCAATGCAAAGTGCCCGTTTCTCTTCCCTAGAGAAGCATGCATCTAAAATTATGCAAAATTACTTCTGCCCCAAATGTCTTTCCTAAAACAGGGAATAGACATTACAAATATTCATAACTGTGACCCTTGCCACATTGAGACTAGTGAGACATTTTAGTTTTACCAAATGCGTTCTGCTCAGAGTAAAAAATTTCAAATGATGACATAATTACAGAGGTCTGCCAACAATGATAATTATATACAGCATGGAAATAAGAAAAACCTATAAGAATACAGCTTATCTCTAGATGTTTCTCAGAGCAACCAAGTTTACCTAGCTCAGAGGGTATAGTTTTTACCTGCCAATTGCAGCTATTCTGAACCTTGTCCAATGTTTTAAAATGTCGTGTCATAAGACCATCTCATGTATTTCAAGTCTAATCACATACCCATAAGAAAATATAATTTTAGCCTGTGGTTTACTACCAAATATAAGGGGGGAAAAATGCCTGTCGGAAGACTTATATTTTGATATAAAATGATGCTATAAAAAGATGCTATAAAATATGTCAGATACCAATAATAATTAAAAAATAATTCAATGCATAAAATAGAACTTGAACCAAATTTAGTGAACTCAGGCAGAGAGTCTTAAATTACACTGCTGCACTAAAAAAGCTCTATGCAAAGCCACAGAAACAGTTGTTGGGTTTTTAATTTGGGGTTTTTTGTTTGGTTTTTGTGGGTTTTTTTTACTCATGTAGAGAAAAAGCAATAGTGATTTCAGCTGCTGTCCATCAGAGTTCCTGATGGGCAGGGGAGGGCAGCTAGGAGTTATTTGTGCTACAGCTCTATAGGAACCCCCTGTGGGTGTAGCTACCATTTCAGCAAGTGTTTCATCTTGTCTGTGCCATACCCATTGTTTTAGTCTTTAAAACTAAGTCCTTAAAAGAGAGGAAAAGGAAATCTTGGCCCAGGCTCCAGATGATAGACTTTTTTCACTTCCAGAAACAACACATACATAACTTGTACAAATCTAACATGCTATGCTTAGTCTCTAATACATGCCTTTCCCACTTTCCCCTGAAAACAAACAAACAAACCCAAAACAAACTAGGACTTAAGTCATAATACATAGATACAAAATACTAATTAAGAAATCACATAAAAACCATACACAAAACTGACTGAGCTTTCTAGGACTTCATATAAACAAAAAGCAAACAGAAGTAGCTTATGGATTTAGACTTGCATCAAAAGAAGTATTAGAAAATTGGGGGGGTCTTTTAACTGAAAAAGTGAAAGTATGTGAATAAGAACTCTCCAGTGACAGGGTAATGTTTTTCATCCAAGATTCTAAGAACTGAGGAGAAATTGAAGATTTCTTACAACATGCATTAAATAATGAGAACCCTCCACAAAACAGATGACTAGAGCTATTATTTAAGGAAACACTATAAAAACAACAGCATTGAAGATTTTTAAATCTTAAGCATGGATCAAACAAAAAGAAAAGATGATAATGTATTAGGGTTTAGAAAAAAACATTCCAAGAAGAATTCATTGTTTTCATGAAGTTTGTGGTAAAATTCCCATTGATTTACAGAGACAAAGAATTAGGCCCAAACAGAATGTTGTTTAAAAAAAACTTCCTTCAATCAGTTGCATTCAAAGCACCAATGACATCTAGGTAAGAGCCAGTGGCTCACTCACAGAGAAAGGGTAGTAGTAGGGAGAAATGAAGTTACACACAGCCACACAGAATGACAAATTTTCTGAAATCTTTATCATTTATATCCTGCCACATATCTTTAACTGAACAACATCAAGTTATGGACTGGGTGGGTTGACCTTGGCTGGCTGCCACACACCATCCAGCCGCTCTCTCACTCCCCTTCCTCAACAGGACAGGGGGAGAAAATAAGATGGAAAAAACTCATGGGTCGAGATAAAGACAGGAAGATCACTTACCAATTACTGTCATGGGCAAAACAGACTTGAGGAAAATTCATTTAATTTATTGCCAATTAAAATAGATTTGGATGGTGAGAAACAAAGACAAATTAAAACAACACCTTCTCTCCATCCCTTTTTCCCAGGCTCAACTTCACTCCTTCATTCCTGATTCCTCTATTTCCCCACACTCTGAGCAACGCGGGGGGGTGGGGAACAGAGGTTTTAAGTCAGTCCGTAACAGTTCCGCTCTGCCGCTCCTTCCTCCTGCTCCAGCATGGGCACTCCATGGGCTGCAGTGTGGATATCTGCTCTGGAGTGGTCTCCTTTACAGGCTGCAGGGAAACATCTGCTTCACCATGATCTCTTCTAAAACTTCCACAGGATTCAGGGGAATCGGCACCTGGAGCACCTCCTCCCTCTCCTTCTCTGACCTTGGTGTTTCTCACACTTTTTCCTCACTCCTCACTCTGCTGTGCAATGTTTTGCCCTTTCTTAAATATGTTTTCACAAAGGCACCATCAGCTTCATTGATTGGCTCAACTTTGGCCTACGGTGGATCCGTTGCCAAGCCAGCTGAAACCGGCTGCGATCTTAATGGGGCAGCCTCTGGCCTCTTCTCACAAAGGTGTTAGGGAATTTTATTGTACCCCTTAAAAGGGAATTAAACACGATTGTACTTCCATATATATAAAAAAAAAATAATAATGAACAGTGCACTGGGCAGAGTCCTGCCACCATCATAAGCAGTTCTACAAAGAGTCTGCAAAGACATGTCATGAGCTGATTCCTTATATCACTTGCACCAGCACCAATACCCTGAGTGGTTGCATGCGGCACCTCAGCCTGGTGGCCCTGGGTCCATCCCCCAGCACCAGCTCTGCTGCTTAAAGGTGGCCCCTGAGTGATCCCCCCATTCCAGGATGGCTACAAGACAATGCTGTGACTGTTTCTTATCTCTTCACCAAGAGAAACTTCACTCCCTTACAGAGAGAGAGTCCGCCTGTCTCTGGCATTCCTGCTTTCAGCCAGTTTAACCCCTCCCTTCTCACAGTTGGGCCTTCTTGCCCTCCATGCCAGATCATTCCTCAGTCACAAATTACCACTGCTGAGCAGTTACAATTTGAATTTCCCCTTCAGAGCGCCCTCCCCCCCAACCTTGCCATGTAAACCCAATACAGGGAAGAAGTAAAAATTCAACTGCATGAAGACTATATCTCAACTCAAACTATCAAATGCCACAAATTTACTACAGTCAAAGCTAAGACAACATCCAAAAACACATGACCAAATTTTGAAGTCATATAACACAAGATCAATTCAAAATACTAGCAGACAAGAAACGGACACCATTACTGACCAGTCCAGCTCTGAAAAATTAAAAGATACAAACTATTTAAAATATTGTTATAGACCATTGAAGGCCTCAACTTTTCCTTTTCCAAAATGGAAGTTTCCAAAGTAAAACAGTTTTGGTTGTTAAATCCTAAACATTAAAAAAAAAAAACACACACACCACAAAAAAAAACCAAAACCCCACACATTCTACATTCAGAAAAGTTACATTTTTCAAAAAACATCCATTTCTGGTTGTCCCTTCCTAATCTTCCAATTTAATTTTTTTAATTTTGCAAAAGAAAAAAATGTTTCCATTTATTTAAAATATTCATTCCTAAGGGTGTATGGAGGTTTACTTATGAAACTGTTAAGTAAAAGTGTTAACACTTAAGTTACTAGGGTTTAAGTGACCTTCAGTGGAAAATAAGCTTTAAATCACATACATTCATTTAACTACTTAACAAACATTTGGTCTTTAATAAGGCCACTGCCTTTATAGCTGGAAGTCAAGTGAAAAATGACATTTTCTTCTCTCAGTAACATTACCATCAAGCTGATACAAGGTCTTTCTGATTATTCTTTCCAGGCTTTCACAAAAAGGACAGAAAAAAGCTTCACCTCAAAAATCAAAAAAAACCACACACCACGTTACATAAGATGCCATAAATGGGAGAGAAGATAAGCAAGAGAGGTCATTTGACTCTGTAAATAAAGACACAACATCCCTCCAAAAGATGTCATACTCACACATTAATTACCCAGAATAGCAGCTTTGTTCCAATAATCAGACACTTAAAAGAAAGCACTCTCTAAGCACTACTAGCTCTGCACTCAAGCCTCGATGGATGAATCTGACTCCAAAACAGATAAATCAGGCATCAAGTACTAATAAAACTAGCCTTTCACTGAAGGTGAAACTACCTTCCTGGCTATAAAGAAAAAAATATTAAACATCTCCACATATTTTTAAGCAACAGAAAAAAGAAACCAAAAAAAAAGACTCAGTAATTTGAAGTTTAAGGCTCACAGATCACTGGTGCTAATCATGACGTGCAATTAGAACAGCTGAAATTGAGCATTCAGGTTCAAATTGGGTTTTGTTTGTTATTTGTTTCCAAAGTCCACAATTCCCTCTCTTCTGAATTGGTAACCTGTTTGCTTATATTTCTGTGTATCAAGTAAATCGATAAAGGAGATCACTTCTCCCAAAACAGCTTAAAAAAAAATACTTGTAAAAATATTATATTCACTGATGGGCAAGACATATGCCTTGAAAGTGACATTAAAGAAGAAAACAATTCATCTTATTTCACACCTATGAACCCTAATAATCATCATCATCAGGAAATAGTAAAGTAAAACAGTTGTATACAGAAAATTGCTATGCACACAGTTTTCGACAAAAGCTTGTAGAATCCTTGTGTGACTGCAAAATTTTAAACTTGGGGCATAAGAATTTCAATAGGACAATCTGCCTTTAAGATTTGCTACAGTGTTTTATACAAATTTCCTTCTTCCTAAATACCCATGTAAACTTCCATTTCTGAGGCCAAGCTCCTCTTAAGAATTTAGTAAGAGCAAAGTTGAAAATACACACTCCACGGTGTTCAACAAAATAACCTTCTGTGTCCTAGCCACCAATAGCAAGATAATATAATTTTATTAGAGAAAAAAAAAAATAAAGTTCAGGTGGACTTTGACACAATGAAATACAAGCAAGAGAGGTACAGCAGGAGGAGAAGGAAAAAAAAAAAAAGAAAATGTGTTGGAAACACCAAGAAGGTAAATTATGAGGGGGGAAAAATACCAAATGAGATTTAGTAAGTTAACGTTTTAATTATTTTTTAAATATGCAAGTCCATAACATTTCAAAATAACAACAAGTAATGAATAGAATAGAATAGAATGGGAATGGGAATGGGAATAGGATGGTCCCTTCCCAGCTGGAAGGGACCTACAACGAAACATCTAGTCCAACTGCCTGACCACTTCAAGGATGACCAGAAGTTAAAGCATATTATTAAGAGCATTGTCCAAATGCCTCTTAAACACTGACAGGCATGGGGCATCGACCACCTCTCTAGGAAGCCTGTTCCAGTGTCTGACCACCCTCTCGGTAAAGAAATGCTTCCTAATGTCAAGTCTGATCCTCCCCTGGCACAGCTTTGAACCATTCCCATGCGTCCTGTCACTGGATACCAGGGAGAAGAGATCAGCACTTCCCTCTCCACATCCCCTCCTCAGGAAGCTGTAGAGACCAATTAGGTTGCCCCTCAGCCCTTTCACCAGCTTTGTTGCCCTCCTCTGGACGCATTCAAGGACCTTAACATCCTTCTTAAATTGTGGGGCCCAGAACTGCACACAGTACTCAAGGTGAGGACATGCCAATGCTAAATACAGAGGGATAATCACCTCTCTTGACCGGCTGGTTATACTGTGTTTGATGCACCCCAGGATGTGGTTTGCCCTCTTGACTGCCAGGGCACACTGCTGACTCATATTGAGCCTACTGTCAAAGCACCCAACCCCAGATCCCTTTCTGCAGGGCTCCTCTCCAGCCACTCCTCTCCCAAATAATTGTGTCTGGCATTACTCCGTCCCAGGTGCAGAATCCAGCATTTGGTCTTGTTAAATTTCATGCCATTGATGATTGCCCAATGCTCCAATCTATCCAGATCCCTCTGCAAGGCCTCTTTCCCTCAAGAGAGTCAACAGCACTCCCAGTTTGGTCTCATCAGCAAGCTTGCTAATGGTGCATTTAACTCCTGCATCCACATCATTGATAAAAATATTGAACAGAACTGGCCTTAGAATTGAGCCCCGAGGAACATTGCTAGTGACCGAGTCACCAGCCAGATGATGTTATTTTTAAATAACAACATGGATATTGTTATTTTAAATAGGACAGATTTGGTTTAGGTCTTAAAAACTGTAGGTTTTGTAGTATATGTACTTTTCACTCTAGTTGGCCAATGCAATTTTTGGGAGAGATAAACACGTAAAAGTAATTTTTAACTACTCTCAGTTTTATAATCAAAACTATTTTCAAAGTATTCAAAAATGTTGAATATTATTGATTCATAATATTCAATCCCACAAAAAAATCATTTTTTCTCTCCAAGTGTTTCAAATTAGTTACAAAATTGTTCACAAGAGTGTGAATAGGTTCATTATTTTCAAATTTCTTCTTCTCAAAAGTACTAGACTGTTTAGAAAAGTTATCTCTAGGTAAAGACCAGACACTGAAAAAACAAAATCTGTCCAAACAGTGAAAAGTTTACAGAACTGAACTAATGAAAACCAGAGGAAACAGAATTTGCAACTTACACTACAGTATTTGCTCACGCTGTTATCTCTATGACAAGTACACAGCATGTGGATATAAATAATACCGACTTAATATCCACATGACTTAATTCTAGTTCAACAAATTAACAGGCCACCTGCACATTTTTTTTTTAATGTAGAGAACTTGAAATGTAAATACTTCAAATCTATGAATACTAGATGTATTGGGTCTGGCTGAGATGGAGTTAACTTTCCCCATAGCAGCCCTCATAGTGCTGTGTGTTTGTAGCTAGGACGGTGTAGATAACACCCAATGCTTTGGCTACTGCTGAGCAGTGCTCCCACAGCATCAAGGCTGTCTCTCCAACTCCCCTCACCCCAAAGGCCAGTAGGCTGGGAGTGGGCAAGAGGTTGGGAGGGAACATAGCCAGGACAGCGGACCAAACTGGCCAAAGGGATATTCCATACCATATGACATCATTCTCAGCAATAAAAGCTAAGAGAAAGGAGGAGGAGGGGAGTGGCCATTCATTATTCAGGCATTGTCTTCTGAAGCAACCAATACAAGTCCTGAGACCCTACTTCCCAGGAAGTGGCTGGACATTGCCTGCTGATGGGAAGTAGAGAATAAAATCTTTTTGTTTCCTTTGCTTCTGTGTGGGGCCTTTGACTTTCTTTGTTAAACTGCCTTTATCTTGACCCACGAGTTTTTCATCTTATTCCTCCCCTATCCTGCTGAGGAGGAGGAAAGAGAGTGTGGCTTGGTGGGCACCTGGCAGCCAGCCAAGATTAAACCACCACACTGGATTTTCTTAAGATACTTACCAATCATAATAAGGTATTGTAAGTTTCAATGGGGGCTTGTTTCTCCTACTAACTGCAGCAGTCATGTTTCTGACCGCAACTAGTCTAAAACATTGTAGAAATTCTATTGAAACTCACAGTAATATTGTCACTAAGAGGGAACTTTATATTGGTCCATGCTTGCGACATCACACCCATGTCAACTGATATCAACATTGTTTTTACAACAGAATCACAGCTAGCCAAAGATCAGACTTTGTGCCACAGTACTCAATGGCTTACAACTCATGGTTCCTCACAACTGAAAGGGGAAAAAAAAAAGTCAAATTTGTTAATAAAAGGAAAAATTTGCAAAAAGACATGGATTTATGACCAATAAAATGCTGAATTATTTGAACAAGACCCTCATATTGTCATAGACCAATACTCTTTGACCAGGTTCTTTTAGAGATTCCACACGAGGAGGTTTTAATGTTTAATATCAAATTTACTTATTTGAAGATATTTGGCATTGCACGGGATTTCAATTTAGCAGTGATGCAGCAATATACTGAAATCACAACACAAGCACAATGTAGTAATTGAAATATACAGTTGGACCACAATACAAATGTGCTTCCCATTACCGGTCTCTATATGCACACCATCACGACGTGGGTCTCCCCTTGGGAAGGAATATGTGGGTTGAAGCCAGCTCAAGCCTGTTGCTCCCTACAAAGTTAATTTTGTTGTTTGCTCAGTTTTTATACTCGATGTTGGGCTAAGCCACATATACATCCCCATCCCCCTCCTCCACCCGCTGGTCTGGCTGGCTCAGGAACATAATACTCTCTGTTGATTAACTCAGGAAAGGCCATTTACACAACCAGTTGACCCAGTGAAATGATATAGCTGTTTATCTAAAACAAAGGACACCCCCCCCCCACTCCATTTCCATCTGTGTTGAGCAAAATTCAGCTTCCTTTACACTTTCTACATTCTTTTCTGAGTTTCATGAGCACATTCATAGATATATAATAATAATAAAATATAAGGATAATAGAAAATATAAAAATGAACGATGCAAAATTTCTCACCACCCAATGACTAATACAGCCCATCCCGAGCAGCAATCATGGAACAGGATATTCATAGAATCATAGTATCATAGAATAGTTTGGATTGGAAGGGACCTTTTAAAGGTCATCTAGTCCAACCCCCTGCAATGAGCAGGGACATCCTCAACTAGATCAGGTTGCCCAGAGCTCCATCAGCCTGACCTTGAATGTTCCAGGATGGGGCATCTACCACCTCTCTGGGCAACCTGTTCCAGTGTTTCACCACCCTCATTGTGAAAAACTTCTTCCTTATGTCTAGTCTATATCTCCCCTCCTTTAGTTTAAAACCATTACCCCTTGTCCTGTCACAACAGGCCCTGCTAAAAAGGTTCAACTTAATTGTTGATGATCCCACATATAATACAGAAAACATTATATTATTAACTTGATAGATGTATATGAAACTATAAGTAGTGAACATAGAAATGGCAGTGAATTACGAATCACAGAATGGTAGGGGTGAAGGGACCTCTGGAGATCATTCAGTCCAACCCTCCTGCCAGAGCCGGGTCACCTAGAGCAAGTTGCACAGGGACCGCATCCAGACGTTTTGAATATCTCCAGAGAAGGAGACTCCACAACTCCCTGGGCAGCCTGTTCCAGTGCTCTGGCACCCTCACAGTAAAGAAGGTTTTCTTCATGTTCAGATGGAACTTCCTGTGTTCCAATTGTGCCTGTTGCCCCTTGTCCTGTCACTGGGCACCACTGAAAAGAGTCTGGCCCCATCCTCTTGACCCCGCCCTTGAGATATTTATAAGCGTTGATGAGATCCCCTCTCAGTCTTCTCTTCCTCAGGCTGAACAGCCCCAGCTCCTCAGCCTTTCCCATAGGAGAGATGCTCCAGTCCCTTAATCATCTTCGTGGCCCTCCGCTGGATTCTTTCCAGTAGATCCTCATCTTTCTTGAATTGGGGAGCCCAGAACTGGACACAGTACTCCAGATGGGGCCCCACTAGGGCAGAGTAGAGGGGGAGGATAACCTCCCTCGACCTGCTGGCCACACTCTTCTTAATGCACCCCAGGATGCCGTTGGCCTTCCTGGCCGCAAGGGCACATTGCTGGCTCATGGTGAATTTGTCATCCACCAGGACTCCCAGGTTCTTCTCCGCAGAGCTGCTTTCCAGGAGGTCAACCCCTAACCTGTACTGGTGCATGGGTTATTCCTCCCCAGGTGCAGGACCCTGCACTTGCCCATGTTGAACCTCATGAGGTTCCTCTCCACCCAACACTCTAGCCTGTCCAGGTCTCGCTGAATGGCAGCACAGCCTCCTGGTGCATCAGCCACTCCTCCCAGTTTTGTATCATTGGCAAACTTGCTGAGGCACACTCTGTCCCTTCATCCAGGTTGTTGATGAATAAATTGAACAAGACTGGGCCCAGTACTGACCCCTGGGGGACACCACTAGCTACAGGCCTCCAACAGACTCTGTGCTGCTGATCACCACCCTCTGAGCTCTGCCATTCAGCCAGTTCTCAATCCACCTCACTGTTCACTCGTCTAGCCCACACTTCTGATCTTACCTATGAGGATGTTGTGGAGACAGTGTCAAACGCCTTGCTGAAGTCAAGGTAGACAACATCCACCACTCCCCCTCATCCACAGCCAGTCATGCCATCATACAAGGCTATCAGATTGGTCAATTAAATTCAACTGGATTTGAGTCATTTATGCACACTGCAGAGGCAATTCACGTGCCAGACTTCATTTTCCCCACTGTTTCTAAACCTATTTTGCTATAACCAGGATATAAAATTCTGTAGTGAGGAAGGGTACTAATTCTAGTAATATGAATCAGTACAGACGACTCTTGCTGTAAATGTTCAAAAGCACATTCATTGTGCGGCAGTAAATGAAGTAAACTGCTGAAACTGTAGAGGATAAGTTTAGAAAAAGGCAATTTATCTGAGAAACATCTCTATATCTTTGTATAGTGCTTGAAAAATATTTTTAGGAAGAAAAAGACGATAAGAAATTGTTATATTTACAAATTTAACAACTTACTGAAAACAAATTATTCAAATGCCGCTGCATTTAAACTCTACCCCATTTAATATGTATACAACAGAGAAAAAGTATTTTAGCAGCCTTACATTCACATAACAACTTCAGAAATTAATAATTTAGGTAACCTAATTATTAAACTGAATGTCAAAAAAAAAAAATTCCTATTTCAAACACCATTATGTAAGGGTATGTGGAAGGAGAGTGTCTGCTCCTTTAAGGGTATCTGGTCAAGGACCTTTTTCAATGCAGCATGGGAAAATAAGAAAAGGAGCAGCCATAAAAAGAACATACATGGACACAAACCTGACGGACAAACAATAAGGGAGCAGTGAGGAGAACCAAACCTAGTCAGTCACAGAAATTGATGAGAGAATGTGAGAGTGTGAGTAGGTTTATTCCAGGAAGGTTATCCGATCAGGGACCTGGTTGACTGGGAAACTAAGGGGAAAAGGGGTAAACCAAAAACCAAATAGACAGAGATCTGACAAAATAAACATGAAGACAATGACAAGGAACAAACCTCACCAGTCACACTAATTGATGGGCTGTCAAGAAACTACAGGCACCACTTCCAGGAAGATCAACCTGGATTTTGCAACTGATAAGATTGTAAACCAGGGGGATCCTGGACTGGGAGGGGTGAGGGAATCCATAGAGCTCTACAAACCCCGAGGGGATGTGCAGGGGGAAGAGTGGGGGCAGGAAGACAGGGGTATAAAAGGGTCCAGGCCAGTCAGTACCCTTGTCTGGCTGAGCCCTGCTCCTGATCACCATAGTCCTGTCTTCTTTTTAAACCCTTTCTTAACTGTCTCTCTGCTTCATCTCACTCTCTATCCCGTGTGTATGTTTGCGGCAAGGACTAAGTGCCAGCAATTGGTGAGACTATGTGAGTGGATTTGGTGCCAGCTACTGGAGTCAGACTAGGGGTGTAGGCACTCTGCGTCTATGGTGTCAGCTACTGGAGTGAGCGAGGGTCTCAGCATCAGTAGTTGGAGGGGCCACAGCTCTCTGGATCTAGGGAGGGTCCTACAGAATTTGTGCCCGTAGTTGACAGTTACTGGGGGAACTGGCATGAGCAGACTGGGTATCAGCTACTGGTGGAGTCAGACTGGGGTGTAGGTGCCCCGGGCCTGTGTTCTCAGCTACTGTAGGGAGTGGGAGTCTCAGTGCCAGCTACTAGAGTGAGTGGGGATCTTGGCTGCCAGCTACTGGAATGAGAACTGTGTTAATGAACAATGCATTGGGCAGAAGCCTACCGCAATAAGCGGTTCTACAACCGAGTCTGCAAAGACATGTCATGAGCTGATTCCTTATATACACTTGCACCAGCACCAATACCCTGAGTGGTTGCATGCGGCACCTCAGCCTGGTGGCCCTGGGTCCATCCCCCAGCACCAGCTCTGCTGCTTAAAGGTGGCCCCTGAGTGATCCCTCCCATCCATATGGCTACAAGACAATGCTGTGACTGTTTCCCCCCTGCAGCCCCTCCTGCTACCAAAACTTTGCCATGTAGGCCCAATACAGCAATATAATGAAAATTTCCCTCCCTGTTATATCAATCAGTCTTTATAGTACGAAAGTGTATTAACTTTGTTTTATTTCTTGCTTGTCTCCAGCAAATCCCCTCTTCTCGAGGCCTTGTCTTGTGAAATGTTTTCTTTGTTTTAATCCTTAACCCTTCATCATTTCTATTCTGACCTAATCTGAATTGTATTCTGGTTATTTCTGTGACAGCTATTACTTACTATATCTTGTAGGTACTCTTTCAAGCTACTGCTCTATGTGGTAGTACCCTATTTCACAGGTACAACCAGAATCCTTAATTTATAAAGATAATACCTTTCATTTTACAACATTTCAATACATATGGCTTGATTGTAATAAATTAACAAAATTATCAGAGGACAGACACCTATGTGAAAAATAAAAAATTGCATAACCCTTTTGTAACAAAAATCAAAGTTATTATTATAGGAGGAGACTCTTTAAGGCTTTTGAAAGCTAATACAAAATTACAGTATTTCTATCATAAATTAGTGAGGTTTTAGCTATATTGCAAATCTGTCTCTTCAGAGGCCATTCTTATGGCATGGTATTTAGAATAGACTTCTGTTTGTTCCTCTACCAAAACAAAAAAAAAAAAACCCACAGAGGCTCCTACCTGAAAAAGACTATTCTTTGTTAGAGTAGGGCCTGTGAGCCACTTGGCTGTATTTCTATACTCTAGTCAACATGCTACAGAACTCTATAAATGCAAACTCTGAAAAGCACAATGCAAAAGCATTTGTTGAAAGAGGAGAGAAAAGCTCAAACTTCTTGAACAGAAGTGTTGGGGTTTTTTTGCTGGGTTTTTTTTTTGTTGTTGTCGCTTACAGAACTGCTACCACAACCGCTACCTCTAATTATAAAACACTTCATTTTTCCCATCTTTCCTTACTGTTTTTATTGATTGATATTGTCCTTTTCCATCCCAGAAACAACTTTCTAATGTACTACTTGGGGTAATTTGCAAGGAATGCAAATCAGCCATCTTCTAAAATACTCAGATGCTCTTGCTGTGTAAATAGTTCTATTTACACTGAGTTTAACTAACATGTATATGCTGTTTTCCACATATTCCAATTTGAAGACAAGCCTGTAAGGGTACGTGAGAGTGTGTCTGCTCCTTTAAGGGTATCATCTGGTCCAGGGCCTTTTCAATGCAAAAAGGGATAATAAGAAAAGGAGGAAGCCATAAACAAGAACATACAGAGACACAAACCTGACAGACAAAAATAACAGAGACAAAGACAAGAAACAAACCATATCAGACACACTAATTGATGGCTTATAATACTGGGTCTGGCTGGGATGGAGTTAACTTTCTTCATAGCAGCCTATATGGTGACATGTTTTACCTTTGTGGCTAAAACAGCGTCTGTAACACACTGATGTTTTAACTGTTGCTGAAGTGTTTACACAGTGTCAAGGCCTTCTATGTTTCTCACTCTGCCCCCACAGAGAGTAGTTTGGGAGCACGTAATCCTGGTGGATTGACCTTGGCTGGATGCCAGGTGCCCACCAAGCTGCTCTATCACTCCCCCTCCTCAACAGGACAGGGGGAGAAAATATGACGAAAGGCTCTTGGGTCAAGATAAGGACAGGGAGATCACTCGCCGATTACCGTCATGGGCAAAACAGACTCAGCTTGGGGAAAATAATTTAATTTATTGCCAATTGATTGTAACAGAGTAGGACAGTGAGAAATGAAAAAAAACCTAAAAACACCTCTCCCCTCCACCCCTCCCTTCTTCTCAGGCTCAACTTCACTCCCAATTCTTCTCCCTCTGAGCACCACAGGGGAATAGGGAATGGGGGTTGCGGTCAGTTCATAATGCTTTCTCTCTCCCACTCCTTCCTCCTCACGCTGATTGGCTCAGTAGCAGGTCCGTCTTGGAGCCAGCTGGAACTGGCTCTGTCTGACACAGGGGCAGCTCCTGGTGTCTCCTCACAGAGGCCACCCCTGCAGCCCCCCCCCGCAGCCCCTCCTGCTACCAAAACTTTGCCATGTAGGCCCAATACAGCAATATAATGAAAATTTCCCTCCCTGTTATATCAATCAGTCTTTATAGTATGAAAGTGTATTAACTTTGTTAATATATTGTATTGGATTTGCATGGCAATGTTTTGGTAGCGGGGGAGGGGGCTTCAGGGGTGGCTTCTGTGAGAAGATGCCAGAAGCTTTCCCCAGGTCTGATAGAGCCAGCGCCAGCCAGCTCCAAGATGGACCCGCTGCTGGCCAAAGCTGAGCCAATCAGCCACAGTGGTAGTGCCTTTGTGATAACATATTTAAGAAGGGGAAAAAAACCTGCTGCGCAACAGCAGTCGGAAGAGAGGAGTGAGAATATGTGAGAGCAACAACTATGCAGACACTAAGGTCAGTGAAGAGGAGGTGCTCCAGACGCCAGAGCAGAGATTCCCCTGCAGCCCAT
This sequence comes from Phoenicopterus ruber ruber, assembly GCA_009819775.1. Lineage (NCBI taxonomy): Eukaryota > Metazoa > Chordata > Aves > Phoenicopteriformes > Phoenicopteridae > Phoenicopterus > Phoenicopterus ruber. The sequence continues at coordinate 9,052,780 of CM020247.1, forward strand.
GGTAAAGACCATGGTGAAGCAGGCTGTCCCCCTGCAGCCCATGGAGGACCTCACGCCGGAGCAGGTGGATGTGCCCAAAGGAGGCTGTGACCCTGTGGGAAGCCCGTGCTGGAGCAGGCTCCTGGTAGGACCTGTGACCCCGTGGAGAGGAGCCCACACTGGAGCAGGTCTTCTGGCAGGACTTGTGACCCCGTGGGGGACCCACACTGGAGCAGTCTGTTCCTAAAGGGCTGCACCCCGTGGAAAGGACTCACACTGGAGCAGTTTGTGAAGAACTGCAGCCTGTGGGAAGGACTCATGTTGGAAAAGTTCGTGGAGGACTGTCTCCCGTGGGAGGGATCCCACACTGGAGCAGAGGAAGAGCGTGAGGAGGAAGGAGTGTCAGAAACAACGTGTGATGAACTGACCACGACCCCCGTTCCCCATTCCCCTCTAATGAGGTAGTGGAATTTTACTGGGGACTTTGTTATTGTTCATGCTTAAGTAAACAAACTAAAGGACACCAGCTCATCTCCAGGACCAGAAGGACAGCCTGGCCCTGGAGATAGGAACCTTGCTTCTTGGAATCTTAGAGCTGTCCATGAAGGATAAAAGATACCCCTGGACAACCAAGATAACACTAGCTTCCTACCCCTCTAACATATCCTTGAAAAAAAACCCAGTACCTGGCGTCATAGATAAGTAACTATTGCAAGACCGACTCCAGAGATATCCGGAGTAATAGATAAGAAGTCGCTTTGCAAAGTTTTACTATGATTGGTAGTCAGTAGTATGTGTTAATTAGTGACTGATCAATTTGTATTATACCTGTACACCTGAAAGGTATAAAACCCCATGTAAAAACTACATTTGGGGTGCCCAATTTGGCTGGGACACCTCATGCGCATGAATAAATATTTACCCTTGTAATTCTGTACTTTGTATCCCAGCTTCTCTCCTCGGTCAGCATGGGCCAATTGCAAATTTTCATAACAGCAAGAAGCTGGGAGGGGACACAACCAGGACAGCTGACCCAAAGTGACAAAAAAGATATTCCATACCATATAACATTGTGCTCAGCAATAAAAACTGAGAGGAGGGGGGCTTCAGGTAGGTAACTATTGTTCGGGGACTGGCTGGGCATTGGTCTGCTTATGGGAGGTGGCGAGTGACTGATTTTACATCACTTGTTTTGGGGGGGTTTTTTCCTTTCTTTTTTCTTCCTCTTTCCTTTGTTTATGCAACTATTTTTATCTTGATCCACAACTTTTCTTGCTTTTACTGTTTCTATTCATTCCCCCCATCCCACTGAGGGAAGGAGTGAGTGAGCGGCTGTGTGGGGCTGTCCTGGTTTTGGCTGGGACAGAGCTAATTTTCTTTCCAGCAGCTACTGCGTTTTGGATTTAGTATGTGAAGAATGTTGATAATACACTGATGTTGTTGGTTGCTGCTAAACGATCAAGGACATTTTACAGCTTCCCAGGTTTTGCTAATGTGCAGGTGCAAAAACTTGGGAGGGGTAGAGCCAGTATAGTTGATTCAAACCGGCCAAAGAGAGTATTCCATACCATAGACATCATGCCCAGTATAAGTGGGGGTTGGCCAGTGGGCCACTTCCCTTCTTTTTCCCTTTTTTCGTGCGTTCGGGCCTTTTCGTTCGTTCATTCGGCTGTTCGTTCCCTCGCTTGCTCTCTCTGGAACTTGCTGTTCTGGGATAGCTGCTGGGGAATATTCCTGTTCCCTGACTGCTGCTTGGGACAGGCTGTATCGGTCGTTGGGTGGTGAGAAATTGTGCATCGTTCGTTTTATATATTCTATTATCCTTATATTTTATTATTATTATTATCATTATTAATATATAATATAACTATTATTAATTTTTCTTTGCTGTCCTGGTGAACTGTTTTTATCTCAACCCATGCGTTTTCCTTTCTCTCCGATTCTCCTCCCCACCCCACTGGGGAGCGGGGAGAGTGAGTCAGCGGTTGCGTGGTATTCGGTTACCATCTGGGGTTAAACCATGACAGGGGCTTAGCTGCTTGCCAGGGTCAACCCACCACAACTATCAAGAAACTGCAGGAAAACTGAGACTTTGCAACTGATAAGGATGTAAATCTGAGGGTCCAGGATGTTGGGGGGGTGGGGGGTGGTGAAAATATGCAAACTGATGAGGGAATGTGCAGAGGAAGGGAAATGGGGAGGAACAAAGGAGGAACAGGCAGAAAGAGGTATAAAAGGAGCTGGTTGCATGTAAAATGGGGCCGGTCAGTACACTTGTCTGACTGAGCCCTGCACCTGATCACTGCAGTCTGTCCTATCTTCTTATTAAACCCTTTCTTAATTATCTCTCTGCACAATCTCACTCTGTATCCCATGTGTATGTGTGCTGCAAGGACTAAATGCCAGTTACTGGGGAGACAGATGTGAGTGGATCTGGTGCCAGCTACTGGAGTCAGACCAGGGGTGTAGGCACCCTGCACCTGCAGTGCCAAGAACTGGAGCAGGTGAGGGTCTCAGCTGCCAGACACTCGGGTGGGAACGATGTGTGTCCTGAAAACCAGCTACTGGGACAGAACAGTGTGAATGAGGTGAGTGAGGGGCTCAGCACCAGTGTCTGGAGCGTGACCGCTGGTCACAGCCTGTGTACATGGTGATGGCCGCTGGTGGGGAGCAAGTGTCTGTATCTTCCCCAAGCCGGATGTGCGTGGCAGTGTGCATGTGTATTCACTAGCAAACTTCAAGCTGGACTAGCTGACACGTAGGGGACTCGTGAAGCAGGTAAGAGGGCCTGGGATCTAGGCAGGGGTACCAGACAGACAGAGGGGCTGTGTCGGTACTCGAGGGATCTGCAAGCGTGCATGTGCTTGTGAATCTAGAGAGTGTTGTGTGTGCCTTTGTTGTCCCAAAAAACTTGGGTCTGTTACCCGGTATGCGTCGCCCAATTTACACACAGAGTCAAGGTGTTTTCCTTTATTACATAAATGCGCAGATACGGGTGCAAGGTACAAACCAGCACACCGTTGATATAAGCTAACCGTTATTTATACACAAGACATTAACATATTTAATCATCTAGTACATATTAATTGTTATTCTATTAAATGACTGATTAAAATTCTTCGCCTACCATGTAAATAACTATGCATGCCCACGACGATTTTTGAGACCTTTACTTCCTTTAACCTTTTGAGTCGGCGGGTTTCTTGAGTGGGTGGTCTTTGAGCTGGTGGTCGTGATCTCCCCCTGCCGGAATTACCTTTCCTCTAGTTTCACTTAAATTTGGCATCACTGAACAGCCCTTCACAGGCCGTTAACAAAGCAGACTATCATTCACTTTGGGGTTTTTGTTCTGGAACAGACATCCTATTTCACCATGCCATAGTATTGTTAGGGTAAAGTGAGCTAAGTTAATCATTATCGGTATCACCTTCACTAGTGAACTTCTATTGCTGACAGCCAAAGAGGAGGAAAGGGACTTGGCTGCCTGTGCTTACATTTTATGCAAGTCCTATACGTAGGTGCTCTTGAAGGCAGCGCCTTGCCTGTGGGAGTCTGTGTAACTGGCCGTGTCAGTGTCCTGCATGTGTCCTGTGTCTGTGTTTCTGGGATATGTGCTCAGCTTTGCTACTGGTTGAACCTGCAAACAGGAAAGCAGCAGCTGCGTCCCTCAGCCTGGGCAGAGACCCCGGGACCCCGGGCGCACCGGGCTGGGCTCCAGCCACCAGGGAGGAGGGAGTCCTGAGCTGGAGCAGCTGGAGGTGGTGCCTGTCTTAACATCCCTTAATACATTAAACCTGTACTTATTGGCTACTTGATATACAGCTAGTATGCAGTCAACAATGAAGCCAATCTAACAGATGCAGGATAAAAAAGTCCCTTCATTGCCTGCCCGCATCTCCCCCTCTATCTGAGGAAAAAGGAACTGAAAGGATCCTGCACCTGACATAGCCAATCTCCACAAGTTCCTTTATTATTAAAAACAGAAACAGACCTAGAATTAAGTCACCTCCCATTAATGTTCACCTTTTCTTCCAATTGGAAGTCCCAATTTCTATTCTGTTTTGCTCGAGCTTTAAGTTTTAAAAAACATGATTCAGGTGCAAATCTTCAATTCAGACACACCAGACCTCATAAATGTGTACAAGTGAATGAGAACAAAGTGACAGGGATCTCTGGGACGAGAGAAAGAGAGAGAGAGAGAGAGAGAGAAGAAAGAACATGTATGAGCAATCTCCACTCAGGAAAGGAATAGGCCTTTCTTAGCAATAAAGTCTTGCCAACAGAAGAAACAGAGCCAATGGACTCGAGAGGGATTTGATACCATCTATCTATCACCATAGAAAGGTTGCCCAATGTTATAACACAAAGTAGTAGCAAACCAAAAGCAACGAAGACAAAAATCTTTGCAAGCCTCCACAGATGACCATCTCTGTAACAATGAATTTCACACACAGACTAGATCAAAAATGATAAAAGAGATATGAACAAATCCTAAATAGCATGTGTGTGTAATTTGCTGGTGTGCATGGGGGTATGCATTTGTAATTCACTAGAAAACTTCAAGTTGGACTAGCTGCCAAGTAGGAAGCCCTGGGAAGGAAGCCAAAACCAGCACAGTACCTCAGCCTTCTCCGTGTCAGTTGCCATCAGATCCCCTGTCTCATTTATTGGGCGGGGGGTGGGTACAATTTCTTTTGTCTTCCTTTTCTGACTAACATACTGTACTGGTTTTGGCTGGGATCGAGTTAAATTTCTTCATAGCAACTTGTATGGGGCTATGTTTTGGATTTGTGCTGAAAACAGTGTGGATAACATAGGGATGTTTTAGTTTTTGCTGAGCAGTGCTTACACAGTGTCAAGGCCTTTTCTATTTCTCATACTGCCCCACCAGCGAGTAGGCTGAAATCCCCTAGCAGGATCAGGCCTGTGAGTGTGGTGCTTCCTGTAGTTGAAGTAAGAACACTTCATCAACATCCTCCCCTTGATCAGGCGGCCTGTTTTTGGTGGGGTGGGTTTTTTTTGGAACTTGCTACTTTCAAGACTTGGGCCAAAGGCACAGAAGTCCTCTTAGAGTGAAAAGGCTAACATTAAACTTGATGTATCTTTAAGGTCAGATAGCTCAAAATCCGCTGGGGACACACACACACAAAAACCCACAAAAAGAACACCCTCCCCCCCCCGCCCCCATACACCTTTAACACTTGAAAGTTTAAAATGAAAGTTTTCATATGTCATGAAGCATTAGCTTCTGAGTCTACTGCTACTAGAACTGCACAACCTGCTTTAAAGATGCTTCACAATATGTGAGAGGCTTTCAAAATTGAAAATATTTTCTAGTTCTGGTACTAGACCAACAAGTTGAAAGAAAGCAATTGAGTCTCAAGCATCCTACCTTTTTGTTTAGCTTGGTCAGAAGTAGTTAAATCAAGAGTGAAGAAATAACTATCAGAAGACAGCAACAGTAACTGCTCTGCAAGTACAGGCAAGCCAGGAGCTAAAGGCAACAGCAAGGCAGGCAAGGGTAGCAATCTTACCAGTGAGGTACAGCCCTACCATACCTAAGAAGAGCAAGGGTAGTGATAGCAACAGAATGCCTCAAAAGTCCAGTGATCATCAGACAACAGAAGGTAACAAGATATATCTTTCATACAGTCAAGAAATTCAGTCAATAAAGCAGAATATTGGACCAGAACTATCTATAACATATGTCCATGGTCTGTTTAGAAAGATGTTAGAGGAAAATATATCATGCTGGATCCAACAGCCCAAGAGAGGTGAGGCTACTGCTGCTCCATTTCCCCAGGTCCAACCAGTGGCGAGGCTGAAGAGGCATTCCCAGCAGGTGCACGCACACAGAGCACACATATACACCACATATATATATACACACACACACACGGCTGGTCACACAGCTCACAGACACTCAGAGCCCTCACACAAGCACAGACAGCACCAATGGCCTCATCCTGCTCCCCTCTGGCTGAGCAGGATGGAAGTTCACTAATGAGACTATATATATATATATATAAAAAAAAGAAAATAAATGCGTATGTTCAAGGTGGATCCCTCCAGCAGCTGGGCTCACACACTCAGTCTGCCCCGTAGCTGTCCCTGGATCCCAGTCTCCCCAGTTGCTGGCATCTGGACATATGAGCCCCTGAAGCTGCAGTCCCAATCCAGTTGCTGGTACAGACTGTCGCACACACACAGAGCTGGCCAGGGCTTTCAAGGTACCAATAACTGCCCCCCCACTGTGCTCTCACCCCTAGAGATATACAGGCACTCTCACACCCCGAATTGGATGGAACTGCCCCAGTCCCCAATAGCCAACCCCCTGTGCTCTCACCCTTAGAGACACACAGGCGTTTTCACACCCAGAGCTGGCCCTTAGAGACCCACTCACCCCCTTGCTCCCAGGATCCATAATGGGATGTTTAGAAGAAGTGATGAAAGAAGGAATGATTTACTGATGAAAAAGTGAAGGAGCGATTTACAAGAGGACAGGATGCCCTGGAGCAGGGAGTATGGGAGGCAAAACAACAAGGGATAAGGAAGCCTAATCAAGGGGCCCGAGGATGGCACATCCTTGTTTGAGTCCTTGAATTTGTAACTGAATGAGCATTCCAGAGAAGGTAAACAGAACTGTGAACTCTGTGTGAACGTAGCTCATTAACATAGTAAAAGTCACACCCCTCGACTGTAGTGCCCCCTACTCACAGAAGCCCCTTCCACACAGAGCATGCATAGCAAAATAAATGTGTGCTGTGCCTTTAAGTAGAGACTAGACAAGTAAGGACCAATGGGCAAAAGGGTAACTAAGCCTACTGATAACAGTTGCTCAAAGTGTATAAATGTTAACCGTATGTTAGCCGGGGTGTGCTAGCTTTGTGGAATTACCACCTAGCACCCATCTTTGCACAAACATGAATTAAATTGAGTTAAAATACCTCTACTCTGTGTGTATATTGGTGTTTTGCACACTGGGTAAACAACCCCACTTGAGGGACCTGTTGATCGGGGACTCCATCCGCTCCTCTCCTGCAGTCAGGTGGTAAGCGACACAACAATGCAACGCTACCGAAAAGAGGTATTTTCAATATAAGGAAAAGCGTGGGTGTCGTGGTTTAACCCCAAATTGTAACCCAATACCACGCAGCCGCTCGCTCACTCCCCCTCTCCCTGTTGGGGTGGGGAGGAGAATTGGAGAGAAAGGAAAACTCGTGGGTTGAGATAAAAACAGCTCACCAGGACAGCAAAGTAAAAAATATGAAAATATATTAATAATGATAATAATGATAATATATACAAGGATAATAGAATATATAAAACAAACGATACACAATTTCTCACCACCCGACGACCGATACAGTCCGTCCCGAGCAGCAGGCAGGGAGCAGGGGTATCCCCCCCCCAGCTATCCCAGAACAGCAAGTTCCAGGGAAAGCAGGCGAGGGAACAAACAGCTAAACGAGTGAAAAACAAAAAGGTAAAAATAGGGAAACAAAAAGCAACCTGAAGGGAAGCTTAAGGATTAGGGCAAGTTAAAGGTCTCAAAAGCCTCAGAAGCCCAAAAGACCAAAAAAGATCTAGAAAAAACTAGTGGCCCACTGACTGACCCTCGCTTATATCGGGCATGACGTCTATGGTATGGAATACTCTCTTTGGCCAGTTTGGATCAACTATCCTGTCTCTACCCCTCCCAAGTTTTGCATCTGCACGTTAGCAGAACCTGGAAAACAGCAAAATGTCCTTGGTCGTTCAGCAGCAACCAGCAACATCAGTGTGCTATCACTGTTCTTCTCACACTGAAGCCAAAACACAGGAGCTGCTGAAAACAAAACTAGCTCCATCCTGGCCTAAACCAGGACAGTATCCACCCCTTATTCCATACCATTTACGTTATGCTCAGGTCTCTCACTTTCCAATTAATCACTGCCACTTTATGTCTTTAATATATACACACAGATATCATTCCCTTAGTCTATGGACCATCCCTCCAAAATGTCTATTGAGTTCATTTAGTCCACAATCCTGGGTTCCATCTGTCTTAACAGTCTCTCAGGGCAGGAGAGATGGTGTGCGGTGTCGGATTGTTGCATGCTGCATCTGGAACTTACTGCTGGTGTATCTGGCACGGCTGGTGTGGCTTGTCCACAGTCGGCAGATCGAAGGTGTTGATCTCGACTGTGCACCAGTTGTTGAAGTCAGTCCATTACTGCCGCACTTTGCTCGGTTTCATCAGAGTTCACTCTTCATTGAGTCGGGTGATTCTTGCTGTAATACCTTTGATACAGAACACAACTATAGAAATGATTATATACATGATTATATACAATATATACATAATATAAATGATTATATACAGTATATGATAGCAATTAACATCACACAGTTCAGACTATTGGCTATTTTCACCTAAAATCAGATCTCCATGAGGTACACATCGGACTTCTCCATCCTCCTGCATTACCCACCAAGTGCATCCAGGCCCTTGAGCGAAAGCAATCCCACGGATGGGGTTGCCTTTGCCTGAGGCAGGAATAACCCAGACTGTCTTCCCCAGCATGTTTTTTACATGCACTACAGGAACTTTGTCTCCTTCTACAGTACGTAAAGGTTTTGACTGGGCAGGGCCAGCCCGATTGGTGGATCCTCTAGTGTTGACTAACCAAGTGGCTTTTGCTAAATGTGTGTCCCAATTTTTGTAGGTTCCACCACCCATTGCTCTCAGTGTAGTTTTTAGTAGTCCATTGTATCGTTCGATTTTCCCGGAGGCTGGTGCATGATAGGGGATGTGATACACCCACTCAATGCCATGCTCTTTGGCCCAGGTGTCTATGAGGTTGTTTCGGAAATGAGTCCCGTTGTCTGACTCAATTCTTTCTGGGGTGCCATGTCGCCATAAGACTTGCTTTTCAAGGCCCAGGATGGTGTTCCGGGCGGTGGAAAACAGCAAAATGTCCTTGGTCGTTCAGCAGCAACCAGCAACATCAGTGTGCTATCACTGTTCTTCTCACACTGAAGCCAAAACACAGGAGCTGCTGAAAACAAAACTAGCTCCATCCTGGCCTAAACCAGGACAGTGGGACGCGGCGAGAGCTCTTGGGAAGCAGGTAGCATTTGGTAATATTTGTTTTGTTTTGGGCACTGCATAAGACGCATCAGGAAAGATACACAGCAGCAGCATAGTTTTAACAAAGGGAGACGTCCCTCGTTTTGGTTTGTTTGGTTTGGCTATGAAACATTAGACTAGGATATTCTTTTTTGGTACCAAAATGGGCGCTACTCCATCTCAGGAGACACCCCTCTGCTCTCCTCCTCTAGGATGCATCCTGAAGAATTGGAATAAATTTGGAGGGGATCCCATGACTAAAGATAAGCTTAAACGATATTGCAATCAATGGTGGCCAAGTTATAAATTGGAAGAGGGTGAAAAATGGCCTGAAAAGGGATCCTTAAAATACAATACTATATTGCAATTAATGTTGTTCTGCCGGAGAACTGATAAATGGGAGGAAATACCATATGCGGATATGTTTTTTGCATTAAGAAATGATTGGGATATTAGAAGAAAATCTGGTTTGGTAGACTCTAAGCATCAAACTGGAATATATGCACTAAACGAAAAAAAAAGGTAAAAAGGAAAATTCTTGTTGTACTGGTTGTGGAACGGGGGGAATGGAATTGGAAAATCTGGAGGAGGATACTCAGTTGTTAGTAGCTCCCCCAAGACAACCAGAAACTGATGGTTCAAGTGATCGGGAAAGTGAAACTATGAGCCCCATATCAGGAAAAACAAGGGGACAGAGACCTATAGTTCAAGCTCCCCTTAGGCAGGCCATAGGGCCTGAAGGAACACTGGTATATGTACATGTGCCTTTTACTACTTCTGATTTATTGAACTGGAAACAGGCAGTCGGACCCTATTGAAATAATCCCAAAGGAATGTACAGCACTGTTAAAACTGTAATGATGACTCATAATCCCAACTGGGGAGATGTACAGGCTCTCCTAGAATATTTGTTCACCACCGAGGAAAGGAGAACAGTTTTGGAAAAAGCTAGAGAGAGACTGGCCGAACAGCATGGGGGAATACGTAATGTTGATACGTATCTCCCAAAAGAGGATCTGGGGTGGGATCCAAATACCAGTGGAGGATTACAAAGGGTAAAAGAATATCAAAAGTTAATTTTATATGGGATTCAGCATGGGGTACAAAAGGCCAAAAATTTCTCTAAATTATACGAAGTAAGACAAGGGGATAAAGAAACCCCGTCAGCCTTTTATGAAAGACTGTGTGAAGTGGCTCGGAAGTGGACAGATCTGGACCCAGAAGATGCTAGTAATTTAAAAATTTATTTAACATGCTGTTCATTGGCCAAGCGGCAACAGATATAAGAAAGAAATTGCAGAAGGTAGAGGGTGCAGATGGCATGACGATTTCACGGTTAATGTCAATTGCATATAAAGTGTACAATAATCGGGAGGAAGTAGAAGAAAAGGAGAAGTGGGGGTGGGCAAAGCTGCAAGCTTCCCTGCTAGCTGCCTTGACCGAAGGACAAGGAACAGGGAGAGTTAGAGGAGGAATGCGGGGTGGAATCCGAGGCCGAGGTCGTGGGAATTATAGTGGAAATTGTGACATTCCTTTGGGAATAAACCAGTGTGCTTATTGTAAGCAAGAGGGACACTGGAAAAAGGAGTGTCCATGCCTTTCGAGTAACCAGGCAAAAGGGACAGAAGGGGATATTGGGGTGATGGCAGAGATTGGATTAGACTGAAAGGGACCGGAGGAATCTATTAAAGTTTCCCCTGCTGACCCTCTGGTTCCAGTTAAGCTGGGGAATGAGATAGTAGATTTTTTGATTGATAGTGGGGCCACTCATTCTGTAGTGACTAGCTGTAAAGGACCATTAAGCAAGACTCAGGTAAGTGTGGTTGGTGCGACAGGGAAAAGAACTTTGAGACCATTTTTACAGCCTATGGAACACTCCATTGGGGATACCAAATTAACACATACATTTCTCTATATGCCAGAATGCCCTTTACCATTGTTCGGACAAGATTTACTTTGTAAGTTGAATGCACAGTTAACCTTCTCTAAAGATTCTGTTCAGTTACATATCCCTCCAAAGAATGCGTGGAGAGCCCAGATATGCTTATTAACTGAAGAGGACCAAGCGGAAGAAGGAGACATTCCAGATGAGGTATTGGACGCGGTGATTCCTTTAGTATGGGCTTCGGGAACACCAGGACGAGCAAAAAACGTGACTCCGGTGAAGATCAAATTGAAACCAGGAGCCCAGCCGGTAAGAAAGAAACAATATCCTATTAAATTGGAAGCTCAGAAAGGACTAGAGCTTATAATAGATTCTTTCTTAGAGCATGGACAAGTAAGGGAATGTCAATTGGAGTTCAATACTCCAATTCTGCCTGTAAAGAAACCTCATTCTCATGAATATAGGCTGGTACAGGACCTACGAGAGGTTAACGCAAGGACTATAGATATGCATCCTGTGGTTCCAAATCCATACACTCTCCTCGCCTCAATTCCTGATAGTAATACTTATTTTACAGTACTGGACTTGAAAGACGCTTTCTTTTGTATACCTGTGGATGAACAGAGCCAGACCATTTTTGCTTTTGAATGGGAAAACCCAACTACAGGACGGAAAATGCAACTCTGCTGGATGGTCCTTCCCCAAGGATTCAAGAATAGCCCTACATTATTTGGTAATGCATTGGCAAAAGAACTAGAGCAATGGCACAGTGAGTATAATACCATAACATTATTACAGTATGTAGACGACTTGTTGATTGGATCCGATACCTGTGAGGGATGTTTAGAAGCCACTATCAGCTTACTATCAGATATCAAGCTGTATTACTAGAACAGGATGATGTCACACTTTCTTTGACTTCCACCCTGAATCCTGCTACTTTGCTCCCAATTTCTGAGTCTGATGAGTTACAACATGGTTGTCTAACCTCTATTGACCAAGTGTATTCCAGCAGACCAGACCTACAGGATGAACCCCTGCCTGATGTGGAAATGGAGCTCTTCACTGATGGCAGCATCCATATGATGGAAGGAAAACGAAGAGCCGGATACGCATTTGGTAACAAATACCCAAACTCTAGAAGCCAAAGCACTGCCTAGTAATACATCCACTCAAAAGGCAGAATTAATACCATTGACTCGAGCATTAGAATTAAGTCATGGAAAGAGAGCCAATATATATACTGTTTCTAAATATGCATTTGGAGTGGTGCATGCACATGGGGCAATTTGGAAAGAAAGAGGGCTGTTAAATTCACAAGGGACTCCAATAAAATATGGGACAGAAATTATCATAGAATCACAGAATGGTAGGGGTTGGAAGGGACCTCTGGAGATCATCTAGTCCAACCCTCCTGCCAGAGCAGGGTCACCTAGAGCAGGCTGCACAGGACTGCGTCCAGGCGGGTTTTGAGTATCTCCAGAGAAGGAGACTCCACAACCTCCCTGGGCAGCCTGTTCCAGTGCTCTGTCATCCTCACAGTGAAGAAGTATTTCCTCATGTTCAGACGGAACTTCCTGTATTCCAGTTTGTACCCGTTGCCCCTTGTCCTGTCGCTGGGCACCGCTGAGAAGAGTTCGGTCCCATCCTCTTGACATCCGCCCTTGAGATATTGATAAGCATTGATGAGGTCCCCTCTCAGTCTTCTCTTCCTCAGGGTAAACAGCCCCAGCTCCCTCAGCCTTTTCCCATAGGAGAGATGCTCCAGTCCCTTAATCATCATTATGAAACTATTACAAGCAATTCTCCTCCCAAAGGAAGTTGCAATAATACATTGTAGAGCTCATCAAAAGGGAAATGGTGAAATTATAAAAGGAAACCAAAAAGCAGATTGGCAAGCTAAAAGGGCAGCCCTAGAGGAGTCAAACATAGAAGGAGCCTTAATCCCAGGATCTTGCTTAGAATTGTTACCACCAAAATATACTGAAAAGGAGCACCAGTTCAGAGCAATTAGAATGCTCCAAAAATGATCAAGGTTGGTGGGTAACACTGTTGAAACAGTTGCTGGTCCCTGAGAAAATGATGGAAATTCTACTTAAAAGACTACGTCAAGACACACATACTGGAGCAGATGCACTAGCATTAACTGTGAAAAGAAACTTTTTTGGGCCTAAATTACAGAGTATAGTGGACACTGTGGTAAAAAAATGTACCATCTGTTGTGCTAATAATCCAAAAATTGAGAAGAAAATGATAGGAGGGATTGTGAAGCAAGGAATAACTCCTGGGGAATACTGGCAAATAGACTTTTCAGACTTACCTAGATGTAACCGATATAAATATTTGTTGGTATTAGTAGATACTTTCTCTGGCTGGCCAGAGGCCTTCCCTTGCCATACCAACCAAGCTAGAGAAGTAGTTAGAATCTTGTTAAAAGAAATTATACCGAGATTCGGCATCCCAGAAGGGATGTCATCAGATAATGGGCCTCACTTTATAGCTGGAGTAGTTCAGGGAGTCGCTAAGTTTCTACAAATACAATGGGATCTGCATACACCTTGGAGACCACAGTCAAGTGGGAAGGTAGAAAGGATGAATCAGACCCTAAAGAGACAAATCTCGAAGCTATGTCAGGGAACGCAAATGAAGTGGGTAGATATCCTACCTATAGCATTAATGAGAATTCGGGTTACTCCTAGAGTAAGAGAAAAAGTGAGTCCTTTTGAAACTCTGTATGGAAAGCCATATCCTGTAAACTTGATGACAGGAAAAGGTGATCAAATGCATGGAAAAGGACAGGCTAATATCAAGGAGTATTTGATTTCTCTTTTGCAGACTTTATCCTCACTCCACAGGTACCTAAATCACAAGGTTTCTCTTCCATTGGACTCACCAGTGCGCCCATTCCAACCAGGAGATATTGTTTATATACGGACCTGGAAAGATGAACCACTAAAGGAGAAGCGGAAAGGACCTTATACTGTGTTATTAAAGACATATACTGCAGTTAAAGTAGAAGGAATTGACTCCTGGATTCACTATACGTGGGTGAAAAGAGCACCAGAACCGGATCAAGAAAAATGGACCCCCACACGGACCGGAGACCTCAAGCTTCGATTGACTAAGGACGTCTCATGAATTGTACCTGGGAAGGAGGCCTTGCTTACGTAGAAGTTGAATGTCCACGAGGTCAATTGTTCTTGTACTTAGTATTGTTAATTTTATTACCTATTATGTTATTGTTTATGTATAAGGCAAAATATCTTTTGATTTAACTCTACTAAGAAGATGAAGATTATAAGTATTGTACTCACCTGTTTAATTTTTACTATGTGTAGAGGAAAACTAGTCTTACAGCTCATCCAGTCATTCGGGAGAATCCACAATAGTAGTAGCTTAACTGCATGCCTTCCCTTACCAAAATCTGCAGCGAATCCTCTTGATTGGGGAATTTTGACTACAGACCTAAATTGAACCTTTGAGTCTAGATAACCAATAATTCTGCAGTAATGAACCCTAAAGAAAGTGGAAATAAAGCAATTGCTCTGGGAAAAGGCAAGAACAACACTTGTAAAGAATTACAAGATCGTAATACCACAGTGAGATATTCCAATCGAATGTCTTGTGTCAACTTTTCATGGGGAATGGGCCTACCCCAAGTGTGGACCAACCCAGAAGAAGGTGAGTGGCATTATATGCAAAGTACACCTTGGTGCATTGAATGGACTGGAAAGGAATCAAAGGACACGAATACAGATATAACACTATTAACAAATACAACAAAGACAAGGAGTAAAGAATCCCAACATTCTAAATGGAACTGTACACAAGCCTTTAATTGCTCCACAACAGATTATGAAATCCAACGACTAGGCCCAGTTGCTAGAGCTGTACGATTAGGATGTCTTTGTAGAAACTATTCCACTCATATAAATGATACTTGGACGGGAACCATGATCCGAAAAGAGTTTGTCAATTGTGATAAGAAGACAGTGCCTTCTATGGGTCATACTGTCTGGGTTAGTAGTGATGGAACTTGGAGTACTCAATTACCTTTAGCAGGTAAAATATGCCAACATACTTTAGGTATGTTAACTTTGTGCCCCCTATGGAGGAAAAGACCATTAGGTTTTAAATTGTCGGGAAAATTAAAAAGAGATGAAATAGAACCCTGGAGACATCCTTCTACTGGAACAAAAGTAGGATGGCTCCTAGAGGCCATTTTTAGCCCTCAAATCACATCGTTTCAAAATCGCATATGGCTGTATAATCTATCAGGGCAAATAGAAATACTAGCAGACGCAACAAGAACGGGGTTACAGGATTTAAATACCCAATTGCAAACTATGTCTAAAGTGACTTTACAAAACAGATTAGCGTTAGACTTAATATTACTACATGAACATGGGGTTTGTGGATATTTAAATTTGAATGACAAAAACTGTTGCATACACATCCCAAATATTACTGGAGACTTAGATGATCAATTGGATAAGATAAAGCAGATAGCAAAATCAAGCCGTGATCTTAGAGCCACAATGGAAATGGGCTGGCTAAATAAAGTATTACATGGACTAGGATTCTCCCTTACTGGATGGTTGCAAAGTTTGTTACAAGACTTGATCTATGATGTAATTATGATTGTGATTGCTTGTATTTTATTTAGATGTATTAAGAATATGATAGTAAGACAAGTTACGGGAAATTATATACTGTTAATGAAAAGAAATAGTGAGACGTATGAGACTCACAGAAGAAAGTCTCATAGTCTCAAAGGGGGGAACTGATGAAAGAAGGAATGATTTCCTGATGAAAAAGTGAAGGAGCGATTTACGAGAGGACAGGATGCCCTGGAGCAGGGAGTATGGGAGACAAAACAACAACGGGATAAGGAAGCCTAATCAAGGGGCCCGAGGATGGCACATCCTTCAGTTTGTGGAATTACCACCTAGCACCCACCTTTGCACAAACATGAATTAAATTGTATTACAATACCTCTACTCTGTGTGTATATTGGTGTTTTGCACACCGGGTGAACAACCCCACTTGAGGGACAACAGAAGGATCAAAGTCAGGGAAAGAGAGGGTCTGAGGTGATTTGGGGAGGAACAAATGTGGGAAAACAGAGGGAAAAGGGGATAAAAGCAATCAGTCACATGTAAATGAGTGGCTTATCAGTAGCTTCTCTGGCCATGCTCTGCTCCTGATCAGCGCAGTCTGTCCTGTTGTGCTGGTTTTGGCTGGCATAGAGTTAATTTTCTTCATAGTAGCTAGTATGGGGCTATGTTTTGGATTTGTGCTGAAAACAGCGTTGATAATACAGGGATGTTTTAGTTACTGCTGATCAGTGCTTACACAGAGTCAAGGCCTTTTCTGCTTCTCACACCACCCCACCAGCGAGTAGGCTGGGGGTGCACAAGAAGGTGGGAGGGGACACAGCTGGGACAGCTGACCCCAACTTGATACCGGAAAAATCAGTTAAATAAAGAACCCTCTAACACTTCCTTTTAAGTTTTAGAAGGCAGGCATTCTTTATTACAGCGCCAGATGCACGGGGGATCACTCCACCTATTGTGCATACTGTAAGTTGTGAGAGTAGAGATTTATATCATTCTAGTATATACATATTCATTAAAATCCTTGGGATAATCATACATATTCATGTCATTTCCAGGAACTAGTTGTACTCCATATGGTTTGTGTCTTTTGTTACAATAGCTCATCTTGGTTGGTTCTGACTACAAGGCTCAAGGTTTCTTAGGTCTCTTATCTATCTCTACGTACCAAAACTTTCTAAATTGTTCAAGCAAGCACAAAGCAAGGACACAGAACTACCAACAAAGGCATAGTGTAATCTTTCAGCCTTTGTACAAGGTATCATCTTGGCGTCACTAAGCCTTTGTACAAGGCATCAAACTGACCAAAGGGATATTCCATACCATATGACATCATGCTCAGCAATAAAAAACTGAGAGAAGAAGAAGGAATGGGGCGGATGTTCGGAGTGATGGCATTTGTCTTCCCAAGTAACCATTACGCGTGATGGAGCCCTGCTTTCCTGGAAATGGCTGATCACCTGCCGGCTGATGGAAACTAGTGAATGAATTCCATGTTTTGCTTTGCTTGTGCATGTGTTCTTTGCTTTAGCTATTAAACTGTCTTTATGTCAACCCACGAGTTTTCTCACTTTTACCCTTGTGATTCTCTCCCCTATCCCACTGCAGGGGGGAGTGAGCGAGCGACTGTGTGGTGCTTAGTTGCCGGCTAGGGTTAAACCACAACAGTCCTTTTTGGTGCCCAACATGGGGCTCGAAGGGTTTGAGATAACGACAGATTTGATTGGAATGTGCTAAATTGAATTTATAGCTGTTATTGCTGTTTAGCTATTAATTGACAGGCTCCTGTGCTTGCCATGGGGGCTTGCTTGCCTTACTGTATATTAGAGTCTTGTGCTCGTTAGTGGCTGCTTTTTGCTTTTGCTGCTTGCTGTACTGCTGTACTACTTATCATCTTACTCTGCTGTGCCTGGGAACATTTTGATAACAGCAATGGCCATGTGCCTGGGCTGGCAGATGGCCAGGGCATTGCTGCTGTTTCTGTGCTGCTGTACTGGACAGGCTGGAACTCCAGTGTGAACTCAAGTCGATGGGACTGTGACCTGTGGATGAGTCCATGTGGGAGCAGGACACCCCAAAGCGCCTGTGGCCATGGATAAGCCCACACCAGAGTAGGTACATCTCAAAGCGTCTGCAGCCGTGGTTATGTCTGTGCCACAGCAGATATACCTCTGAAGAGATTGTGGCCTAAGGATAAGTCCATGCTGCAGCAGGTATACCTTGAAGCATCAGTGGCTGTGCATGAGGCCATGCTGGAGCACCTCAAAGCATGTGGCCATGGATAAGCCCATGACAGAGCAGGTACTCCCCTGGAGGGACTGCAGCCATGGGTAAGGCCATGTTGGAGCAGGTTTACTTCTGAAGGGACTGTGGCTGTGGGTAAGGCCACACTGGAGCAGGTACATCTCTGAAGGTATTGTGGCCCATGGATAAGGCCACGCTGGAACAGGTGCACCTCAAAGCATCTGTGGCTGTGGATAAGTCTATGCCACAGCAGGTATACCCCTGGAGAGACTGTGGCTCATAGGTAAGGCTCCACTTGGAGCAGGTACACCCCTAAGGGACTGCAGTCTGTGGATAAGTCCAAGCCAGAGCAGAGGCAAGGGGAGGAGTTCATTGCAATGTTAAACCCTATGGTCTGGTCCAAAGGGACCAGGGGTGGAGATAGTAACAGAAATACCTTTAAGTTGTTGTAACCTGGGATTTGAGTTGCATGTTATAGGAATTACTATAGCAGGAACCACTCAAACCAATGGAGGACAAGCCTCACAAGAAGCAGTGCAAGTGCAGCAGTGACCCGACCTGAGCTGGCTTGGTGCCCAATAACTCCATGCAACACACCACCTCTCCTGTCCTGAGTGACCACCATAACAGATGGAGCCCAAAGTCACGGACTAAATGAACTCAGTGGCCATTTTATGGACATTTGTGGCCATTTTATGGACATTTTACAAGGGTGATCCATAAACTTTTATTTTCTTATTCTCTCCCGCATCCCACTGCAGGGGGGAGTGAGCGAGTGGCTGTGTGGTGCTTTGTTGCCAGATGGTGTTGAACCATAACACTGGGACAGATACTGGAGAGACCAGAGGGGCTGAGAGTTGGCTACTGGAGGGACCAGGAGGTCCAAGACAGCTACTGGGGAGACTAAGGGATCTGGTGATTGGCTACTGGAAACACCATAGGTCTGGGCCTACTAGCAGAGAGACACATTATGTGTATATGTGTATCTGTGTGTGAGGTATCTGGGAGAGCAGGGGATCCAGGGGCCAGCCACCGATGAATTATTCTACAGGGAATTAAGGGATATCTCTAGATCAACTGCCCTTGTCCTTATGGGTGATTTTAACTTCCCAGATGTCAACTGGGAATATCATACAGCAGACACAAACAGGTCCAGGAAATTTCTGAAGCACATGGAATATAACTTCTTGGTGCAGGTACTAAGGGAGTCGACTAGGAAATGTCCTCTCCCAGATTTGTTGTTTGTAAACAGAGAGGGACTCATGGGCGAAGTGGTGATTGGTGGCTGTCTTGATCACAGTGACCACAAAGTAGTTGAGTTTCAAATCATTGGTGATAGGAGAAAAACTGCCAGCAAAACTTCTACCCTGGATATGGGGAGAGCAGCCTTTGGACTGCTGAAGGAACTAGTTAGTAAGGTCTCCTGGGAATCTGCTTTTGAAGGTATTGGGGTCCATGAATGCTGGTCGCTTTTTTAGAGCCATCTCTTAAGAGCACAGGAGCAGGCAATTCCAAAGTGTCAGAAGTCAAGCAAGCGGGACAGAAGGCCGGCTTGGCTGAGCAGCGATCTTCTTCTAGAACTTAGGTGGAAAAGGAAAGAGTACAGACATTGCAAGCAAGGACAGGTGACATGGGAGGACTACAGAGATGCTGTTCGCCACTGTAGGGAGAAAATTCACGTGGCCAAAGCTTGATTAGAGTTCAAGCTGGCCAGCACTGTGAAGGACAACAAAAAGGGCTTTTTAAAATATGTTAATAGCAAAAGGAGGATCAGAGATCTGTTGGTCCTTTGCTTGATGAGGTCAGTCACCTCACAAATAGGGACAGAGACAAGGTAGAGGCATTTAATGCCTTCTTCGCCTCTGTCTTCAACACTGATGATGGGCCCTGGAACCCCCGGAGCCCTGTGTTGGAAGACCGTGACTGGGGGAATGATAAACTCCCATCTGACTCTGAACTTGTTTGAGACTTGCTACTCCAGCTGGATGCGTATAAATCTATGGGACCCGATGGGATTCATCCCAGGATACTGAAAGAGATGGCCAATGTCATCACAGGACCTCTCTCCATTATTTTTAAATGGTCTTGGGAGTCTGGAGAGGTCCCAGTTGACTGGAAGCTGGCAAATGTTGTCCTAATTTTCAACAAGGGTAAGAAGGAAGACCCTGGTACTGACAGGCCTGTCAGTCTCACTTCAGTGCCTGGTAAAATTATGAAGAACGTTATTCTGGGAGTTATTGAAAAACACTTGAGAGACAATGCAGTCATTGGTCATAGCCAGCATGGGTTCACAAGGGGAAAGTCCTGCTTAACCAACTTAATTCCCTTTTATGACAAGGTCACCCATCTAGTTGACCAAGGGAAGCCAGAAGATGTGGTGGTTTTGGATTTTAGCAAAGCTTTTGATACTGTCTCTCACAGTATCCTTCTGGACAAAATGTCCAGCATATAGCTAGACAAGTCCATAATACGTTGGGAGAGCAATTGGCTGACGGGTTGGACTCAAAGAGTTATAGTAAACGGGGTTACATCAGGCTGGCAGCCAATCACCAGCGGGGTTTCCCAGGGCTCAATTTTAGGGCCAGTGCTCTTTAATGTTTTAATAAATGATCTTGGAGCAGGAATTGAATGTACATTAAGTAAGTTTGCCGGTGATACTAAACTAGGAGGAGCTGTGGACTCCCTCAAGGGTAGAGAGGCCTTACAGAGAGATCTGGATAGACTAGAGAGCTGGACAGTCACCAATCGTATGAAATTTAACAAGAGCAGCTGCCGGATTCTGCACCTGGGATGGGGTAATCCTGGTTATACATACAAACTGGGGGATTAGAGCCTGGAGAGCAGCCCCACAGAAAGAGATCTGGGGGTTTGGGTTAATGGCAAGTTGAATATGAGTCAACAGTGTGCCCTGGCAACCAAAAGGGCCAACCGTGTCCTGGGGTGCGTCAAGCACAGCATAGCTAGCCGGTCGAGGGAGGTAATTGTCCTTCTCTGTGCTGCACTGGTGCGGCCCCACCTCGAGTACAGTGTGCAGCTTTGGGCACCTCAATATAAGAAGGACATCAAGCTAATAGAGTGTGTCCAGAGGAGGGCGACCAAGATGGTGAAAGGTCTCGAGGGCAAGACTTATGAGGAGCGGCTGAGGTCACTTGGTTTGTTCAGCTTGGAGAAGAGAAGGCTGAGGGGTGATCTCATCGCAGTCTACAACTTCCTCAAGGGTGGCAGAGGAGGAGGAGGTGCTGATCTCCTCTCTCTGGTGACCAGCGATAGGACACGAGGAAATGGAATGAAGTTGCGTCAGGGGAAGTTCAGATTGGACATTAGGAAAAGGTTCTTCACTGAGAGGGTGGTTGGTCACTGGAACAGGCTCCCCAGGGAAGTGGTCACGGCACCAAGCCTGTCAGAGTTCAAGGAGCATCTAGACAACACTTTTAGTCATATGGTTTAGCTTTAGGTAGTCCTGCAAGGAGCAGGGAGTTGGACTCAATGATCCTTATGGGTCCCTTCCAACTTGAGATATTCTATGATTCTACTGGATAGACTGAGCATCTAAGGACAGTTACTGGAGGGCTCCATTGTGTGTGTGCTGAGGTGTCAGTACCAGCAACTGGAGTGGGACTGTGGCCTTGGGGACTTGTATGCTCAGGTGCCAGCAACTGGGGAACCCGAGATCCAGGGGCAGACTGAGTGTCTGAGCCCAGTTGCTGGAGGGATCCACCTTGTATATATGTATATATATTCTCACTAGTGGACTTCCATCCTGGTCAGCCAGAGAGGGGAACAGGATGAGGCCTTTGATGCTGTTTGTGTTTCTGAGTGCTGTGGTTTTTGTTTGTGTTGATCTGTGTGGTCAGCTCTGTGTGTGTGTGTGTACATATATATAAATATGTATTGTGTATATGGGTACCTACTGGGAATACATTCTCAGCCTTGCTACTGGCTGGACCTGGTGACATGAAACTGCAGCAGCCTTGCCTCTATTGGGCTACTGGATTCAGCAATTGCTAACAGGCTTTCTTCTGGTCTGTGATATGGAAGATATTTTCAAACACAAAATGACTAGATACTTGCTGAAAAAGATTTGGCTTTTGTCCTGGTTTAGGCCAGGATGGAGCTAGTTTTGTTTTCAGCAGCTCCTGTGTTTTGGATTTAGTGTGAAAAGAATGGTGATAGTACACTGATGTTGTTGGTTGCTGCTGAACGACCAAGGACATTTTGCAGTTTCCCAGGTTTTGCTAATGTGCAGGTACAAAAACTTGGGAGGGGTATAGCCAGAATAGTTGACCCAAACTGGCCAAAGAGAGTATTCCATACCATAGACGTCATGCCCGGTATAAGTGAGGGTCGGCCGGTGGGCCACTAGGCTTTTAGACCCTTAACTTGCCTTAATCGTTAAGCTTCCCTTTGGGTTCCTTTTTGTTTCCCTGTTTTTCCTTTTTTTTTCGTTTTTTCGTTCATTCGGCTGTTTGTTCCCTCGCCTGCTCTCTCTGGAACTTGCTGTTCTGGGATAGCTGGGGGGGAATACCCCTGCTGCCTGACTGCTGCTCGGGATGAGCTGTATCAGTCATTGGGTGGTGAGAAAGCAGCGATCCCCACCTTGCACCATCCCCCTCTATATAGTGAGCATGGTATAGAATAGACCCTGGCCAGCTTCTGGTGAAAATTAACCCTATCCCACCAGCAACAAGGACATTATCCACCCCTTATTCTATACCATCTACATCATGCTCAGATCCTACACTTTCCAATTAAACACCACCACTTTTCCTGTTTTTTATATATATATATACACACACACAGAGAGACATCATTCCCTTAGTCTATGGACCATCCCTTCCAAAATGTCTGTTGAGTTCATTTAGTCCATGACTTGGGGCTCCATCTATCATAATAGTCTCTTGGGGCAGGGGAGATGATGTGGAGTTTGCTCGGTCAGCAAAACAGGGCTGGGTCTCGGTGCAGTGTGGCAGGTGACACTGGACGCAGTGGGAGGATGGTGTGTAGTGTTGGATTGTTGCATGTTGCATCTGGAGCTTGCAGTCACGGTATCTGGCTCAGCTGGTGTATCATGTCCATGGTCTGTGGGTTGAAGATGTCGATCTCTTGAGGAAGGCGATGGGCGCCAGTTGCTAAAGCCAGTTCTGCTTCCATTACTGCTGCACTTCGCTCAGTTTTATCAATAGTTCATTCTTTATTAATTTGGGTAATTCTTCCTATAATACCATTGATCTGGCATATAGCAACTGTGATAGAGATGACATACAGTGACAGGGTTATATAGCAATGAACATCATACAGTTTAATTCATTGGCTATTCTCACCCAAAATCAAATCCCCTCGAGGTACACATCGGACTTCCCCATCCTTTCGCATCACCCACCAAGTGCACCCAGGCCCTTGACCAAAAACAACCCCATGGATGGGTTTGCCTTTGCCTGAAGCACGAGTAACCCAGACTGTCTTCCCTAACATATCTTCAAGTGCACTATGGGAACTTTATCCCCTTCTACAGTCTGTAAAGGTTTTGATTGGGCAGGGCCAGCTTATAGAATCATAGAATCATAGAATTGTTCTGGTTGGAAGAGACCTCCGAGATCATCGGGTCCAACCATTAACCTATCACTACCAAGTCCCCCACTAAATCATATCCCTTAGGGCCTCATCTAAACGCCTTTTGAATACCCCCAGAGATGGGGACTCCACCACCTCCCTGGGCAGCCTGTTCCAATGCCCGACAACCCTTTCGGTGAAGAAATTTTTACGAATGTCCAATCTAAACCTCCCCTGGCGCAACTTGAGGCCATTTCCTCTTGTTCTGTCGTCTGTTACTAGGGAGAAGAGTCCGACCCCCATCTCTCTACAACCTCCTTTCAGGTAGTTGTAGAGAGCGATAAGGTCTCCCCTCAGCCTCCTTTTCTGCAGACTAAACATCCCCAGTTCCCTCAGCCGCTCCTCATAGGACTTGTGTTCTAGACCCTTCACCAGCCTCGTTGCCCTTCTTTGGACATGCTCCAGCACCTCAATGTCTTTCTTGTAGTGAGGGGCCCAAAACTGAACACAGTACTCGAGGTGCGGCCTCACCAGGGCCGAGTACAGGGGGACGATCACTTCCCTAGTCCTGCTGGCCACACTATTTCTGATACAGGCCAGGATGCCGTTGGCCTTCTTGGCCACCTGGGCACACTGCTGGCTCATATTCAGCCGGCTGTCAACCGACACCCCCAGGTCCTTTTCCGCCGGGCAACTTTCCAGCCACTCCCCCCCAAGCCTGTAGCATTGCCTGGGGTTGTTGTGACCCAGGTGCAGGACCCGGCACTTGGCCTTGTTGAACCTCATACAATTGGCCTCGGCCCATCGATCCAGCCTGTCCAGGTCCCGCTGTAGCGCCTGCCTGCCCTCCAGCAGATCAACACTCCCGCCCAACTTGGTGTCATCTGCAAGCTTACTGAGGGTGCACTCGATCCCCTCGTCCAGATCATTGATAAAGATATTGAACAGCTTGATTGGTGGATCCCCTAGTGCTGACTAACCAGGTGGCTTTTGCTAAGTGTGTATCCCAATGTTTGAAGGTCCCACCCCCCATTGCTTTTAGTGTAGTTTTCAGTAGTCCATTCTACCGTCCAATTTTCCCAGAGGCTGGTGCATGATAGGGGATGTGATACACCCACTCATTACCATGCTCTTTGGCCCAGGTGCCTATGAGGTTGTTTCGGAAATGAGTCCCGTTGTCTGACTCAATTCTTTCTGGGGTGCCATGTCACCATCAGACTTGCTTCTCAAGGCCCAGGATAGTGTTCCGGGTGGTGGCATGGGGCACGGGACATGTTTCCAGCCATCCGGTGGTTGCTTCCACCATTGCAAGCACATGGCGCTTGCCTTGGCGGGTCTGTGGGAGTGTGATATAATCAATCTGCCAGGCCTCCCCATACTGATATTTCAGCCATCATCCTCCATACCAGAGAGGCTTGACTGCTTGGCTTGCTTGATTGCAGCACGTTTCACACTCATGGATAACCTGTAGAATAGCATCCATGGTCAAGTCCATCCCTCGATCACGAGCCCATCTATATGTTGCATCTCTTCCCTGATGGCCTGAGGTGTCATGGGCCCACTGGGCTAGGAATAATTCACCTTTAATAAGTGACTTGATAGAGAGGGCTTACAATAGAACTGTAATTTGGAATATGCATTCTCCAGAAACCCACAACGCCTAAGAAAGCTTGGGTTTCCTTTTTGTTAGTTGGTGGAGACATTGCTGCTATTTTGTTGATCATGTCCATTGGGATCTGACGACGTCCATCTTGCCATTTTATTCCTAGGAACTGGATCTCTTGTGCAGGTCCTGTGACCTTACCTCGTTTTATGGCAAAACCAGCTCTCAGAAGGATTTGGATTATTTTCTCCCCTTTCTCAAAAACTTCTGCTGCTGTGTTGCCCCACACGATGATGTCATCAATGTATTGCAGGTGTTCTGGAGCTCCACCCTTTTCCAGTGCAGTCTGGATCAGTCCATGGCAAAGGGTAGGGCTGTGTTTCCACCCCTGGGGCAGTCGATTCCAGGTGTACTGGATGCCCCTCCAAGTGACAGCAAACCGTGGCCTGCACTCTGCTGCCAAAGGAATTGAGAAAAAAGCATTAGCAATGTCAAATGTGGCATACCACTTGGCTGCCTTGGACTCCAGTTCGTACTGAAGTTCTAGCATGTCTGGCACGGCAGCACTCAGTGGTGGTGTGACTTCATTCAGGCCACGATAGTCCACTGTTAGTCTCCATTCTCCGTTAGATTTCCGTACTGGCCATATAGGACTATTAAAAGGTGAATGAGTCTTACTGATGACTCCTTGGCTTTCCGTTGATGAATCAGCTCATGGATGGGAGCCAGGGAGTCTCGGTTTGTGCGATATTGCTGCTGGTGCACCATCCTGGGAGCAATTGGCACCTTCTGTTCTTCAGCTCGCAGCAATCCCACAACGCAGGGATCTTCCGAGAGGCCAGGCAGGGTAGATAGCTGTTTGGTCTTCTCTGCATTCACAGTGGCTACACCAAAAGCCCATTGGTATCCCTTTGAGTCATAGAATAGAATCATAGAATCGTTCTGGTTGGAAGAGACCTCCAAGATCATCGAGTCCAACCGTTAACCTATCACTACCAAGTCCACCACTAAACCATGGCCCTAAGTGCCACGTCTACATGTCTTTTAAATACCTCCAGGGATGGTGACTCCACCACTTCCCTGGGCAGCCTGTTCCAGTGCCTGATAACACTTTCAGTGAAGAAATGTTTCCTAATATCCAATCTAAACCTCCTCTGGTGCAACTTGAGGCCATTTCCTCTCGTCCTATCGCCTGTTACTTGGGAGAAGAGACTGACATCTACCTCGCTACAACCTCCTTTCAGGTAGTTGTAGAGAGCAGTAAGGTCTCCCCTCAGCCTCCTTTTCTCCAGGCTGAACATCCCCAGCTCCCTCAGCCGCTCCTCATAGGACTTGTGCTCTAGACCCTTCACCAGCTTCATTGCCCTTCTCTGGACATGCTCCAGCACCTCAATGTCTTTCTTGTAGTGAGGGGCCCAAAACTGAACACAGTACTCGAGGTACGGCCTCACCAGGGCCGAGTACAGGGGGACGATCACCTCCCTAGTCCTGCTGGCCACACTATTTCTGATACAGGCCAGGATGCCGTTGGCCTTCTTGGCCACCTGGGCACACTGCTGGCTCATATTCAGCCAGCTGTCGATCAACACCCCCAGGTCCTTTTCTGCTGGGAGCTTTCCAGCCACTCCCCACCAAGCCTGTAGCATTGCCTGGGGTTGTTGTGACCCAAGTGCAGGACCTGGCACTTGGCCTTGTTGAACTTCATACAGTTGGCCTCGGCCCATCCATCCAGCCTGTCCAGATCCCTCTGTAGCACCTTTCTACCCTCAAGCAGATCAACACTCCCGCCCAATTTGGTGTCGTCTGCAAACTTACTGAGGGTGCACTCGATCCCCTCGTCCAGATCATTGATAAAGATGTTAAACAGAACTGGCCCCAATACTGAGTCCTGGGGAACACCACTTGTGACTGGCCGCCAACTGGATTTAACTCCTTGAAGTACCCTCTCCTGAGGTAGTCTATGCCAAGGATACAAGGGGCCTCGGGGCCGGTCACAGTGGGGTGCTTTTCCCACTTGTCCCCTGTTAAGCTCCCCTCAGCCTCCAATACCGACAATTCTTGGCATCCCCCTGTCACTCCTGAGATCCAGATGGGTTTCGTGCCCCTATGTTCTGATGGCACCAGAGTACACTGTGCACCAGGGTCTACCAAAGCCCTATACTTCTGTGGGTCTGATGTGCCAGGCCATCGAACCCACACAGTCCAGTATACACGGTCATCCCTTTCCTCCTCCTGGCCGAAGGCAGGGACCCTCTATTCCTGTTCCTCGTCAGAGTATTCTCTGTCTGACCCTTGCAGCACCAGACCAGAAGGCCCCTCACCAGAATCAAGGGAGGTGATTTCAGTTCTCTGTTTGGGAAATCGCTGATTGCCTTCGTGTGTCTCTACAGCAACTCTGCTGACAGACTTCCTGGGTGGCCCCTTCTTAACAGCTGTCTTCCCTCTCAGTTCACGTACACAGGCTTCCAGCTTAAAGGTGGGTTCACCGTCCCACTTCCTCATGTCCTCCCCCTGGTCATGCAGGAAGAACCAGAGTGCTCCATGCGGCGTGCACCTGGGGCTCCCTTTCCCTCTGACTGAGGCAGGAGAGGACTGTTTTCTTGGGGCACCCCTGATAGCCAAGGCACTGGCCCGTAGGGATGAGGAGGTACAGAGATTTGGAGCCAAGACGACACTGTCTCCACAGTTGGCGTATCCATATCCGGGCAATACATCACTGCCAGGGTGCTATACTATGATGCTGGGGCACTTGGAATCACCTTTCTCCACATAGCCCGTGTGCACAGGACATCCTCTGGATCTTTGGAGACCTCATCATTGTCTAGGTCACTGTAGATGACTTCCAGCACCGCTAATTCTCTCAGGTACTGGATGCCTTCATCTGCAGTGGTCCACTCCCTGGGGAGTTCACAAGATCTTCCTTGAATGGATATCTTGCCCTCACACTTGAGAGGAGCCGTCTCCAGAGACTGCAAATTGCTGCCTCTTTTCCAATTCCTCTCTCAATTCCCTGGTTCCTAGCAAGGGATCCCAGCTGTTGGGCTTCCTTGCCTTCCAATTGCTGACTGTCGGCCCTGCTATCCCAGCATCGGAGCAGCCAGGCAGCAATCCGCTCACCTGGCTGGCGGCTGTAATCTTTCCGCATGTCTCCAAGTTCTGCTGAGGTCAGGGACCGGGTAGTTTCTGCTTCCTGTCGGAATTCTCTCACTCCTTCCTCCGATGTCTTTGTCGTAGGACCAGCTTCTTGATCAAACCTTTCCTCTTCTTCCTCCTCCCTTACTAATCGAGGATATGGACCCGTTGTCTTCCTTGTCCATTGTTTCTTTTTAAACTACTGGGGCAATTACTGTAGTTGTTGTTTGGGTCCCTATCTCAACCGTGGCGTCCTCAGGTGCAGTTTGGGTCCCTGCCTCAACCAGAGTCCTCTGAGAATGCTGAACTGTGGCTCAATAGGCACAAGCCAGGCCCCAGTACAGTGCTAGAAGCTGCTGGTTCTCATTGGGATAGGCAAGGCACCCTTCTATCAGGTGGCGTGTCAGTTTGCTAGGGTTGCTTGCCTGTTCAGGTGTCAAGTCCCAGGCTATGGGAGGTGATAACTGCCCTAGGAACCTGCCCGAGTCCTTCCACACACCCTACCACCCTGGGACCAGCTGCCTCAGGGCACATTTCAATATTGCCTCACCTAAAAATTGTCTTCTCTTCCACCAGGACGAGTCCAGATTCCACAAACCCCATAATATGCCAACAGTATTAATTAGTAGTACTAAACAGCTCACATAAGGGTGAGCAAGGTCCTCAGGAGCCTGCATAATAAACCTATCCACATTAATCCTGGGTAGGGAGAGGGAGATCTTCTCCACCAGATAGCTCCTGCAGCACAGTAAGGCCATCAATGACAAGGCAAAGCACATAACCGTTGTTTCTATTAACATGTTGCCAAAAATAAAGAGACAAACAGTGCAGCGAACAAACTTTATGACTCGTACAGGAGCTTGTCACTTAATAACTACTACAGCTATAGCACGCTTAATACAAAAGTGCTGTTGTTGTGCCCCACGTTGGGCGCCAAAAAGGACTGTCGTGGTTTAGCCCCAGCTGGAAGCTGAGCCCCATGCTGCCACTCACTCACACCTCCCCCCCCCCCAGTGGGATGGGGGAGAGAATTGGGGGAAAAAGAAAGGCAAAATTCGTGGGTTAACAACAACAACAGTTTAACCCGACAATAAAGGAAAAGAAAACAAACAAACAAGAAACCCCAACAGTACCAACAAGAGAGTGTACTTAGCAGTGCTTCCCAGCACAGGTCGCTCCCCGCCTGGAGCCTTCTCCCCAGCGGGGATCCCCACCTCGCGCAGTCCCCCTCTATATAGTGAGCATGGTATAGAATAGACCCCGGCCAGCTTCTGGTGAAAATTAACCCTATCCCACCCGCAACCAGGACAAGGTCTTAGCCTTTTGTATTGCTAAGGGACTTTGTCCTGGTTTCAGCTGGGATGGAGCTAACTTTCTTCCCAGTAGCTACTGTGTTTTGGATTTAGTATGGGATATGGTATGTGAAGAATTTTGATAATACACTGATGTTATTAGTTGTTGCTAAGAGACCAAGGACTTTTCCCAGCTTCCCAGGTTTTGCAAATGTACAAGTGCAAAAAGTTGTGAGGGATATAGCCGGTACAGTTGACCCAAACTGGCCAAAGAAAGTACTCCATACCATAGACATCATGCACAGTATGTAGTGGGGGTTGGCTGGTGGGCCGGGATGCCTTTAATTCGTTTGTGCTTTAGTTTGTTCATTTGGCTGTTTGTTCCCTGGCTTGCTCTCTCTGGAACTTGCAGTTCCAAGATCGCTGCTGGGGAATATTGCTGTTCTGAGATCATTGCTCAGGATTGTTCCGAGATTGCTCTCGGCTTCGCTACGTGATCGCTGCTCGGGATGGGCTGTATCGGTCATTGGGTCATTGGGCAGTGAGAAATTGTGCACCGTTTGTTTTGTATATCCTATTATTATTATATTTTATTATTATTATTGTTAATATATAATATAATTACTATTATATTTTCCTTTGCTGTCCTGGTGAGCTGTCTTTATCTCAACCCATGAGTTTTCCTTTCTCTCCGATTCTCCTTCCCACCCCACTGGGGAGGGGGGTAGTGAGTGAGCAGCTGCGTGGTATTGGGTTACGGGCTGGGGTTAAACCACGACAGACTTCTATATGCAACTCTGTGTCCTGCTTTCCACTCTCAGCTCTGTAACCCAAAGTGCTGTGGCAGTGGTTTTTATGTTGTTCTCTTGGTGTTAGGTTATGTGATAAAAGCTTGTCTGCACTCCCATAAAGGAGCACAGAGAGGCAATGGCAGCGGAGGCGCGGGGCAGGGGGAGAGGAAGCCTAAATAATACTCTGCCCTGACTCCTTCCATGCCTATCACAGGACCCATGAGCAATCAAAGGCCTGTTTCCAAAAGCCTAGAGGAGCACGGAAATCCAAAGGCAGGTGGGGAGGGAACTCAAATTACAGGCTCAGAGGCAGGGACATCCTGTCTGAGTCTCTCCCAGAGCTGTCCCATGAGAGCCTCAGCCCCATGGTCTAGGTATGACACCCATCAAGATAAGTCAACAGGAGCAACTTTGGGACTGAAGGGGGGTTACTGCCTAGGGGTATGGGACACATTATGGGATGATGGAGAAGAGCATTTCAGGATTGCACAGGACTTATTATGGGAAGCTTAGAGGAGGAACCAAAGGTGGGGAAAGGGATAGATCTAGGTGATTAGAAGAGTGTTGTTCTTTAACCCGGCAGGCAGCTAAACACCACACAGCTGTTCACTCACTCCCCCTCAGTGGGATGAGGGAGAGAATCGAAAAAAAGGTAAAACTTGTGGGTTGAGATAAAGACAGTTCAATAGGACAGAAAAGGAAGGGAAAATAATAATAATAATGATAAAAGAATACACAAAACAAGTGATGCACAATGCAATTGCTCACCACCTGCTGACCAATGCCCAGCCAGTCCCCAAGCAGTAGCCGCCACCCCCTGGCCAACTCCCCCCGGTTTTATTGTTTGCATGATGTCATATGGTATGGAATATCACTTTGGCCAGTTTAAGTCAGCTGTCCTGGCTGTGTCCCGTCCTGGCTTCTTGTGTACCCCCAGCCTCCTCGATGGCAAGGCAGTATGAGAAGCTGAAAAGTCCTTGACTTAGTGTAAGCACTGCTCAGCAACAACTAAAACATCAGTGTGTTATCAACATTATTCTCATCCTCAATCCAAAACACAGCACTATACCAGCTACTAGGAAGAAATTTAACTCTATCCCAGCCAAAACCAGGACTTTTATCAATAGTTCATTCTTTATTAATTTGGGTAATTCTTGCTATAATACCATTGATCTGGCATATAGCAACTGTGGTAGAGACAACATACAGTGACAGGGTTATATAGCAATGAACATCATACAGTTTAATTCATTGACTATTCTCACCCACAATCAAATCCCCTTGAGGTACACATCAGACTTTTTCATCCTTTCGCATCACCCACCAAGTGCACCCAGGTCCTTGAGCAAAAGCAATTCCACAGATGGGTTTGCCTTTGCCTGAGGCAGGAATAACCCAGACTGCCTTCCCTAACATATTCTTCATGTGCACTACAGGAACTTTATCCCCTTCTACAGTCTGTAAAGGTTTTGATTAGGCAGGGCCAGCTCGATTGGAAGATCCCCTAGTGTTGACTAACCAGGTGGCTTTTGCTAAATGTGTATCCCAATGTTTCAAGGTCCCACCCCCCCATTGCTTTTAGTGTAGTTTTTAACAGCCCATTGGTGTCTGACTCAGTTCTTTCTGGGGTGCCATGTTGCCATAAGACATGCTTCTCAAGGCCCAGGATACTGTTCCGGGTGGTGGCATGGGGCACGGGATACATTTCCAGCCATCCGGTGGTTGCTTCCACCATTGTAAGCACATGGCGCTTGCCTTGGCGGGTCTGTGGGAGTGTGATATAGTCAATCTGCCAGGCCTCCCCATATTTATATTTCAGCCATCGTCCTCCATACCAGAGAGGCTTTGACCGCATGGCTTGCTTGCATGCAGCCCATGTTTCACACTCATTGATAACCTCTGCAATAGTGTCCATAGTTAAGCGCACCTCTCGATCACAAGCCCATCTATATGTTGCATCTCTTCCCTGATGGCCTGAGGTGTCATGGGCCCACCGAGCTAGGAATAATTCACCCTTATGTTGCCAGTATAGATCCACTTGCGCCACTTCAATCCTAGCAGCCTGATCCACCTGCTGGTTGTTTTGATGTTCCTCAGTGGCTCGACTCTTAGGTACGTGGGCATCTACATGGCATACTTTTAGAACCAGCTTCTCTAGCCCGGCAGCAATATCTTGCCACAGTTTGGCAGCCCAGATGGGTTTGCCTCTGCACTGCAACTTGCTCTGCTTCCATTGCTGTAACCACCCCCACAGGGCATTTGCCACCATCCAGGAGACGGTATAGAGGTAGAGCACTGGCCACTTTTCTCGCTCAGCAATATCTAAAGCCAGCTGGATGGCTTTCACCTCTGCAAACTGACTCGATTCACCTTGTCCTTCAATGGCTTCCGCAACTCGACGTGTAGGACTCCACACAGCAGCTTTCCATCTTTGATGTTTTCCTACAATACAGCAGGATCCATCAGTGAACAGGGCATATTCCTTCTCATCTTCTGGTAGTTCATTATATGGTGGGGCCTCTTCAGCACGTGTCACCTCCTCCTCTGGTGACATTCTGAAATCTTTGCCTTCTGGCCAGTCCGTGATCACTTCCAAAATTCCTGGGTGACTGGGGTTTCCTATTCGAGCTCGTTGTGTGATCAGTGCGACCCACTTATTCCATGTGGCATCGGTGGCATGATGTGTAGAGGGGACTGTCCCTTTGAACATCCAGCCCAGCACCGG
This sequence comes from Phoenicopterus ruber ruber, assembly GCA_009819775.1. Taxonomy (NCBI): domain Eukaryota; kingdom Metazoa; phylum Chordata; class Aves; order Phoenicopteriformes; family Phoenicopteridae; genus Phoenicopterus; species Phoenicopterus ruber. The sequence continues at coordinate 9,085,709 of CM020247.1, forward strand.
CAGTCGGGGTGCCAGGAGGAGCTGTGCTTCAGTACCAACCACCTCCGAAGCAGCTCAAACCCCTTCATATGCTGCCAAGATCTCTTTTTCAGTTGGAGCGTAGCGGGCCTCAGATCCTCTGTATCCCCGGCTCCAAAACCCCAGGGGTCAACCTCGAGTCTCCCCTGGTGCTTTCTGCCAGAGGCTCCAGGTAGGACCATTCTCCCCGGCTGCAGTGTAGAGCACATTTTTAACATCTTGTCCTGCCCGAACTGGCCCAAGGGCTACTGCATGAACTATCTCCTGTTTAATTTGTTCAAAGGCTTGTCATTGCTCAGGGCCCCATTTAAAATGGTTCTTCTTCCGGGTCACTTGATAGAGAGGGCTTACAATAGAACTGTAATTTGGGATATGCATTCTCCAGAAACCCACAATGCCTAAGAAAGCTTGGGTTTCCTTTTTGTTAGTTGGTGGAGACATTGCTGTTATCTTATTGATTACGTCCATTGGAATCTGACAACGTCCATCTTGCCATTTTATTCCTAGGAACTGGATCTCCTGTGCAGGTCCTGTGACCTTACCTCATTTTATGGCAAAGCCAGCTCTCAGAAGGATTTGGATTATTTTCTCCCCTTTCTCAAAAACTTCTGCTGCTGTGTTGCCCCACACAATGATGTCATCAATGTATTGCAGGTGTTCCAGAGCTCCACCCTTTTCCAGTGCAGTCTGGATCAGCCCATGGCAAATGGTAGGGCTGTGTTTCCACCCCTGGGGCAGTCGATTCCAGGTGTACTGGATGCCCCTCCAGGTGAAAGCAAACTGTGGCCTGCACTCTGCTGCCAAAGGGATTGAGAAAAATGCATTAGGAATGTCAAGGGTAGCATACCACTTGGCTGCCTTGGACTCCAGTTCGTACTGAAGTTCTAGCATGTCCGGCACGGCAGCACTCAGTGGTGGTGTGACTTCATTCAGGCCGCGATAGTCCACTGTTAATCTCCGTTCTCCGTTAGATTTCCGCAGTGGCCATATAGGACTATTAAAGGGTGAGCGAGTCTTGCTGATCACTCCCTGGCTTTCCAGTCGACGAATCGGCTTATGGATGGGGGTCAGGGAGTCTCGGTTGGTGCGATATTGCCACCGGTGCACTGTTGTGGTAACGATTGGTACCTGTTGTTCTTTGACCCTCAGCGACCCCACAATGGAAGGATCCTCTGAAAGACCGGGCAAGGTGGACAGCTGCTTAATGTCCTCTGTCTCCACAGCAGCTATACCAAAAGCCCACCGGTACCCTTTTGGGTCCTTGAAATACCCTCTCCTGAGGTAGTCTATGCCAAAGATGCACGGAGCATCTGGACCAGTCACAATGGGGTGCTTTTGCCACTTGTTCCCAGTTAGGCTCACTTCGGCCTCCAATGAAGTTAACTCTTGGGTCCCCCCTGTCACTCCAGAAATAGAAATGCGTTCGGCCCCTCTATAGTTTGATGGCATTAGGGTGCACTGTGCACCAGTGTCCACTAGAGCCTTGTACTTCTGGGGGGCTGATGTGCCAGGCCATCGAATCCACACAGTCCAGTAAATTTGGTTGTCCCTCTCCTCCACCTGGCTGGAGGCAGGGCCCCTCTAATTCTGATTATAATACCCACTGTCAACAAATGGGTTCGTGTGGGATGCATGGGGTCGAATCTCATCCTTATTACTCACTTCTTGCAAATACGAATCAGAAGCCCTTCTACCCCATCTGGGGAACTGCCCACTGGAGACTGGAGCAGCAATTTTCCTGGAAGAACCCTTATTTGTGGCTGTTTTCTTTTTCAACTCACATATCCTTGCCTCTAGGGTCGAGGTGGGTTTTCCATCCCACTTCTTCATGTCCTCTCCATGGTCACGGAGGTGAAACCACAGGGTATCTCACCACGTGTACCATCTCTCTTGAGCAGGGGAAGAGCTTCTCCTAATAGCTGAGATAGTGGTCCATACAGGTGGGAAGTAGGACTTATCCTCATCGAGTTGCTGAAACTCCTGGCACATTCTTTCGAACAGGTTCTTGGATCTTTCGGCCAGCTTTTCCACAGCCGAGACACAGGCCCTTAGAGAGGAAGAGAGATTGTCTTCGTACTGTCAGAGTTGGTTAGCCACTGCACGCACCGGTGGTGCCTCATCGTCTTTCCAACCCATTGTTGCCAATGAGTTGGCATACGATGATGGTGCACTCTGTACAATCTTCTGCCACATGGGTCGGGTACATTGGACCTCATCTGGATCTATGGGTGTCTGCGGGTCATCCAGGTCATGATAAATCAATTCCCGCACAGCTAATTCCCTCAGAAACTGAATACCTCCCTCCATATTGGTCCACTTCTTTGGATGGCATATAATGTCTTCCTTAAAGAAATACCTGTCCTTCACACCTGACAGGAGTCTCCTCCAGAGACTGCGGGCTTCTGCCTCTCTTCCAATTGCCCTGTCAATGGCCGCTTCCTTAGACAAGGATCCCAGCTGCCTGGCTTCCCTGCCCTCTGGTTCCAGGCTACTGGCCCCATTGTGCCAGCATCAGAGCAGCCAGGTGACAAGCTGCTCACCTTGATTACAGCTGTAATCTTTTCGGATATCTCGTAGCTCAGTCAGGGATAGGGGTCGGGTGATTATCTCTGAGTCTGCCTCTCCCTGTTCTTGTGATGTCCCTGGTTCATCCTCATCTTTCGGGGCACAAGCTGATTTCTCTGTGCTTCTCTTCTTTTGTATAGGGGCAACTGATAATGGCACGGGTGGATCTGCAGTACCCATAGCAGCCACAGTGCTTATAGCTGGGGCTTGAATAGTCGCGGTGCCCATGGCAGGGACTGGGGCATCAGTGATGCCCATAGCAAGGGGTGCAGCAGCCGCGGTAGCCGCGGCGGGGGGTGGAGCAGCCGTGGTGCCTGCAACAAGGAGTGGGACGGCCGCGGTGCCCGTAACAAGGGGTGGGGCAACCGCGATACCCGTGGCGGGGGGTGCCACAGCCGCGTCGAGAGGTGGAGCAGCTGTGGTGGGGGCTGGCGCGGCCGCAGCGGCCGTAGCAGGGGGTGGAGCAGCTGCAGCGCCCATGGCGGGGGCTGGCGCGGCTGCGGGGGCCGCAGCGGGGCCTGGGACGGTCGCGGGGGCCCTGGCGGGACCTGGGGCGTCCGCGATGCCTGTGGCGGGGGCTGGGGCGGGGGCTGGCGCGGTACCCGTGTGGCGAGGAGCTGAGCAGCCCCGGTGCCCATAGCGGAGGGTGGGGCGGCCGCGGCGCCCGTGGCGGGGGACGGCGCGGCCGCGGGGGCTGTAGCAGGGAACTGGGGTGGCCCTGCGCCTACGCCTGCACCTATTTCTAAGCAAGATTAGACACAAATTCATTCCTAGTGATAGGAGTAGCAAGCCGGTCCGAACATCCTAAAGGTATTGAAATTCTCAGAAACTCCCGTAACTAACCAGGAGGGCAATGAGAAATCAAAGGAAGGCTTTTTTACCCAGGAGGGGAAAGGGAAAGCAAAGGAGGAAGTTTCCCCCTGTTGACCCCCCGGGAAAGAAAAAATAAAGGAATAATTACTGATAGTCCCCACCAGATTGCTCCTGAAGTACGAAGCTGTAACTGTTGGTGCCGCTCCGTTCTGCACATCGCCCTCCCCCATTGTATATGAATACAGGTAGTAAACTGGTCTAAACACCAATGATTTTATCACGCCATAAGACAATGCTAAAGCACACACCGAAGCAATAACCTTAATCCAACGCCCAGAGGTAACAAACCACGCATAAATACTGATAAAGAGCATAAACAGTAAGTTAGGTGCGGCATGATGCAAATCTGAGAACAGCTCTCTGAAGAAATAAAACAACATTGTGACCAGCGACAAAGTAATACAATGGATGTTTATAACAAATTGTTTTAACACACTCTGGTCAAATCTGTTGTTATCTCAACCCTTTGAGCCTGACTGGGGGCTTTAAACACTGAACCCTCAGTCTGATGCACTCTCAGCTGAGCTAGCCGGACCCCTCTCGGAGCCCCACGTTGGGCACCAAAAAGGACTGTCGTGGTTTAACCCCAGATGGTAACCGAAATACCATGCAGCTGCTCGCTCACTCCCCCTCTCCCTGGTGGGGAGGAGAATCGGAGAGAAAGGAAAACTTGCGGGTTGAGATAAAAGCAGTTCACCAGGACAGCAAAGGAAAAATATAAAAATATATTAATAATGATAATAATAATAGTATATACGGATAATAGAATATATAAAACAAACAATGCACAATTTCTCACCACCCGACGACCGATACAGCCCGTCCCGAGCAGCAGGCAGGGAGCAGGGGTATCCCCCCCCAGCTATCCCAGAACAGCAAGTTCCAGAGAGAGCAGGTGAGGGAACAAACAGCCGAACGAATGAACGAAAAAGCCCGAACAAATGAAAAAAGAAAGGAAAAACAGGGAAACAAAAAGCAACCCGAAGGGAAGCTTAAGGATTAAGGGGCTAAGGGAAGTGGCCCACCGGCCGACCCTCACTTATACCGGGCATGACGTCTATGGTACGGAATACTCTCTTTGGCCAGTTTGGATCAACTGTTCTGGCTATACCCCTCCCAAAATTTTGCACCTGCACGTTAGCAAAACCTGGGAAACTGCAAAATGTCCTTGGTTGTTTAGCAGCAACCAACAACATCAGTGTACTATCACCATTCTTCACACACTAAATCCAAAACACGGTAGCTGCTGGAGACAAAACTAGCTCCGTCCCAGTCTAAACCAGGACAAATGGTAAGTCACTCTGGCCAGGTTTATCTCAGGGTGTCTTCTGCTCCCTGGGTTGAGTGATCAAATGAACTATAGCCCTGATCTGAATTGAATACAGCTTTTAAGAAGAAACTGGGGAGGGGAAGAGAGATCCCAGGTTAAAGTTGAGTCTCCCAGCCCCTCCTTTCTCTCTCTGTCAGCATAGGGAGCAATGTGAGTGAGTTCTCAGGAATGTGCACTGGAAGGTGACTCCCAGCACTTTACAAAGCTTCATTCCCTGATTTCAGGGCTGGTCTCCAGTATCCTGGGAACTGCTGACCTGCTGCACTGCTGACAGTGACACACCAGGCTGGAGGGCTCTGGAGGTCCTCTCAGCCACTTCTCATTCATTTGCAGGGTGCCAAGTGTTTATCCAGTGACAGGAGCCACGGGATATTTTGCATTTTCACTAGGTACACTATTTACATTGTTCATGGGGTTTACAGGGTTAAGTACTGCTACAGCAGAAGTAATCAGAAGATGTGGGGTATATGGAAGAAGGATTTAAAGGAGGACTAAAAGGATCAAAACCTTTATAGGAAGGTGGAGCTGAACTTTCTATGGTTTGTCCTTCCCAAAGGCTCACAGATCTCTTGGGTTTGTGGATTTGTTGTTGGTTTTTTATATATACAACTCAGAGCTGTACTATCTGACTCCTTAAAGTTTGAATTTCTCTTTGTAAATCAAGGACATCCTTCTGCAATTTTTTATATTACTTCTGTAACTGTTTTTCTCAAATTCCAAGGAACAGTTTGCAGAGAGCTCGGCCTTTGCCTGTTTCTCTCATGTTTCTGCCTGCTGTATAGCTAATACAGTGTGAAAATTTAATAATTTGTAGTCTATTGTTTTCAAGATATACCCTTAACATCTTTATGCCTCTTTTAGAATTATTTTTATGGTTTCCTAATATGTTTTCAATCCAATTACCTCAATCATCATATGGGATCCACCTGTCTAAGAGGGGCAGGGGAATCTTTGGCAGCAGGCTGGCCAACTTGGTGAGGTGGGCTTTAAACTGAAAGACTCGGGGGGAGGGGTCCAAAGTGGCAATGCTCATGCCATCGCATCCAACTGGGGAGTAAGCCAGGCCAACCCGAGCAGCGACAAATGTTCCTTAGCTGCCTCCCAAGATGAGAACCAGAAGGCCAACCACCCTAAGGGTGTGTATGCCTATGATGGATCCTCCTGCACCCCTCCAGGGAAACCTGCGTGCTCGATTACTTCTCTGAAATGCCTGTACACCAACACACGCAGCATGGGGAATAAACAGGAAGAACTAGCGATCTGTGCACTCGCAGGGCCACGATCTCATTGCAATTACAGAGATGTGGTGGGACAGCTCGCATGACTGGAATTCTGTCATGGATAGGTATGTACTTTTTAGGAAGGACAGGCCAGCAAGGCGAGGTGGTGGAGTTGCTCTCTATGTGAGGGAGCAACTGGAGTGTATCGAGCTCTGCCTAGGGGAGGACAAAGAACGAGTCAAGAGCTTATGGGTAAGGATTAAGGGACAGGCTAACATGGGGGACACTGTTGTGGGTGTATACTACAGGCCACCTGATCAGGAAGAGGAAGTCAATGAGGCCTTCTACAGACAGCTGAAAGTAGCCTCACGATCACAGGCCCTGGTTCTCATGGGGGACTTCAACCACCCCTATATCTGTTGGAGGGACAGCACAGCAAGGCACACACAGTCCAGGAGGTTCCTTCAGAACACTGATGATGATAACTTTCTGACGCAGGTGGTGGAAGAGCCGACGAGGAGAGGGGTGCTGCTGGACCTCATACTAACAAACAAAGAAGGTATGGTTGGGGATGTGAAGGTTGGGGACAGCCTTGGCTGCAGTGACCACAAGATGGTGGAGTTCAGGATCCTGCGTGGAGGAAGCAGGGCACTAAGCAGGATTACAACCCTGGACTTCAGGAGAGCTAACTTTGCCCTCTTCAAGGACCTGCTTGGAGGAATCCCATGGGCTAGGGCTCTAGAAGGTAGGGGGGTCCAAGAAAGCTGGTCAATATTCAAGCATCACTTCCTCCAAGCTCAAGAGCGGTGCATCCCCAGGAGTAAGAAATCGGGTAAGGGAGGCAAGAGACCTGCATGGATGAGCAAGGAACTATTGGCAAAACTCAAATGGAAGTAGGAAGTCCATGGAATGTGGAAAAAGCGACAGGCCACTTGGGAGGAATACAGGAATGCTGTTAGGCTATGCAGGGATGCAACGAGGAAGGCTAAGGTCCACCTGGAATTTATTCTGGCAAGGGACATCAAGGGCAATAAGAAGGGCTTCTTCAAATATGTCAGTAGCAAACAGAAGACCAGGGAAAACGTGGGCCCTCTACTGAATGAGGTGGGTGCCCTGGTCACGAAGGATGCAGAGAAGGCAGAGTTACTGAATGCCTTCTTTGCTTCAGTCTTTACTGCCAAGGCTGGCCCCCAGGAATCCCAGACCCTGGAGGTAAGAGAGGAAGCCTGGAGAAAGGATGGCCTTCCTTTGGTCGAGGAGGATTGGGTTAGAGATCATTTAGGCAAACTGGACACCCACAAATCCATGGGCCCCGATGGGATGCACCCACGATTGCTGAGGGAGCTGGCAGAAGTCATTGCGAAGCCAATCTCCATCATCTTTGAAAGGTCATGGAGAATGGGAGAGGTGCCTGAGGACTGGAGGAAAGCCAATGTCTTGAAGACTTTCAAGAAGGGCAAGAAGGAGGACCTGGGAAACTACAGGCCAGTCAGCCTCACCTCCATCCCTGGAAAGGTGATGGAACAGCTCCTTCTGGAGGTCATCTCTAAGCATGTAGAAGAAAAGAAGGTGATCAGGAGTAGTCAGCATGGCTTCACCAAGGGGAAATCATGCTTGACCAATCTGGTAGCCTTCTATGATGGTATGGCTGGCTGGGTGGATGAGGGGAGAGCGGTGGATGTTGTCTGCCTTGACTTCAGCAAGGCTTTTGACACTGTCTCCCACAATATCCTCATAGGTAATCTCAGGAAGTGTGGGCTAGATGAGTGGATGGTGAGGTGGATTGAGAACTGGCTGAATGGCAGAGCTCAGAGGGTTGTGATCAGCAGCACAGAGTCTAGTTGGAGGCCTGTAGCTAGTGGTGTCCCCCAGGGGTCAGTACTGGGGCCAGTCTTGTTCAATTTATTCATCAATGACTTAGATGAAGGGTCAGAGTGTGCCCTCACCAAAGTTTGCTGATGATACGAAACTGGGAGGAGTGGCTGATACACCAGAAGGCTGTGCTGCCATTCAGCAAGACCTGGACAGGCTGGAGCATTGGGCAGAGAGGAACCTCATGAGGTTCAACACGGGCAAGTGCAGGGTCCTGCACCTGGGGAGGAATAACCCCATGCACCAGTACAGGTTAGGGGTTGACCTCCTGGAAAGCAGCTCTGCGGAGAAGGACCTGGGAGTCCTGGTGGATGACAAATTCACCATGAGCCAGCAATGTGCCCTTGTGGCTAGGAAGGCCAATGGCCTCCTGGGGTGCATGAAGAAGAGTGTGGCCAGCAGGTCGAGGGAGGTTATCCTCCCCCTCTACACTGCCCTAGTGAGGCCCCATCTGGAGTACTGTGTCCAGTTCTGGGCTCCCCAATTCAAGAAAGATGAGGATCTACTGGAAAGAATCCAGCAGAGGGCTACAAAGATAATTAGGGGACTGGAGCATCTCTCCTATGGGGAAAGGCTGAGGGAGCTGGGGCTGTTTACCCTGAGGAAGAGAAGATTGAGGGGGGACCTCATCAATGCTTATCAATATCTCAAGGGTGGGTGTCAAGAGGATGGGGCCAGACTCTTTTCAGTGGTGCCCAACGACAGGACAAGGGGAAATGGGCACAAACTGGAACATAGGAAGTTCCATCTAAATATGTGGAAAAACTTCTTCACTGTGAGGGTGACAGAGCCCTGGAACAGGCTGCCCAGGGAGGTTGTGGAGTCTCCTTCTCTGGAGATATTCAAAACCCGCCTGGACGCAGTCCTGTGCAGCCTGCTCTAGGTGACCCTGCTCTGGCAGGAGGGTTGGACTAGATGATGTCCAGAGGTCCCTTCCAACCCCTACCATTCTGTGATTCTGTGATCCCAGGAGATGGAAACTCTCCATTCCTATCATCATGAGTCTGAATCCAGGATGCTGTACTCTCCCTCCTGACTCAAGGCTAGCTACTGCTACCGAGCAGAGTTGTTCTTCTTAGGGCATAGTATTGTCCTGTTCTAGTCTTGCCTCATGGTTTTCTTGCAAGAGCTTTATTGGCCCTTTGCTGGTCCCAGCATACAAAGTAACTTTCGCTATGAGAGTGAATGTATGCAGTGACATCTGCCAGGTCCCTCAGAACACCAATGCAGTGATGACATCAGTCATCTAATGACTCCTGACTAGTTTTCTTCTTTAGTATTTTATACCTTTTCCTCAGTCTGAGCCAAGGTTTTGCAGCTGAGCCATAGTAGAGCTGGGCTTTAGATCCTTGGTATACAGGCAGCTGAACTTTGGGCTAGGGGGATGGGGGTGTTACAGGTTAGAAGTTTTTGAATTTTGTGTACCTGACGTGCAGTCTGGTTACTGCTTCAGTGCAGCTGCCTTGAAAGTACATGGGTTTCAATTGCAGTAGATGAGTGACTCATTAGATTTTTTGAAATAGAAAAGTGTACATATTTTTAAGATACATTGTCCTTTCCATTGTTATAATGGTAATAACTTAGTCAATAAAGTAACAACAAGGCTAAATGTACAGCCAATTCAGCCTGTGAAGAAGACAGAGGCCACTTACACAGTTCTGTTATTGTGTGTTTTCTTGTTTTAAGTATTTTGACCTGTAACAGTGTTTTTTCAACTGTTTTTGAGGCTACCTGAGAAATGAAGATCTAAATCCCTTTAGAAAATTATGACTTGTGAAAGCTTCTGTGCAACTACAGGAGGCATTGTATAACTATACTGACTTTCCTTATCCAGCTTTCAGGGACCCTTTAGAGTTTTTCTATAGATATTTGCGATCTCCAGAGCTGATAATATCTGGGCTACAGAGAGGTTTGGAAGAATAAAAATGGTTCAAGATTCTTGGCTAAATCGTAGCTAAAACATCCCAAGCTCACAAACTGATATAAGGGATTGGATAAGCTTGAGGCTGTTCCAGTGACTCTAATTTCTGAGTAAATCAAGATATTACTCTAAAGCAGTGAGACTTAACTATATGTAGGTTTGGTGGTGGTGACTTAGAAATATGTGCAATGATGTTCTGTTAAAGCTGTTCTGAAAAGCAACAGCAGGCAGTTGATACACAAGACTCTATATACTAGAATAAGACTAAAAGATGTAGCAGTACATATTGTTTTATTTTTAGCGTAATGCTGAATAGTACTCTTGGTCCTGTACCATTTTGGATTTGGAGAGGTATGCATTAGAGGAAAATATATCATGCTGGATACAACAGCCTGAGAGAGGAGAGGCTGCTTCCTCTTCATGTCCCCAGGTTCAACCAGTAGAGACTGAAGATATATTCCCAGCAGGTGCACACACAAAGAGCATACATATACACAATATATATACACATATATACAGATGTACAGATGTACATATATACATAGCTGGCAACACAGATCACAGACAGACACTCAGAGCCCTCACACGAGCACAGACAGCACCAATGACCTCATCCTGCTCCCCTCTCTGGCTGAGTAGGATGGAAGTCCACTAATGAGACTATATATATGTCACATATGTACAAGGTGGATCCCTCCAGCAGCTGGGCTCAGACACTCAAGTCTGTCCAGCAGCTGCCCCCTGGATCCTAGTCTCCCCAGTTGCTGGCACTTGGATGTACGAGTCCCCGAGGCCACAGTCCCAGTCCAGTGGCTGGTACAGACTATGTGCATACACACACAGAGCTGGCCAGGACTTTCCAGGTCCCAATAACTGCCCCCCTCACTGTGCTCTCACCACTAGAGATATACAGGCACTCTCATGCCCAGAGTTGGCTGGGACTCTCCTGGTCCCATAGAAGATCCATCTATGCTCTCACCCTCAGAAGACACACAGGCACTCTCACACTCAGAGCTGTCCCTTAGCGACCCGTTCGCCTCAGTTGCACTCAGGCCACTTAATCTCTTCACCAGCTAGTCCAGCTTGATCTTCACTAGCAGTGACACACTCACTCACACACCTGCACTCACTTCCGTTGCTGGCACCTGTCATGGTTTAGCCCCAGCCAGCAGAAAAAAACCATGCAGCCACTCGCTCACTCCCCCCCTCCCAAGTGGGGTGGGGAGGAGAATCAGAAAGAAAAGGAAAACTTGTGGTTTGAGATAAAGACAGCTCACCAGGACAGCAAAGAAAAAGATAATTATATTATATATTAACAATGATAATAATAATAAAATATAATGATAATAGAATATATAAAGTGAATGATGCACAATTTCTCACCGCTCGATGACCCAATGACCGATACAGCCCATCCCGAGTAGCGATCATGGAGCGAAACTGAGAGCAATCTTGGAATGATCCCGAGCAGCGATCTCAGAACAGCAATTTCCCCAGCAGCAATCTTGGAACCACAAGTTCCAGAGAGAGCGAGCAAGGGAGGGCAGAATGAATGAACCAAAGCCCGAATGAACAGCATCCGGCCGACTGCCCAACCCCCACTTATATATTGGGCATGACATCTATGGTATGGAGTACTTTCTTTGGCCAGTTTGGGTCAACTGTACTGGCTATACCCCTCCCAGCTTTTTGCACCTGCATTTTGGCAAAACCTGGGAAGTTGGAAGAAGTCCTTGATCTCTTAGCAGCAAGTAATAACATCAGTGTGTTATCAACATTCTTCACATACCAAATCCCATACTAAATCCAAAACACAGTAGCTACTGGGAAGAAAATTAGCTCTGTCCCAGCCAAAACCAGGACAGCACCATAGACCCATGGGCCCTCTGACTTGTAGTCTGACTCCAGTTGGTGGTACTCAGACCCCCATATACATACATGCACACAGAATAGAGAGCCAGTCACCCAGGAAAGAGATAGAAAGGAATTTAATATGAAGATAGGACAGACTGCTGATCAGGTGCAGGGCATGACCAGACAAGCGTACTGACCAGCAAACCATTTACATGTGACTGGCCCTTTTTATCCCCTTATCTCTCTATTTTCCCACTCTTGTTCCTCCCCAAATCACCTAAACCCCTCCCTTTTCCTGCCCTAAACATCCCATAATAAGTCCTGTGTGATCCCAAACTGCTTTTCCCATAACGTGTCCCATACCCCTAGGCAGCAACCCCCCTTAGTTTGAAAGGTGATCCATAGAGCTACTCACGATGACTTATGGCATTGGATTTCATGGCTGGACAATGGGGCTGATGGCTCTGCTGGGCCAGCCCTGGGAGGGGCCTGGACAAGGTCTCCATTCCTCCAGAGTCCTTGATTTGGGGTGGGGCACTGTGGTGGGTTGACCCTGGCTGGATGCCAGGTGCCCACCAAAGCCGCTCTATCACTCCCCCTCCTCAAGTGGACAGGGGAGAGAAAATATAACAAAAGGCTCGTAGGTCGACATAAGGACAAGGAGAGATCACTCAGCAATTACCGTCATGGGCAAAACAGACTCGACTTGGGGAAAAATTAATTTATTGCCAATCAAATCAGAGTAGGATAATGAGAAATAAAACCAAATCTTAAAAACACCTTCCCCCCACCCCTCCCATCTTCCCAGGCTCACCTTCACTCCCAATTTCTCTACCTCCTCCTCCCTCAAGCGGCACAGGGAGATGGGGAATGGGAGTTGCGATCAGTTCATCACACGTTGTCTCTGCCACTCCTTCCTCCTCAGGGGGAGGACTCCTCACACTCTTCCCCTGCTCCAGTGTGGGGTCCCTCCCATGGGAGACAGTCCTCCACGAACTTCTCCAAACATCAGTCTTCCCACAGGCTGCAGTTCTTCACAAACTGCTCCAGCATGGGTCCCTTCCACGGGATGCAGTCCTTCAGGAACGGACTGCTCCAGCGTGGATTCCCCCGCGGGGTCACAAGTCCTGTCAGCAAACCTGCTTCAACATGGACTCCTCTGTCTCCACGGGGCCACGGGTCCTGCCAGGAGCCTGCTCCCTGATGTGGGCCTCCCATGGCTCACAGCCTCCTTCGGGCATCCACCTGCTCTGGCGTGGGGTCCTCCACAGGCTGCAGGTGGATATCTGCTCCACTGTGGACCTCCATGGGCTGCAGGGGGACAGCCTGCCTCACCATGGTCTTCACCAGGGGCTGCAGGGGAATCTCTGCTTCGGTGCCTGGAGCACCTCCTCCCCCTCCTTCTTCACTGACCTTGGTGTCTGCAGAGTTGTTGCTGTCACATCTTGCTCCTCTCTTCGCTGCTATATTCCTGCAGCAGGTTTTTTCCCCCCCTTCTTAAATATGTTATCACAGAGGCACTACCACTGTCACTGATTAACTTGGCCTTGACCAGCAGCAGGTCTGTCTTGGAGCCGGCTGGCACTGGCTCTGTCGGACATAGGGGAAGCTTCTAGCAGCTTCTCACAGAAGCCACCCCTCTAGCCCCCTGCCACCAAAACCTTGCCACACAAAACCAATACAGGCACCTGTCACTTCTTATCTTGGATAAAAGTTTTCCCTGTACTACTGCCAGGTTACTCAATAGCTTGTCTTATTTCATTTCAGTTTGTTGCTATGTCTTTTCTTAATCCCCAACAATGTATCTGAAACGGAAACAAATGGAAATTGAAATGATTGCCTTAAAATTACAGAGTTCAAGATTTATTAAAAATTATACACATAGTTATAGTTCAATAAAAAGCCCAAGAGCGTATGATCTGTGTTATACTGGTAATAACTTCCCTTGCAAGATTAGTTGTCTAGCCAGTTAAATATAGTTACTTCTTGTTCAAATTTACTCCTATTCAGAAGAGGCAAGATCTTTTCCATTCATTCCAGACAATTGTAGCCATAAATATTGAAAACATCTAGGACTGTCTTATTTGCACTGCATTTGCTGATATCTTGGACACAAAGCTACAAACTCTGGAAAATAATATCTCTCCCCCCTCCCCCCAGTGTTTAACTTTCAACTCTAAATATTTTGAACACTCCCCTCCCACCTACTGTCCTATTAAGGATAAGCCTTTTAAACACAAGCCTTGCAAGAGCATCATGGAAGTAAAACAACCTCAGTACACATAAACTAACCAGACAGCTGCACTGCAGCTAACCACACAGGTACACCTCCAACACTGCACCAGGGTACCAAAGAACAGGGGCAAACATAAACAAGCATGAGTACAATCCCACTCAAGCCATTTTTCTCTTCCAAGAGTAGGAAGCAGAAGTTTAGCCCATAAACAACTCTATCCCTCCTTCTTTCCCTCAGGGCATGGGGTGCCCCTCACACCTCCATAGAGGAGGCTGCAGCTCTAACTTGCAGTTTGAATGAGCAACTGTCCCATATTGCAAAACTCCAGGGAAACCAACAGTGTCAGAATCCATCCTGCACATGCAATACCCACCACTCAGCTCTATCCCTCAGCCTCACTTATTAGGTGTACACCAAGGTGAGGCAAGTGTACGTATCCACAGACTCTTAAGGTAATCACTCAACCTACTCCACCTTGCTTTCTTTGTTGTCTGTAACCATGTGCTGCAACAGCAAAGAAGTACTACAGCATCCAGTATAAAGCATAAATAGCCTGTCTACACAGATCCTTTGCAAAGGGTGGGGGTAGAAAGTCAAGAGAGAAGTAGATGGAAACAGTGGGAATCATAGAATCATTCTGGTTGGAAGAGACCTCCAAGATCATCGAGTCCAACCATTAACCTAGCACTACCAAGTCCCCCACTAAATCATATCCCTTAGGGCCTCATCTAAACGCCTTTTGAATACCCCCAGAGATGGGGACTCCACCACCTCCCTGGGCAGCCTGTTCCAATGCCTGACAACCCTTTCGGTGAAGAAATTTTTACGAATGTCCAATCTAAACCTCCCCTGGCGCAACTTGAGGCCATTTCCTCTTGTTCTGTCGTCTGTTACTAGGGAGAAGAGTCCGACCCCCATCTCTCTACAACCTCCTTTCAGGTAGTTGTAGAGAGCGATAAGGTCTCCCCTCAGCCTCCTTTTCTCCAGGCTAAACATCCCCAGTTCCCTCAGCCGCTCCTCATAGGACTTGTGTTCCAGACCCTTCACCAGCCTCGTTGCCCTTCTCTGGACACACTCCAGCACCTCAATGTCTTTCTTGTAGTGAGGGGCCCAAAAGTGAACACAGTACTCGAGGTGCGGCCTCACCAGGGCCGAGTACAGGGGGACAATCACCTCCCTACTCCTGCTGGCCACACTATTTCTGATACAGGCCAGGATGCCGTTGGCCTTCTTGGCCACCTGGGCACACTGCCGGCTCATATTCAGCCGGCCGTCAACCAACACCCCCAGGTCCTTTTCCGCCAGGCAGCTTTCCCGCCACTCCCCACCAAGCCTGTAGCGTTGCCTGGGGTTGTTGTGACCCAGGTGCAGGACCCGGCACTTGGCCTTGTTGAACCTCATACAATTGGCCTCGGCCCATCGATCCAGCCTGTCCAGGTCCCGCTGTAGCGCCTGCCTGCCCTCCAGCAGATCAACACTCCCTCCCAGCTTGGTGTCATCTGCAAACTTACTGAGGGTGCACTCGATCCCCTCGTCCAGATCATTGATAAAGATATTGAACAGAACTGGCCCCAGTACTGAGCCCTGGGGAACACCACCTGTGACTGGCTGCCAACTGGATTTAACTCCATTCACCACAACTCTTTGGGCCTGGCCATTCAGCCAGTTTCCTACCCAGCGCAGAGTACGCCCATCCAAGCCATGGGTAGCCAGTTTCTCCAGGAGGATACTGTGGGAGACGGTGTCAAAGGCTTTACTAAAGTCCAGGTACACAACGTCCACAGCCTTTCCCTCATCCACTAAGCGGGTCACCATGTCGTAGAAGGAGATCAGGTTGGTCAGGCAGGACCTGCCTTTCATAAACCCGTGCTGACTGGGCCTGATCACCCGGTTGCCCCGTACGTGCTGCGTGATGGCACTCAAGATGACCTGCTCCATAACCTTCCCGGGCACCGAGGTCAGGCTGACAGGCCTGTAGTTCCCCAGATCCTCCTTCCGGCCCTTCTTGTAGATGGGCATCACATTTGCCAGCCTCCAGTCAACTGGGACCTCCCCAGTTAGCCAGGACTGCTGATAAATGATGGAGAGTGGCTTGGTGAGCACTTCTGCCAGCTCTTTCAGCACCCTTGGGTGGATCCCATCTGGCCCCATAGACTTGTGCGTGTCTAGGTGGCGTAGCAGGTCACTGACCATTTCCCCTTGGACTTCGGGGTCTACATTCTGCTCCCCATCCCCGTCTTCCTGCTCAGGGGGCTGGGTGCCCAGAGAGCAACTTCCCTTGCTGTTGAAGACTGAGGCAAAGAAGGTATTTAGCACCTCAGCCTTTTCCTCATCCCTTGACACTAAGTTTCCCTCCGCATCCAATAGAGGAGGGAGATTCTCCTTAGCCCCCTTTTTATTGTTAATGTATTTGTAGAAACACTTTTTGTTGTCTTTTACGGCAGTAGCCAGACTAAGTTCTAGTTGGGCTTTGGCCTTTCTAATTTTCTCCCTGCATAACCTCACAACATCCTTGTAGTCCTCCTGAGTTGCCTGCCCCTTCCTCCAAAGGTGGTAGACTCTCTTTTTTTTCCTAAGTTCCAGCCGGAGCTCTCTGCTCAGCCAGGCCGGTCTTCTTCCCCGCCGGCTCATCTTTCGGCTCATGGGGACGGCCTGCTCCTGCGCCTTTAAGATTTCCCTCTTGAAGAATGTCCAGCCTTCCTGGACGCCTTTGCCCTCCAGGACTGCCTCCCAAGGGACTCTGCCAACCAGACTCCTAAACAGGCCAAAGTCTGCCCTCCGGAAGTCCAAGGTGGCAGTTCTGGTGACCCTCCTCCTTACTTCTCCAAGAATCGAAAACTCAATCATTTCATGGTCACTATGCCCAAGACGGCCTCCGACCATCACATCACCCACAAGACCTTCTCTGTTCACAAACAACAGGTCCAATGGGGCGCCTTCCCTCATTGGCTCCCTCACCAGCTGTGTCAGGAAGTTATCTTCCACACACTCCAGGAACCTCCTGGACTGTTTCCTCTCTGCTGCATTGTATTTCCAGCAGACATCTGGCAAGTTGAAGTCCCCCACGAGAACAAGGGCTAGCGATCATGAGGCTTCTCCCAGCTGCCTGTAGAATACTTCATCTGCCTCCTCGTCCTGGTTGGGTGGTCTATAACAGACTCCCACCACGATATCTGCCTTGCTGGACTTCCCCCTGATTCTGCCCCATAGACACTCAACCCTCTCGGCACTGTCCTCGAGCTCAAGGCAGTCCAGACTCTCCCTAACATAGAGGGCTACCCCACCACCTCTCCTTCCTTGCCTATCCCTTCTAAAGAGTTTGTAGCCATCCACTGCAGCACTCCAGTTGTGCGTGTCATCCCACCATGTTTCTGTGATGGCAACTATATCGTAGTTTTCCCCTTTCACAACAGCCTCAAGCTCCTCCTGTTTGTTGCCCATGCTCCGTGCATTCGTGTAGATGCACTTCAGCTGGGCTAATGATCCTGCCTCCTTTGTGGTGGGAGAAGCCCTAATTCCCACGTGTCCGATCTCAGGCATTTCTGTGGTTCCTAACAGATCAATGACCCCTGTGTCCCTGCTGCCACATGGGTCTCTCTGTCCTACCTCATCTGAGACAGCTGACCGAAGGGCCTCGCTAGCATGCCATCCCTCATTCATTGGCGTGCCACCCCCAGGCTTCTCTCTAGCAAGCCTGGTTTTATCCCCTTCCCCCTTCAAATCTAGTTTAAAGCCCTCTCAATGAGCCCTGCTAACTCCTGTGCTAGGATGCTTTTCCCCCTTTGGGACAGGTGCACCCCGTCTGTCGCCAGCAGGCCTGGTGTCATGTAAACCGACCCGTGGTCGAAGATCCCGAAGTCCTGCTGGTGACACCAGGCTCTGAGCCAGGTGTTGATCTGCTGGCTCCTCCAGTTTCTTCCCTCCTCTTTCCCCGAAACTGGAGGGATAGAGGAGAACACTACCTGTGCTCCTGATCCCTTAACCAGTCGCCCCAAGGCCCTGAAGTCTCTCTTGATTGCCCTGGGACTTCTTGTTGCCACCTCGTTGCTGCCTACCTGAAAAATCAACAGGGGATAGTAATCTGAGGGCCATACTAGGGTGGGAAGCTTTCTCTTCACATCCTTGACCCGGGCCCCAGGGAGGCAGCAGACTTCCCTAAGCAGTGGGTCCGGTCTGCATATGGGCCCTTCTGTTCCTTTCAGAAGGGAGTCTCCTATGACAAGGACCCATCTCTTTTTTTCTTTTAGGGGGGCAGTTTTGATGCAGGACATAGGCCGACTAATCCTCGGCAGCACCTCCGAGCTAGCTGAGCCATCGTCCTTGTCCTTGTTCGGTTCCACTTGCAGAGCCTTGTACCTATTGTGCAAGGGCACCTGTGGAGGTGGGGTAGGCACTGAGGAGATACGCCTGCCTCACCGGGGAGGCGCTAGTTGCCATTGTCCCCTGTCCCCTACGTCCCTGTGTTCAGCCATGTGGGGAGAGGATCGGGATAGGGAATCCTCTGCGACATGCACCCTAGCTGCCTGTTGCGCCTGTCTCAGGGAGGGCAGGGTGCCAGTCCAATAGTTAATCTCCCTCTTGCACTCCCTGATACTCCTCAACCTGCTCACCTCCTGCCAGAGCTCTGTCACCAGGCGGAGGAGCTCTTCTACCTGGGCGCACCTCCCACAGGCATGCTCGCTGCTGCTGCCATCTGATACTGGCATCAGAGTAGGGCACACCCTGCAGCCTGACACCTGGGTGGCAGCGTGTTCCCACCGCAGCTCCGTCTGGGAAGCTGCGTCAGTCGTGGCAGGTGCAAGGCTTAGAGCAGCCATGGCTTTCTGCCGGGTGGAGACCATTGCTCCCTCGTCGAACTGGCAGAGCTTCAGCGCCCGTGCCGCACCCCGGATCACCGGTGTTCCCCAGGGGCTTTTTTATACGTGGCGGGGGCTTGGCCGCTGCGGCTCCTGGCCCCGCTCAGGTCTCATCAGCTGCTCTCGTGCGAGCTGCCGGCTCCTGGTGGATCCCTCGGCTCCCCCTGAGGTTCCCCCGGTTTGGGAAACCCCCTCGTGCACCACGCTAGGACGCTCTGCTGCAGGTCGTGCCGGTACCGGAGCTGATCGCCTCGGTGACTGAGAAGTAGAGAGAGAAAACATACTGGGAAGTAGAGAGAGAAAACATACTGCACTTCACACTGGGTCTATTTCCCTGTTAGCTCCCCTGTATAGAAAAACTGCTGCCAGGTGTTAAAGGATGTTAGGAGCGGCCACCGCCTCCAGCAGCTCCTGCCCAGGACTTCCTCCTGCGGGTGGCTGGAGCACAGCCCAGTGCACCCGGTGACCTGGGGTCTCTGCCCCGGCTGAGAGACACAGCTGCCACTTTCCCATTTGCGGGTCCAACCAGTAGTGAAGCTGAGCACATATCCCAGAGACCCATACACACACACAGATGACACTGACACAGCCAGTTATACAGACTGCCACAGACAAGGTGCTGCCTTCAAGAACACCTACATATAGGATCCATGTAAAACAAACATAGACAGCCAAGTCCCCTTCCTCCTCTTTGGCTGTCAGAGACAGAAGTTCACTAGTGAAGGCACACACATGACACTCCCTAGATTCACAAGCACATTCACAGATTCACTGAGTACTAGCACAGCCCCCTCTGTCCATCTGGTACCTCTGCCTGGACCCCAGGTCCTCTTATCCGCTTAATGGGTCCCCTAATTGCTGGTTAGTCCAGCTTGATGCTCACTAGAAAACACACATGCACTCACACACTCATCCTACATGCACTCCACATTCACAAGTCCTCTTGGGCGTACGAGCACAGACCCTCCGCCTGCATGATACCCCTGCCTGGACCCAGGGCTTCCTACTAGCCGTCTAGTCCAATTTGAACTTTGCTAGTGAATTACACATGCACAGCCCCATGCACACCAGGTTTGAAGAAGACACAAACACTCAGCCCCCACCAGCAGCTGGCACCAGGCAAATGGACTGTGACCCATGGTCTCGCTCTGTGGTGGGTTGACACTGGCTGGATGCCAGGTGCCCACCAAAGCCGCTCTATCACTCTCCCTCCTCAGCTGGACAGGGGAGAGAAAATATAACGAAAGGCTCATGGGTCAAGATAAAGACAGGGAGAGATCACTCAGCAATTACCGTCATGGGAAAACAGACTTGACTTGGGGAAATAATTTAATTTATTGCCAATCAAAAGTCAGAGTAGGATAATGAGAAATAAAAATAAATCTTAAAACACCTTCTCCCCACCCCTCCCTTCTTCCTGGGTTCAACTTCACTCCCGATTTCACTACCTCCTCCCCCTGAGTGGCGCAGGGGGATGGGGAATGGGGGTTGCAGTCAGTTCATCACACATTGTCTCTGCCACTCCTTCCTCCTCATGCTCTTCCCCTGCTCCAGCATGGGGTCCCACCCACGGGAGACAGTCCTCCACAAACTTCTCCAATGTGAGTTCTTCCCACGGGCTGCAGTTCTTCACGAACTGCTCCAGTATGGGTCCTTTCCACAGGGTGCAGTCCTTCAGGAATGGACTGCTCCAGCATGGGTCCCCCACAGGGTCACAAATCCTGCCAGAAAACCTGCTCCAGCATGGGCTCCTCTCCATGGGGTCACAACCTCCTTCAAGTGCATCCACCTGGTCCAGTGTGGGGTCCTCCACAGACTGCAGTGTGGATATCTGCTCCACTGTGGACCTCCATGGGCTGCAGGGGGATAACCTACCTCACCATGGTCTTCACCATGGGCTGCAGGGGAATCTCTGCTCCGGCGCCTGGAGCACCTTCTCCCCCACTGACCTTGGTGTCTGCAGAGTTGTTTCTCTCACATATTCTCACTCCTCTCTTCCGGTTGCTGTTGCACAGCAGTTTTTCCCCTTCTTAAATATGTTATCACAGAGGCACTACCACCATCACTGATTGGCTTAGCCTTGGCCAGTTGCGAGTCCATCTTGGAGCCGGCTGGCACTGACTCTATCAGGCATGGGGGAAGCTTCTAGCATCTTCTCACAGAAGCCACCCCTGTAGCCCCCCTGCTACCAAAACCTTGCAATGTAAACCCAATACAATGCTTTTCCTCTGCTCCAGTGTGCGGGTCCCTTCCATGTGATACAGTCCTTCACAAACTGCTCAACATGGGTCCTTGCCACTGACTGCAGTTCTTCAAGAACCCACCATGGGGTATAGTCCTTCAGGAAAAAAACTGCTCCACTATGGCTTCCTCATGAGCTGCAGTTCTGCCAGAACACCTGCTCCTGTGTGGGCTCCTCTCCATGAGCCAGAGGGCCTGCCAGAAGCCTGCTCCAGTGTGGGCTCTCCACAGGCTGCAACTTCCTTCAGGGCAAATCCACCTGCTCCAGCAGGGATCCTCCACGGGCTATAGTGTGGGTATCTGCTCTGGCATGGTCCTCTTCATGGGCTGCATGGAAATACTTGCTTCATCATGGTCTCCTCCATGAGCTGCAGGGGATTCTCTGCTTGGGCACCTGGAGCACCTCCTCCCCCTCCTCCTTCTTATCACAGAGGCACTACCACTGTTGCTGATTGGCTCAGCAGGACAATGTAAGTGGGAGCTCAGTTAAAGCAGTGAGTTACTGAGAGAACAAGTTGATTTGTTGCATTCTTGATTCAGCTCTATTTATTTAGTTATGATACTAGTTCAATAATTTGATTAGAAATACTCAGTGCTGCTCTTTGGACATTAACATGTACCAGAAATATAGCACAGTAAGATATGTAGCAAAGAGCACATTGTCAATCTCAGCTCAGAGTTACTGTTCAACAGATTTTTATAACTTCAGAATTAAAATAGAAATGCTGGTAAAAGAGGCATACTGTATGTAACAAGAAGCAGTTGAAGAGATTTTTTAAAAAACATCTATTGACAAATGCCTCATTAGATATTCCCTTGAAAATTCAGTTATCAATAATGTATTACACACAAGTTACAAACACATGACATTTTCTGTTTTTTTTTTTTCAGGAAGAAAACACTAGTCTAAACTATGATTTTCTTTTTTAAAAGTGAATGACAGCTTCAAGACCAAGAAGTCTGGTTTCAGTGCTTAAAGATAGAACCGGAAGTGTATTTTTTAGCATGCCCCTGTAAAGAAAGAGAAAGTGAACTTTAGTCCATGCAAATGAATTTGCAAAGCCATCCCAGTGCTTTAACAGCATTTTTAGTCCTCAGTGAAACTGTAGCTACAGTCATCCTAGGGTACTCCTGAACCACAGTACAAGATTAAGTCAAGGGGACTGTATTGTTTTGTGCCTGTTGGACAGTTTTGAGTTGTGTTTGCCTTCACCAATCACAAAGGGTCATGAGTTTTTCGCTTACTCTAACACCTAGGCACTCAGCCCACAAATCAGTTACCCTTTCTCTGCTACAGGAAGCAATATAGAGTGCAAGGGACAGGGATCCCTTTACCATCTCTGTGACCTTACAGGATGCCCATGTGCTCTGTAGCTGAGAACTGGCTGACACAATGACATGCCATTCAGAGATTTTTAGCAGCTACTTCCTGTCCAACTAGACCTAATATATGTGCTAATGAGGCAATCCCCCAGTCTAGGTCCTCAAACCTGGTTTAGTTAAGGGCCCATATCCAGCGAAGTTGGTGTGCATGTAGAGTGTGGGAGCCAAGCTGGGATCACACTACAAAAAAGTGGAGTTCTTGCCTCCAGCATAACACCAGAAACTTATCTTGTCATCTCGGGGACAGCAGATGAGCTGGAAGATGAGCTTCCATAACTCCAGTCAAAGGTACTCTCAAAACAGCTGTGAGACTCAGCAAAATGATTTGTTGATCTACTTGTATTTCTGTGGAGCAACAGCTCACTCCCAATGTCAGCAGACACTGGCAGAACTGCTGCTCAGAGCCCCTCAGTCTCTGTAGTCTCTGTTACACAGGAAGTCTAGGGATTGAATCATGCTGACAGCTAGGAAGGATAAGTGTGTTCCTTATTGAAACTGACTTTTCCTGTAGGGAACAGTGCTCAGAGTGAAGGGTGACAGAGCACTGGAACAGGCTGCCCAGAGAGGTTGTGGAGTCTCCTTCTCTGGAGATATTCAAAACCCGCCTGGACGCAGTCCTGTGCAGCCTGCTCTAGGTGACCCTGCTCTGGCAGAGGGGTTGGACTAAGATGATCTCCAGAGGTCCCTTCCAACCCCTACCATTCTGTGATTCTGTAATGCAATGTTATCCAAGTGGCCATACCAAGCATTTCCAAGTTCATAAACATCTCATGTCCAGGCCCTTGTATGTATCTATTATGATATATGAGGAGAGCCTGGCAGAACTGGGCTTGTTCAACCTTAAGAAGAGAAGGCTAAGGATGGGAGATTGGAGGGGTGGTCTTATTGCTGTCTACAACTACCTAATAGGAGGATGTAGAGCAGATGAAGCTAGACTTCTCGCACTTGCACAGACAAGAGTCAATGGACACAAGTTGCAACATGGGA
Organism: Phoenicopterus ruber ruber; assembly: GCA_009819775.1. Taxonomy (NCBI): domain Eukaryota; kingdom Metazoa; phylum Chordata; class Aves; order Phoenicopteriformes; family Phoenicopteridae; genus Phoenicopterus; species Phoenicopterus ruber. The sequence continues at coordinate 9,109,065 of CM020247.1, forward strand.
AATTCTGACTCATTATAAGGAAAACTCTTTTTCCCCACGAGGGTTGTCAGACACTCAAACAGGGGCCCAGAGAGGTTTTGGGATCTCCATCCTTGGAGATATTAAAACCTTGACTAAACAAGGTCTTGAGCAACCTGCTTTAAGTTAGCCTTGCTTTGAGCAGGGGGCTAGACCAAAGACTTCCAGAGGTCCCTTCCCACCTAAATTATTCTGTGATTCTTTTGGGATAATAAAGACATTCTTCCTTTCATAGCATGCTAGCCTCAGAGCACAGGATTGCTATAAGGGAAAAATAAAGGTTACAGAACCACCCTAAATCTGACTCACTCTCCCTTCCACAGACTTTGCAGCCACATTCTTATTAAATATGACACTACAAAAAATGTTTCTAAAAGAGTAAAAATTAGTTTGCAATGGCTCTATTGCATTTACAGCAAGTGCAATTGCCTGGTCCTACAAGCTGCCATTGCAGTCACTCCAATGCATTTAAGTAACTGAAAGTACCTGACTGCATCACAGGCTGGAACTGGCCAGACATGCAGATTTCCTCCTGCTTCTGACGCAAAATGTGTTGAATGGCTGGGGGAAGGCCATGAGGGTTGCGTGAGAAGATCAGGGAGTAGCCATCATCACAGGAGCCATCCTCTTTCAGACTATGGCAGGCATAGGTAATAGCATAGTTATCATAGTCGGTGTCAATCACCCAGTAGTTGTCCCCTAAAACATCAAATCAGATGTGTTTGTCATGATAGAAAACACAGAGCAAAGGCATGCATGTGCTATTCTAGCAGATGGAGACTTTACTATAATACATGGCAGGGACATCTTCCCAAAGGACAGAAGGTCACCTCTAATTGTTTAGCTTATGTCTACACTGTGAGGTGAAGAATGGGGCAAACACGGTGTGCCCCGAATCCACCATGTTTTCCATTGTGTTGTTGTAGCACATGGCAACTGTGCTGAGAAAGCACCAATGATGAGTGACTCCCTATGGGCTGAGCTTGGCCCCATCGCTGTCTGGTCTCTACCACACAAACAAGAGTACAGCCCACACCAAGGCATCAAACACATCCATGTTCTCTCTATCAGAGAGCTCCAGAGCTTGGACTGAAGCACAGGCCTGAGGTGGATGATGGGAAAGTGTGATCTTGAGAACAGGCTCAATTTTGTTGAGACAATAGAAATACCCATGAAGTTCTTAACACAAAGGCTGGATATCTCTACAAGATAAACTCTTGTTCAGCCAAGATTTGAACTTAGTGCATTTTCACATTTGGTTTCTGTGACTAAAGGTGTTAGCTGGACCACATCTCTTCAGGTTTTAGATGACAAAATCTCTTTATATTTCCTGTCTAGGAGGGTGTATTGAGACAAAGGGCAAGCAGATCATATTTCTTATATGAATAGTCTCAGTAAAAGATGGCTTCTGTTTTCCAGCCTTGTTATTCAGCTGAGTACATTTTAGTGTAGTTTATCTGCCAGTACAGAAGGAATGTATTTTGTCATGCACTAACAAGTTGAATCCCAACTGCCCAACTTCCAGAATTAGTCTCTCTGGCAACCCAACAGCTGTGGGGGATTCAGAAAGGAATTACAGGGTATGAAGGCTGCATAAATGAGGTGTGGCACAAGGAATTTCTGCGAGAGGGACTTAAGGTAGTGCTGCAAACTACTGCCATGCCTGCCTGACATGATCAGTGCCTTGTTGATGGGATGAAGATTTGAATTCATGTGTCATGTCCCACCAGTTATGAGGAATTCAGGAAATCCAGGGAGAATTGCTTCCCTAGGTTCAGCACATTGCTCAGCTGTACAAAGCCTATTTGCAATGTCAGCTATCTCTAAGCTGTGTCTTCCTTGTTAACTAAACTGGTGGATAGGTAGAGTCCCTGGGGGATTTCTGGATCTTACCCCTTCTGTGGAGATAAAAACCCTGGAAAAAGCTTCCCCCTCCAAGGATGCTTTGTCTCCATTTGGAACAGTTTGAGCTCAGCTGTTTTGACTGCTCATATACTGAAATACACAAGTTTGGGCAACCATAAACTATAGACTGACCCCAGGGGGATGAAGAAATTCACTCATCGCCACTGGACAGGTAGCTAGCCAGGCCCTGGTATGTCATATACATTTTTGCTGGAGTGGTTGGGTCAGGTACTGTGTACTGAGCAGCCATATCAGCACAAATCACCCAGAACCTGTAATGACATCCATTGAGATCCTGCATGATTTCTGAAGAGGCCATTCAGAAATACACAACTATCATTTGAGTATTCTTCCCACATACATTTTATGCCATATCTGTTCATCTTCATTTCGCCTTGTCTCAAAATATCCTAGAGTGCTTTACTATTAAACCTAAGGTTCAGGGCAGCCTGCTTTACTCCATTCACCCAGTTAAATATTTTGGTTAGTTAACACTGAATAGCAGCAGAGTTAGTATTAGCTTGTAGAAAGTCTCTGTTTTTCTTCTCTATCTATACCCAGAAAACCACTTAATCCCTTCACATGTTGTAATCCCTTATAGTAGCCATCACCAAGGGACTCCCATCTGTCTATTCAGGTCTCACAAAAGTATCCAAGAGCTAACTGAGTATTTTCTAAAGAAGTCTAAACAATATCACATTGAAAGATCCACTAATGTAACACACATTTACACTCATTTCCTTCCCTCAAACCTGTTGAGCTACTCACCTTCTCACAGGCTACACTGGCTCCCCTCTTTTTATTCCAATTTATTTGCTTTACCAGTCTATCATTAAAGATTTTACTTTATCATTGAATTGGCAATTATACAATAGTTTTATCATGGGCCTAGACCAGAACTAGACTGAGAACTAACCCAGGATTCAATCACCTTTGGCCTCTAAGGTATTAATTTTATTGAGCTTGTCTTCTTGATAACAGCAACTCAGTCATGTTGTGCACTCAGGATAAATCACCATTCACACCATCTCTTTAGTATATCATGTCATCAGCTAGAGTTGGAAGTTAGGGACACACTTACCCAAAAAGCTTCACTCAGCCTTTGGAAGATGCTGTCATTGTGTCATCTTCCTCAACACTGTATTCAGCAGAGATATTGTCCTGAAGGAAAAGACCTTCTGGATCCTTCTTGGCTAGGGCATACCATTTCCCTGCATACTGAAATGAAAGATTATTGTTGTGGTGGGTTGACCTTGGCTGGATGCCAGGTGCCCACCAAACTGCTCTATCGCTCCCCCTCCTCAAGTGGATGGGGGAGAGAAAATATGATGAAAGGCTTGTGGGTTGAGACAAGGACAGGGAGATCACTCACCAATTACCATCACAGGCAAAACAGACTCGACTTGGGGAAATTAATTTAATTTATTGCCAATCAAATCAGAGTAGGATAATGAGAAATAAAAACAAATCTAAAAACACCTTCCCTCCCCCCCTCCCTTCTTCCTGGGCTCAACTTCACTCCCGAATTCTCTACCTCCTCCCCCTGAGTGGCACAGGGGGATGGGGAATGGGAGTTGCGGTCAGTTCATCGCACGTTGTCTCTGCCACTCCTTCCTCCTCACTCTCTTCCCCTGCTCCAGTGTGGGGTCCCTCCCATCCATGAACTTCTCCAACGCGGGTCCTTCCCACGGGCTGCAGTTCTTCATGAACTGCTCCAGTGTGGGTCCTTTCCATTGGATGCAGTCCTTCAGGAACAGACTGCTCCAGCATGGGTACCCCACGGGGTCACAAGTCCTGCCAGAAGACCTGCTTCAGCATGGGCTCCTCTCTCCACAGGGTCACAGGTCCTGCCAGGAGCCTGCTCCAGCGCGGGCTTCCCATGGGGTCACAGCCTCCTCCTTCAGGCGCATCCATCTGCTCCGGCATGGGGTCCTCCACAGGCTGCAGGGTGGATATCTGCTCCACCCACCATGGACCTCCATGGGCTGCAGGGGACAGCCTGCTTCACCATGGTCTTCACCACAGGCTGCAGGGGAATCTCTGCTCTGGTGCCTGGAGCACCTCTTCCCCCTCCTTCTTCACTGACCTTGGTGTCTGCAGAGTTGTTGCTCTCACATATTCTCACTCCTCTCTTGCAGCTGCTGTTGCGAAGCAGGTTTTTCCCCTTCTTAAATATGTTATCACAGAGATGCTACCACTGTTGCTGATGGCTCAGCTTTGACCAGCGGCGGGTCGGTCTTGGAGCTGGCTGGAACTCGCTATGTCCGGCGTGGGGAGAGCTTCTGGTGTCTTCTCACAGAAGCCACCCCTGCAGCCCCTCCGCTACCAAAACCTTGCCACACAAACCCAATATAATTGTCTGGATTAATCACCACTGCAAGACTAGCCACTGCCTGGCCTATGGTAAAAGTCTGAGTTTGGGTGGGTATGTACCACATAGGTTCTGCTATACAGTTTAGCACACTCACCTGTATGCTCTTTTGTGAGGCATTAAAAAAAATACTTCTAGGAAGTCTGAATTTCTGTATGCATTTACTCTTTAGCACTTGAGACATTCATGGAGTGGTGGCCCAACACTGTAATCTTCTCTGAAATGCCATGCTGAAATGCTTCACCCATAACTCAGGATTTACTGCTGTGAATCATTTCAGTTATTCTCTATTCCCATTTACACCTTGGTTTCTTTGTGAAGGATGTCAATAAGGAGACCAAATCATAGCCACAAAGCCATTATCAAACTGGCTGGAGCCACTAGCCAGTTTCTCCTGTTGTGGCTCACAGGCTAAAGTCAAGCTTTTGCTCGTGATATCTGATGGTGTAAAGTGTCTATACAGAGAAGCAGAAAATGCTGACTATGCCCATGATAAAGAAAGAGTGTGTTAGGGTGACTAGCAATAGGGGGAATTGAAATGAAATCAAGAAGAAGAATAAAATTCCTAGAAAAAAGTGACCTTGAAAATTTAAAACCATTATGTGCTGAAATCAAAATAGGGTACAAGCAAGCGATTGCATGACTGGGAGAGCCTCAAAAATTACCTATATCAGTAAAAATAATGGAGGAAGCAGAACATAGCGCTGATCAACTGAACTCTTCAGTTAAAGTGATGAAATCTGTCTGGGAAGTTACACGCTTAAGGAAGATTGAGATACAATTTGTAACTTCTGAATACATGAGGCTAAGAATAACACTGCTTTATCAAAACACTGGAGTTCTCAAAGCATTCTCCCCAGAAATGTGTTTGTTTTCAGCAAGGCCAATTTTGTAGGAAAAAAGTTCTGGAACCCCACAAATTCTGGATGTGGCTGGAAATGATACAATGGCATGTTCTGTAGACAAACAGTCCAAACAGGTACTGGCACACCGTTCTGGACCATTCCAAAACAAAGTTAGCCCTGGTTTTCTGTTCAGAGACAGACAAATAAGACATCCTATATAGAACTTAGACAGTCTTTGTTTAGGATACCCAGCTTAGTTAAAAATTTGTGTTAACCTGACTCCCAAGAATGGACAGCAGTGGATGTAAGTCCTCCAGGGTACTTGTTTGACCTTTCCTTTTATTGATAATCTAAAAAGTGTTCCATTCATGGATTCCCCAAAACTGAGAGCCAATCTGAACTTGAGCTAATAGAAGATTAGGTCAAATATAATAGTCTAGCATCCCCAATATTTCTGTGGTCAGTGTTACCATAACGTCCATCAGGTTAAACACTAGCAAAAAGAGCGAACTGCAGAAACAGTGTTCCAGAGACAGTATATATAGAAAGGTAACATTCTAGTGACAAATTTTAGATTAATACATCCTATACACTGGAAAATCAGTTTATACAGTGAAGCTTCTCCTGGTATATTCTGTTTAGTAGATGTAGTCATAATTACCCTCTTTGGATTAAAATTGTCTTTCACAGAGAAAGACTCCACTGTACAGGTCTGAGCTAGGCTATATTCTATAGTGGAGAAGAGCAATGCCAGGAAAACATACTGTGCATATTTCATCCTGCAAGACAAAAGTAAACATGCAGAGTCTTATTTCCTGTAGCACATATGGATAGCTAGTGCTGTGCCTACAAATACATTCCCCCCATTTTAAAACTAGTTTCATTCCATGCTGATCACAGTACTATTTCACTGAGAAACCTGGATCAATGCTATGCCCGAATACAGCCAGATCTGTATCCCTGACCACCAATGGCAATTACTTTGCCAGAGTATTTTGCTTTCCATTAGCAATGGTCCAGTTCACATAATTTTTACATTATAAATTGAGACAGACTCTGGATAAGGTTGATAAGAGTTGATAAAATTAGAAATTAGACATTAATTGAATTTTTGTTTTGACAACAAAAAAACATGTTTTGACAAGCTCTGGCAAAACCTTGTTGGTTGGAAATACATATAGTTTCTAAATTTTTCATGGTGCTTATCCACTTTGCTTTAAAACTGGCAAAACTGTGTTCTTTATGTTCAGTTTTCATCACCTAATCAGGCATTTCCTGGCTGTCTGCTCTAATGGCGAAATACATTTTAACAATAGTCTCAGTTAGATCATTTCCTCTACAAATTTAACAGATTATATTCAATCTCTGGAGGCTTGATCTGCCATTATAACACAGCCACAAGCTGGCCAAGGTTGTATTTATCTCCTAGTCTATGCCAGTTCACCCATATTCCAATATGCTTGGTCTCAACACTTTGGGAGAAGAGAGCACCTACCTAGACACTCTTGCAGAATATTTATGCCTGAATATCTGTTCTGATTCCAAGTTAAAACAAAAATATTTAAAACTGAGCTGAGCTACCAACCCTGGACTTCTAAACTCACAAGTAGCTATTCTGTTCCCAACTGCAGCCACAAGCTTCAGTTTTCTGTTTTAGGAGATGCTAACCTGATTCTTCTCTGCTGAATATTGACCTACCTGTTGGGACAGAGATGCTGGAGGTCACTGAGACTACTCTGCTACAGTCTTTGGGCTGTAGTCAGCAGGAGAGTTTCATGTGACTTGCCCTCCATCTGCCTTTAAATAATGGGTCTGCAAAGTTTCTAATTGGTTATTTTTGCTCACGTGCCTGAATAAAATGCTTAATCTTGGATAATCCATTATGTAAAAAACAACAGTAATCCCCATACTGGTGGGTCTGACTGCTATACTAATACAAACACAGCTTTTGCATAATGGAAAAAGCAGCCCAGAAAGCTAATAAGCCTGCTGAAGTGCCTATACCACACTCTTGTCTCATTCAATTCTTCCTGCTCCTTACACATGTTAATCAGAAACTCATGGACCAGACATATGCATTTGCATAGGCATGTTTTCCCATTTGCTCATTTGCCTTGGGTAGGTCTAGCATGAGCACTTCCAATACTTGCATCATCAAATTAAGGTGATCCTCCTGAAAGATCTGATAGATGTTACACATTATCTGATGAATGAAAAACAAGATTTTGCCTCCAAGTCCACATTTAAAACCTTGGAGACCCAAGTTCCCCTATGCATCAAAACTTCTCCATATACATTCTTCCCAGGTTGTCTCATCAACATTTCCAGTTGCACAAATGCTATAGCTCTCCTTCCCCAGATGTTCTTGCTAGAATCCTTTTATGCAGATACAATAAAGCACAAATTAATAGGAAGCCAGAAAACATTTGAAAAAACTTTTTGGTAGTGAACTGTATCCACCTTCCTTATTTAATTTCTTTGACTGTCCAGAGAATTTCTCTTCCGCACAGGCTATCCATGTACTCAGATTTTTTTCTACCCAGAAATTCTTATCTGGGTAGAAGTTAAAAATGCAGGAAATTTGTCCAGAACTTGCCAGCTTTGACAGTTACTTCTCCAACTGGGCCGCTGGGCATCCAGAAGTCTTGGACATATCCATTAGGCATGACTTTACAGTTCCTACAGAGTAAACCTAGGGAGTCCTGAACCTTTTGGTACTGCTTCAGCAGTCTGGGCATTCACAGCAAGTCTGAAGCTTTCCGAGCATATTAGACTTCCTGCAATCACTTGTCCAGGAACTCTAGAACAGAAACATGCAACCTCTCCCTATGTGTGTAATGTGTTGCTTTCCAGACAATTTGTTTAGGATTGCCCATTATATGGGAAAGACAATGTTTGCTGCCACGGGAAAATCTTATTTGAGCTGCCTCTGTGCAGATTCCACCTACATTTTAGAGGCACTAATATTCTGCATGTGCATGTCTGGGATAAGGACTTAGTGTAATCTGTTCTTCCAAGTGTTCAGAGTAAAACTGTCTTTTGGTGGTTGTTTTGCATGCAAACCCTTCACAAACAACACCCTAAGTAAAAAGGCAGAAGCTTGCTGAGCACAGAATTGCTGCTCCCCTCTCACTCCAAAAGGCATTGGCCCATTGGTCATGAGAGCTGGCTTGAACAGTACTTATTTGCACAGGATGTTCCAGGAACAAAGCTCTCTGGGGTATCAGAGCTGCGGAGGAGAAATTACACATGGGGGAGACAGATGATTTTGCTCATTGTAGGGACACAATAGGAAGGAGGATAGGATATAGAATAGAATAGGAGCCTAGAATAGGAGCCCTTTGGAATTTTAACGTAGGGATATTTTTTTTTTTTTTATTCAGCCACATCAAAAAGTAAGTACCCTTGTAGCTACTTCCTCACAGCAACACCTCAGGATCTACATTTCCATAGAGCTCAGTGTACTCAGTAATTGGCTTGCTTTGGGGAAGATGGAGCACTTCAGTGCTGTCCAGCATTATACTGCTGGTCCAGGAAGATTTTTTGGGAAATACCAGAGGTCCCTTAAGAGAGACCTCCACTCCTTATCCCACCTGCAGATCTCTCAAAGCAATGGCTCCTTCTCCCTGGACATTTTGGATGGTCTTATCTGGGGACACCAAGACCTGGAAGTATAGGGAGATAAAATATGCTCAGCTGCTGTGACCAGTTCCTAGGTGCTCCATGCCCTGGGTAATGTGGATCTACCTTGTCCTGCTTGAACCCTTGGCCTGTTTTTCTAGAATGATGCCAAATGGCCATTCTCCGTGACGAGATCAAGAGATCAGCAGGGTGCTGAAGGGATTGCACAAGGCTGACAGCTTTCCACACTGAGTGTCAAGATAACAGGCTCTCTTAATTCAGGCACAATTTGTCCTCATGTACACACTATACCAGCTACCTGTTTGGCTTCCCTGGGCAGCATCCCTTTTCCTCGCATTTCTCACCAACAGCATTTACTTTGTTTAGGAGTGAAAGGAAAACCAACTAAAGGCCCATTTAATTTCTTTTACATTGTTCTTTAAATGGCCAAATAATGTAAAGTGCTTTTTGAGGTCTGGATGCCTGTCAACTTTTCAAAGGATTCTCATCTGAAACAGAATCCAAGTGCAAAATGGTTCCTTTCCAACACAAACTTAATGGTGATTTGAGAGAGGCTGAATTGCAGCATTTTCTGTAAATTAGAAAGGCTTCAAAACACTTATCACTTAGTCTGTTTTCAACAAAACAGCTTAGTTTAGGTCCCTGTGAAACATAGGTGACACTTGAAGCCACACTTAGGTGACCAAAGGGATTATACACATGCTAATAATAGCAAATTACAGCACAAGATTTTGGTTGGTGGCCAAAACATCTGTCACTGCATGATTTGCTGTATGCAGCAAGAAGGAAAAAAAATTGCACTAGCCCTTCAGTTTCACAGTATTATGGTAGTTCATGTTGGTCTTAGAAAAAGAGGGGATTCTAGAAAAACATCAAAGTATATTTCTGAATCAGTTAAAACTGATGTAACATGAAATGACCCTTCCAAAAACAAAGGAGTGCAGGATGAGCTGGCTAAAGAAGAGAAGGGCCAAGGGCCCTTTCCAGGCCTGCCCATCATGCAAGTCTTCAGATCAAGACTGAGACTGACTTGTTTTTCTGAAAAAGGTGGTCTGAACAAACAAAACATATGTTCCATTTACTGGACTCAGCACATGTGTAATCAGTAGATTTAACAGTCTGCAGTAAAACATATATTCAGAAAAGATGCTTTAGTGATACATTCTGCCCTATCCTATGAGACACAGGAAAAGGAATTTTGGTCTTGGAATAAGCATTGGGTAAGATGCTCTGGGATTTACTGCAATTGCTCTGCCATCTTAGATTTAGCAATCTGTGCAAGCTCAGCAACAGATGGAACATTGTGAGAGATCTAAATAGCCTCTCCCATCAGGCATTAAATTCCCTGCTGTTCAGCTAGCAATCAAATGGTGTGCTTATTTACTAGGGTTCTTGAGCACAACTAAATATAGATGCGTTTTCAGTTGCCTTTGACAAATGGAGCGGTTATTTTTCATTAAGTAGAGAGGATTTCCTGCTCTAGCTTTATGTCTAATTGATATTCTTAACAAAGTAGAGCTTCCTTACAGAGTATCTGTGGTGGGTTAACCTTGGCTAAGGGTCAGACACCCACCCAGCCACTCGCTCACTCCCTGTCCTCAGCAGGACAGGGGGAGAAAATAAAATGGAAAAAAAAGGCTCATGGGTTGAGATAAGGACAGGGAGATCACTTACCAATTACCATCACAGGCAAAACAGATCTGATTTGGGGAAAATGTAATTTATTGCCAATTAAAATAGATTCAGGTAGTGAGAAACAAAGACAAACATAAAAACAACACCTTTCTTTCCCCCTCTCTCAGGCTCAACTTCATTCCTTCATTCCTGACTCCTCTACCCCCCACCTCAAAGCAGCGCAGGGAGAGATGGGAGGGGATAGTCAGTACATAACAGTTCTTCGCTGCTGCTTCTTCCCTCTCACGCTCTTCCCCTGCTCTGGCATGGGATCTCCCACGGGCTGCAGGCCTTCAGGGAAAAAAAAAAAAATCTGTTCCAGTGTGGGCTCTTCCATGGGCTGCAGTTCCTATCAGGAAAGCTCTGTTCTGGTATGGGTTCTCCACAGGCCACAGTTCCTTCAGGAAATATCCATCTGCACCAGCATGGATCCTCCATGGGCTGCAGTGAATATCTGTTCTGGCACGATGGGGCACCTCCTCCCCTTCCTTCTGCAACCTTGGTGTTCCCTCCTCCTCTCTCTGTCTGACATTTTTGCCCTTTCTTAAATATGTTTTCACAGAGGTGCCACCAACTTCACTAACTGGCTGAGCTGTGGCCTGCAGTGGGGCCATTGCTGAGCTGGCTGGAACTGGCTCTGTCCAACTGTCCTGGTTTAGGCCAGGATGGAGCTAGTTTTGTCTTCAGCAGCTCCTGTGTTTTGGATTTAGTGTGTGAAGAATGGTGATAGCACACTGATGTTGCTGGTTGCTGCTGAACGACCAAGGACATTTTGCTGTTTTCCAGGTTTTGCTAATGTGCAGGTGCAATAACTTGGGAGGGGTATAGCCAGAATAGTTGATCCAAACTGGCCAAAGAGAGTATTCCATACCATAGACATCATGCCCAATATAAGTGAGGGTCGGCCGGTGGGCCACTAGGCTTTTGAGACCCTTAACTTGTCTTAATCCTTAAGCTTCCCTTCGGGTTGCTTTTTGTTTCCCTATTTTTCCTTTTTGTTTTTCGTTCATTCGGCTGTTCATTCCCTCGCCTGCTCTTTCTGGAACTTGCTGTTCTGGGATAGCTGGGAGGGAATACCCCTGCTCCCTGACTGCTGCTTGGGACGGGCTGTATTGGTCGTCGGGTGGTGAGAAATTGTGTATCGTCTGTTTTATATAGTCTATTATCCTTATATATATTATTATTATCATTATTAATATGTTTTTATATTTTTCCTTTGCTGTCCTGGTGAGCTGTTTTTATCTCAACCCGCGAGTTTTCCTTTCTCTCCGATTCTCCTCCCCTACCCCACCGGGGAGAGGGGGGGAGTGAGTCAGCAGCTGCGTGGTATTTCAGTTACCATTTGGGGTTAAACCACGACAGTCCTTTTTGGCGCCCAATGTGGGGCTCGAGAGGGGTCGGGCTAGCTCAGCTGAGAGTGCATCAGACTGAGGGTCCAGGGTTTAAAGTCCCCGACCAGGCTCAAAGGGTTGAGATAACAACAGACTTGACCAGAGCGTGTTAAAACAATTTGTTATAAGCATCCATTGCATTATTTTAATTGTCGCTGGTCACAATGTTGTTTGAATTGTTTACAGAGTGCTTCTCAGAGCTGTATCGTGTATCACCTTACTGTATGCTGTTTGTCACAGTTTATGCGTGGTTTGTTACCTCTGGGCTTTGGATTAAGATTATTGCTTCGGTGTGTGGTTTAGCACTGGTTTATGGCATGCTAAAATCATTGGTGTTTAGACCAGTTTACTACCTGTATTCATATACGATGGGGGGGGGGGGGGGGTGATGTGCACAACGAAGTGGCACCAACAGTTACAGCTTCGTACTTTGGGACCAATCTGGTGGGGACTATCAGTAATTATTCCTTTATTTTTTCCTTCCCGGGGGGTCATAAGGGGGAAACTTCCTCCATTGCTTTCCCTTTCCCCTCCTGGGTAAAAATGCCTTCCTTTGATTTCTCATTGCCCTCCTGGTTAGTTACGGGAGTTTCTGAAAACTTGGAATACTTTTGGGATGTTCAGACCGGCTTGCTAGTACTAGGAATAAATTTGTGTCAAATCTTGCTTAAGGTCAGAAACCGGTGCAGACGTAGGCGCAGGGCCACCCCAGTTCCCTGCTACAGCCCCCGCGTCCGCGCCGTCCCCCGCCACGGGCGCCGCAGCCGCCCCACCCTCCGCTATGGGCACCGGGGCTGCTTCGCTCCTCGCCACACGGGTACCGCGCCAGCCCCCGCCCCAGCCCCCGCCCCCGCCCCAGGCATCGCGGACGCCCAAGGTCCCGCCAGGGCCCCCGCGACCGTCCCAGGCCCCGCTGCGGTCCCCGCAGCCGCGCCAGCCCCTGCCATGGGCGCTGCAGCTGCTCCACCCCCCGCCATGGGCACCGCGGCCGCTCCACCCCCTGCTATGGGCATCGCAGTCGCTCCAGCACCTGTCGCGGCCGCTCCACCCCCCGCAGCGGCTGTGCCGCCTCCCGTCACGTGTATCGCCACTGCCCCACCCCTTGCTACGGGCACCGCGGCCGTCCCAACCCTTGTTACGGGCGTTGCGGCTGTGCCAGCCCCCACCGCTGCTCCACCCCTCGCCGCGGCCACCGCTGCTGCCCCAACTCTTGTTACGGGCACCGCGGCCGTCCCACTCCTTGTTGCAGGCACCGCGGCTGCTCCACCCCCCGCCGCGGGTATCGCGGTTGCCCCAATCGCTGCTACGGGCACCGCGGCCGTTCCACCCCCTGCTATGGGCATCACTGATGCCCCAGTCCCTGCCATGGGCACCGCGGCTGTTCAAGCCCCAGCTATGAGCGCCGTGGCTGCTGTGAGAGGTACTGCAGATCCACCCGTGCCATTATCAGTTGCCCCTATACAAAAGAAGAGAAGCACAAAGAAATCAGCTCGTGCCCCGAAAGATGAGGATGAACCAGGGACATCACAAGAACAGGGAGAGGCAGACTCAGAGATAATCACCCGACCCCTATCCCTGACTGAGCTACGAGATATCCGAAAAGATTACAGCTGTAATCAAGGTGAGCAGCTTGTCACCTGGCTGCTCTGATGCTGGCACAATGGGGCCAGTAGCCTGGAACCAGAGGGCAGGGAAGCCAGGCAGCTGGGATCCTTGTCTAAGGAAGCGGCCATTGACAGGGCAATTGGAAGAGAGGCAGAAGCCCACAGTCTGTGGAGGAGACTCCTGTCAGGTGTGAAGGACAGGTATTTCTTTAAGGAAGACATTATATGCCACCCAAAGAAGTGGACCAATATGGAAGGAGGTATTCAGTTTCTGAGGGAATTAGCTGTGCGGGAATTGATTTATCATGACCTGGATGACCTGCAGACACCCATAGATCCAGATGAAGACCCATGTGGCAGAAGATTGTACAGAGTGCACCATCATCGTATGCCAACTCATTGGCAACAATGGGTTGGAAAGACGATGAGGCACCACTGGTGCGTGCAGTGGCTAACCAACTCCGGCAGTATGAAGACAATATGTCTTCCTCCTTACGGGCCTGTGTCTCGGCTGTAGAAAAACTGGCCGAAAGAATGTGCCAGGAGTTTCATCAACTCAAAGAGGAAAGGTCCTACTTCCCACCTGTATGGACCGCTATCTCAGCTATTAGGAGAAAATTTTCCCCTGCTCAAGAGAGAAAGTACACACGGCGAGGTACCCTGTGGTTTTACCTCCGTGACCATGGAGAGGACATGAGGAAGTGGGATGGAAAACCCACCTCGACCCTAGAGGCAAGGATATGTGAGTTGAAAAAGAAAACAGCCACAAATAAGGGTTCTTCCAGGAAAATTGCTGCTCCAGTCTCCAGTGGGCAGTTCCCCAGATGGGGTAGAAGGGCTTCTGATTCGTATTTGCAAGAAGTGAGTAATAAGGATGAGATTTGACCCCATGCATCCCACACGAACCCATTTGTTGACAGTGGGTATTATAATCAGAATTAGAGGGGCCCTGCCTCCAGCCAGGTGGAGGAGAGGGACAACCAAATTTACTGGACTGTGTGGATTCGATGGCCTGGCACATCAGCCCCCCAGAAGTACAAGGCTCTAGTGGACACTGGTGCACAGTGCACCCTAATGCCATCAAACTATAGAGGGGCCGAACGCATTTCTATTTCTGGAGTGACAGGGGGGACCCAAGAGTTAACTTCATTGGAGGCCGAAGTGAGCCTAACTGGGAACAAGTGGCAAAAGCACCCCATTGTGACTGGTCCAGATGCTCCGTGCATCTTTGGCATAGACTACCTCAGGAGAGGGTATTTCAAGGACCCAAAAGGGTACCGGTGGGCTTTTGGTATAGCTGCTGTGGAGACAGAGGAAATTAAACAGCTGTCCACCTTGCCCGGTCTTTCAGAGGACCCTTCCGTTGTGGGGTAGCTGATGAATCCTGCCATATTGTAGGAAAACATCAAAGGTGGAAAGCTGCCGTGTGGAGTCCTACACGAAGAGTCACGGAAGCTGTTGAAGGACAAGGTGAACTGAGTCAGGTTGCAGAGGTGAAAGCCATCCAGGTGGCTTTAGATATTGCTGAGTAAGAGAAGTGGCCAAAGCTCTACCTCTATACTGACTCATGGATGGTGGCAAATGCCCTGTGGGGGTGGTTACAGCAAGGGAAGCAGAGCAACTGGCAGCGCAGAGGCAAACCCATCTGGGCTGCCAAATTGTGGCAAGATATTGCTGCCCAGCTAGAGAAGCTTGTTGTAAAAGTACGTCATGTAGATGCTCATGTACCCAAAAGTTGGGCCACTGAGGAACATCAAAACAACCAGCAGGTGGATCCTTCCGTTGAGGGGTTCCTGAGGGTCAAAGAGCAACAGGTACCAATTGCTACCACAACGGTGCACAGGTGGCAATATCGCACCAACCGAGACTCCCTGGCTCCCATCCATAAACTGATTCGTCCACTGGAAAGCCAGGGAGTGATCAGCAAGACTCGCTCACCCTTTAACAGTCCTATATGGCCACTGCGGAAATCTAACGGAGAACGGAGATTAACAGTGGACTATCGCGGCCTGAATGAAGTCACACCACCACTGAGTGCTGCCGTGCCAGACGTGCTAGAACTTCAGTACGAACTGGAGTCCAAGGCAGCCAAGTGGTAGGCTACCCTTGACATTGCTAATACATTTTTCTCAATCCCTTTGGCAGCAGAGTGCAGGCCACAGTTTGCTTTCACCTGGAGGGGCATCCAGTACACCTGGAATCGACTGCCCCAGGGGTGGAAACACAGCCCTACCATTTGCCATGGACTGATCCAGACTGCACTGGAAAAGGGTGGAGCTCTGGAACACCTGCAATACATTGATGACATCATTGTGTGGGGCAACACAGCAGCAGAAGTTTTTGAGAAAGGACAGAAAATAATCCACATCCTTCTGAGAGCTGGCTTTGCCATAAAATGAGATAAGGTCAAAGGACCTACACAAGAGATCCAGTTCCTAGGAATAAAATGGCAAGATGGACGTCGTCAGTTCCCAATGGACGTAATCAATAAGATAACAGCAATGTCTCCACCAACTAACAAAAAGGAAACCCAAGCTTTCTTAGGCGTTGTGGGTTTCTGGAGAATGCATATCCCAAATTACAGTTCTATTGTAAGCCCTCTCTATCAAGTGACCCGGAAGAAGAACCATTTTAAATGGGGTCCTGAGCAATGACAAGCCTTTGAACAAATTAAACAGGAGATAGTTCATGCAGTGGCCCTTGGACCAGTTCGGGCAGGACTAGAAGCCCTTCTAGTTATTCTTCACATCCCTTGCCAAGTTCAGCTCCAGCCGCGCCTTGGCCTTCCTGACCCCATCCCTACACAACCGGGCAGCATCCCAATAGACTTCCCAGGATACCTGTCCCTGCTTCCACTGCCTGTGCATTTCCTTCTTGCCCTTTAGTTTGACCAGCAGGTCTCAACTCAGCCATGCTGGTCTCTTGCCTTCCTTGCCCAATTTCTTGCACCTGGGGATCGAGAGCTCTTGAGCTCTATGGAAAGCCTCCTTAAAGATCTGCCAGCTCTGTTCTGCTCCCTTGTCCCTGAGGGCAGTTTCCCAGGGGGTCCTATTGACTAACTCCTTGAAGAGCTGGAAGTTTGCTTTCCTAAAATTCAGGGTCCTGACCTTACTCTTCACCTGACCCATATCCCTCAGGACCGTGAACTCCACCAGCGCATGATCACTGCAGCCCAGGCTGCCTCCAATCTTGATGTCACCAATTAGCTCACTCATGTTGGTGACCATCAGGTCCAGCATAGCATCCCCTCTGGTGGGGCTGTCTATTACCTGGCTTAAGAAGTTCTCCTCCATGCACTCCAGCAGTCTCCTGGATTGCCTACAGCTCACCGTGCTGCTGTTCCAGCAGATGTCGGGGTGGTTGAAGTCCCCCAGCAGGATGAGAGCCTGCGAGCGCGATGCCTCCTGTAGCTGGAGCAAGAAGGCTTCATAATAGGCTCCCCTGGATCAGGTGGCCTGTAGTAGATGCCAACCACAAGGTTCCCCTTGTTGCCTTGGTCTCTGATTCTTACCCATAAGCTTTCAACCTGCTCGTGGCTATTCTTCAGAGACAGCTCCTCACACTCTATCCATTTCTTGACGTAGAGGGCAACACCTCCGCCCCTCCTTCCTCGCCTGTCCCTTCTGAACAGCCTGTAGCTATCGATAGCCGCACTCCAGTCATGGGATTCGTCCCACCAGTAATGGCAACTAGGTCATAGCTTTCTAGCAGCACAGTGGCTTCCAACTCCTCCTGTTTGTTGCCCATGCTGCGGGCACTAGTGTAGAGGCCCTTCAGCTGGGCTGTCAGCCCTGTCTCCTTCATGGAGGAACACCCCTTAATTCCTTTGAGGTCTTTCACTGGTGTTTCCCTGTTGGCTCCGGTTACCTCAGGAGCCCCTGGCTCCTCTCCATAAGTCTTCAAGTGTGCTGCAGTGTAGCCAGTGCGTCTCGGAGCAACAGGCTGGGGGCCCTTGCTAGCACCCAGTCCCTCAAACCTTGGTGTGTCATCCCACAGCTTGTCATGGGCAAGCCTGATATTATCCCCCTCCCCCTTCAAGTCTAGTTTAAAGCTCCGTCAATGAGCCCCGCTAGCTCGTGGGCAAAGACCCTCTTCCCCCTTTGAGAAAGGTGAACCCCATCTGACACCAGCAGACCTGGTGCCGTGTAGGCCATCCCATTGTCGAAAAACCCAAAACTGTGTCAGTGACACCAGCCATGGAGCCATGTATTAATAGACTGGACCCTTCTGTTTCTGGCAGTGTCACTGCCTGCAACTGGAAGGAGGAAGGAAAAGATAACCTGTGCTCCAGATTCCCTTACGGACCGTGCCAAGGCCCTGAAGTCTCTGTTGATCTTTATCAATGATCTGGACGAGGGGATCGAGTGCACCCTCAGTAAGTTTGCAGACGACACCAAGTTGGGCGGGAGTGTTGATCTGCTTGATGGGAGGAAGGTGCTGCAGAGGGATCTGGACAGGCTGGATCGATGGGCTGAGGCCAATTGTATGAGGTTCAACAAGGCTAAGTGCTAGGTCCTGCACTTGGGACACAGCAACCCCAGGCAACGCTACAGGCTTGGGGAAGAGTGGCTGGAAAGCTGCCAGGCGGAAAAGGACCTGGAGGTGTTGGTCAACAGCCAGCTGAATATGAGCTGGCAGCATGCCCAGGTGGCCAAGAAGGCCAATGGCATCCTGGCTTCTATCAGAAATAGCGTGGCCAGCAGGACTAGGGAAGTGATCGTCCCCCTGTACTCGGCACTGGTGAGGCCACACCTCGAGTACTGTGTTCAGTTTTGGGCCCCTCACTACAAGAAAGACATTGAGGTGCTGGAGTACGCCCAGAGAAGGGCAACAAAGCTGGTGAAGGGTCTAGAGCACCAGTCCTATGAGGAGCGGCTGAGGGAACTGGGGTTGTTCAGCCTGGAGAAAAGGAGGCTGAGGGGAGACCTTATTGCTCTCTACAACTACCTGAAAGGAGGTGGTAGCGAGGTGGATGTCAATCTCTTCTCCCAAGTAACAGGCGATAGGACAAGAGGAAATGGCCTCAAGTTGCACCAGGGGAGGTTTAAGTTGGAAATTAGGAAAAATTTCTTCACCGAAAGGGTTGTCGCGCATTGGAACAGGCTGCCCAGGGAAGTGATTGAGGCACCATCCTTGGAGGTATTTACAAGACGTGTAGATGCGGAGCTTAGGGACATGGTTTAGTGGTGGACTTGGCAGTGTTAGGTTAACGGTTGGACTCGATGATCTTAAAGGTCTTTTCCAACCTCAACGACTCTATGATTCTATGATTCTAAAGATGATGGAGAGTGGCTTCACAATGACATCTGCTAGCTCCCTCAGCACTCATGGGTGCATCCCATCAGGGCCCATGGATTTGTGGGTGTCCAGTTTGCCTAACTGATCTCTAACCCGATCCTCCTCGACCAAGGGAAGGTCTTCCTTTCTCTAGACTTTCTCTCTTACCTCCAGGGTCTGGGATTCCTGAGGGCCAGCCTTAGCAGTAAAGACTGAAGCAAAGAAGGCATTCAGTAACTCTGCCTTCTCTGTATCCTTTGTCACCAGGGCACCCACCTCATTCAGCAGAGGGCCCACGTTTTCCCTAGTCTTCCGTTTGCTACCGATGTACTTGAAGAAGCCCTTCTTATGGCCCTTGATGTCCCTTGCCAGATTTAATTCCAGGTGGACCTTAGCCTTCCTCGTTGCATCCCTGCATACTCTGACAACGTTCCTGTATTCCTCCCAAGTGGCCCGTCCCTTTTTCCACATTCCGTAGACTTCCTTCTTCCATTTGAGTTTAGCCAGCAGTTCCTTGCTCATCCATGCGGGTCTCCTGCCTCCCTTACCCGATTTCTTACTCCTGGGGATGCACCGCTCTTGAGCTTGGAGGAAGTGATGCTTGAATATTGACCAGCGCTCTTGGACCCTGCTACCTTCTAGAGCCCTAACCCATGGGATTCCTCCAAGCAGGTACTTGAAGAGGCCAAAGTTAGCTCTCCTGAAGTCCAGGGTTGTAATCCTGCTTAGTGCCCTGCTTCCTCCACGCAGGATCCTGAACTCCACCATCTCGTGGTCACTGCAGCCAAGGCTGTCCCCAACCTTCACATCCCCAACCAGACCTTCTTTGTTTGTTAGTACGAGGTCCAGCAGCACACCAGAAAGACATGCTGTGTTCGTACAACACACATGCAAATGCTTACCTTCTGCTTAGTCGTATCCAGGAGACCGACTGAGTACCTGTCACAGTTCAGATATGCTCTCACTGTGTAAAAAGCCTTGTGGAACCACCTCTCTATATCTGTCAGTTCCTTAAAAACCTTATTAGCTGACCACAACAGGACCTGCAGAATAAGAACCAAATGTGAGCATAGCCTCTCCTTGGAAGGAGAAAGGAAGTAATTGTACTATGCCACAGTTCCTGAAAAGAGAAATAGTACCGAATACTGCAAAACTTAAAAACATTGCTTATTCATCCTCTATTGCTATGTAAGTACGTACTCCGAAGAGCAGAGTTAGGTCAACACTATATGCAATGTAAAAATGACACCTTAGACTTATAATGCAAAAATGTAGTTTTCCTAAATAAAAAGATTGCCTCATTTATATCTTCTGCCTTTGGAGTAGTATCTTTTTCTGCAAGTAAAATACTGCATCCAAAAATAATTAACATTACAGTTGCAAAGTTAAGTGGTTAGAAATTTGAAATGTCTGAAGTAATACAGTTCTCACAGCTTTAACACAGCTCTCTTGTTTATTTGCATTATCATATGATCTTTTTTTAACCTATGGGACTCCTACCCCATTCCATGCCATGAACAGACTTGCTCTTGGGGTGTGCCTTTAGAGGAAGCTGGTGCTTATAGGCAGCATGCTAACAGTGTTTCCATTAAACAGGAAATAGTTCATGCAGTAGTCCTTGGACCAGTCCAGGCAGGACAAGATGTTAAAAATGTGCTCTACACTGCAGCCGGGGAGAATGGCCCTACCTGGAGCCTCTGGCAGAAAGCACCAGGGGAGGCTCGAGGTCGACCCCTGGGGTTTTGGAGCTGGGGATACAGAGGATCCGAGGCCCACTACACTCCAACCGAAAAAGAGATCTTGGCAGCATATGAAGGGGTTCGAGCTGCTTCGGAGGTGGTTGGTACTGAAGCCCAGCTCCTCCTGGCACCCCAACTGCCAGTGCTGGGCTGGATTTTCACAGGGAGAGTCCCCTCTACACGTCATGCCACCGATGCCACATGGAGTAAGTGGGTCGCACTGATCACACAACGAGCTCGAATAGGAAACCCCAGTCGCCCAGGAATCTTGGAAGTGATCACGGAGTGGCCAGAAGGCAAAGATTTTGGAATGTCACCAGAGGAGGAGGTGATGCGTGATGAAGAGGCCCCACCGTATAATAAACTGCCAGAAGATGAAAAGCAATACGCCCTGTTCACTGATGGATCCTGTCGTATTGTAGGAAAACATCAAAGGTGGAAAGCTGCCGTGTGGAGTCCTACATGAAGAGTTGCAGAAGCCACTGAAGGACAAGGTGAATCGAGTCAGTTTGCAGAGGTGAAAGCCATCCAGCTGGCTTTAGATATTGCTGAGCGAGAAAAGTGGCTAAAGCTCTACCTCTATACTGACTCCTGGATGGTGGCAAATGCCCTGTGGGGGTGGTTACAGCAATGGAAGCAGAGCAACTGGCAGCGCAGAGGCAAACCCATCTGGGCTGCCAAATTGTGGCAAGATATTGCTGCCTATGTAGAGAAGCTGGTTATAAAAGTACGCCATGTAGATGCTCATGTACACAAGAGTCGAGCCACTGAGGAACATCAAAACAACCAGCAGGTGGACCAGGCTGCTAGGATTGAAGTGGCGCAGGCAGATCTGGACTGGCAACGTAAGGGTGAATTATTCCTAGCTTGGTGGGCCCATGACACCTCAGGCCATCAGGGAAGAGATGCAACATATAGATGGGCTCGTGATCGAGGGGTGGACTTGACCATGGACACTATTGCACAGGTTATCCATAAGTGTGAAATATGCACTGCGATCAAGCAAGCCAAGTGATTAAAGCCTCTCTGATATGGAGGACGATGGCTGAAATATAAATATGGGGAGGCCTGGCAGACTGATTATATCACACTCCCACAAACCCGCCAAGGCAAGCGCCATGTGCTTACAATGGTGGAAGCAACCACCGGATGGCTGGAAACATATCCTGTGCCCCATGCCACCGCCCGGAACACTATCCTGGGCCTAGAGAAGCAAGTTTTGTGGCGACGTGGCACCCCAGAAAGGACTGAGTCAGACAATGGGACTCATTTCCGAAAAAACCTCATAGACACCTGGGCCAAAGAGCATGGCATTGAGTGGGTGTATCACATCCCCTATCATGCACCAGCCTCTGGGAAAATTGAACGGTACAATGGACCGTTAAAAACTACACTGAAAGCAATGGGTGGTGGAACCTTCAAAAACTGGGATACACATTTAGCAAAAGCCACCTGGTTAGTCAACACTAGAGGATCCACCAATCGGGCTGGCCCTGCCCAGTCCAAATCTTTATGTACTGTAGAAGGGGATAAAGTTCCTGTGGTGTATGCAAAAAACATGCTGGGGAAGACAGTCTGGGTTATTCCTGCCTCGGGCAAAGGCAAACCCATTCATGGGACTGCTTTCGCTCAAGGGCCTGGATGCACTTGGTGGGTGATGCAGGAGGATGGAGAAGTCTGATGTGTACCTCAAGGAGATCTGATTTTTGGTGAAAATAGCCCATACTCTGAACTGTGTGATGTGAACTGAACTGAACTGATGTGATCTCTGTGTGATCTGAACTGAACTGATGTGAGGCCCTAAGGGATATGATTTAGTGGGGGACTTGGTAGTGATAGGTTAACGGTTGGACCCGATGATCTTGGAGGTCTCTTCCAACCAGAACAATTCTATGATTCTATGATTCTATGATTCTATGATTCTATTCTATGTTAATCGCTATAATATACTGTATATAATCATTTATATAATGTATATATTGTATATAATCATGTATATAATCATTTCTAGAGTTGTGTTCTATATCAAAGGTATTACAGTAAGAATCACCCGAATCAATGAAGAGCAAACTCTGATGAAACCAAGAAAAGTGCAGCAATGATTGACTGACTTCAACAACTGGTGCACAGTCGAGATTGACATCTTTGACCTGCTGACTGCGAACAAGCTACACTAGCCGTGCCAGATACACCAGCTATAAGTTCCAGCTGCAGCATGCAACAATCCGACACCACACACCATCTCTCCTGCCCTGAAAGACTGTCAAGACAGATGGAACCTGAAATCATGGACTAAATGAACTCAATAGACATTTTGGAGGGATGGTCCATAGACTAAGGGAATGGTATCTGTGTGTGTGTATTAAAGTCATAAAGTGGCAGTGATTAATTGGAAGGTGCGAGACCTGAGCATAACGTAAATGGTATAGAATAAGGGGTGGATACTGTCCTGGTTTAGGCCAGGACGGAGCTAGTTTTGTCTTCAGCAGCTACCGTGTTTTGGATTTAGTGTGTGAAGAATGGTGACAGTACACTGATGTTGTTGGTTGCTGCTGAACGACCAAGGACATTTTGCAGTTTCCCAGGTTTTGCTAATGTGCAGGTGCAAAAACTTGGGAGGGGTATAGCCAGAATAGTTGACCCAAACTGGCCAAAGAGAGTATTCCATACCATAGACGTCATGCCCAGTATAAGTGAGGGTCGGCCGGTGGGCCACTAGCTTTTGAGACCCTTAACTTGCCTTAATCATTAAGCTTCCCTTTGGGTTCCTTTTTGTTTCCCTGATTTTTCCTTTTTTTTTTCATTCGTTTGTTTGGCTGTTTGTTCCCTCGCCTGCTCTCTCTGGAACTTGCTGTTCTGGGATAGCTGGGGGGGAATATCCCTGGCTCCCTGACTGCTGCTTGGGACGGGCTGTATTGGTCGTCGGGTGGTGAGAAATTTTGTATCGTTTGTTTTATATATTCTATTATCCTTATATATATATTATTATTATCATTATTAATATATTGTTATATTTTTCCTTTGCTGTCCCGGTGAACTGTTTTTATCTCAACCCGTGAGTTTTCCTTTCTCTCCGATTCTCCTCCCCACCCCACCAGGGAGCGGGGGTGTGAGCGAGCGGCTGTGTGGTATTGGGTTACCATTTGGTGTTAAACCACAACAGGGTGCATTCAACTCCTGCATCCAGAACACTGATAAAAATATTGAACAGAACTGGTCATAGAATTGAGCCCTTAGGAACACTGCTGATGACTGGTTGCCAGCCAGAAGTAGCCCCATTCACTAAAACCCTTTGCGCCCTGCCCTTCAGCCAGTTCTTCACCCAGCACACCATCAACTTGTCCAGAAGGGTGCTGTGAGGGACAGTATCAAAAGTCTTACTGAAATCCAGAAAAACTACTTCCTCCCCACAGAGGGGTCCTGCTGTAACATCCGCCAACTCCTTCAGTACTCTGGGATGAATCCCATCAGGCCCCATGGACTTATGAACATTCAGCTGATACAACTGCTCCCTTACAATTTCAGTGTCCACAAATGGAAAGTCACTGCTCCTGCACTCATGGTCCTCCGACTCAGGGTACCGGGCAGCCCAAGGTCTATCAGTATTATTAAAGACTGAGGCAAAAAAAAGCATTAAATGCCTCCACTTTTTCTTCATGCCTATTTGTCACGTGACCATCATTAACAAGTATCGGTCCAATGTTTTCCTTAGATCTCCTCTTGCTATTAACATACTTAAAAAAGCCTTTCTTGTTATCTGACACAACCCTGGCCAATTTCAACTCTAGCTGAGCTTTGGCCTTTCATGTCTTCTCCCTGCATATGCGAACCACGGCTCTGTAATCTTCTTATGAAGCCTGACCTTACTTCCAGAGATCATTCAATTTCTTTTTCGTCCTGAGTTCCAAGGAGTTCCCTATTCAGCCAAGCTGGTCTTCTGCCCTGCTTGCTTGCCTTTTGACACAATTGGATTGCCTGCTCCTGTGCTTTTAAAAGGTGGTTCTTAAAAACTAACCAGCTCTCGTGGACTCCTAAGCCCTCAAAAGCAGATTCCCAGGGGACACTGCTAACTAGGTCCCTGAGTAGCTTAAAGTTTGCTCTCTTGAAATCTGGGGCAGCAACTCTGCTAACTTTTTTTTCTTCTTTACACCAAAAATTTTAAACTCTACCATTTTGTGATCACTGTGGCCTAGACAGCCTCCTACCGTCACATCCCCCACGAGTCCTTCTCTATTCACAAACAACAAGTCTAGGAGGGCATCTTTCCTAGTTGGTTCACTGAGTACTTGTGACAAGAAGTTATCATCTTCCACATACTTCAGAATTTCCCAGACTTGCTTGTCACAGCAGTATGGTATTCCCAGTTGATGTGTGGGAAGTTGAAGTCTCCCATAAAGACAAGGGCTATCGATCCAGAGATTTCTCCTAATTGCCTATAGAATAACTCATCAGTGCTATCATTCTGGCTGGGTGATTGGTAGTAGACACCCACTACGATATCTCCTTTGTTTTCCATCCCCCTAATCTTCACCCAGAGGCTCTCAACCACATCATCGCTAACTGTAAGGGTGTAAGAGACTGAGGGGCTGAAAGAGTTAATGTCTCAAACACTCGACAAAGAAGGACCTTGAAGAAACTGAGAAGTTGAAAGAGTTATTGTCTCCAACACTGGACAAAGGAGGACCTGGTGTGAAGGATGTTACCACACTAACAAGATAAGGTGCAGCTGGAAGGGAGGATCTTGGGGAGGCAGGATAGCACTTTTCTGGGCCTTATCTTGAGTAATTGCTTAAAAAACAGACAAGCCTGAGACAGCATCACCCCTGCATCTCTGACAGGAGGAGGGGGACGGCAGCACTGAAATCACTAGCCTCAAACCCCCCAACCCCTCAAACCCCCCAACTCATTTTGAGAAGGTTCGAGAACAACAGACTACGCATGTGAAGTAATTAGCATATGCAGTGGGACTAGTCAATAAATAGCGCAACTCAGAGGGTCTGGGTGCGCGCGCCCACCATCCGACGGAACCAGACCAGAGACATCGCTGGAACCTAGGGTGGTGATCTTTCCTTTACCTCTGTCTCTATCTTTTTTTTTCTCTGTCTCTATCTTTTAATTTAGCCCAAGGGTATACATGATATACTCCTTTAGACATAAACTGTTGACCAAGTCTGAGACTAGGACTGGACTCAGCCGCACCTAGACTCCTCTCTGAGAAGGAGTTTAGAAAGCAAGGGGGTCCTTTCTGAACCTCATGACTCAACGGGAGGGCCTCCCTGACCACTGACCAGAGACCCCCATTGGCTGGACCAACGCTGGACCCTGGACTGATGATTGATCTCTCTCTCTCTCTCTCCTTCTCTCTTCCTTTTTGCTGAAAAGCGGGATTAGCAATTAGTGAACTTACTGTTATTCAATGATAACTTGTATGCCCAGATATTGAATGACAACTTGTACGCCCAGTTACTGAATGAATAAATTGGCACAGTAACCCGAGTCACTCATCCCTCTTCTCTGCCACTATTTGTTTATGACCCATAGCTGGGGTGCAGCATCGCTGCGGGCAGAAAGTTGGGACGTGACAAAGGGCTGTATAATCAAAGCTCTCCCTTACATACAGTGCAACTCCTCCACCTCGCCTGCCCTGCTGTCATGAATCCCAACCAGAGAATCAGGAAATGGAAAGGCAAAACTCATGGGTTGGGATAAAAAACAGTTTAACAGGATAGCAAAGGAAGAGAAAACAGGAAAAAAAAACCCAACGATAACAATAACAGAATGTACTTGGTGCGTGATTCACAGTACAGATTGCTCACCACCAGGAGCCCAGTGCACAGCCAGCTCCGGAGCAGTGATTCCCCCTCCCCTCCCAGCGCCATCCCCCTTTATATACTGAGCATGATGGTCACATGGTATTGAATAGCCCCCTGGCCAGCTTCTTGTGAGAATTAACCCAATCCCAGCCAGAACCAGGACATTATCCATCCCTTATTCTATACTATCTACGTCATGCTCAGATCCTACACTTTCCAATTAATCACTACCACTTTTCCTGTCATTTATATATATACATACACACACAGACATCAATCCCTTAGTCTATGGATCATCACTCCAAAATGTCTATTGAGTTCATTTAGTCCATGACTTTAGGCTCCATCTGTCATAATAGTCTCTTGGGGCAGGAGAGATGATGTGGAGTTCGCTCAGTCAGCGAAACGGGGCCGGCTTTCTGTGCGGTGTGGCAGGTGACATTGGACACAGTGGGAGGATGGTGTGTAGTGTTGGATTGTTGCATCTGGAGCTCGCAGTTGTTATGTCTGGCACAGCTGGTGTATCATGTCCACAGTCTGCGGGTTGAAGATGTTGATCTTGAGGAAGTTGCTGGGTGCCAGTTGCTAAAGCCAGTTCTGCTTCCATTACTGCTGCACTTTGCTCGGTTTTATTGATAGTTCATTCTTCATTAATTTGGGTAATTCTTGCTATAATACCATTGTTCTGGCATATAGCAACCGTGGTAGAGATGACATACAGTGACAGGGTTATATAACAATTAACATCATACAGTTTAATTCATTGGCTATTCTCACTCAAAATTAAATCCCCTTGAGCTACACATTGGACTTCCCCATCCTTTCGCATCACCCACCAAGTGCATCCAGGTCCTGGAGCAAAAACAGTCCCATGGATGCGTTTGCCTTTGTTCAAGGCAGGAATAACCCAGGCTGTCTTCCCCAGCATATTTTTTACCTGCATGTCACATCCCAATTTCCTGCCCACAGCAATGCTGCGTCCCAGTTCTGGGTCCTAAACACACGGTGGCAGAGAAGAGGAAGGAGTGACTCAGGTTCATGGATCTACTTTATTGGAATTGAGCACAAACAGTGCTAAGGTTCACCATTCAGGCACACAATCTATTCATCCAATATCTAATTATATAAATTGTCATTCAAATAACAGAAAGTTCACTAATTGCTAATCCCGCTTTTCAGTAAAAGGAAAGAGAGAAGGAGAGAGAGAGAAAAAAAGAAAGAGAGGAGAAGAGAGAGAGATCACCGATCTGGGTTCCAGCGTTGGTCCAGCCAACGGGGGTCTCTGGTCCATAGGAGCGCACATCCAAAGGGTCCCACAGAATGTCACTTGACTTCCTCTTTTTTGTCAATCGTTTCTCCTACTCCATCCTCCTTATCTGCATAAGCCTCACTTCCCATGCAGATTAGCTGACAAAGGGGAAGTTTCGAGTCAGAGGGTTGCTTGAGTTGGTGGTCCTTGAGTCGGTGGTCTCGATCTCTCCCTGCCACCTTTACCTTTTATCCAGTTGCGGTGGGTTTCACTGACTTCATGCTTGAGCAATCCACTTATCTTTTAGTCTTCGGATGTTTAAGGCATACTTAGCACGTTTCCGGGACCTCACTCTCGGAATTGCTGCCAGGTTGCCCTTATCTTTCCACAGCCTCGGCTTATCTCCCAGCATGGGGATGCTCCAGTAATTAGTCCATTGTTGCAGGGGAGACAAGTTGATCTTGCTGTTAGATTGTGTGTTCCTTCAGTTGGTCTTCTACAGTGCACCACAGGAACTTTATCTCCTTCTATTGTACGTGGGAGTTTTGATTGGGCAGGGCCAGCTCGATTGGTGGATCCCCTAGTGTTAACTAACCAGGTGGCTTTTCCTAAATGTGTATCTGTTTAACCCCAAATGGTAACCCAATACCACGCAGCCGCTCGCTCACTCCACACCTCCCTGGTGGGGTGGGGAGGAGAATTGGAGAGAAAGGAAAACTCGTGGGTTGAGATAAAAGGAGCTCACCAGGACAGCAAAGGAAAAATATAAAAAAAAAATTAATAATGATGATGATAATATATATAAGGATAATAGAATATATAAAACAAACAATACACAATTTCTCACCACCCGATGACCAATACGGCCCGTCCCAAGCAGCAGTCAGGGAGCAGGGGTATCCCCCCCCAGTTATCCCAGCACAGCAAGGTCCAGAGAGAGCAGGCGAGGGAACAAACAGCCAAACAAACGAATGAAAAAAAAAAAGGAAAAATCAGGGAAACAAAAAGCAACCCGAAGGGAAGCTTAACGATTAAGGCAAGTTAAGGGTCTAAAAGCTAGTGGCCCACCGGCCGACCCTCACTTATACTGGGCATGACGTTTATGGTATGGAATACTCTCTTTGGCCAGTTTGGGTCAACTATTCTGGCCATACCCCTCCCAAGTTTTTGCACCTGCACATTAGCAAAACCTGGGAAACTGCAAAATGTCCTTGGTCATTCAGCAGCAACCAGCAACATCAGTGTACTGTCACCATTCTTCACACACTAAATACAAAACACAGGAGCTACTGAAGACAAAACTAGCTCCGTCCTGGCCTAAACCAGGACAGTATCCCAATGTTTGAAGGTCCCACCACCCATTGCTCTCAGTGTAATTTTTAGTAGTCCATTGTATCGTTTGATTTTCCCGGAGGCTGGTGCATGATAGGGGATGTGGCATGGGGCACAGGATATGTTTCCAGCCATCCGGTGGTTGCTTCCACCATTGTAAGCACATGCCGCTTGCCTTGGCAAGTTTGTGGGAGTGTGATATAGTCAATCTGCCAGGCCTCCCCATATTTATATTTCAGCCATTGTCCTCGATGTCAGAGAGGCTTTAAACGCTTGGCTTGCTTGCATGCAGCGCATGTTTCACACTCATGGATAACCTGTGCAATAGTGTCCATGGTCAAGTCCACCCCTCGATCACGAGCCCATCTGTATGTTGCATCTCTTCCTTGGTGGCCTGAGGTGTCATGGGCCCACCAAGCTATAAATAATTCACCCTTACGTTGCCAGTCCAGATCCACCTGCACCACTTCAATCCTATCAACCTAATCCACCTGCTGGTTGTTCTGATGTTCCCTTGCTGTTAAAGACTGAGGCAAAGAAGGCATTTAGCACCTCAGCCTTTTCCTTGTCCCTTGACGCTATGTTTCCCCCCGCATCCAATAAAGGAGGGAGATTCTCCTTAGCCCCCTTTTTATTGCTAATGTATTTATAGAAACACTTTTTGTTGTCTTTTACGGCAGTAGCCAGACTAACTTCTAGTTGGGCTAAGGGAAGTTGCTCTCTGGGCACCCAGCCACCTGAGCAGGAAGACAGGGATGGGGAGCAGAATGAAGCCCCCATAATCCAAGGGGAAATGGTCAGTGACCTGCTACGCCACCTAGACACACATAAGTCTATGGGGCCGGATGGGATCCACCCAAGGGTACTGAAAGAGCTGGCAGAAGTGCTCACCAAGCCACTCTCCATCATTTACCAGCAGTCCTGGCTCACTGGGGAGGTCCCAGTTGACTGGAGGCTGGCAAATGTGACGCCCATCTACAAGAAGGGCCGGAAGGAGGATCCAGGGAACTACAGGCCTGTCAGTCTGACCTCGGTGTCCGGGAAGGTTATGGAGCAGATCATCTTGAGTGCCATCACGCAGCACGTACAGGACAAGCAGGTGATCAGGCCCAGTCAGCATGGGTTTATGAAATCCAGGTCCTGCCTGACCAACCTGATCTCCTTCTATGACATGGTGACCCGCTTAGTGGATGAGGCTACCCATGGCTTGGATGGGCATACTCTGTGCTGGGTAGGAAACTGGCTGGATGGCCAGGCCCAAAGAGTTCTGGTGAATGGAGTTAAATGCAGTTGGTGGCCGGTCACAGGTGGTGTTCCCCAGGGCTCAGTACTGGGGCCAGTTCTCTTTAATATCTTTATCAATGATCTGGATGAGGGGATCGAGTGCACCCTCAGTAAGTTTGCAGACGACACCAAGCTGGGAGGGAGTGTTGATCTGCTGGAGGGCAGGCAGGTGTCGTGGTTTAACCCCAAATTGTAACCCAATACCACGCAGCCGCTCGCTCACTCCCCCTCTCCCCGCCGGGGTGGGGAGGAGAATTGGAGAGAAAGGAAAACTCGCAGGTTGAGATAAAAACAGCTCACCAGGACAGCAAAGGAAAAATATGAAAATATATTAATAATGATAATAATGATAATATATACAAGGATAATAGAATATATAAAACAAACGATACACAATTTCTCACCACCCGACGACCAATACAGCCCGTCCCGAGCAGCAGGCAGGGAGCAGGGGTATCCCCCCCCAGCTATCCCAGAACAGCAAGTTCCAGGGAAAACAGGCGAGAGAACAAACAGCCAAACGAGCGAAAAACAAAAAGGTAAAAATAGGGAAACAAAAAGCAACCCGAAGGGAAGCTTAAGGATTAGGGCAAGTTAAAAGTCTCAAAAGCCTCAAAAGCCCAAAAGACCAAAAAAGATCTAGAAAAAACTAGTGGCCCACCGACTGACCCTCGCTTATATCGGGCATGACGTCTATGGTATGGAATACTCTCTTTGGCCAGTTTGGATCAACTAGCCTGTCTCTACCCCTCCCAAGTTTTGCATCTGCACCTTAGCAGAACCTGGAAAACAGCAAAATGTCCTTGGTCGTTCAGCAGCAACCAGCAACATCAGTGTGCTATCACTGTTCTTCTCACACTAAAGCCAAAACACAGGAGCTGCTGAAAACAAAACTAACTCCATCCTGGCCTAAACCAGGACAGTTGGGAAGGAGTGTTGATCTGCTTGAGGGCAGGCAGGCGCTACAGAGGGATCTGGACAGGCTGGATCGATGGGCCAAGGCCAACTGTATGAGATTCAACAAGGCCAAATGCCGGGTCCTGCACTTGGGTCACAACAACCCCAGGCAACGCTACAGGCTTGGGGAAGAGTGGCTGGAAAGCTGCCTGGCGGAAAAGGACCTGGGGGTGTTGGTCAACAGCCGGCTGAATATGAGCTGGCAGCATGCCCAGGTGGCCAAGAAGGCCAATGGCATCCTGGCTTCTATCAGAAATAGTGTGGCCAGCAGGACTAGGGAAGTGATTGTCCCCCTGTACTCGGCACTGGTGAGGCCACACCTCGAATACTGTGTTCAGTTTTGGGCCCCTCACTACAAGAAAGACATTGAGGTGCTGGAGTGTGTCCAGAGAAGGGCAACGAAGCTGGTGAAGGGTCTAGAGCACCAGTCCTATGAGGAGCGGCTGAGGGAACTGGGGTTGTTTAGCCTGGAGAAAAGGAGGCTGAGGGGAGACCTTATTGCTCTCTACAACTACCTGAAAGGAGGTTGTAGAGAGATGGGGGTCGGACTCTTCTCCCTAGTAGCAGACAACAGGATGAGAGGAAATGGCCTCAAGTTGCGCCAGGGGAGGTTTAGATTGGGTATTAGGAAACATTTCTTCACTGAAAGGGTTATCAGGCACTGGAACAGACTGCCCAGGGAAGTGGTGGAGTCACCATCCCTGGAGGTATTCAAAAGACATGTAGATGTGGCGCTAAGGGATATGATTTAGTGGTGGACTTGGTAGTGATAGGTTAACGGTTGGACTTGATGATCTTGGAGGTCTCTTCCAACCAAAACAATTCTATGATTCTGTGCTTCAGAACTTCACAAGCAGGATTTGCCATTCGATCTATAACCATCTTGCGTGGATTACTGAAGCAAGATCCTGTTGTGTTGCCCATGCCTATTAAGGTGGTAACTGTAAAACAATATCATATTCCAGAGGGGGAGAAGGAAATTACTCAAACCATTCAGGCACTTCAACAAGTGGGAATCATTAAGGAAACTATGACTGCTTTTAATAATCCTATTTGGCCTGTTCGAAAACCAGACGGCACTTGGAGAATGACTGTAGATTATAGAGAACTGAATGAAGTCACCCCTCCACTTGCAGTTACAGTACCAGACGTGGTTACTCTTATAGAAAAAATCAGCAAAAATTTACAACCCTGGAAGGTGGTGATAGATCTTGCTAATGCTTTCTTTTTGATAGCTATTGCTTCAGAATCCAAGACCAGTTTGCCTTTACCTGGCAACAAAAGCAATATACTTTCCAAGTATTGCCTCAAGGATACAAACACAGTCCCTCCATTTGCCACCAAATGATAGCAGCTGATGTAGCACTATGGTCAGGTACTGTTAGTGTTTACCATTATACTGATGATCTATTGATTATGGCAGAGTCACAACAAGAAATTGATGCAGCTGCCGAATTGCTGAAAGCACATTTACATGACCGAGGCTGGGCAATTAATCCAAAGAAAATACAGGGCCCTAGTACTACTGTACAATTTTTGGGAATAGTTTGGCATGGACAGATTAGAGAAATACCAAATAAGGTACAGCAAACAGTCCAGCGATTTCCTGTACCAACCACAGTAAAACAGTTACAGACCTTTTTGGGACTTCTAGGGTATTGGAGAACTTTTATCCCACATCTGGTGGTATTAATGCGCCCTCTGCAGAAATTAACTAGGAAGAAAGTTGCTTGGCAGTGGACCAAGCAACAACAAGAAGCCTTTGATGCCTGCAGAAATGCTTTGATTGAGCATGTGCAATTATACGCTCCTAGGCGAGGATATCCTTTTGAATTAGAAGTAACAATTCTAGATGATATAGTCCCATGGGGATTGTGGCAGATGACTGGGCTGAAAAATCAGAAAGAACCTGTAAGATTTTGGTCCAAGGCATTACAAGGCTCCACTATACATTATACCCTGATGGAAAAGCAGCCACACATTGGAAACGGAAACATTATTTACAGTGATGATTTCTACCAGGAAAACCACATGTAACCACTCCACACGCCACTCTTCTAGGAACTGTATCATTTAATCATATGCCCACACTAGGGGAAACTCTTCCCCTTGCAGATATCCCTACATCTCCTGTGGAGGAGGCTCTCCCTTACAATGAGTTAATAGAAGAACACAAAAAAGATGCCTGGTTTACCGATGGAAGCGCAACATACACGGCAACTGGACAAAGACAACGGAGAGCAGTTGCATATGCTCCGCTACCAGGAATTATATTGTAGCAAACAGGTGTACAGGCATCTAGTCAGTGGGCTAAATTGATTGCAGCGTCTCTTGCTATCCTGGAAGGGAAGGCACATCATTACTTATACACTGACAGTTGGATTGTATACAGAAGTCTCACAATGTGGTTACCCTGCTGGGCCCAAGAAGATTGGCATGTACAAAGATACCCTATATGGGAGGCAGTTCTATGGCAACAAATTTGGCAATATGTACAAAGGTATCCTTTAAAAGTAAGGCATGTCTCAGCTCATCAAAAAGATGGGGAAGTAGATGATATGACTTCCACCGAAGTACATGCTCAAGCTATAAACGCACATATAGCTTGTGGACATCGATCAGCTTATACTGAGTGCGCATGGGACATTGCTCACAATCAAACCCCTTTGCCATTGCATATTTATAAAACGTGCACATAATTGTACTACTTGTACGCAGCTGCATTTAAGGGCATTACATAGGCCATGGGGAAAGATAAAATGTGGTCAATGGGACTTGAATATCTGGCAGGTCGATTACATGGGCCCCCTGCCCCTGTCAAGAGGGTGGCGATATGTATTCACTGCTGTGGATACAGTCAGGACTGTTTTTTGCTAAAACAACCAAATATGCTAATCAATATAACATAATTGAAGCACTAGAACAACTCATTCATCAATACGGACCTCCTCACCAAATACAAAGAGACCAAGGAACACACTTGTTCCCCCTGAGCAGGAAGACGGGGATGGGGAGCAGAATGAAGACCCCGTAGTCCAAGGGGAAATGGTCAGTGACCTGCTACGCCACCTAGACACGCACAAGTCTGTGGGGCCAGCTGGGATCCACCCAAGGGTGCTGAGGGAGCTGGCAGAAGTGCTCACCAAGCCACTCTCCATCATTTATCAGCAGTCCTGGCTAACCGGGGAGGTCCCAGTTGACTGGAGGCTGGCAAATGTGATGCCCATCTACAAGAAGGGCCGGAAGGAAGATCCGGGGAACTACAGGCCTGTCAGTCTGACCTCGGAGCTGGGGAAGGTTATGGAGCAGATCATCTTGAGTGCCATCACGCAGCACGTACAGGACAAGCAGGTGATCAGGCCCAGTCAGCATGGGTTTATGAAATCCAGGTCCTGCCTGACCAACCTGATCTCCTTCTATGACAAGGTGACCCCCTTAGTGGATGTGGGAAAGGCTGTGGATGTTGTGTACCTGGACTTTAGTAAAGATTTTGGCACCGTTTCCCACAGCATCCTTCTGGAGAAACTGGCTACCCATGGCTTGGATGGGCATACTCTGTGCTGGATAGGAAACTGGCTGGATGGCCGGGCCCAAAGAGTTGTGGTGAATGGAGTTAAATCCGGTTGGCGGCCGGTCACAAGTGGTGTTCCCCAGGGCTCAGTATTGGGGCCAGTTCTCTTTAATATCTTTATCAATGATCTGGACGAGGGGATCGAGTGCACCCTCAGTAAGTTTGCAGACGACACTAAGTTGGGCGGGAGTGTTGATCTGCTGGAGGGAAGGAAGGCGCTACAGAGGGATCTGGACAGGCTGGATCGATGGGCCGAGGCCAATTGTATGAGATTCAACAAGGCCAAGTGCTGGGTCCTGCACTTGGGTCACAACAACCCCAGGCAACGCTACAGGCTTGGGGAAGAGTGGCTGGAAAGCTCCCCGGCAGAAAAGGACCTGGGGGTGTTGGTAGACAGCCGGCTGAATATGAGACAGCAGTGTGCCCAGGCATCCTGGCTTGTATCAGAAATAGTGTGGCCAGCAGGACTAGGGAAGCGATCGTCCCCTTATACTCGGCCCTGGTGAGGCCGCACCTCGAGTACTGTGTTCAGTTTTGGGCCCCTCACTACAAGAAAGACATTGAGGTGCTGGAGCGTGTCCAAAGAAGGGCAATGAAGCTGGTGAAGGGTCTAGAGCACCAGTCCTATGAGGAGTGGCTGAGGGAACTGGGGATGTTTAGCCTGGAGAAAAGGAGGCTGAGGGGAGACCTTATTGCTCTCTACAACTACCTGAAAGGAGGTTGTAGAGAGATGGGTGTTGGTCTCTTCTCCCAAGTAACAGGCGATAGGACAAGAGGAAATGGCCTCAAATTGTGCCAGGGGAGGTTTAGACTGGATATTAGGAAAAATTTCTTCACTGAAAGGGTTATCAGGCACTGGAACAGACTGCCCAGGGAAGTGGTTGAGGCACCATCCCTGGAGGTATTTAAAAGTGTAGATGTGGCGCTTAGGGACATGATTTAGTGGTGGACTTGGCAGTGTTAGGTTAACGGTTGGACTCGATGATCTTAAAGGTCTCTTCCAACCTAAACGATTCTATTATTCTATGACTTTAGTGGACATAATGTCCAAGATTGGGCTCAAGGGCTAGGGATAGATTGGATATTCCACATTGCCTACCATCCCCAAGCTAATGTCTTGATTGAAAGAATGAATGGGATGCTGAAGGAACAATTAAAAAAGCTAACCAGTATTAAAACTTTACAACATTGGAGTTCACATATTACTAAAGCAGTGTTTTTGTTAAACAGCCAGAATATTCGTAATCAAACACCCTATGACCATATTATACCACCTCCATTACAAAACATGGTGAGGATTGAAATTCTTCCAGATGGTCTCTCTCCCAAAATATTAACTACAGGGGAAATGGAATTGTTCACACTGATGGATTGCATGGTGTGACCACAACCTATTAGTCTAGACGTGAAGATTCATATAATAACTCCTGAGAATGCTATATGGTTCTGTACTCCAGCTTCTCCTCTTATTTTACAGCCTCTGTTGATATCAGATTCTCGAGTTCTTGTATTTCAGGTATCTTTGACGAATACATGCATCTTGTCTAGAGGAGATAGCATTGGAATGGTGTTATTGGTGTTGCAAACCCAACATCAAATTGAAGTTCAATCTGAAAAAGCGCAAGCCATAGCTCTCCAGTCTGTGTGGGCAATTACCCCACATCAGGTTATCAAACCCGGAGTAATATTAGCTGAAGAAGCTGAAGCAATGGTGCACGTATTACTGGAAGGAGATGATACTCCTGTTTTCCTCCCTTATCACAGGTTGGCTCATTGTACTTTCTAGTCTTGTACTACAAGCACATGCCCTGTATACATTTCCGCAAGATCAACATGTAAATATTTGGATTTGGTTGGCCTCTACTGTAACTAACTCATCTGCCTTTTGTATTAAGGGAAGATTAACAGCTGCAGATCTTTTGACAATGTGTTTCATTGGCGTGCCAACCCCAGTAGCTGCATTACAAAATTATGCTATGCTAAGTGCTTTTGATATTCATGTTTCTCATTGCTATTTTTTCTGAGTAGGTAATGGCTCTACACCAAGGAACATTACAAAATTGATTGACGGTGGACTATTTCCTCCTTCGACACCAGAAACACTGCCTCAATTTTGAAGGCATATGTTGCTTCAACATAACTGAACATGGGGAGGAACAACCCCATAACTGAACATGGGGAGGAACAATCCCATGCACCGGTACAGGTTAGGGGTTGACCTCCTGGAAAGCAGCTCTGCGGAGAAGGACCTGGGAGTCCTGGTGGATGACAAATTCACCATGAGCCAGCAATGTGCCCTTGCGGCTAGGAAGGCCAACGGCATCCTGGGGTACATGAAGAAGAGTGTGGCCAGCAGGTCGAGGGAGGTTATCCTCCCCCTCTACGCTGCCCTAGTGAGGCCCCATCTGGAGTACTGCGTCCAGTTCTGGGCTCCCCAGTTCAAGAAAGATGAGGAACTACTGGAGAGAGTTCAGCGGAGGGCTACAAAGATGATGAGGGGACTGGAGCATCTCTCCTATGGGGAAAGGCTGAGGGAGCTGGGGCTGTTCAGCCTGGGGAAGAGAAGACTGAGAGGGGACCTCATCAACGCTTATCAATATCTCAAGGGCGGGTGTCAAGAGGATGGGGCCAGACTCTTTTCAGTGGTGCCCAACGACAGGACAAGGGGGAACAGGCACAAACTGGAACATAGGAAGTTCCGCCTGAATATGCGGAAAAACTTCTTCACTGTGAGGGTGACAGAGCACTGGAACAGGCTGCCCAGGGACGTTGTGGAGTCTCCTTCTCTGGAGATATTCAAAACCCACCTGGACGCAGTCCTGTGCAGCCTGCTCTAAGTGACCCTGCTCCGGCAGGGAGGTTGGACTAGATGATCTCCAGAGGTCCCTTCCAACCCCTACCATTCTGTGATTCTGTGTAACTGATGAATCAGCCAGCATAGAGGACAACATTCAACATCTCCAGGACTTAATGCATCAAATGAAACAATCTACTGGTGGTGCCTGGCTGGCTGAGTGGTTTAATTCCCCTGACAGGACGAGTGGGACACCTGTTCAAAGTATTATTGTAGAGATATGTTTATTCCTTTTTCTATATGTGTTTATTGTGTGCCTCTGTAAATTACTCTGCGCTACACCCTGCAAGCCCAAATGGACACCTCCAGCTTTGCCAACCCTAGTGGAAGTGGTCCCTTAAGCGAGGGGGTAGAATGTGGAAAATAACGGAAGATTGGCAAGGAGGATTGTAAACACACTCAAGTGACTTGCAGCTGGGGTGTAGCAAAACACAGATACTAATCATTGTTTAGTCTTGTGTGCTTGACAAGTAGAACATCTGTGTTTAGATAACTGTCCTGGTTTAGGCCAGGATGGAGCTAGTTTTGTTTTCAGCAGCTCCTGTGTTTTGGCTTTAGTGTGAGAAGAACAGTGATAGCACACTGATGTTGTTGGTTGCTGCTGAACCACCAAGGACATTTTGCTGTTTTCCAGGTTCTGCTAACGTGCAGATGCAAAAACTTGGGAGGGGTAGAGACAGGCTAGTTGATCCAAACTGGCCAAAGAGAGTATTCCATACCATAGACGTCATGCCCGATATAAGCGAGGGTCAGTCGGTGGGCCACTAGTTTTTTTTTCTAGATCTTTTTTGGTCTTTTGGGCTTTTGAGGCTTTTGAGACCTTTAACTTGCCCTAATCCTTAAGCTTCCCTTTGGGTTGCTTTTTGTTTCCCTATTTTTACCTTTTTGTTTTTTCACTTGTTTAGCTGTTTGTTCCCTCGCCTGCTTTCCCTGGAACTTGCTGTTCTGGGATAGCTGGGGGGGGATACCCCTGCTCCCTGCCTGCTGCTCAGGACGGGCTGTATCGGTCGTCGGGTGGTGAGAAATTGTGTATCGTTTGTTTTATATATTCTATTATCCTTGTATATATTATCATTATTATCATTATTAATATATTTTCATATTTTTCCTTTGCTGTCCTGGTGAGCTGTTTTTATCTCAACCCACGAGTTTTCCTTTCTCTCCAATTCTCCTCCCCACCCCGGCGGGGAGAGGGGGAGTGAGCGAGCGGCTGCGTGGTATTGGGTTACAATTTGGGGTTAAACCACGACAGCCCTTTTTTGGCGCCCAACGTGGGGCTCGACAGGGGTCCGGCTAGCTCAGCTGAGAGAGCATCAGATTGAGAGTCCAGGGTTTAAAGCCCCTAATCAGGCTCAAAGGGTTGAGATAACAACAGACTTGACCAGAGTGTGTTAAAACAATTTGTTATAAGCATCCATTGTATTACTTTAATTGCCGCTGGTCACAATGTTGTTTGAATTGTTTACCGAGTGCTTCTCAGAGCTGTATCGTGTATCACCTTACTGTATGCTGTTGGTCACTGTTTATGCGTGGTCTGTTACCTCTGGCCTTTTGATTAGGTTTATTGCTTCGGTGTGTGGTTTAGCACTGGCTTATGGCATGGTAAAATCATTGGTGTTTAGACCAGTTTACTACCTGTATTCATATACGATGGGGGGAAGCGATGTGCAGAACGAAGCGTCACCAACAGTTACAGCTTCGTACTTTGGGACCAATCTGGTGGGGACTATCAGTAATTATTCCTTTATCTTTTCCTTCCCGGGGGGTCAACAGGGGGAAACTTCCTCCTTTGCTTTCTCTCTCCCCTCCTGGGTAAAAATGCCTTCCTTTGATTTCTCGTGGCCCTCCTGGTTAGTTACGGGAGTTTCTGAAAACTTGGAATACTTTTGGGATGTTCGGACCGGATTGTTACTCCTATCAGTAGGAATACATTTGTGTCAAATCTTGCTTAAGCTTAGAAGCCGGTGCAGGCGTAGGCTCAGGGCCACCCCAGCTCCCTGCTACAGCCCCCGCGGCCGACGCCGTTCCCCGCCACGGGCGCCGCGGCCGGCCCACGCTCCGCTACGGGTACCGGGGCTGCTCCGCTCCTCGCCACACGGGCACCGCGGCTGCCTCGGCCCCGACCCCCGCCGCAGGCACCGCGGCCGCCCCAGGGCCCGCCAGGGCCGCCGCGACCGTCCCAGCCCCCGCTGCGGCCCCCGCGGCCGCGCCACCCCCCGCCATGGGCGCTGCAGCTGCTGCACCCCCCTGCCGTGGGCACCGCGGCCGCTC
Source organism: Phoenicopterus ruber ruber (assembly GCA_009819775.1). NCBI lineage: Eukaryota > Metazoa > Chordata > Aves > Phoenicopteriformes > Phoenicopteridae > Phoenicopterus > Phoenicopterus ruber. The sequence goes on from CM020247.1 coordinate 9,148,862, forward strand.
CACCCCCCGCTCCGGCCGTTGCGGCCGCGCCAGCCCCCGCCATGGCCGCCCCACCCCCCGCTCCGGCCGCTGCGGCCGCTCCACCCCCTGCAATGGGCATCGCGGCTGTGCCAGCCCCGGCCGCCGCTGCTCCACCCCCCGCCGCGGCCACCGCTGCTGCCTCAGTCGCTGCTACGGGCCATGGGCGCTGCAGCTGCTCCACCCCCGCGGCCGTTCCAACCCCTGCCATGAGCATCGCTGCTGCCCCAGTCCCTGCCATGGGCACCGCGGCTGTTCAAGCCCCAGCTCTGAGCACCGTGGCTGCTGTGACAGGCACTGCAGATCCACCCGTGCCGTTATCAGTTGCCCCTGTACAAAAGAAGAGAAGCACAAAGAAATCAGCTCGCGTCCCGAAAGATGAGGATGAAGCAGGGACATCACAGGAACAGGGAGAGGCAGAAGCAGAGATAATCACCCGACCCCTATCCCTGACTGAGCTGCCAGATATCCGTAAAGATTACAGCTGTAATCAAGGCGAGCAGCTTGTCACCTGGCTGCTCTGATGCTGGGATAACGGGGCCAGTAGCCTGGAACTAGAGGGCAGGGAAGCCAGGCAGCTGGGATCCTTGTCTAAGGAAGCAGCCATTGACAGGGCAATTGGAAGAGAGGCAGAAGCCCGCAGTCTCTGGAGGAGACTCCTGTCAGGTGTGAGGGACAGGTATTTCTTTAAGGAAGACATTATATGCCACCCAAAGAAGTGGACCAATATGGAGGGAGGTATTCAGTTTCTGAGGGAATTAGCTGTGCGGGAATTGATTTATCATGACCTGGATAACCCGCAGACACCCGTAGATCCAGATGAGGTCCAATGTACCCGACCCATGTGGCAGAAGATTGTACAGAGTGCACCATCATCGTATGCCAACTCATTGGCAACAATGAGTTGGAAAGACGATGAGGCACCACTGGTGCGTGCAGTGGCTAACCAACTCCGGCAGTATGAGGACAATATCTCTTCCTCCATACGGGCCTGTGTCTCGGCTGTGGAAAAACTGGCTGAAAGAATGTGCCAGGAGTTTCGGCAACTCAAAGAGGAAAGGTCCTACTTGCCACCTGTATGGAGCAGAATCTCAGCTGTTAGGAGAAAATTTTCCCCTGCTCAAGAGAGACGGTACACACGGCGAGGTACCCTGTGGTTTTACCTCCGTGACCATGGAGAGGACATGAGAAAGTGGGATGGAAAACCCACCTCGACCCTAGAGGCAAGGGTACGTGAGTTGAAAAAGAAAACAGCTACAAATAAGGGTTCTTCCAGGAAAAGTGCTGCTCCAGTCTCCAGTGGGCAGTTCCCCAGATGGGGTAGAAGGGCTTCTGATTCGTACTTACAAGAAATGAGAAACAGGGATGAGATTCGACCCCATGCGTCCCACACGAACCCATTTGTTGACAGCGGGTATTATAATCAGAATTAGAGGGGCCCTGCCTCCAGCCAGGTGGAGGAGAGGGACAACCAAATTTACTGGACTGTGTGGATTCGATGGCCTGGCACATCAGCCCCCCAGAAGTACAAGGCTCTAGTGGACACTGGTGCACAGTGCACCCTAATGCCATCGAACTATAGAGGGGCTGAACGCATTTCCATTTCTGGAGTAACAGGGGGGGTCCCAAGAGTTAACTTTACTGGAGGCCGAAGTGAGCCTAACTGGGAACAAGTGGCAAAAGCACCCCATTGTGACTGGCCCGGATGCTCCGTGCATCCTTGGCATAGACTACCTCAGGAGAGGGTATTTCAAGGACCCAAAAGGGTACCGGTGGGCTTTTGGTGTAGCTGCTGTGGAGACAGAGGACGTTAAGCAGCTGTCCACCTTGCCCGGTCTTTCAGAGGATCCTTCTGTTGTGGGGTTGCTGAGGGTCAAAGAGCAACAGGTACCAATTGCTACCACAACGGTGCACCGACGGCAATATCGCACCAACCGAGACTCCCTGACCCCCATCCATAAACTGATTCGTCGACTGGAAAGCCAGGGAGTGATCAGCAAGACTCGTTCACCCTTTAACAGTCCTATATGGCCACTGCGGAAATCTAACGGAGAATGGAGACTAACAGTGGACTATCGTGGCCTGAATGAAGTCACGCCACCACTGAGTGCTGCCGTGCCGGACATGCTAGAACTTCAGTATGAACTGGAGTCCAAGGCAGCCAAGTGGTATGCTACCATTGATATTGCTAATGCATTTTTCTCAATTCCTTTGGCAGCAGAGTGCAGGCCACAGTTTGCTTTCACCTGGAGGGGCATCCAGTACACCTGGAATCGACTGCCCCAGGGGTGGAAACACAGCCCTACCATTTGCCATGGACTGATCCAGACTGCACTGGAAAAGGGTGGAGCTCCAGAACACCTGCAATACATTGATGACATCATTGTGTGGGGCAACACAGCAGAAGAAGTTTTTGAGAAAGGAGAGAAAATAATCCAAATCCTTCTGAGAGCTGGTTTTGCCATAAAACGAGGTAAGGTCAAAGGACCTGCACAAGAGATCCAGTTCCTAGGAATAAAATGGCAAGATGGACGTCGTCAGATTCCAATGGAAGTGATCACAGACTGGCCAGAAGGCAAAGATTTCGGAATGTCACCAGAGGAGGAGGTGACGCGTGCTGAAGAGGCCCCACCGTATAATAAACTGCCAGAAGATGAAAAGCAATACGCCCTGTTCACTGATGGATCCTGTCGTATTGTAGGAAAACATCGAAGATGGAAAGCTGCTGTATGGAGTCCTACATGAAGAGTTGCAGAAGCCACTGAAGGACAAGGTGAATCGAGTCAGTTTGCAGAGGTGAAAGCCATCCAGCTGGCTTTAGATATTGCTGAGCGAGAGAAGTGGCCAAAGCTCTACCTCTACACCGACTCATGGATGGTGGCGAATGCCCTGTGGGGGTGGTTACAACAATGGAAGCAGAGCAACTGGCAGCGCAGAGGCAAACCCATCTGGGCTGCCGAACTGTGGCAAGATATTGCTGCCCGGGTAGAGAAGCTTGTTGTAAAGGTGCGTCATGTAGATGCTCATGTACCCAAGAGTCGAGCCACCGAGGAACATCAAAACAACCAGCAAGTGGATCAGGCTGCTAAAATTGAAGTGTCTCAAGTGGACTTGGACTGGCAACGTAAGGGTGAACTATTCCTAGCTCGGTGGGCCCATGACACCTCAGGCCACCAAGGAAGAGATGCAACATACAGATGGGCTCGTGATCGAGGGGTGGACTTAACTATGGACACTATTGCACAAGTTATCCATGAGTGTGAAACATGCGCTGCAATCAAGCAAGCCAAGCGATTAAAGCCTCTCTGGTACGGAGGACGATGGCTGAAATATAAATATGGGGAGGCCTGGCAGATTGACTATATCACACTCCCACAAACCCGCCAAGGCAAGCGCCATGTCCTTACAATGGTGGAAGCAACCACCGGATGGCTGGAAACATATCCTGTGCCCCATGCCACTGCCCGGAACACCATCCTGGGCCTTGAAAAGCAAGTCTTATGGAGACATGGCACCCCAGAAAGAACTGAGTCAGACAATGGGACTCATTTCCGAAAAAACCTCATAGACACCTGGGCCAAAGAGCATGGCATTGAGTGGGTGTATCACATCCCCTATCATGCACCAGCCTCCGGAAAAATCGAACGGTACAATGGACTACTAAAAACTACACTGAAAGCAATGGGTGGTGGAACCTTCAAAAACTGGGATACACATTTAGCAAAAGCCACCTGGTTAGTCAACACTAGAGGATCCACCAATCGAGCTGGCCCTGCCCAGTCAAAACCTTTACGTACTGTAGAAGGAGATAAAGTTCCTGTGGTGCATGTAAAAAACATGCTGGGGAAGACAGTCTGGGTTATTCCTGCCTCGGGCAAAGGCAACCCCATCCGTGGGATTGCTTTCGCTCAAGGGCCTGGATGCACTTGGTGGGTAATGCAGGAGGATGGAGAAGTCCGATGTGTACCTCATGGAGATCTGATTTTAGGTGAAAATAGCCAATAGTCTGAACTGTGTGATGTTAATTGCTATCATATACTGTATATAATCATTTATATTATGTATATATTGTATATAATAATGTATATAATTTCTATAGTTGTGTTCTATATCAAAGGTATTACAGTAAGAATCACCCGACTCAATGAAGAGTGAACTCTGATGAAACCGAGCAAAGTGCAGCAGTGATGGGCTGACTTCAACAACTGGCGCACAGTCGAGATCAACACCTTCGATCTGCCGACTGCGGACAAGCTACACCAGCCGTGCCAGATACACCAGCTATAAGTTCCAGATGCAGCACGCAACAATCCGACACCGCACACCATCTCTCCTGCCCTGAGAGATTGTTAAGACAGATGCAACCCAGGATCGTGGACTAAATGAACTCAATAAACATTTTGGAGGGATGGTCCATAGACTAAGGGAATGATATCTGTGTATATATTAAAGACATAAAGTGGCAGTGATTAACTGGAAAGTGAGAGACCTGAGCATAACGTAAATGGTATGGAATAAGGGGTGGATACTGTCCTGGTTTAGGCCAGGATGGAGCTAGTTTTGTTTTCAGCAGCTCCTGTGTTTTGGCTTTAGTGTGAGAAGAACAGTGATAGCACACTGATGTTGTTGGTTGCTGCTGATCCACCAAGGACATTTTGCTGTTTTCCAGGTTCTGCTAACGTGCAGATGCAAAAACTTGGGAGGGGTAGAGACAGGCTAGTTGATCCAAACTGGCCAAAGAGAGTATTCCATACCATAGACGTCATGCCCGATATAAGCGAGGGTCAGTCGGTGGGCCACTAGTTTTTTTTTCTAGATCTTTTTTGGTCTTTTGGGCTTTTGAGGCTTTTGAGACCTTTAACTTGCCCTAATCCTTAAGCTTCCCTTTGGGTTGCTTTTTGTTTCCCTATTTTTACCTTTTTGTTTTTTCACTTGTTTAGCTGTTTGTTCCCTCGCCTGCTTTCCCTGGAACTTGCTGTTCTGGGATAGCTGGGGGGGGGATACCCCTGCTCCCTGCCTGCTGCTCGGGACGGGCTGTATCGGTCGTCGGGTGGTGAGAGATTGTGTATCGTTTGTTTTATATATTCTATTATCCTTGTATATATTATCATTATTATCATTATTAATATATTTTCATATTTTTCCTTTGCTGTCCTGGTGAGCTGTTTTTATCTCAACCTGCGAGTTTTCCTTTCTCTCCAATTCTCCTCCCCACCCCGGCGGGGAGAGGGGGAGTGAGCGAGCAGCTGCGTGGTATTGGGTTACAATTTGGGGTTAAACCACGACAATAACATAGGCCTGTCATAGACTTAGAGGCACCTATCGAACACGCTTGAGATTCCTGCCCAGCTGTGGGAAAGATCAAAGCACAGTGGTAAACTACGCCTGCTTGAATCCCTGATATATGGGTGAAAGCAGCAGATTTGAAAATTCTCTAGCAAGGACCGAGCTCCACGGTGCCTGCATCCCCGCTTGTGTGCCTCTGCCCAGGTGCTGCTTTGAAGATCCCCTGGTTCGCAAGGTAACGAAAATAAATTTACTCTTTGCATTTCATCTGTGGTTTTGTGGTTGTTCCTGCATCCTGCCTGTGTCAGCACACACACCATGAGACTATGTCTTTACACTTTTAAGGTATCTTTCCATCCATCTAGAGTTTGCAGAAGGTTCTGAAGAGCAGATAAGGTTTATAGGCAAGCATGCTATCATTGCTTTCCAAATCTATAGAAAATCTTTGGGAAAACCGATCATCTTAGAAGAAGAGCTCAGACAAAACTGAATACAGCAATGTCGTGGTTTAGCCCCAACCGGCAGCTAAGCACCACAGGGTCGCTCGCTCGCTCGCTCCTCCCCTCCCAGTGGGATGGGGGAGAGTATGGGGGGGGGAGAAAGGCAAAACTCGTGGGTTGGGATAACAACAGTTTAACAGGACAACAAAAGAAAAGAAAACAAACAAACCAACCCCCCAACAATAACAGAGTGTACTTAGTGGGTTCTTCACAGTACAGATTGCTCACACCCGGAGCCCAATGCCCAGCCTACTCCAGAGCAGCGATCCTGCTCCTTGGGCCGTCCCCCTCTCTATACTGAGCATGACCGGTCACATGGTATAGAATAGCCCCCTGGCCAGTTTCTGGTGAAAATTAACCCTATCCCAGCCGGAACCAGGACAAGCAACTAAATTGTTCCTATATTAATGATTATTTGTGCCAATACAGAAAAATTAAGTACAATTGCAAACAAATTGTTTTGTTCTTCTGTGCAACTTCAGCTATGTGGAAGTAGTTTTATATTGAGTCTATAAATAGCCTGTGAAATACAAGAGCTCTTGCTTATTTGAGGAGTTATAATACATGTAATATGTAAGTGAGGCCTGATATGGGATTGGATTAGCGGGGGGAGGGCTGTGTTGTTCTACAAGTTCTGGCAATAAACCAGGAATCACTTCAGGCTATCAGATTTCAGAATGAGAATGTCACAAGAGGCTTTCTGTTGGCTGGGGGAAGGGGGTAGAGTTGAGCATCTAACTCCTAGAATGTCTATTTAGCAGCAGAACTCTAATGATCTTACATGACAGAGAAGATATGCTGAAACAAGAGAGAAAAAACTACATTATTTTTGCTGTCCCTCTAGTTCAAGTCTGGTTCTATTTAACCTTTTGTTGCCAAACACAGATTTTTTTTTTTTGAGGGTCCTGAAGCAGGGATATCCATGCAGACTGAAAATCTACCAATTATACATGATTCTCAAAATGTAATCCTACATCAACATAAGCACAAACACATCTGGAACCATAATCTGAAGAGAAAGCAAAAGTGACAAATTGTAATGATACCTTCTGGCCAAACATTCTTTTACTTTACACTTACTTAAGCAATAACAATAGTCTTGAGCTCTGAAGATAAGGAAGGTGTGCCTGCGATCGAAACTGGCATACCTGACAACTTAGATAAGGTAAAATAAGATTGCCTTGCACATACATAATGAAGATGCAAACATTGCAATCCCTTCCCGGAAATGATTCGGATATGTCCCGGAAAAGTAATGAATTTGTAAATCATTTACTGGAAGTTACATGAATATACATGTTGAGAGTGTGTATATATGCTGGACTGACAAAGCGTTCAGCATGCACGTTAGGTGGAGCGATCCCCTGTGCATCCAGCGCTGTAATAAAGAATGCCTGCCTTCTAAAACTTAAAAGGAAGTGTTAGAGGGTTCTTTATTTAACCGATTTTTCAGGTATCAGTAATGCTGAAGTACTTTTTTTCATAATGAAAAAACTGTGAAACTTATTCCCCAGATGTTACTTGTCCTGATACTTTAAGAAGCATTTGAACAGCAAAAACCCTGTAAGAGAAGATGGAAAGGACTGGGTCTGTTAAGTGCAGAGACCACCAATGGGAGAAACAGCAACACTACAAGTATCTAAGGTTGCTAGAAAGAGCGTCAGATGCGAATAGGGACATGAAGTAATAAATTTAATCTGCAGGTTAGACAAATACCTATCAGAAATGATTTAAGTATAGCTGATTTTGTCTTGAGGAAAGTGGAGGAACTAAATGACCTCTGAAGTGCCTCTCCAGCTTTACTTTCTTATGTATAAAATACACAACATTCTCAGTGTTAGTAACAACAATATTTTTGTTGGGGATATTAAACCATCTCAGAAAGTAAACCAAACATAATCAGAGACTGGTACTAAACACGTGAGAAAAAATATTATCTTCCACTATCTTTTTCCAAAGTTCTTAATCTTTTCTCATTAGCAGCTCATGCCAGCCAGTGTTTGAAACAGGATATTGGACTAGATACCCTACTTGTCTGGCCAATCTGCCTATTCCTCTAAAGATGTAACTAACAATGTAATATAGCTCATATCCCACTCAAGCCCAAAGATAATCTAGGAAGTAAATGGGCAAAAGCCTAAAGCATCTGGCAGGAGGCAACTCAGGCATGCATCAGTGATGTCTGATACTTTCCTGACTAGAAACCACCTACTTTGACACTCTTAACATGGTGTAAGTTTGTGGATATGGCACTGAAATGTGTTCCTTCTTGTGAATTGGAAAAATTTTATCTGGAATCAAGAGGGCATCTCAAAGCACATGACTGTGTCCCATTTACAAAAGTCATTTTTCAGGGCTACTGAATGAAGAAATGTATAAGGATAACCATCGAGGGAACCCAGAGGCTTCCCTGGATCCAGATCACATGAATGATCTATATTAAGGACCATTTTCTAGCAACCCAGCCTTCCACAAACACCTTTTCTAGGGACTGCTCTCGATAACAGTGTTTTGCTAACACTGCTGCTGTTGATAAGAGTATTCTCCAGCTGCCTGTGCTCCCAGGGGAGCCTTGTGAAACGCTGGGAAGGCTGCTCGCTCCTCAGGCCTGCCCAGGAGGCCACCCCCACTGCGCCGGCAGCACAGGCTCAGCCAACTAAGGGCCAGGAGAAGCTTCCAGAGGCCCCGCCGGTGGCGGCCCGGGCTGGGGCTGTCTCGCTTCAGCTAGGGCCCTGCGGCTGCCGTCCACCGCGCAGGTGAGAGCCGCAGGGGGCAACAGAGGTGACTGCGCTCCTGCCCCCCCCCCTCCCCGGGAAACAGGGTTCTCCAGCCCCTCGTCTGTTCTTACATGCCCTGAAACACACCTTGAGGGAAAAAACCTGCAAGAGCATTTCTCTGAGGGGAGGAGGGCCCAGGCACGGCCCTTGCCTTCTCCCCACCGCCGAGGGGGGGCGAGGAGCACTGGGCGGATGGTGGTTGGGGGGGAAGCACCTGCCTCCTCTCACACAACGCCACCACTCTTCCCACCCCCAGCTGACCGCACGTACCTGTTCACACTCGAGATCCTAGTACCAGCCCACGCGTTACGGGAAACTCCACCCCCTTTTGGCGACGTCACGCACCCCATACGCCAATGGCGGCACGAGTCGGGAAGGGAAGGGCGCGAGCGGGAGGGAGCATGATCGGGCATGGGGCTGCGTGTGTGAGAGAGTGGCGCAATGGAGCTGTTATTTAGGGACTTGTGGAGGGGGGTGGGGTACTGTGAGGCAGCAGCAGGTAAGGGTCGGGGAGGCTCGCGGCGGCTCGCGGCTGTAGGCGGCTTTCTCCTTTTGTTCAGCTTCCCCCTTCCCTGCCGCTTCTGTGCGCCTCTCCTTGAGGGGCGTCCGCCTGCTGGGGGCTGCGTTGGCCCGTTCTTACCCTCTGGGCCGTAGCTAGGCTCGGAGTGCCATGTGCCGCGGGCGGGCGCTCGGCCAGGGCTGGCTGGGAGAGAGGGGGGGAGGGCGGTAGCCCTGCGCCACTCGCTTCCTGAGCCGATCCCTCGCGGCGGGGGCGCCTGGCTGCAGCCTTCTCCGCCCACTCCCCGCAGCCGTGAGCGGTCCTCCCCGAGCGAGGCCTGGCCCAGCGGGGTGGGCTGTGAGGAGGCGCAGGTGCCGCCGCATGTTCCCCGCCGCAGCTTCTTGCCTTCCCTTGGTGGGTGCTGACGGAGCTGGCCCGGCGGTGGCGCTTAAATCGCAATATGGCCTTGCCCGCTGCCGGGCCGCCTGAGGCTTCCTCGGTATGGGGGCTGAGGGGGGCTGGTGAGTCTATTTTCTTGCCGCTGTGTGTAGTACCAGCTGCTGGGGGTGCCCTATCTGTAACCCTTCCCCTGTCTTGATGCGGTTTTATTGACCTACTGGCATGGCATGGAGGTTAAGACTGAAGATTATTCACATTTTTTCTGTAGTGTGGTGGCTGTTAATGCTGACAGTCTTAATTAATAAAGATGCTGTGTCCCTCACTGGACTTGTGTCTTTTGGGCTTTTTCAACTCTGATAAGCTTGACCATATTATCGACAGGTGTTTTCTTTCTTGCTGAAAAGTGTTGCGTTTTGTTACCTTTGCTAGAAGTGGTCTGTTCTTGTGGCCTGTAGACAAGAAGGTAGAAAACCGCTGGCCTTGAAAGAAAGGCACGCTTATTTTTACACCCAGTCTAACTACTGGAGGATTCCCTGAGGAATTGAGGAGGAGCGAGTGCAGTGAGCAGCCTGGGCTGTCTGCTAACTTCCAATGTGCTCCTGAGCTTCAGTCATCCTTGCAATGGGTCTTCCTAAAGAAAAATGGTGTCATTATTTTCATCTTGCAGGTGATGAAACTGAGCCACAAAGGAAAGCGGTCTGCAAAGTGTGCTGGTGGTGAAGAGGAAAACAAATCCCAGTCTGTTTTCATCCTTGTTTTAGGCTGACTAGGTGATTGCCAGCTGGTGGCTGCTTGTTACTTCTGAGGTGTTTCTGAAAGAGAAACTGGTAATAGAATTGTGGGGTTATTGTTTGGTCATTAGTGATCTGTCTTCTCACTGAGAAGGGGGGGAATAGGAGTCCACAAACTGAAGAGGACAGATACTTTGGGGAGTTATGGGCTTTTTTTCTTTCACCCTCTTTTCCCTTATAGAACATAAAATTAATTATACTTCTCTTCCTAAATGCTGTTACTTTCAGAGGAATAACGATATGTAAAATGTATCTATTGAAAGTGCATAACTTCTGAATTTAACAGACTTTTTTAATCTGTATGTTGGTACATTACAATAGGAGAGGATGATGAAAAATTGAGATTGCTTCCTAGAAGTAAAGCATTAAAAATAAATAATTTGATCTTGTTTATGTGTCTAGAAGTGTGATCTCTTCAAGTAAAGCCCATATATAAATGTTTTTGGGGAGAAAAAAAATATGCACATCTATAAATCTCTACACAAAATGGAGACACACTGTCTCTCTCCCATGCTGCTTCTCTGGAGGATTAGCACTAACACAGTTGTAGAAAAAGAAATAAACCTCTTGGCCATTTTTTTTTTTTTAGGATTATTCTTATATTAGCAAGAACTGTCCGCATTAGAGAACTGGTGTTGGTGGTTGTCAGTCTTTAAGGTTTGACTTCAAGATGAGAATGTGGAATGCTAAAACATTATTTTGTATAGATTAATTTGCTTTTTAGACTAAAGCTACTTGCTAGCTTAAAAAAAAAAAAAAAAAAAAAAACAACCAAACCTGAAGTATTTCAGAGAAAGTGATCTGCAGTTTAAGAAGGTAACAGGAAGAACTACTTAATTATTGTAAGCAAATATTTGGTGCTTCCAATGGGGTATTTCAATAATTTTAATCTGTGCCTCTTTGTTTGGGTTTTTTACTCTGAGTGCTATACTAAAACCCCAAATGTAGGGAGAAGCTTCCTTCTAGAGGCAAAGGAATGAGTAATGTGGAAAACTGACTTTCCTTATTTGGTGAAAGGGATAGAGAAGAGGTTACTTGATATCATTTGTGTATAGGTATTTTCAATATGAAAATAAATTTCAGAATATTCTGTGCATATAACGTTATGTAAAATTTTTCAAGTGATTATCATGGAATCATTTAGATTGGAAGAGACCTTTAAGATCATTGAGTCCAACCATTAACCTAACACTGCCAAGTCCACCACTAAACCGTGTCCCTAAGCTCCGCATCTACACATCTTTCTTTTAAATACCTCCAGGGATGGTGACTCCACCACTTCCCTGGGCAGCCTGTTCCAATGCGCGACAACCCTTTCAGTGAAGAAATGTTTCCTAATATCCAGTCTAAACCTCCCCTGGTGCAACTTGAGGCCGTTTCCTCTTGTCCTATTGCTTGTTACTTGGGAGAAGAGATTGACACCGACCTCTCTACAACCTCCTTTCAGGTAGTATCTTAGATTATCTTAGAGGCATTTGAGGTTTTTGAGTCTCATAAAATTTCCAACAAGGAAGTAAGTTTAGAGGAAGGAAGTTCGCAGATGAAATACTCCTAATTAGAAAGCAGTTACAGTTTGAGTAATCAAAATTCCTTGAGGGTAGTTACAGCTCTTAGATGGGCTTGTACTACCTGGCTTGTTATGAAACCTCAAGCAGTAGCTGCTATGTGCAGTATCACTCTTATGTACTGTTTCCTTGTTCTGTCTGCCTGTGCTATGTGGATTCTTGGTGAGAGATTACCACTTAAAGCTGTTAAGCTTAGCTCTTAATTTTTTTGAGGTGTTTCTGGAAATCTATTCACCAACCTTTGGGCTTTTCTGATTGATGTGATGAGCCTTAATAGACCTAACACCTTCCTGTGGTGGTTGTGGTGTGATCTGTACTTCCTGACTTGCAAGCTGGCTTTGCTGGCAAGAAAATGTCATTTTGGCTATAGTATCTTAAACTGAAATTGTCATTTGTAGGTCACTTAGATAGTAATTGTCACCTCTCTGAAATAAAGAGGTGATAACTCCTCATATGACATATACCTGTATTCATTTTGGGGTTGTTTTCATGATTTATGAAATAAGATTAAAATAATTTGTTAGAGTTCTCTCTGTTGCTCAGAATAAGTAATGATTTCCATTTTCAGGAATGCCTGATGTTTCTTCAAAATCTGTTATTCACAGGTTAGTCATAAAACACAATGCTGTTGCTACTTTGTGCATATATAGCTTGACTTTAGGGGAGTTATTAGGTTTTCATAGGACACTGCCTGAAGCATTGGTTTAAGATTTGGGCATAAAGGCTTAGTGCTTTCCTTTCAAAATGGTAGCAGGATGTGAAGAATAATAGAAGTTCCATATGATTTAGGGATTAAATGGGATGATCTCATGGCATATGAGTTTTGCATGTCTGCCTTTACTGAAGTAATCTCAGCATTTTAACAGGGTTTTTCCTCTTTAAGATAATTTATGTTCTGTGAGTTAAGGACTGTCACCAGCAGTAGTTCTAAATTGATCACGTTGGTTTTACTGTGTAGTATTTCAATGGACTTTGACCCCTTGCCACTTTGGCAGACTTAACTGTGAAAGTAACCTGACAAACTTCTAACAGTTTCTTTCTCCATCTCCCTTTCCTCTTCACTTAACATTGTACCTAACTAGACTTAGCAAGGAAAAACTGTTTCACTTTGTGGTCCACAACAACTACATAATAGAGATAAAATGTTGACTTGGCTTTTTTTTTTTTTAAAAAAAAAAAAAGCCCTGAACTGACTAGCTGCTTCAGTGTTAGTTCAGCATCAGGTTGGACTTTCACTTCAGACTCCTAATATACTGCACCAGTCTGTAAAACAGAAGACTTTGGGCTGTGCTGTGTAATTGCTGAAACTATTGATTTTTCTGTTGTCCAGACTTGCAACTTAGTCTGACTCAAAGTGGTTAATGGTGAACAATCGGTGTTTAGCAGCACTTATTCTGAATGATAGCACTATGTTTTAAAGTTTTGGTTTAGCTTATATGCAGGGTTTCTGCACTGTCTGCACCTGAGCATCTTTATATGTTCACATTAGAAAACACTAGTTTCCATACAAATTTCTTTCTTACTCTGATCTGAAGTATGGCTGCTTGATTTGTTAGTTATTAGCCCCACCATAATTTTTCTGTTTTCTACAGCTTTCATCTAGGCAGGATGGATGGAAGTGCTTAGTGTAACTCTGGTTCTTTCCCCTAGAACTAAATTTCAATTAAGAATCAAGCTTGTAAAAGTCAGAGACTAATGGTTTAAAAAATAGTGCATACTAGAAGGGATTGTGATAGCTGCTTTGTGGGTTCAGAGGTATGTAGCTTCAATCTTGCAACTGTATTGATCAGCAGGGGAAACAGTAAAATACATCAGAACAGCCTAAAAGCAGATATATGCTGAACTGTAGTGTGATTTTGACGCTATAGTCACAACTGCTTGTTTCCTGTACTGTAGGTGACTGGGTTTTCCACTTAATTTTCCATTGCAAGTGATGGAGCATGAGTTTCAGTTCTCTTGCCCTTCAGGAGCTGAGTACAGTGGAATAGTACTGTAAACTGAAGGATTTCTTTGCTCCCTTGAAACAGATATTAAACTTTCCAAAGTGCAAAATAGTAGAGATTTGGACTTCAGTTTCCCATGTGTAAATCAATCTGCTCAGGGCAACTAAAATGTATTCCAAGTCTGGAAAATAGTTGAATATAGAAATGGCATTTATTTAAAAAGATGAAGTAATCTTATTTTGACTTCTTATGAAAAACGTTCTACTTCAGAGCAAAATATATAGAATTATCACATTATTGCTTACTTCTGTTGAGTTGGTTATTGCTTTTTAAGTGTTGGCTTTTATGTTCCTTCAGGTATTTCACAGTATATTTTTATTAACCTGAGCCATACTTAATATAACTTAATATGATTTTAACACCAGCAGTTTTTAATAGTTTTGTGGAAATACTGTTTAACCTGAAATAAGTAATTATCAAAAAGAAAACCAATAACTTTGTAATGATGCAATACTTAGCTTAGCTGACATTGCTGTTGTTCTAATGTGGCACTGATTGTGATACCAAATGCTTTTTCTGAGAGAGAAATGCTATGTTGAACATTCTTTTAAAAAAACCTTCCTTTTTGCCTTTTACATCTGCTTCACTCTTTCCTCTTTCTTCAGTGTGGAAACTGCATTTGCTGCTGTTCAGCAGCTTTTAGCAATTAGCAGGAAAGTGGAGCTGCTTCTTTCTACCTAGCTTGTAGTTGGCATCAGGGTTCTCAGGAGCTTCAGATCCTTCTGCAACTCAAATTGTTCATAAAATAGCTTTAAATAATTAATAATTATTAATTGTGTAATTAATAATTAAGGTCTATCCTTAATAGAGCACAACAAGCTTTAGGTAGCAAGCAGTACTTCTGATAAATGTTAGAGTAAATAAAGACACTGAAATCGATTCTTATGTGCTGGTTTACTTAGTGTCTGAAGACCTAAACCAAAAGAGAATACTCTTCTGAGTTTGGCTATATTCACCATGTGAATTTATTAAAATTTGTGAAACCAATTGGGATTTTAAAATGCAGAAAGGCATGGGTGGGTAAAAACTTAGTTTTCAGATACTGGAAGACATCACATTCCTAATAAGCAAAAATCAATTGGTTTAGTTCTTACTGTACACTTGTAATTAATATCTGAAGATGTATTGCACTTAAAACTGTATAATGGTTTTTATATCTAGCCTAGTGAGAGTACTTGAGTGTAACATAAAAAAAGGAATAGGTTTTTGATTCTCAATTCCATACAAATACAATCTGATTATAAATGTCTTGTTATTTAGTAAAAAAAAAAAATCTAGTGACAAATATAAATGCTTGTTAACCTAATTGCCAAGTCTTCTAATCAGCAATATTTCTAGTATAAAATTTTTATATAGCAAACTTCGGTGGCCTTTGAGTAATGAACTCGAGTCGGCGAGGAGCGCAGCGGCGGCAACGGCGTGTTCTGTAGCTGCGCCCTAGATTGAGGTGGACAGGGGGTTCCCGGAGCCAGGGAATCTCGAGCAAGAGCAGAGAGGAGAGAGAGACACCCGCGAGGCGCCGGCAGCTCTCACGAGAGAGGCTGACGTGGCTTGGGCGTTGCCAGGAGCAACCGCGGGAGATTTAAACGGCCCTGAGGAGCGCCAGCGACCAGGGCGTGGCGCGGCAGTTTGCGCAGGGAGGGCCCCACAGCCTGCTCGTAGCCTCACAGCCCAGGGAAGCCTTCTCGGTCTCTGCCGCAATGGTGGGCACCTGCCTCAGAGCTAAGATGGGTGCTCCTATGGTGAATGCCCCCGAGATGGCTGATGCATCCTGCCAGACAGAACTGGCAAGGGAGGAAATCTCAGTTCAGGTGGGAGGCTGCAGCAAATGCCCTCACCCTTCTCCTGATGCAAAGGTAAGTTCCTGCACAAGGTGTGCGTGGGTCAAAGATCTGTTACGTCAGGTAGCTGAGCTGCAAGACACAGTTAAAAGACTGCGCAGCATCAGAGGATCCGAAACAGAGATAGATAGGTGGTTCCGAAGCCACACTCCTGAGCCAGACACCACTGAGGATGAAACACCTCGGACTGTAGTAACCCACAAAAGCAGGGCTCCGCCTCAGTCCTCGCCCTCCAGTATCACAACTAAAAATAGATACGAAGCTTTAACAGCTATAGGCACCCACGAGCAAGGTGGGCAAGGAGAAACTACTCCAACAGCACACACCGAAAAAAGAAATGGTGAGTGCTTGTAGTGGGGGACTCCCTGTTAAGGGGCACTGAGGCACCCATCTGCCGACCTGACAGGGAGGCACGAGAGGTATGCTGCCTCCCGGGAGCCAAGGTCTGAGATGTTGCTGAGAGGGTGCCATGACTTGTCAGGAGCATGGACTGCTATCCGCTGCTACTCTTCCACATGGGCACGAATGACACTGCGAGCCGGAACCTGGGCAAAATCAAAAAGACTTTAAAGCCCTAGGAGTGCAAGTGAAAAATGTTGGTGCCCAAGTTATATTCTCTTCCATTCTACCAGTGGGAGGAAAGTGGGCGGCCAGAAATAGGCACATAATACACATCAACTCCTGGCTCTGTGGCTGGTGCCGACATGAGGGTTTTGGCTTTTATGACAATGGGACATTCTTTGGCGACTGTAACCTATTGGGGAGGGATGGGATTCACCTGTCTAAGAGGGGCAGGGGAATCTTTGGCAGCAGGCTGGCCAGCTTGGTGAGGTGGGCTTTAAACTGAAGGGCTCGGGGGGAGGGGTCCAAAGTGGCAATGCTGATGCCAGTGCACCCAACTGGGGAGCAAGCCAGGCCAACCTGAGCAGAGACAAATCTTCCTTAGCTGCCTCCCAAGAAGAGAACCAGAAGGCCAACCACCCTAAGGGTGTGTATGCCTATGATGGATCCTCCTGCACCCCTCCAGGGAGACCTGCAAACTCAACTTCCTCTCTGAAATGCCTGTACACCAACGCGCACAGCATGGGGAATAAACAGGAAGAACTAGAGATCTGTGTGCGCTCGCAGGGCCATGATCTCATAGCAATTACAGAGATGTGGTGGGACAGCTCGCATGACTGGAATGCTGTCATGGATAGGTATGTACTTTTTAGGAAGGACAGGCCAGCAAGGCGAGGTGGTGGAGTTGCTCTCTATGATGTGAGAGAGCAACTGGAGTGTATCAAGCTCTGCCTAGGGGAGGACGAAGAACAAGTCGAGATCTTATGGGTAAGGATTAAGGGACAGGCTAACATGGGGGACACTGTTGTGGGTGTTTACTACAGGCCACCTGATCAGGAAGAGGAAGTCGATGAGGCCTTCTATGGACAGCTGAAAGTAGCCTCATGATCACAGGCCCTGGTTCTCATGGGGGACTTCAACCACCCCTATATCTGTTGGAGGGACAACACAGCTAGGCACACACAGTCCAGGAGGTTCCTGCAGAACATTGATGACAATGTTCTGACGCAGGTGGTGGAGGAGCCGACGAGGAGAAGTGTGCTGCTGGACCTCACACTAACTAACAAGGAAGGTCTGGTTGGGGACAGCCTTGGCTGCAGTGACCACGAGATGGTGGAGTTCAGGATCCTGCGTGGAGGAAGCAGGGCACTAAGCAGGATTACAACCCTGGACTTCAGGAGAGCTAACTTTGGCCTCTTCAAGGACTTGCCTGGAGGAATCCCGTGGGTTAGGGCTCTAGAAGGTAGGGGGGTCCAAGCAAGCTGGGCATTATTCAAGCATCACTTCCTCCAAGCTCAAGAGCGGTGTATCCCCAGGAGTAAGAAATCGGGTAAGGGAGGCAGGAGACCTGCATGGATGAGCAAGGAACTATTGGCAAAACTCTAATGGAAGTAGGAAGTCCATGGAATGTGGAAAAAGGGGCAGGCCACATGGGAGGAGTACAGGGATGCTGTCAGGGTATGCAGGAATGCTACAAGGAAGGCTGAGGTCCATCTCGAATTTGATCTGGCAAGGGACATCAAGGGCAATAAGAAGGGCTTTTTCAAGTACATCGGCAACAAACGGAAGACTAGGGAAAATGTGGGCCCTCTGCTGAATGAGGTGGGTGCCCTGGTCACAAAGGATGCAGAGAAGGCAGAGTTACTGAATGCCTCCTTTGCTTCAGTCTTTACTGCCAAGGCTGGCCCCAGGAATCCCAGACCCTGGAGGTAAGAGAGGAAGCCTGGAGAAAAGATGGCCTTCCTTTGGTCGAGGAGGATCAGGTTAGAGATCATTTAGGCAAACTGGACACCCACAAATCCATGGGCCCTGAAGGGATGCACCCGCGTGTGCTGAGGGAGCTGGCAGAAGGCATTGCCAAGCCACTCTCCATCATCTTTGAGAAGTCATGGAGAATGGGAGAGGTGCCTGAGGACTGGAGGAAAGCCAATGTCACCCCAGTCTTCAAGAAGGGCAAGAAGGAGGACCCGGGAAACTACAGGCCAGTCAGCCTCACCTCCATCCCTGGTAAGGTGATGGAGCAGCTCATTCTGGAGGTCATCTCTAAGCATGTAGAAGAAAAGAAGGTGATCAGGAGTAGTCAGCATGGCTTCACCAAGGGGAAATCATGCTTGACCAATCTGATAGCCTTCTATGATGGCATGACTGGCTGGGTGGATGAGGGGAGAGTGGTGGATGTTGTCTACCTGGACTTCAGCAAGGCTTTTGACACTGTCTCCCATAACATCCTCATAGATAAGCTCAGGAAGTGTGGGCTAGACGCGTGGATGGTGAGGTGGATTGAGAACTGGCTGAATGGCAGAGCTCAGAGGGTGGTGATTGGCGGCGCAGAGTCTAGTTGGAGGCCTGTGGCTAGTGGTGTTCCCCAGGGGTCAGTACTGGGCCCAGTCTTGTTCAATTTATTCATCAACAACCTGGATGAAGGGACAGAGTGTACCCTCAGCAAATTTGCCGATGATATGAAACTGGGAGGACTGGCTGATACACCAGAAGGCTGTGCTGCCATTCAGCAAGACCTGGACAGGCTGGACCATTGGGCGGAGAGGAACCTCATGAGGTTCAACAAGGGCAAGTGCAGGGTCCTGCACCTGGGGAGGAATAACCCCATGCACCAGTACAGGTTAGGGGTTGACCTCCTGGAAAGCAGCTCTGTGGAGAAGGACCTGGGAGTCCTGGTGGATGACAAATTCACCATGAGCCAGCAATGTGCCCTTGCGGCCAGGAAGGCCAATGGCCTCCTGGGGTGCATGAAGAAGAGTGTGGCCAGCAGGTCGAGGGAGGTTATCCTCCCCCTCTACTCTGCCCTAGTGAGGCCCCATCTGGAGTACTGTGTCCAGTTCTGGGCTCCCCAATTCAAGAAAGATGAGGATCTACTGGAAAGAATCCAGCGGAGGGCCACGAAGATGATTAAGGGACTGGAGCATCTCTCCTATGGGGAAAGGCTGAGGGAGCTGGGGCTGTTCAGCCTGGGGAAGAGAAGACTGAGAGGGGATCTCATCAATGCTTATAAATATCTCAAGGGCGGGTGTCATGAGGATGGGGCCAGACTCTTTTCAGTGGTGCCCAGTGACAGGACAAGGGGGAACAGGCACAAACTGGAACACAGGAAGTTTCGTCTGAATATGCGGAAAAACTTCTTTACTATGAGGGTGACAGAGCACTGTAACAGAATGCCCAGGGACGTTGTGGAGTCTCCTTCTCTGGAGATATTCAAAACCTGCCTGGACGCAGTCCTGTGCAGCCTGCTTTAGGTGACCCTGCTCTGGCAGGGAGGTTGGACTAGATGATCTCCAGAGGTCCCTTCCAACCCCTACCATTCTGTGATACAGATTGAGATTT
The DNA here is from genome assembly GCA_009819775.1 of Phoenicopterus ruber ruber. Taxonomy (NCBI): domain Eukaryota; kingdom Metazoa; phylum Chordata; class Aves; order Phoenicopteriformes; family Phoenicopteridae; genus Phoenicopterus; species Phoenicopterus ruber. Next base: position 9,168,441 of record CM020247.1, read on the forward strand.
TGCTGAGTGATTCTGATGGGTATTATTTTAGTTTTAACTGAAACACACCTTTGTTCGTGAGCCCCACAATGACTCTGCTGTAAAGGTTTGAGATTGGCTTTCATTTAGTTGTTGATTTCTAATTCTTGTGAATCGATAGTTTCTTTACATTATACTGTTTACCTTGATTTGTAAAAACAGATGTCTTAGATGTGCTGATGCTTAAAGAATGGGATTATAGCTTGGTATTGATACATCAGTACTTAAATGTCTTGTCTAGTCTTATTGACCTATATGAAGTATGCTTTGCATCTTTCTATCATTATTAAAAAGTAAACTACTCTGTGTAAGCACTGCTCAGCAGTAACTAAAACATCCCTGTATTATCAACACTGTTTGCAGCACAAATCCAAAACATAGCCCTATACTAGCTGCTATGAAGAAAATTAACTCTCTCCCAGCCATAACTAGCACAACTACATGCAATCAAAACCAAGGAGTATTTCCTATCATAAATGGCAGTTTCTTTTCCCTCTGATAATAGTAAATGCAGCTTTTAAACTTACCTTTCTGAGGAATAGTGTGGAATTCCTGTAAACTTAATAGTGAGTTGCCTTTTATAGGGGTAAAGCTCAGAATACCAGTTTCCGAAGAAGCTTTGTCAGATCAGGGAAAATAAAACTTAAGGAGCAGGGATACTACAGGAAATCTCATCTCAAGTCTTAGTAAACCCAGAAATTATATGTTTAGTTTCTAGCTATAAGAACAAGATGAAGTCTGCTTGTAGAAATAAGTTTGTGGACTAGATGCCCTATTTGACTAAGCCAATATACCTATTCCTTTCAAGATGCATAAATGTAACTAAACATAATATAGCTCATATGCCTAGTATCTAGAAAATGGTCACTTTTAGTAATTTAGGGCTGCTTTGTAACTGCAAGTTGAGAAATCCAGATGAGACTTTGTGGCTTCAAAACAACTGAACTGGAAGCTGCCTTGTAAATGCTTCGGTTTCACTAAACTGTTTTGTAGAGTTGTCAAAAGGGAAAACAAGTGAGTTCTGCTGTAATACAGAAATAAAGAACATAAGATGTTAAAAAAAAACTTTTGAGGAATTACATACTCCCTTGTAAGGTTTTTGAAGAATTAGGTAATGCTTTTTCTGTAGCAGTTAACACTTCTTGATATGGATGTGTTGTGCTTTGTAATTCTTAAATGTACTTTAAGTCACTCTTGTGAATGAGACACTTGGTTTGTGGTGAGTTGTTCTGAACCTCGTGTATCAGTGCCTTTGAAAGCTAGATAAGTATGGTTACCATAATCAAATTCATAGGGTTCTGCTTTAAAACCTGAGTGTGGTGGGTTGACCCTGGCTGGATGCCAGGTGCCCACCAAAGCCGCTCTATCACTTCCCCTCCTCAAGTGGACTGGGGGAGAGAAAATATAACGAAAGGCTTGTGGATTGAGATAAGGACAGGGAGAGATCACTCGCCAATTACCGTCACAGGCAAAAGAGACTTGACCTGGGGAAAAATTAATTTAATTTATTGCCAATCAAATCAGAGTAGGGTAATGAGAAATAAAACCAAATCTTAAAAACACCTTCCCCCCACCCCTCCCTTCTTCCTGGGCTTAACTTTACTCCTGATTTTCTCTCCTTCCTCCCCCTGAGTGGCGCAGGGGGATGGGGAAGGGGGGTTGCAGTCAGTTCATCACACACTGTTTCTGCCACTCCTTCCTCCTCAGGGGGAGGACTCCTCACACTCTTCCCCTGCTCCAGTGTGAGGTCCCTCCCACGGGAGACAGTCCTCCATGGACTTTTCCAACGTGAGTCCTTCCCGTGGGCTAGAACTGCTGTGAAGCAGTTCTTCACAAACTGCTCCAGCATGGGTCCTTTCCACAGGGTGCAGTCCTTCAGGAACGGACTGCTCCAGCGTGGGTCCCCCATGGGGTCACAAGTTCTGCCAGCAAACCTGCTTCAGCATGGCCTCCTCTGTCTCCACGGGTCCACAGGTCCTGCCAGGAGCCTGCTCCAGCACAGGCTTCCCATGGGGTCACAGCCTCCTTTGGGCATCCACCTGCTCTGATGTGGGGTACTCCACAGGCTGCAGGTGAATATCTGCTCCACCGTGGTCCTCCATGGGCTGCAGGGGGACAGCCTACCTCACCATGGTCTTTACCACAGGCTGCAGGGGAATCTCTGCTCTGGTGCCTGGAGCACCTCCTCCCCCTCCTTCTTCACTGACCTTGGTGTCTGCAGAGTTGTTGCTCTCACATATTCTCACTCCTCTCTCCAGCTGCAATCCCCAGCTGTTATGGTTTTTCTCCTTCTTAACTATGTTATCCCAGAGGCGCTACCACTGTTGCTGATTGGCTCAGCCTTGGCCAGCGGCAGGTCCATCTTGGAGCCAGCTGGCATTGGCTCTATCAGACATAGGGGAAGCTTCTGGCATCTTCTCACAGAAGCCACCCCTGTAGCCCCCCCTGCAGCCAAATCCTGGCCACGCAAACCCAATACACTGAACTGCAGTGTTATGCTCTCTATTCTAACTGATAACCTCCCACAGAAGTACCAGTGAAGTTTGTTTCCATATATGACAGGAAAACCTTAAGCTGATGCATTTCTTAAATATGTAACTAAAGAGACTTTAAACTATATCAGTTGTCTTAAATAAACATTAGATTTTTGTTATAGCAGTGAGTAAAATGGAAAGAATATGCCCTATTCTTTCTTTAGAGTGGGAAGATACTAACTCTTTCAGGAAAGTAAATGTGCATACCTGAGAAATTGTCATAGAACAAATACAGACCTGAATTTGACAGTGATCTGAAGTGAAGGATAGTAGCTTAAATGAAAAAAAAATTATTATTCTGTGCAGCATGTTTTCTGGGTGGAACTGCATGCCCTATGGCTTGTATCTGTTCATGAATGTTTGTTCTCTTGAAGGTAAGACTTCTGTCTTTCAAATATAAGAGACTTGTAGAACTTCTTTAATCAGATGCTTGAAGCACATATTTGCTTCTTATCTCGATACTTGTGGGATGAGGGCAGAAAGCAAGATGTACTAGGATAGAGACACCTAGGCTGTGCTCTTAATCTTACGGTAAAATAATGCAATGTTAAACCAATACTAGCTTCTGCTTCCATTCATAGAATCATAGAATCATAGAATTGTTCTGGTTGGAAGAGACCTCCGAGATCATCGGGTCCAACCATTAACCTATCACTACCAAGTCCCTCACTAAATCATATCCCTTAGGGCCTCATCTAAACGTCTTTTGAATACCCCCAGAGATGGGGACTCCTCCACCTCCCTGGGCAGCCTGTTCCAATGCCCGACAACCCTTTCGGTGAAGAAATTTTTACGAATGTCCAATCTAAACCTCCCCTGGCGCAACTTGAGGCCATTTCCTCTTGTTCTGTCGTCTGTTACTAGGGAGAAGGGTTCGACCCCCATCTCTCTACAACCTCCTTTCAGGTAGTTGTAGAGAGCAATAAGGTCTCCCCTCAGCCTCCTTTTCTCCAGGCTAAACATCCCCAGTTCCCTCAGCCGCTCCTCATAGGACTTGTGTTCTAGACCCTTCACCAGCCTCGTTGCCCGTCTCTGGACACGCTCCAGCACCTCAATGTCTTTCTTGTAGTGAGGGGCCCAAAAGTGAACACAGTACTCGAGGTGTGGCCTCACCAGGGCCGAGTACAGGGGGACAATCACTTCCCTAGTCCTGCTGGCCACACTATTTCTGATACAGGCCAGGATGCCGTTGGCCTTCTTGGCCACCTGGGCACACTGCCGGCTCATATTCAGCCGGCCGTCAACCAACACCCCCAGGTCCTTTTCCACCGGGCAGCTTTCCAGCCACTCCCCACCAAGCCTGTAGCATTGCCTGGGGTTGTTGTGACCCAGGTGCAGGACCTGGCACTTGGCCTTGTTGAATCTCATACAGTTGGCCCCGGCCCATTGATCCAGCCTGTCCAGGTCCCGCTGTAGTGCCTGCCTGCCCTCCAGCAGATCAACACTCCCTCCCAATTTGGTGTCATCTGCAAACTTACTGAGGGTGCACTCGATCCCCTCGTCCAGATCATTGATAAAGATATTGAACAGAACTGGCCCCAATACTGAGCCCTGGGGAACACCACTTGTGACCGGCCGCCAACTGGATTGAACTCCATTCACCCCAACTCTTTGGGCCCGGCCATCCAGCCAGTTTCCTACCCAGCGCAGAGTACGCCCATCCAAGCCATGGGTAGCCAGTTTCTCCAGGAGGATGCTGTGGGAGACGGTGTCAAAGGCTTTACTAAAGTCCAGGTACACAACGTCCACAGCCTTTCCCTCATCCACTAGGCGGGTCACCATGTCGTAGAAGGAGATCAGGTTGGTCAGGCAGGACCTGCCTTTCATAAACCCATGCTGACTGGGCCTGATCACCCGGTTGTCCCGTACGTGCCGCATGATGGCACTCAAGATGATCTGCTCCATAACCTTCCCGGGCACCGAGGTCAGGCTGACAGGCCTGTAGTTCCCTGGATCCTCCTTCCGGCCCTTCTTGTAGATGGGCATCACATTTGCCAGCCTCCAGTCAACTGGGACCTCCCCGGTTAGCCAGGACTGCTGATAAATGATGGAGAGTGGCTTGGTGAGCACTTCTGCCAGCTCTTTCAGCACCCTTGGGTGGATCCCATCTGGCCCCATAGACTTGTGCGTGTCTAGGTGGCGTAGCAGGTCACTGACCATTTCCCCTTGGACTACGGGGTCTTCATTCTGCTCCCCATCCCTGTCTTCCTGCTCAGGGGGCTGGGTGCCCAGAGAACAACTTCCCTTGCTGTTAAAGACAGAGGCAAAGAAGGCATTTAGCACCTCAGCCTTTTCCTCGTCCCTTGACACTAAGTTTCCCTCCGCATTCAGTAGAGGAGGGAGATTTTCCTTAGCCCCCTTTTTATTGTTAATGTATTTGTAGAAATACATTACTGGTCTGTGTACAGAGATAGTGAAGCAACTTTGGTCAGTAGAAGATTGCTTTGATTCCACTGACATCACTGGAGTTGGTAACTGTAGCAGACTGAAGTTTAATTTCACATATGCCAAATGGTATCTAAATGAAAGCATGTCTTGGACTGAACAGCTGTTAAAGTGATAAGCTACCAGTGAACTAGTGTTGTAGACTCTATGATCGGCTTAGAGCCACGGGCCAATTCTATTGTATAGCAAATGATCATCCTGAAAATGTTTAGTATGGCTGTTGATTTAAGACAATATTTCAGTCAGCTGACCTTTCATCTTTAAAACTTGACACTTTTGTATTTATGTGCCTGTGTAGCAATAGTCACAATTTTATTGTGTTGAAGTTCCTTTGTAAAAAGAGTACTATCAAATGTGCAGAGTTCGCTATAATTTGCAGATACTCTTATAGTATACATATTGAAGTTTTTGAAATAGACAATTATTTAACCATTTGCATGTAACTCTTCTAAAACTAGTCCATCACAGCAAAGGTGCACACTTATCCCAATTTTTTCCTAACTTTCTCAACAGAAAAATACCTTTTTAACTGCAAGAGTAACCTCAAGTATTTGAAGGAAGAGTAACCCTCTTCCTTCAAAACATGCTAAACATTCAATCCTTGACTCTCCTTTCTCTCTAAAGGCCCTTGCTTATTAATTGAGCTTTTCTTGCTTGGTAAAATGTTTTTGCAAAGCCTAGGGAACACTACACTGGTTTTGCCCCTTAAATCTGTGCTTGATGGTCCATTAATGCATTTCAGTTTTATAACTGTCAAGTAACTAATTCATTTCCTGCTTAGACACATGTTGTAATATTTTTAATGTTACAGTAGTGTTGTATCAGCAATATTGATTATGGAATGCTCTGTAGTTTAGAGTTGTGTGTGTTGTGGGTTTTTTTGGTTTGTTTTTTGGGTTTTTTTTAATTGATGCCACTCTTTCTTTTTAGTTTCAGGTGGACTTGTACAGTCATGTGGTCATATCATCCTAGTGTCTCCTGTACTGGCTCTTGGTTCCAATTTCACTGCATTATGCATTTTGAATGAGAGCTGTCTTGACTTTGGCAATATATATGCTAATCAAATTATCTGGAAAATTAAAAATAGAATGGTACCTAAAGAACAATATCATGAAATAAACAGAACAGTTTCCAGTGTCACATTTAATGACACTTCTTCACTAGCTACTCCGCTGACCTGCAACATTTTAGCAGATGGACAGATTGAGCAGAAGGTTTATGGAACTACATTTACATTAGGCTATAAGTACTGTTTTTCTTGCTTTTTATTCTGGTCTTAAGAAAATTGCTTCTGAGAAACAGGGAAGAGAATGTGAACAATGAAAAGTGTGCACGAGACACTTCCATTTCCTCAGCTCCTGGATAACTGTGTAGAACCACTGTCAAATCATTTGCCATCAAAGCTGGTAAATATGCACAGAATAAAGTTTTCTAAAAAATAAACTACTCTGGAATATTTCATAAACAGAAAAATGTTGAAGCAGGAAGATGTAAATTTCAGAAAGAAGATGTGAATTTAACTGAAATAGATCCTAGGAAACAAATTAACTTTTCTTTAATTCTTGCTGCTGTTTCAATGTTCAAGGAAGTGCAATAAGGTTGTATGTCCTACTTAATGTTTTCTTCATTAACAGACTGAGAAATATTTAGTCCATCTGTACCACTAAATCAAGCCTGAACTGCCTTAAGGGTGGAACATACTATTTGGATTACTTTACCCTTATGTATAAGAAAATACTTTTAACTAATTATAAACTTTCCTTTTTTAAGTGCAATAGCACTTGCATAGTTCTGAGAAAGTACTCTTTGAGACAAGCCCGAGGTCCTCAGAAAGTAATACAAATAACTTCATATGCTACTGCTCAATTAGTTGGTGGACAGTTTATAAAATGATGGATAAGTGTTCATGTGTCCTTAATTCCTGAGTATGAATGGCTGATGAATTATGTTGCCTCCTAGTGTTGTCAAAAGGTATTGCAGTTGTTGCATGGTCTGTATACAAAAGGCTGTTTTGAGTTCACAATTTAAACTAATGTGGTTTTAGCATGAGTTACAAAATGCTTTCACAGAAAAACAATTTCTTCTATTTCAATTTCCGGGGAGTAAATTTCTTATGTGAGGACAGATACAATATACTAAGATGATAAACTGAATGACAGTACAGATAACATTCTACAGTTGTAATTCACATATAAATCTTGATATGCATTTGTATTTAAAGCTACTGTATCTTCATTCTGTCAATTAAAGAAAAATTCTGTAAACAATGAGAACAACAGCTGTGAGAAGAATACAGCTATTCAGGAAAAATCTATAAACATGTTCATAAGGTAGTTCTGTTTAAAATAGCATTTTCTGCTTGAAAAGAAATAAAATTCAAGTACATTACACTCTTATAAATAGTGATATTCTAAAAGTTAGAAAGAAACTCAGTGGTATCATTGTATGCTGTGATTTGAATTAAAGAAGCAAAAAAAGAATTCAGCTGCTCTCTGAAAAAGTTTCTTATACACTACTAAAGTGCATTGATGAAGATCCTTTATCTTTCTTGTAGGTATTTGCAACTAAAGCATTCCTCTTCCTTAGCTGGGAGGGGACAGACCTATCACAGTTGCCTTAGAGCTCAGGTTATTGGCAAAGCTAGTACATGCCAATGCAGCTGTACTGCTTGCTAGCATTTTTTTTTTATGATGTGAATTACAGAATCACAGAATGGTAGGGGTTGGAAGGGACCTCTGGAGATCATCTAATCCAACCTCCCTGCCAGAGCAGGTTCACCTAGAGCAGGCTGCACAGGACTGCGTCCAGGTGGGTTTTGAATATGTCCAGAGAAGGAGACTCCACAACCTCCCTGGGCATTCTGTTCCAGTGCTCTGTCACCCTCATAGTAAAGAAGTTTTTCCGCATGTTCAGGCGGAACTTCCTATGTTCCAGTTTGTGCCTGTTCCCCCTTGTCCTGTCACTGGGCACCACTGAAAAGAGTCTGGCCCCATCCTCTTGACACCCGCCCTTGAGATATTTATAAGCATTGATGAGGTCCCCTCTCAGTCTTCTCTTCCCCAGGCTGAACAGCCCCAGTTCCCTCAGCCTTTCCCCATAGGAGAGATGTTCCAGTCCCTTAATCATCTTCATGGCCCTCCGCTGGATTCTCTCCAGTAGATCCTCATCTTTCTTGAATTGGGGAGCCCAGAACTGGACACAGTACTCCAGATGGGGCCTCACTAGGGCAGAGTAGAGGGGGAGGATAACCTCCCTCGACCTGCTGGCCACACTCTTCTTCATGCACCCCAGGATGCCGTTGGCCTTCCTAGCCGCAAGGGCACATTGCTGGCTCATGGTGAATTTGTCATTTACCAGGACTCCCGGGTTCCTCTCCACCCAATGCTCCAGCCTGTCCAGGTCTCGCTGAATGGCAGCACAGCCTTCTGGTGTATCAGCCAGTCCTCCCAGTTTCATATCATCGGCAAACTTGCTGAGGGTACACTCTGTCCCTTCATCCAGGTTGTTGATGAATAAATTGAACAAGACTGGGCCCAGTACTGACCCCTGGGGAACACCACTAGCCACAGGCCTCCAACTAGACTCTGCGCCGCCAATCACCACCCTCTGAGCTCTGCCATTCAGCCAGTTCTCAATCCACCTCACCATCCACTCATCTAGCCCACACTTCCTGAGCTTACCTATGAGGATATTGTGGGAGACAGTGTCAAAAGCCTTGCTGAAGTCCAGGTAGACAACATCCACCACTCTCCCCTCATCCACCCAGCCAGTCATGCCATCATAGAAGGCTATCAGATTGGTCAAGCATGATTTCCCCTTGGTGAAGCCATGCTGACTACTCCTGATCACCTTCTTTTCTTCTACATGCTTGGAGATGGCCTCCAGAATGAGTGGCTCCATCACCTTTCCAGGGATGGAGGTGAGGCTGACTGGCCTGTAGTTTCCCGGGTCCTCCTTCTTGCCCTTCTTGAAGACTGGGGTGACATTGGCTTTCCTCCAGTCCTGAGACACCTCTCCCATTCTCCATGACCTTTCAAAGATGATGGAGAGTGGCTTCGCAATGACATCTGCCAGCTCCCTCAGCACATGTTGAGTGCTGAAACTATTAAAATAGATTTAGATGAGAGAGAGTTGATATCTTTTTCTGCCTCAATGAGAAATCTTCTGTGTGGTTTCTCGCTGTGTCAAGTGCTTGTTCCTTATATAGCCTACTGTTTCTCAGAGCAGTTGTTTAAACTTCTTGACTTCCATTGCTGGATGGTTTCTAGCACTTTTTACACCCTTGTTTAGAAATTTGTATGACTATGAATACTTCTGATGTTCACTGGAATTGCTATAATGGGACACTTAGCATGATTCTTACTGGATTGAAATATGTATATAATTATTGCTAACGTTTTCTGTACAGTGCCCCCAGAGAAGCCCAAGAACTTAACTTGCGTTGTGCATCAGGTATCAAAACTCACATATCCTATGACTTGTACCTGGAACCCTGGAAGGCATGTGTTCCTGGACACTCATTTTAGGTTGAAATACAGATGGTAAGTAGCTCTCTATAGAATATCTAAGTACTTTTGTTTAGCCTACAAACATTCTTTAAAACTTCCTTGAAATTCCTTGATACTTTGGATGAATTCTTAACTTAAATCCAATTTTGTGAAACATTATTGTCTATTTTTGGGGGAAGGGAAGAGTTAAAGAAGTTTACATTTAAAGTAATTTAAGTCAGACTTTAAATTTTGTTGTTGTGCTTGTTTTGAAGTAACAGCTATGTCCTATTTTATCCATTCTTCAAATGTGATTAGTGTGGCTTTAGTACAGTATGCATAATCATTAGGTGGCTGGACCCAAATTATGTATTTTATGTTTTTTCTGTGGTGACTATCACATTCTAAACAAGTAAAGAAACCAACATATAGTGACTGGATTTTGTAGAGGAGTTGTCTATTTGTCCCTAAAAATTCAGAATGATTTGTCCATGATTAATCCTAACACGAAAGCTTCAGCAAAAGTCTTTATCCTATAAAAGTAAATTGACTTAATTTTTTTTTCAAACTCTTCAAATGGTCTCTTGTAGTTTAAAATGGAGTGGACAGAATTGATGCTCCTCTCTGGAAAAAGGAATGGCTGCCTGCAGCTTTCAGTCTCCCCTGTTCCTCTGAAGTGTTTTGGTAATGAGTGTAGTAGAAAGTATGGATAATGCTATGCGAATTTCCTGATGCCCCTAGAACTGTCTGCTGTTAGTGCAGCAGCAGATGGCGAACAAAAATAATGATGTGTAGTAGCTGTAACACTGTACTCTTGAAGGGTATGCAGGTAAAACTGACTACCTCTTTTAATGCATGAGTATGCTTATAGTTGCTAGCCATATTGCTTATGATTAAATGTAACAATTCTTGCTCTTTATTTTTTTTAAGCTAAGTGGAGGTTTTATGACTTTATAATTGCAATACTTTGGGTTATACTTTTGAAGGTATATGACTTTAAGTCAAGAGATTTGATTCTAGTTTCTATTGTAACACAAACGTGCATTTCTGGCTGAACAAGCTATTCTAATCACTTCATCTTTTCTTCCTGCCCCCCCTGCTTACAAAGATAAGGGCAGAGGGGGAAATATATGAGCTATAAACTGATTGATCACTCTGATCTACTTTAAAAGATTCTCTAAAGGAAACCAAACTTACTGCTTTCTAACTTGTTTTTCCTTTTTTATTTAGGCCACAAAATAACTTTCCTGACTGCATACCAAAAGATGTAAATAATTCTTGTACCATTACTGATGTTCAGTTCTTTGTTAACCTGGAAGTCTGGGTAGAAGCAGCAAATGCTCTCGGGAAGGCTGAATCTGATCCTCTTGTTTTTGATCCCATTGAGATTGGTAACTATATGCCTGTTAAGCTTTAGTAGTATATAAAACTGCAGCTTCTGTGCTGTGGTGGGTTGACCCTGGCTGGACACCAGGTGCCCACCAAAGCCACTCTATCACTCCCCTCTTCAGCTGGACAGGGGAGAGAAAATATAACGAAAGGCTCGTGGGTTGAGATAAGGACAGGGAGATCACTCAGCAGTTACTGTCACGGGCAAAACAGACTCAACTTGGGGAAAAATTAATTTAATTTAGTGCCAATCAAATCAGAGTAGGATAATGAGAAATAAAACCAAATCTTAAAGCACCTTCCCCCCACCCCTCCCTTCTTCCCGGTCTCAACTTCACTCCTGATTTTCTCTCTCTCCTCCTCCCAAGCTGTGCAAGGGGACAGGGAATGGGGGTTGCGGTCAGTTCATCACACGTTGTCTCTGCCGCTCCTTCTTCCTCAGGGGGAGGACTCCTCACACTCTTCCCCTGCTCCAGTGTAGGCTCCCACCCATGGGAGACAGTCCTCTACAAACTTCTCCAAACGTGGGTCTTCCCACAGGCTGCAATTCTTCACAGACTGCTCCAGCATGGGTCCCTTCCATGGGGTGCAGTCCTTCAGGAACGGACTGCTCCAGCATGGATCCCCCCATGGGGTCACAAGTCCTGCCAGCAAACCTCCAGCGTAGGCTCCTCTCTCTCCACAGGTCCTGCCAGGAGCCTGCTCTCTAGCCTGGGCTTTCCCATGGGGTCACAGCCTCCTTTGGGCATCCACCTGCTCCGGTGTGGGGTCCTCCACAGGCTGCAGGTGGATATCTGCTCCACTGTGGACCTCCATGGGCTGCAGGGGGACAGCCTGCTTCACCATGGTCTTCACCACGAGCTGCAGGGGAATCTCTGCTCTGGTGCCTGGAGCACCTCCTCCCCCTCCTTCTTCACTGACCTTGATGTCTGCAGAGTTGTTGCGCTCACATCTCTCTCCGCTGCTGTTTTCCCGCAGCAGTTTTTTTTTCCCCCCTTTCTTAACTATGTTATCCCAGAGGCGCTACCACTGTTGCTGATTGGCTTGGTCTTGGCCCGCGGTGGGTCCATCTTGGAGCCAGCTGGCATTGGCTCTATCAGACTTAGGGGAAGCTTCTAGCAGCTTCTCACAGAAGCCACCCCTCTAGCCCCCCAGCTACCAAAACCTTGCCGCGCAAATCCAATACATGTGGATATTGCTGAATTGGCATGTTAATGTTTTTTCAGTATAAAAATTAATGCTGCCAAAACGTCGTTGACTAGAATTTGAACTGTGCTGGACAGAGGTAGGGAAGGGGAGATATTTGATCACTGTTCAGATAGCAAGTTCTTGTTAAGTAATCTGCTTTAGAAACTGGTGTGAAATAGCAGCTATTTGGGCTTGTGAGAGGCCTTAATGGTAGTGTTACAGCATAGTGTACCAACTGCTAGACGCATGATAAAATAATACAGCTGTAAAGTTGACTCTAACTTCTTCTCTTCTAGTTAAACCTCTGTCTCCACACAACTTATCAGTCAACTTGGGAATACTGCCTGCTGTTCTGAAGCTTTCCTGGGAGAATCGGATTTCAACAGCTGTGATGAAACTGAAATTCAATATTCGCTATAGGATCATTCGTGAAACAAATTGGATGAAGGTAATACAAGTAATGTCCCTTGTCACTCTTCTGCTGTAACCCAGCCATTTGCTAAACTGCAGCAGAAGTTCCCTTACTGCTGCAGTTCAGAGCATTCACTTTATTATCCTTAGGACTTATGTGGCCTCCCGAGGTAGTCTATCATCTGGCCTACTCATGAAGGCTGTGAGTTAGGGTTTTTGGCAATCTAGAGTACAGTGACCTTGTCTCTTCTTTGTGAACTTCTCTACTCTCCTCCCCTACATGTTGCAGTATGTTTATTTTGAATTTTCATTCTGTACATGCAATATCTAGAACATTCATGAACTTTGGTCTTCCCATGCGCATGCAAAACTACTGATCTAAATGTCATTTAAAGCTTGGGCAAATGCTGTACAGTGTTGGGATGCTTTTTTGAACTTGCTGTACCTATACAGTATGGTTGTCCTGCATACATGCCTTAAGCTTAATGCAATCAAGGAACTGGAAAAGAGTAAGGAGTATGCCTTACATGTAGTGCATGTCATCAAGAGGGGTTTTTTCTACATCAGTCTATGGACATATTTTCAATAGCTCCTCAGTTTTGCCTGCCTTTAAGCCATCTCTCAGAGCAGCAGTATTCCAGAAACACTCTTTTCATCAAGATCTTCCCATCTTTTTGTTTCCGTACATAGGACCAAAGGTATTCTGAATTTCATGACTTGTTGGAAGGAAGACTGCTTCTGACTTACCAAAATATGGTGTTTGAAGCAGATAGCATAACACAGCTGCTTGTGACTAATGCAGTGTATTCCTTTGGAGGAACTTTTTGAGCTTTAGATGCAGATATTAAATTAAGGTCACTTGTATTCATATTTTATAGAGCACTGTCCCACACAGCTTATTCTGCAACTCCAGAATCTTGATACGTTGTCCTATTAAGTCCTTTTAACTTGTCTTCTCCTTTTAACATATGCACAAGACCATTGAAATAGTAACTCTTAAAACAACTGAGCTTGCTTAGCTGTGGTAAAATTTGACTAGTTTCTTCAGCTAGAAGACTAACCTATTAATCAATACTTTGATAATTCTTTGCACTCAGAATTAACCTCTTGAATGTTCTGCATGTGTGTTTAATCTGCAGTCATTCCTATTGCAGGGTTGCTCACTATTTAAAAAACAAAACAAAACAAACAACCAAAAAACCACCCTTAATTGCAAGTGGAATAACATGTGATGGAGTCGGTGTATGCACATACATATATCAATTATCTACATAACATATCTGTTTCTGTACATATGCAGTAAGAATATTTTCTGGCATTTAGTTGCTAGTCTAAGAGAAAAAGGAAAGAGCTTCTGGAAATAAACTCATTATTAGCAAAATTCTAAACTTCTCTAAAGTGAAGGTGTGAGACTTTAAAACAAACTATTTCCAATGTCAGTTAAGAAACACTGTTCTGTATCACTGGAAGAAATTATCCTGAGTCCTCTAGCTTTATAGGAGGCTTCTAGCACAGGTATTTTGCAATGAATAATCAGGCAGATAGATACCTAGCAAAGCTCTGAAACGTGAGGCAGGGTATTACAGATTGGTAAGTAGAGGAATTATATGGGAAGGAAGAAACTTTGTATGACTTATACTTAGGAAAGGTAGACATAAAGTGATTAAAAAAGAAAACAGAATATTAGAGAGTGTCCTGAGATAGCTGCTTACCTATTCTAGTGTATGTATTGTGTTATACCTGGTAAATACACTATGACTGATCCCTTACCAAACAGTGGTTGAGAATTGAAGCTTTTGAAAATAGAGGGGAGAAACAATGTTGTATCGGGCATGTAATACAGGGTTTAAGCTGTTTGCAGTGGGGAGCCCTCTTGGATGGGAACTGTAGTAGCACAGAACTCAGCTTTATACTTTTTGATCAGTGCCTCTAAAATCTTCCTTTCATTTACAGGTTCCTCCTGAAGATACAGCTTCACCAAGAACTTCATTCAGTGTTCAAGGGCTCAGACCCTACACAGAGTATGTCTTTTCAATTTGTTGCATGAAGGAAGATGGAATGGGCTACTGGAGTGACTGGAGTGAAGAGAAAACTGGGGTCACCACTGAAGATAGTAAGTAATATATGAAAGTAGGTCACTGACTTTCAAAATGTGAGTGCTCAGCAGTTTGGCAATAGCCAACTGAAATTGCGTATCCTCACTTGAGCTATTTGATTATACATGCAACAAGGCTCTCCTGAGTTACTTTCCATACTGACTGACTTGACCCATGCCTTCCAAGGAGCATGAGAATAGCTTCCCATAAAGTTAAATAGGCCAGAGGTGCTCCCTGAAAATAGCTAAAACAGGAGGTAGGGAAGAAAAGCTTTCTTCACAGAAAGTCATGTTCTCAAAGTCTTTAGGGGAGATGTAGGCTTTACGTTTGTACCTCCTTTCAAGGGCTTAATGTCTTCTGCTAAGATCTATATGACTGCATTCAACAGCATATTTTTTAACTTCATTGGTTACTTCCTGTTGCTCATGAACATATGCATTGCTTGAAATGTACTGTGGCATTAAAGTAACTATAACTCTGTGTTATGAATTTAATATACTTTACAGCTCATGGAAGTCATTACAGTATCCCCCACTAGTGAGGCTCTCCTGCAAGTTTGTCTTTACAGAGCCCATGCCTTCTGTCACTGAGTTGTGCCAAAATCATTAGTTGAGTATGTTTAGCATTTTCTGTTACTGTTTTTTTTTTGTTTGTTTGGCTATTTCGTTTTGCAGCATTTCATGACTTCTCAATTGTTGCAGCAACTGTAAACTCATACAAAGTAAAGTTGCACAACTACTGAGCAGTAATTATTGGAACACTGACATTAAAATCACACCCATGCTTTTGTTACAATATGAAAACTCCTATTTTCAAATAGTGGATTTCTTACATTTTCCATTAACAAGAACAAAACTACATGCAGTATGTATACAAACACAACCCAGACCTATGCATTTGGCCCTTTAATTAGACAAACTGGGTTTTTAACAAGTCACATACTGCAGTATGCTCATCCATAGGATCCAAACCATGATCTCCAAATAAAAGCACTGTGCTTTGATGTATAACTTATCTTTCTGTGATCTATTTTCCTTTTGTCATTCATCTGAGTAGTCCACTTAGACTGAACTAGAACTAATTTAAGATCTTTAATAGATGCCTTGAGAGGTGCTAACTGGTATCTTCTTGAATCTGAACCTTTATTGGTGTCAGAATACCCTGTTCAGTGTCTTGCTTCTTGCTAAAGGTAAAATGAACTAATTTCAGTGTGTAGTAAGCTGTTGGGGAATACCTGTGCCATTAGCTGTGATACACTGCAAATGTAAATACAGTCTGTTTTCTGCTGGTAGAACAGCATTTTAACAAATTGTTGTAGCTACAGTTCCTAATAACAGGATAGTCACTCTTTTTCTGCATTGCCTGCTAATCAGTTAGCATTTTTCTGCTATTGTAGCAATAAATTGTCAGTAAAATAATTTCCTGTTCTGAGTTTGCTTACAGACAAATTCAGAGGTGTGGTCACCTCTTACAAATGCCTAGATACACTTGCAAAGTTATAGGCTAGTGGGATAATTTAAGCTGGAAAGGACCTCAGGAGGTCTCTAGTTCCCTGTGGGATAATTTAAGCTGGAAAGGACCTCAGGAGGTCTCTAGTTCCCTGATCCTTTTTCTACTAAGTGTTGGGTTCAGACAGAGACTTCAGGTTGCAATAATAGCAAAACCTGTACCAAAATTTTATTCTATTTTTTACTGTACAGTTGCCTATTGCAAAGATTAAATGAAACAAGCAGACACTGGACACTTAAGTTACTTATACCATTGTTGTTGCCCTCATAATCAAATTACAAAACTGACTTTTGGATGCTGTACTTTGTCTAAGACTATATTAGATCCATATCCCAGAAGATTCCACACCTACTTGCCTTCTCCATTCAAAAGATTTGGTGTTTGTCTCAATAGAAAGCTACTGAGATACAGATGTATTTACCACTACTGTATTCAGGAAGGTATACTTCCTGAATATATATATATTTTTTTCTATATGGTTTTATTCAAGTGTTATATACTGTAACTATCAAGTGAAGTTTCAATGAAATTCTTAAACGCAAAGGTGCAAATGTACAATCATGATGCTGAACAGTAATGCGAGCATTCTGGCAATGTTTAAATCTTTTGTCAATTGTTTCCTGATAAGGATTAGGTAGTAAAACATCTACTTTGTACCTCCAAATGACTGTAGCTGAGGCTTACTGCATAGCTGTGTATATCACAATGATATACACTGATTTCTGGGGATTGTAAAATTAGTAAGTCACCCTTAAAGGGGGTTGATTTTAAAAAGCTTGTTTGGTTTCTTCCTAAATCAGTAGCAGCAGCATTGGGAATCACTTGCTGACTTCTGACTTTAAAGAGAATTAAATGGTATTGGGAATTTGTTTTGTTTTTTCAGTGAACAGTGAAACTACTTTAGCTTGGTCCTGTTTCCATTTCATTTCTACTTTGATGGACTGCAAGATTGACTTTGTTTCTGGGCTATACTGATCCTACCCAATATGGAGCCAATGAATGGACCTTCCAGTTATATGCTTGATACCCAGTAGGGAACCTATTCTTCCCTCAGACTACTACAAACACTTTGGTATCTGTTTAGCTTCTAAGTCAGCCTGATTGTTCTTTTTGTGTGTGTGGCGGTTTTGGTTTGTGGGTTTTTTGTTTTGGTTTTTTATGTGCTTTAGCCTTTCCTGCTTGCACTCTTCCTGGCCTCCTTTCTGTAATATCCTATCTGTTTCTTAATGCCTTCCAAGGCACCCTCTTCTTAAACAGTCTATATAGTTCAGCATTTCAGTGCATCTGTCTCCTAAACAGAGTTAAACCAATACAGGTTTCATTGTCAAAACACCACTTTGTGCTTGGAGCTTAACTGCACTGGTTAAGAAATCCTTCCTTATTTGAGGGAATGAAGGCACGGACTCCGGGATAGGTGGAAAGCAGAGACCCTTTAATGCACACTTACAGGGTTTATAAAGCTTCCTTATCTACTACACGCGCTCTAACACCTGTTCACGCGACTGGCATGCATAGTTACAGCTTTGTGATTGGTAACTCTCTCCTGTCCACGCGAAGGGCAAACATTTCTTGATTGGTACACTTAGCCATAACAAGGAAATTCCTTAGTATCATAACAAACTTCTTTCTGGTTCTGACCGCTTCTACCTTCTCTTGCTTATCTCGCTGTGTCCCTTCGTTGACCTTTACTGTATCGCTGTTTCATTCAGCTCTATTACCTTGCTGTGTCCCTTCGTTGACCTTTACTGTACTGCTGTTTCAATCAGCTCTAAGCTGTTGTAAAGCGGGTCACCTACAATTCCCCCTTTCTTTGTTTTTACAAGCCAAACAGAGTGCATGGACCGTTCAATCATTTTTAGCAAACACTGCAACAGACAAGGCACTACAAGAATAATTGCGACTAATACAATGAGCAAAACAAGTCCTCCTTTCGCTAATTCTGCTAGCCATCCTGTTAATCCTAACCCTTTCAGCCAAGATTCTAATCCTACTGAGCTTGTGGTCAATTTATCAGATAGTCTTTCAATTTCCTTATCTGTTGAAATACTGTGTGAGAGTTATCACTTAAATTCATACAACACATGCCTTCAAACTCTTCACATCCGTATCCTTGTGCTAATAACAGAAAATCTATAGCTGCTCTATTTTGCAAAGTGGCGTGCCTAATAGAATCTGTATCTACCAGCAAAGCACTTAAAGCTTTTGATGTGGCATTGTTTTGCTTAGCAAGCCAACATCCTAATTTATTAAGTGTCGCAAGGGCTTTGGCGGCAGCAACACCAGGTGCTAAGACTGATGCTGCGATAATCTTATCTGCCTCCCAAAAATCCACGTTGTCCTTACAATCTTCTCGATAACGATTCACTGATCGTTTTGATCGCCCATGGAGTCTGTTAATATTTAAAACCATGGACGTGTTTGGTGTTAACAATGCTAGGCGGCCCAGAGTACAAGGTCCTCCTTAAAACAACATTAATTGCAAGATAGTGTTATAATCAATTGACCCATTAAGTGGAACTAACCCATTAAGTGGCCACTTAGTTCCATCTTCCAGCTTATAAATCAGCCACCATTGATTACAATATTTAATGAGAGTCTTCTTATTCTCTGTACCCCTGGTTCCAACAACATCCCTCCAATGTGTCAATATATGACCAAGGGGGCTTTTCTTTAAAATACCCTTATTCTGAGTGTTACCCATCTCTTCTGACTCCTTATGCTTATTTTCTAGATTGTTTCTTATTAGCTATTGTGCTTCGTTTTCATTCCCAAACGTCCCAAATCTCTGGGATAATCCAATACCTCTCTCTCTCTTTTTTTTTTTTTTTTTTTTTTTCAACAGGACACACACGGAGTTACAGAACCACAAATCAGGACTCTCACTCGCTTCGCAGCGCTGCGTCTCAAACACACACACACCCACAACACACACAAATGCTTTTAACATAAAATACCACAAAATACCACAAAATACCATAAAGTACCATAAAGTACCATAAAATACCTTTAACATAAAATACCTTTAACATAAAATACCTGGGCATTTACAAACAAGACACACAATTATCACTCCAGTTAGTCAGCAAAATGTTACATATTCATCATACATCTATACATATTCATCACACATCTATACATATTCATCACCTTTCCCTGAAAAGGCAGTCTGTATTAAAATGAGTTCACAAAGGCGGTCGTTATTAAAATGAGTTCGCAAAGGCGGTCTTTATTAAAATGAGTTCGCTGTCTTTAACTCCTCCCAGTTGCGCACGCGCAGTGCCATCCCTTCAGCGGGGACAGGTCGAGGGGAGGGGTGGGCGGGCAGCGTCACTGCGCCTCCCCCTGTTTCCTTTTGGGGACATTCAGTAGCAAAGTCTCCCGTAGCGTGGCAGCGAAAGCAACGTTTGCCTCCGATTTGCAGAGCTGCTGCAAAGGCTCCAGCTAACGCAGCGGTGTGATGTTCCACCGACCCAACCCGGCTACATGCTTCAATCATTTGTACTAGTGTAGTGTTCACCGGCATTGCCTGGAGTATTTTTTTACAGTCCGTGTTCGCATTTTCCACAGCTAGTTTTAACATTAAGGCTTCTTTTGCTTCACAGTTATCAAGCTGCTTATCTAAAGCATCCCGTAGTCTATCAATAAATTGCATGTATGGTTCATTTACTTGTTGCCTAATGCTTGTGAAAGACAGCTCGACTTTCCCCACCTCGGGCAGTTTCAGCATTGCCTGAAAAGCTAGAGACGCAGACTGGCGTAGGATAGCTGCATTCAGTCTGGCTTGCAAGGTTGGATCTAGCAGCGGCTCGGTTCCCATCAGCTGTGGGATCCCAGCTCCCATAAGAGGGTCGCCTTGTTGCCTCTCCAAATTTTGCAGGGCGGCCGTTTCACAGTTCTCTCTCCACTTTTGCTCCCACAATAATTTTTGAGTTGGAGTCAAAATCATTGCGGCGATTTGGCGACAGTCATACGGTACCAACAACTGACCAGTCATGATATTTTCAAGCAAAGATTGAGTGAATGGTGCGTGCAACCCGTACATAGTCACCATTTTCCTTAATTCTTTAATAAGATCCCATTGAAAGGCGATATATTCATTAGGACCATTATCACGCACTTGTACGGGGAAGGCTAATCCTATTGGATCTCCCTCCTTTAATGCTTCCCAGCGCACTTGCTCCCATCGTGCCCATGGGTCGAACTCTCTGACCCCCGCCGGAGTAGGGGCGGAAGTTTGTGCAGGAGCCGAGGGGATCATTGGGTCGGGCTTTGTCGGTGGTGTCTCAGTTTCATTTAAATCTATCAGATCTCCCTCATCTGATGCCTTTTCTGGCTCTGAGTGCGAATCAGCTGTGAGTACTGTTTGAACGGCAGCACTTTGAACCTTCTTTTCCACCTGCCACGATCTTAAAGTCTCAGTTACTAAACGCCATGTAGTCATAACTTCAGCGGCAGCTGTATTCCCTCTAGAGGCTGCCTCCCATATCGTTTCTCCAGCCTGTTCCCACGTCTTTACATCAAACACAGCAGAGACAGTAGAGGGGGCTCCTTGCTTTTGCAAAAACTTCAGCAACAGTTTGATTTTATAAGGGTCATACTTTACTCCCCTTTTTGTCAAAAGGTGCGTTAATAACTTAACTATAGCTTCTTCTTCTGCAGAAATGTTAGCTCCCATTATAGATGCCCAGCCGCTCACCTGTTTTTCAGGCGATGTCCCGGGGTGGAAGCCGCAGTCCAGCTGCAAGCTTGATTCGTTCGGCTGGGTTCCCTCCGGACGCTCCGCATTGCTTTACTGGACGCTCGTTCAGCATTGCTTTTTCAGACGCTCATTCAGCGTTGCTTTTCCAGATGCTCGTGCAGTGCTGGTTTTCGGACGCTCGTGCAGCGTTGCTTGTCCCAATCACGTCGGGCTCACCATTTGAAGGGAATGAAGGCACGGACTCCGGGATAGGTGGAAAGCGGAGACGCTTTAATGCACACTTACAGGGTTTATAAAGCTTTCTTATCTACTACACGCGCTCTAACACCTGTTCACGCGACTGGCATGCATAGTTACAGCTTTGTGATTGGTAACTCTCTCCTGTCCACGCGAAGGGCAAACATTTCTTGATTGGTACACTTAACCATAACAAGGAAATTCCTTAGTATCATAACAAACTTCTTTCTGGTTCTGACCGCTTCTACCTTCTCTTGCTTATCTCGCTGTGTCCCTTCGTTGACCTTTACTGTACTGCTGTTTCATTCAGCTCTATTACCTTGCTGTGTCCCTTCGTTGACCTTTACTGTACTGCTGTTTCAATCAGCTCTAAGCTGTCGTAAAGCGGGTCACCTACACTTATTTATCTTAATTGAATTACCAGTAATGAGTTTTGATTGAATTTACATGTCATCTTATTTATATTGGATAAGTAAGAAAAAGACTAGTATATACCCTACTTGTTTAAATAAAATGGAATTTGTGTACAAAATGGCATTGTTTCAGCTCTACTCAATTTATTTTCTTTGAGGGAGGTATTGTAAAAATATTCTTTCAATATTCTAATCACTTCTTTTCAACTCCTAATGACAGTATGCTTTTGTTTGTTGGGGGGGGTGTGTGTGTGTGGTTTTTTTTGTTGTTTTGGCTACTGCTGAGCAGTGCTCCCACAGCATCAAGGCTGTCTCTCCAACATTTCCCCTCTCCCCCTCACCAGCAGGCTGGGGGTGGGCAAGATCTTGGGAGGGGACATAGCCAGGACAGCTGACCCAACTGACCAAAAGGATATTCCATACCATATGATGTCTGCTCAGCAATAAAAGCTGAGAGAAAGGAGGAGGAAGTAGGGGGGCATTCATTATTAAGGCATTTGTCTTCTGGAGCAACTGCTACACGTACTGAAGCCCTGCTTCCCAGGAAGTGGCTGGACATGGCCTGCTGATGGGAAGTAGAGAATAAATCTTTTGTTTTCCTTTGCTTTTGCACACATGGCCTTTGCTTTTGCTTTATTAAACTGCCTTTATCTTGACCCACGAGTTCTTTCCCATCTTATTTTCTCCCCCCTGCTCTGCTGAGGAGGGGAGTGATAGAGTGACTTTGGTGGGCGCCTGGCATCCAGCCAGGGTCAACCCACCACAAAAGGCCATCAGTTAAGTGACACACATCTGTGATCCAGAGTATACAGAATCCACTTTCAGATTCCCGACCTGCTGTCCTTAAGCAGTCTGTGGAATTGGAAACTTTCGCTTGAACAAAGTAAACCTTCATGTTATGCCTTCTGCTGTATCCTAAAACTCTTGTAACACTGACTGGACAGGGATACTCCAGCTGCAAAATCCATTAAGCCTAGAGACATTCCAGAGGCCAAACTTATTAAATACAGCACTGTGTGTTTGTATGCAGTAGGTCGCTGTGTCTAGTTGGCTGATTAGTCCAAAGCTGAGAAAGTGAATGCAATTATGGTCAGTCCGCATCTCCTGCTTTCTTCTGGTCTGTGAACTTTGTGTCACATTTGATCTAGCTGTCTTTTTATTATTAATTTTTTTCCCTGTTACTAGATGGCTTGGATGAAGTTACATGTATATTGATGTGGCATCATTTTCTGATGTAATTCATATGCCACATGCCACTTCTGACATCATTATTAATTAGCTTAGATTTAGAAAACTGATGCTACTTTACAGCTTACCATTTTCAACAATTTTCTGTAAGTTACCTGAAAACTAATACTGTTACAGATAATACAGAAACAAGTATTTTTCCACGTGTAATAAAACTACTCAGGCTGTTTTGCATTCAGGTTCCACCCAGGTTATGAAATGAGATTCCTTTTATGTCATTGTGTTGTAAAGTCACACAAAACACAGGTTTTATCCACACATGTTCTGCAATCTTGTCAGAAGAGCTTTTATTAGACTACTAGATAGGACTGTGAGACAAGAGAAAGAGGATTTAAACCAGAAATAGTTCTGGAAGTTACTGCTTTAAAGAAATGAACTCTGAAGTTGTGCTTTCCTTACGTAGGTCAAATAGCTGCATATTTAACTTGTCTTGCTCTCAGATTTTTAAATTATGCCTCAAAGACAATAAAGGTTGTCACATTTGTTCAGTATCAGTCTAATCAAAGATGTGTTTCTAACAGGCATTGGAGTCATTTGAAGTCAATGGAGTAATCTTGCAGTATGAAGTGACTGTCAGAGCTAAATCATCTCTCTCCAGTCCACCAGAGAAATACAATGTTAATACCACCAACCTTACGCTAAAGCTGCCAAATGGAACTTATGAAATGACTGTGATTGCCCATAACAGAGTCGGGGCA
Source organism: Phoenicopterus ruber ruber (assembly GCA_009819775.1). Classification (NCBI taxonomy): domain Eukaryota; kingdom Metazoa; phylum Chordata; class Aves; order Phoenicopteriformes; family Phoenicopteridae; genus Phoenicopterus; species Phoenicopterus ruber. The sequence goes on from CM020247.1 coordinate 9,191,813, forward strand.
TCCCCTCCATCTATTTTACTTATCCCAACAAGAAATTCAAAAGGTTAGTATCCTAGTAATGTCTCTTTCAAATGCATCTCTGTGGCTTTTGTTATGAGAAATCTTCAGTGTTGTAAAATTGTACCTTTTACATGGGCACATAATGGCAGTACTGCTGAATGTATCTCCACTCTTACTCCTTTTAATTATGCTACCACTTGTATATTGGGGAACGTGCAGATTTATGTCCTCGCAGGTTCATTTGAAGTTATGCGTGCTATTTTGCTGTTCTTTTTGATCCTTAGAGCTACTATGCACTATATTCCCTATTGTTTTTTTCTTAGTATAGCAGGAACTTTTGTTTTCTTTTTTTTTAAAAAATCAAAGGATTGGGGAAGCAAACATCCTTTACTTTATGTATACACCATTTCGCCATTGTTCTTATTCCTTCTGCTTTCTGATCCTCACCCCCCCCCCCCTTTCTTCTCTTGTCCCAGTCTCACCCTTCCACACTTACAGTAACTTGCCTGGTTGCCTTGTCCTCTGCTTCCACTGTTTCCCCACTGTTCGTGTTCCTTTTTATCATGTTCCTTTCATTGTGCAGTAGTAGTAACTACAGGAGGATTCCTCCTTATTTCCAGCCTCCTCTTAGACAATTCGAACACTACCAGTGTTCTGCTACCGGATCTGCTGCTTTTAGTGTAAACACCAAAGGAGAGCCACAGGTTCTAAAACTATTAGATGAGCTAATTAAGGGTATGTTTCAAACAGAGTAGCATTGCAGCCAGAAGTGCTTGGTAAGGTACATGAGTGTGTTCAGGATTAGAATGGAAATTTAGAAGTGTCTCAAGGTTTGATTTCCCTCTGAAATAGACCCTTTCTTTTGGAAGAAACATAGTATCTCTTTACTGTTCAATAAGACAACTTGCTGTGTTTGAGAACAGAGAAGCTGAGTATAATTTCCAGTTTTTAAATAGCCTAATACTGCTTAATTTGGATCTCTGATACAAAGATTCAGATGTAAGCTTCCAAATTTCAGAAAATGGCTTTTATATTTATCTAGGTTCTGTCAAATCATCACCATTACAATAACCAAAAGTATCCACACTTGACAAAATAGCTATTATTATGAATATCTAGTGGAAGAACTGTCAATATTTATCACTTTTCTATTTTCTTTCATTAAAGCTCCTGTGAAGAATATTAGAACACTACCTAAAGATGGCAAGTTGTGGGTAGGGTGGACTGCTCCTAACAATTATGTTCTTAAATATGTGATTGAATGGTGTCTGTTGTCTAACAGCTCAGACTGCATCATAGAATGGCAGAACGAACCAGGGAATGTTCAAGGAATGTATTTAAAAGGTATTTAGCTTATAAGTCTACAAATATTTTGTAGAACACTCTAAAAGCCTAACAAATATTCACATTTAAAATTCCTTTTATTAGGTGATATAAAGCCGTTCAAGTGTTACTTGATAACTGTATACCCTCTATATGCTGATAGTCAGGGAAGTGGACAGTCTGTGAAAGCTTCAGCAGGATCGTAAGTACAAAATAGTCATCTGAGTGCATAATCTGACTTTCTTGGCTAAAATGAGACCTTTTCTTTAATGTGGACTGCATAATGAAAAATGGTCCTACACTTGAGGGTCATCTGACATAATTGGTTATCATCCCCTCTGTTAACATCCATTCTGCTAATTCACAATATTTAGGAATTAAACAGATGTCTGTAGCTGACTTTCCCCTTTTCCAACTTTTATTTTTTTCCAAGTTTATTTTATCGATATAGTGTCCAGTTCTGGGCTCCCCAGTTCAAGAAAGATGAGGAATTACTAGAGAGAGTCCAGCGGAGGGCCATGAAGATGATTAAGAGACTGGAGCATCTCTCCTATGGGGAAAGGCTGAGGGAGCTGGGGCTGTTCAGCCTGGGGAAGAGAAGACTGAGAGGGGATCTCATCAATGCTTATAAATATCTCAAGGGCAGGTGTCAAGAGGATGGGGCCAGACTCTTTTCAGTGGTGCCCAACGACAGGACAAGGGGCAACGGGCACACACTGGAACATAGGAAGTGCCATCTGAACATGCGGAAAAACTTCTTTACTGTGAGGGTGACAGAGCCCTGGAACAGGCTGCCCAGGGAGGTTGTGGAGTCTCCTTCTCTGGAGATATTCAAAACCTGCCTGGACGCAGTCCTGTGCAGCCTGCTCTAGGTGACCCTGCTCTGGCAGAGGGGTTGGACTAAGATGATCTCCAGATGTCCCTTCCAACCTCCACCATTCTGTGATTCTGTAAAAAATATTTCTATGCTGGTTTATTTTAGATTTTGAGTATGAAGCCAAGACTAATTAACTTCAGTTGAAGATTTCACGTGATCTGCTGATTACTGTTTTTCATATCTTTTTTACTAGAGGCTTCTCTTTTAAAACATCTTTGGAGTTGCTATATTGTCTGAAAATAATGCTTTGCAGATGAGTTAGTCCAGCTATTCCAATGAAGTTTTTTTGCAGTGTAAGAGACTGAAAAGCTGAAAGAGTTAATGTCTCAAACACTCGGCAAAGGAGGATCTTGCGGGTGGTGTAAGAAAGAGACTAGTCTATAAATAGCGCAACTCAGAGGGGCTGGGTGTGCGCGCCCACCATCCAAAGGAACCGGACCAGAGACATCGCTGGAACCCAGGGTGGTGATCTTTCCTTTACCTCTATCTTTCCTTTGTCTCTCTCTTTCTATCTTACTCTCTCTCTCTCTTTCGTATGTTACAGGCCGTTCAGCCCTTTATATGATTCAAGGTTTAAATAGCTTATCCCTTTATATGATTCAAGGTTTACGTAGCTTCTGCCATAAATAAAACTTTTCTATCATCGATCGTTTGGTGTTAAGTCAACTTAATTTAGCCCAAGGGTATCTCGAACATTGGTTATCTCAGAGTGAGTCGTCCAGGACGGCCCTCTCGGGACATGATATACTCCTTTAGACATAAACCATTGACCAAGTCTGGGACTAGGACTGGATCCAGCCACACCTAGACTCCTCTCTGAGAAGGAGTTTAGAAAGCAAGGGTGTCCTGGTTGCAGCTGGGATAGGGTTAATTTTCACCAGAAGCTGGCCGGGGTCTATTCTATACCATGTGACCGTCACGCTCACTATTTAGAGGGGGGTGACTGGCGGGGCGGGGATCGCTGCTCGGGAGCGGGCTGGGCGTCGGGCTGCGGGCGGGAGCGACCTGTCCGGGAAGCACCGCTAAATACACGCTGTTGTTGTTATTGTTGGGGTTTCTCGCTTGTTTGTTCTCTTTCCCTTTGTTGTTTGGTTAAACTGTTGTTGTTGTTAACCCACGAGTTTTTGCTTTTCTTCGTCCCAATTCTCTCCCCGTCCCACCGGGAGGGTGGGGGTGAGCGAGCGACCGCGTGGCTCAGCCTCCGGCTGGGGCTAAACCACGACAGTCCTTTTTGGCGCCCAACGTGGGGCACGACAACAGTACTTTTGTATTAAGTGTGCTCTAACTGTAGTAATTACTAAGTGACAAGCTCCTGCACGGGTCAAAAAAAAAAAAAGTTTGCTGGCTGCGTTGTTTATCTCTTGACTTTTGGCAACATGTTAATGCGAATGTGGTTTGTTCTGGCACTGACGGCCTCACTGTCCTGGGGGAGCTATCTGGTGGAGAGGATGAGGGAATACATCATCTCCCTCTCCCTACCCAGGGTTAATGTGGACAGGCTTATTACGCAGGCTCCTGAGGTCCTTACTCACCCTTGTGTGAACTGCTTGGTATTACTTACTAATATTGTTGGCATATTATGGGGTTTGTGGAATCTGGTCTCGTCCTGGTGGAAGAGAAGACAATTTTTGGGTGAGGCTATATTGAAGCATGACCTGAGGCAGCCGGTCCCAGGGTGGCAGGGTGTGTGGAAGGACTTGGGCAGGTTCCTAGGGCGGTTAACACCTCCCATAGCCTGGGACTTGACACCTGAACAAGTGAGCAACCCTAGCAAACTGACACGCCCCCTGATAGAAGGGTGCCTTGCCTATCCCAATGAGAACCACCAGCTTCTAGCACTGTACTGGGGCCTGGCTTGTGCCTATCGAGCCGCAGTTCAGCATTCCCAGAGGACTCCGGTTGAGGCAGGGACCCAAACTGCACCTGAGGACACCATGGTTGAGATAGGGACCCAAACAACACCACCAACTACAGTAATTGCCCCAGTAGTCAAAAAGAAACAATGGACAAGGAGGACAACGGGTCCATACCCTCGATTAGTAAGGGAAAAGGAAGAAGAGGAAGGGTCAGATCACGAAGCCGGTCCTTCGACAAGGACATCAGAGGAAGGAGTGAGAGAATTTCGACAGGAAGCAGAAACTACCCGGTCCCTGACCTCAGCCGAACTTGGAGACATGCGGAAAGATTACAGCCGCCAGCCAGGTGAGCGGATTGCTGCCTGGCTGCTCCGATGCTGGGATAGCGGGGCCGACAGCCAGCACTTGGAAGGCAAGGAAGCCCAACAGCTGGGATCCCTTGCTAGGAACCGGGGAATTGAGAGAGGAATTGGAAGAGAGGCAGAAATTTGCAGTCTCTGGAGACGGCTCCTCTCAAGTGTGAGGGCAAGATATCCATTCAAGGAAGACCTTGTGAACTCCCCAGGAAAGTGGACCACTGCAGATGAAGGCATCCAGTACCTGAGAGAATTAGCGGTACTAGAAGTCATCTACAGGGATCTAGACAATGATGAGGTCTCCAAAGATCCAGACGATGTCCTGTGCACACGGGCCATGTGGAGGAAGGTGATTCAGAGCGCCCCAGCGTCATATTCTAACAGTCTGGCAGCGATGTATTTCCCAGATATTGATACGCCAACTGTGGAGAGAGTGTCGTCTTGGCTCCAAAATTTTGAAGAAAATCTCTGTACCGCCTCATCCCTACGGGCCAGTGCCTTGACTATCAGGAATGCCCCAAGAAATCAGTCCTCTCCTGCCTCAGTCGGAGGGAAAAGGAGCCCCAGACGCACGCCGCGTGGAGCACTCTGGTTCTTCCTGCGTGACCAGGGGGAGGACATGAGGAAGTGGGACGGTGAACCCACCTTTAAGCTGGAAGCCTGTGTACGTGAACTGAGAGGGAAGACAGCTGTTAAGAAGGGGCCACCCAAGAAGTCTGTCAGCAGAGTTGCTGTAGAGATGCATGAAGGCAATCAGCGATTTCCCAAACATAGAAGAACTGAAATCACCTCCCTTGATCCTGGTGAGGGGCCTTCTGGTCTGGCGCTGCAAGGGTCAGACAGGGAATACTCTGACGAGGAACAGGAAGAGAGGGTCCCTGCCTTCGGCCAGGAGGAGGAAAGGGATGACCGTGTATACTGGACTGTGTGGGTTCGATGGCCTGGCACATCAAACCCACAGAACTATAGGGCTTTAGGTGACACAGGTGCACAATGTAGTCTGATGCCATCAGAGCATAGGGGCACGAAACCCATCTGGATCTCAGGAGTGACTGGGGGATGCCAAGAATTGTCAGTATTGGAGGCTGAGGTGAGCTTAACAGGGGACAAGTGGGAAAAGCACCCCATTGTGACTGGCCCAGAGGCCCCTTGTATCCTTGGCATAGACTACCTCAGGAGAGGGTACTTCAAGGACCCAAAGGGATACCGATGGGCTTTTGGTGTAGCCACGGTGAGTGCAGAGAAGACCAAACAGCTATCTACCCTGCCTGGCCTCTCATAAGATCCCTGCGTTGTGGGATTGCTGCGAGCTGAAGAACAGAAGGTACCAATTGCTACCAGGACGGTGCACCGGCGGCAATATCGCACTAACAGAGACTCCCTGGCTCCCATCCGTGAGCTGATTCATCAACTGGAGAGCCAAGGAGTCATTAGTAAGACTCACTCACCTTTTAATAGTCCTATATGGCCAGTACAGAAATTGAACGGAAAATGGAGACTAACAGTGGACTACCGTGGCCTGAATGAAGTCACGCCACCACTGAGTGCTGCCGTGCCGGACATGCTAGAACTTCAGTATGAACTGGAGTCCAAGGCATCCAAGTGGTATGCCACCATTGATATTGCCAACACGTTCTTCTCCATCCCTTTGGCAGCAGAGTGCAGGCCACAGTTTGCTTTTACTTGGAGGGGTGTCCAGTACACCTGGAATCGACTGCCCCAGGGGTGGAAACACAGCCCTACCATTTGCCATGGACTGATCCAGACTGCACTGGAAAAGGGTGGAGCTCCAGAACACCTACAATACATTGATGACATCATTGTGTGGGGCAACACAGCAGAAGAGGTTTTTGAGAAAGGGGAAAAAATAATTCAAATTCTTCTGAGAGCTGGCTTTGCCATAAAACGAGGGAAGGTCAAAGGACCTGCACAGGAGATCCAGTTCCTAGGAATAAAATGGCAAGATGGACGTCGTCAGATTCCAACAGATGTGATCAACAAAATAGCAGCTATGTCTCCACCAGCTAACAAAAAGGAGACCCAAGCTTTCTTAGGCATTGTGGGTTTTTGGAGAATGCATATTCCAAATTACAGTTTTATTGTAAGCCCTCTCTATCACGTGACCTGAAAGAAGAATGATTTCACATGGGGCCCTGAGCAACGACAAGCCTTCGAACAAATTAAACAGGAGATAGTTCATGCAGTAGCCCTTGGGCCAGTCCGGGCAGGGCAAGATGTTAAAAATGTGCTCTACACTGCAGCCGGGGAGAACGGCCCTACCTGGAGCCTCTGGCAGAAAGCACCAGGGGAGACTCGAGGTCGACCCCTGGGGTTTTGGAGCCGGGGATACAGAGGATCTGAGGCCCGCTACACTCCAACTGAAAAAGAGATTTTGGCAGCATATGAAGGGGTTCGAGCTGCTTCGGAGGTGGTTGGTACTGAAGCACAGCTCCTCCTGGCACCCCGACTGCTGGTGCTGGGCTGGATGTTCAAAGGGGGAGTCCCCTCTACACATCATGCAACTGATGTTAACGTGGAGTAAGTGGGTCGCACTGATCACACAACGAGCTCGAATAGGAAACCCCAGTCACCCAGGAATTCTGGAAGTGATCATGGACTGGCCAGAAGGCAAAGATTTTGGAATGTCGACAGAGGAAGAGGTGACACGTGCTGAAGAGGCCCCACCATATAATGAACTACCAGAAAATGAGAAGGAATATGCCCTGTTCACTGATGGGTCCTGTCGTATTGTGGGAAAACATCGAAGGTGGAAAGCTGCTGTGTGGAGTCCTACACGACGAGTTGCAGAAGCCACTGAAGGACAAGGTGAATCGAGTCAGTTTGCAGAGGTGAAAGCCATCCAGCTGGCTTTAGATATTGCTGAGCGAGAGAAGTAGCCAGTGCTCTGTCTCTATACCGACTCCTGGATGGTGGCGAATGCCCTGTGGGGGTGGTTACAGCAATGGAAGCAGAGCAACTGGCAGCGCAGAGGCAAACCCATCTGGGCTGCCAAATTGTGGCAAGATATTGCTGCCCGGCTAGAGAAGCTGGTTATAAAAGTACGTCATGTAGATGCCCACGTACCTAAGAGTCGGGCCACTGAGGAACATCAAAACAACCAGCAGGTGGATCAGGCTGCTAGGATTGAAGTGGCGCAGGTGGATCTGGAATGGCAACATAAAGGTGAATTATTCTTAGCTCTGTGGGCCCATGACACCTCAGGCCATCAGGGAAGAGATGCAACATACAGATGGGCTCATGACCGAGGGGTGGACTTGACCATGGACACTATTGCACAGGTTATCCATGAGTGTGAAACATGCGCTGCAATCAAGCAAGCCAAGCGGTCAAAGCCTCTTTGGTTTGGAGGACGATGGCTGAAATATAAATATGGGGAGGCCTGGCAGATTGATTATATCACACTCCCACAGACCCGCCAAGGCAAGCGCCATGTCCTTACAATGGTGGAAGCAACCACCGGATGGCTGGAAACGTATCCTGTGTCCCACGCCACCGCCCGGAACACTATCCTGGGCCTTGAAAAGCAAGTCTTATGGCGACATGGCACCCCAGAAAGGATTGAGTCAGACAATGGGACTCATTTCCGAAACAACCTTATAGACACCTGGGCCAAAGAGCATGGCATTGAGTGGGTGTATCACATCCCCTATCATGCACCAGCCTCTGGGAAAATCGAACGATACAATGGACTACTGAAAACTACACTGAGGGCAATGGGTGGTGGGACCTTCAAACATTAGGATACACATTTAGCAAAAGCCAGCTGGTTAGTTAACACTAGAGGGTCTACCAATCGAGCTGGTCCTGCCCAATCAAAGCCTTTACATACTGTAGAAGGGGATAAAGTTCCTGTAGTGCACATGAAGAATATGTTAGGGAAGACAGTCTGGGTTAATCCTGCCTCGGGCAAGGGCAAACCCATCCGTGGGATTGCTTTTGCTCAAGGACCTGGGTGCACTTGGTGGGTGATGCAAAAGGATGGGGAAGTCCGATGTGTACCTCGAGGGGATTTGATTTTGGGTGAGAATAGTCAATGAATGAACTATTGATAAAACTGAGCAAAGTGCAGTCGTAATGGAAGCAGAACTGGCTTTAGCAACTGGCGCCCATCAACTTCCTCAAGAGATCGACATCTTCAACCCACAGACCGTGGACATGATGCAGCAGCCGAGCCAGATACCGTGACTGCAAGTTCCAGATGCAACAATCCAACACTACAGACCATCCTCCCACTGCGTCCAGTGTCACCTGCCACACCACGCCGAGACCCAGCCCTGTTTCACTGACTGAGCAAACTCCACATCATCTCCCCTGCCCCAAGAGACTATTCTGACAGATGGAGCCTAAAGTCATGGACTAAATGAACTCAATGGACACTTCAAAGGGATGGTCCATAGACTAAGGGAATGATGTCTCTGTGTGTATATCTATATATATATCAGGAAAAGTGGTGGTGATTAATTGGAAAGTGTAGTATCTGAGCGTGATGTATATGGTATAGAATAAGGGGTGGATAATGTCCTGGTTGCGGCTGGGATAGGGTTAATTTTCACCAGAAGCTGGCCGGGGTCTATTCTATACCATGTGACCGTCACGCTCACTATTTAGAGGGGGGTGACTGGAGGGGCGGGGATCGCTGCTCGGGAGCGGGCTGGGCGTCGGACTGCGGGCGGGAGCGACCTGTCCGGGAAGCACCGCTAAGTACACGCTGTTGTTGTTATTGTTGGGGTTTCTCGCTTGTTTGTTTTCTTTCCCTTTGTTGTTTGGTTAAACTGTTGTTGTTGTTAACCCACGAGTTTTGCCTTTCTTTGTCCCAATTCTCTCCCCGTCCCACCGGGAGGGTGGGGGTGAGCGAGCGACCGCGTGGCTCAGCCTCCGGCTGGGGCTAAACCACGACAAAGGGGGTCCTTTCTGAACCTCATGACTCAACGGGAGGGTCTCCCTGACCACTGATTAACGACGAGTGAAGTGCACCACTCGGTCCGCGACATGCAGTAACAGTTCAGTGCTCATTAATACACTGCTTCTGTGGATGGGCAGGGTCCCCAACAGAAACTATTCTTCATCTCCCATTACAGGTCCTTCAAAAGGACCAATTGTTCAGACAAAAAAGTAAGAAAAGCTGAAGCTGTTTTGACATGGAACCATCTCACAGTGGATGAGCAAAATGGATTTATCAGAAGTTACACAATACTTCACAAAACTGTCAATGGAAATGAAACATAACAGAAAGCAGAGAAGTGTTTTGTGGCATTGAAGTATTCTGTTTCCTTCCTAATACATGTTCCTGAAAAACAAGATAGACTCAAGTGCGGTTGACAGTCTGTTCTGATGACACAAAGCTGGTGTCTGAGGTATAGCTCTCCTATGTACCACAGAAGTCCCTAATAAAGAATTCAAAACATTCAGTCTGTGTATAACAGGGTACTGAGTTTAGTTTCTGAAAGCTGATTTGTGGGTGCTGTGCTCACATCTTTCTGTCTAAATACAGGACAAGATGGTGGTATAGCAAGATAAAGCTAGACCCTTCAAGATGTAAAGGAGTTGCCTCCTATGCTAAAGCCTTAAAAAAGGATTTTTAATCTTCCTGGAGCTCTAGATCAATATATTACTGATGTAAAACATCTTGTTTGAAGTGCTTTTTAGTTCTGAGTAGTCTGTATGACCTGCAGGCATAAGGGCATTTTTAAATTTTTTTTAGATCTGCTTAAATTGGAAGGGCCTGTTGTTTATGCCTACTCTACTTTTTGTTATTTCTAGATAACCACATTATTTCTAGTTAGCCATGTATCCTGCTTATTAGATACCTTTAAGCCTCAGCTTTACTACCAGTTTAGTTTGTAGATACTGGGGGGGGAGGAAATTAACACAAAGTATCATCAAGAAAGAGACTAAATTCAAACACTTGAACAGAAACAAATGAATCTCTGCATTTCTTGTACAAGTGAGATAATTAAGAAGATGTTTGTAAACCGTATATTCTGTCTGACGTGTTTAATGAGACTATACATTCCAGGGGGGATTAAGCTAGGTGATAAATCAGAGAACATGATACCAACGGAAAGGACATTTAGATAAAGAACGGATACCGAGGAACGGACGCTGAGAAAGCGGATAACAGGAGAATGACAAACAAAAGGTAATCCAAAGGACAATCTTCACTGAGGCTTAGTAGGTGAAAGGGGAGAGGAAGACTACCGGCCTTCATCGGAATGACCCTCGGATGAGTCCAGATGACCACCCTCATGGACTACTGCGCAGGCGCAAGGAGAAAGGCGGAGCTCAGGAAGGAGGCGTATCCCGGAATTACATATGCATGAGCCATAGTAGAACATTAATGTAGTAAATGTATAAAAGAGTGCTTTTTGTATTCACTGGTGTGCACGTTAGGCGGAGATATCCCCCGTGCACCCGGCGCCGCTGAATAAAGAATTTCTTACTCAAACCTAAATTTCAACATTTTACAAATCAATCTGGCGACCCAGATGGGACTCCTTCTCTGTCGGACTGCGAGATCCGTTGAGAACAGGACTCCCTAGGGTACCCCCGGGATTTCTCGGAGGGACTCCTCGACTCATCGGATCATCGCGGAGGCAGACAAGGACCCATTACAGTGAGTAAGTATATTCTTTATTTTTGGGTTTTGTATAGAGAAAACCGGTTATTTGTTTTGGGGTACTAAAAGTACCATTTGGGTTATCTGTTTTGGGGTACTAAAAGTACCATTTGGGTTATCTGGACATAGAGCTCAGTGTCGGATAACATTTGGTAATGGGGGGGCAACAATCGGTTGAGATTCCTAGAAGAAGTCCTCTAGGATGTATAATAATGCATTGGAAGGATATAGTGGGTTCATCAAAAGGGACTGAAAGTAAGAAAGTGTTGATAAAATATTGTAACCAATGGTGGCCTTTGTATAAGTTGGAAGGTGGGGAGAGGTGGCCAATGAATGGTACATTGAACTATAATACTTTGTTACAACTTATGTTATTTTTGAGACGGGAAGGAAAATGGGATGAAGTGGGTTTATACAGATATGTTCTTTACTCTGCAAGACCATCTTGAGTGGCAAAAGGAATGTCGAATTAATTTAGCACCCCAGGATCCTATGATCCTGGTGATAGAAAAAGAAAAAAAAAAAAAAAGCAGAAAGGGAAGTTAAAAAGGTGCTGCTGGGCTTGTAGCATTGGACAAAGACGGCCAGAGAGAAAAAAAATAATGGGAAAGACAGTTGCCAGTGCTACAGTGGCCGCTTTGCGCACCACAGGGGGTCAAGTACCCTCTCGGAGTTCATTAGGAAATAACTTTAAGGGAGGGAGAGGAGCCGTGAGAAGTGGTGTAAGTACCCCGCATAAAGGTAATCACCCCCCCCCCGAAAGATCAGTGTGCTTATTGTAAGAGGATGGGGCATTGGAAAAGGATTGCTCGAAATTGAGCACACTGGTGACGGTTGCTAACATGGAAGATGATTGACGGGGACCAGGGGAATCTTCCCTAGCAGAACCCTTGGTTAAAGTTCAGCTAGGGAAAGAAGAAAAACCTGTAGAATTTCTAGTAGATACAGGTGCCACATTTTCAGTATTAAACCAGACTTTATTACCCGTAAGTAGACAAAATGTTAATGTTCTAGGAGCAACCAGACAGGTCGAGAAAGCTTTCTTTTTGAAACCTTTAAAATTCAAAATTGGGAAGAGTGTAGGGATTCATAAATTTCTCTACCTGCCTGAAGCTCCTAGACCACTTCTGGGAAGGGATTTATTAGAACAATTGAATGCTGAGATAAAATTTAAAAATGGAGAAATTGAATTTAAAATACCAGAAGAGAACCATATTGAAATTTTAAGTCTGGTTCTCTCTGAACCCCAAGTTAGGGCAGAAGAAATCATACAAGAAATAAAGGACTAGGTATACCCAGGGGTATGGGCCTCAGGAATACCTGGAAAAGCTAAAAATGCAGAATTGGTAGTTGTTAAACTCAAAGAGGGAGCACGACCTGTTAGGGTAAAGCAATATCCCTTGAGATTGGAAGACAGGCAAGGAATGAAAAGCATTATAGAAGAATTCATAAAATTCGGGCTATTAATTGAATGTTCTTCAGAATATAACATTCCTATTCTGCCTGTCAAAAAGCCTGATGGCAAAACTTATCGATTAGTGCGGGATATGCGGGCGATAAATCAGATAGTTGAAGATTTGTACCCGGTAGTGGCAAACCCATATACTTTGTTGACCAATCTAAAGGAAACCTACGAATGGTTTACTGTATTAGATCTGAAGGATACATTCTTTTGCCTCACCTTAGCTCCTGAAAGCTGTAATTTATTTGCCTTTGAATGGGGAAATCCTGATACAGGATGGAAAACCCAACTAACCTGTACAGTGTTACCTCAAGGATTTAAGAATAGCCCCACCATTTTTGGAAATCAATTAGCCAAAGAATTAGAGACCTGGGAAAGGCCTTCAGGAAATGGAGTTCTTTTGCAATATGTGGGTGATATTTTGGTAGCCACAGAAAAGAAAGAAGAATGTAAAGAATGGACTGTGAGTTTGTTAAATTTTCTCGGACTAAGTGGTTATCGAGTCTCCTTACAGAAAGCCCAGATCTTGAAGAAAGAAGTATTATACCTGGGATTTGTGATTTCTAAGGGACAGAGACAGCTCGGGAGTGACCGAAAAGAAGCCATTTGCAGGACCCCAGAACCGAATACGGTAAAAGAGCTTCGAACCTTTTGGGAATGACAGGTTGGTGATTTAAACCTCTATATGAACTGTTGAAAAATGGTCAGACCCAAGTGACATTGGCTCTCACCATCACGGTTCCTGAAATATCAAGCAGTCCTGATGGAACAGGATGATATAAAAATTGTCACATCTACTGTTACCAACCCTGCTTTCTTTTTAAGTGATAAACAGGAAATGGGTACCGTTGTGCATGATTGTATAGAGACCATTGAGACTGTGTATGCGAGTAGGCCTGACCTAAAGGAAGAGCTGCTGGAAGAAGCTGATCATACTTGGTATACCGATGGGAGCAGTTTCGAAAAGAAAAAAAAGAAAAAAAAAAGGAGGAGTTTGAATGACAGGATATGCTGTGACCACTATAGACCAAGTGGTGGAAGCAAAGTCACTCCCTAAGGGCACCTCTGCACAACGAGCTGAAATAATTGCTCTAGTGAGAGTGTTGGAACTTGCTAAGGGACTATGAGTGAATATCTGGACAGATTCGAAATACGCCTTTTGTGTAGTCCATGCCCATGGAGCAATTTGGAAAGAACAAGGACTCTTGACGGCTCAAGGGAAAGGTATAAAGCATGCTGATATAATTTTGCGACTTTTAGATGCTGTACAACTTCCATCAGCAGTGGCAATTATGCATTGTAGAGGACGTCAGAAAGGTAACACTGACAGGGAAGTGGGAAATAAATTGGCCGATCACGAGGCAAGACGAGCTGCGGAACAAGGTGAGGTATTAAGTTTAATTCCTGAAAAATCTTTGCCGCTACATGAGATGATCAAATATGATGAAAAGGATCAGAAGCTAATTACTGATTTAGAGGCTGAAATTGGCCCATCAGGATGGGCAATGTTGAAAGATAACAGGATAATAGTTCCCTTTAGAATATTATGGAAACTGATAAAAACAGAGCATGACAAAACTCATTCGGGAACTGAAGCTTTGTATAGTTCCCTTACCAAGCAAATAGTAGCTAGAAATTTATTTCAAACTGTGAAAACTATAGTTGGTAGATGTGAAATATGTTTAAAGAATAATCCAAAGGTAGAAAATCATGTAAAATTTGGAAGCATTGATAAAGGGAATGTTCCAGGTCAAAATTGGCAGATAGACTTTTCGGAACTCCCTAGAAGGGGGGGTATAGGCATCTATTAGTGTTAACCGATACCTTTTCTGGGTGGCCTGAAGCTTTCCCTTGCAGAACAAACAAAACCCGGGAGGTAACAAAAATTCTATTGAGAGAAATTATTCCTAGATTTGGAGTACCAGAAGTGATCTCCTCTGATAGAGGACCACACTTTATATCACAAATAGTTCAACAAGTTAGTAAATTCTCCATCTTCTATGAAATGGAGAGTCCAGAACGAGGGTCCAACCAGAATAAAATTATACCGTTCTTGATGTTAGTAATAGTAAACTTAGCTGAAGGGGAATGGGGAAAGAACGCACATGTAACATTAATACACCAAATTAGTAAATTTGTCAATAAATCCGATTGTTGGATTTGTACCCAGATGCCTGAACATGGGGCACGGGGAATGTCTTTGATAGGAGTACCAATCCCCTCTAACGTTTCTTGGACTAATTTGTGGACGATGAAAAAATTGAAATAATAACCCCAAATCCGCGAGTGCCTTATTTTAATTGTGTGCAAAGATGTAATCCACCCAAAGGGATGGGGAAAGTACTATGTACTAATGCTGTATTTGTTGGAAATCAAACTGCATGTAATGTAACTATAGATATTGGTGCTAATAGTGAAGTGGGAAATACTACTAAATGGCCGGTTCCAGAAGGTACAGGATGGTATTGGATTTGTAATGATACAGCAAGAAAAACCTTACCTGAGAATTGGAAGGGGACATGTACTTTAGGTGCAGTTATTCCCAATATGACTTTACATAATCGATTAATTCGGGGATTTATAAGAAATCCTTTGCAACGGATAAAGCGAGATAACCCTTTAATTGAACGACCTACAGCATTCCATAGCTTTGTGAGATGGTTTTTGCCATGGCTGGGAGTAAGTGAAATTGAAAAAGCATTGGTGAATATCTCGGCAGTGATTGAAAAATTGGAAAATGCTACCATGGACATTATAAGAGCCCAACAGGAAGAGATTAGTAGTTTGTCTAAAATGGTAGTTCAAAACAGAATGGCCCTCGATATGTTGCTAGCTGCACAAGGAGGAGTATGTACCATTATAAATACTAGCTGTTGTACATATATAGACCAAAGTGGACGGATTGCTACGGATTTAAACCAAATTTGGGCTCAAACCCAAATTTTACATCGGATAACCCAAGATGATACCTCTTGGGGTTTTAAAGAGGTATGGGACAAAGTCACTTCGTGGCTACCTAATGTGCAGTGGCTTAAACAAATCTTTGTAATCTTTATAGTGATAGTTGCTATAGGAATACTAGTTTGTCTTTTGTTTAGATGTATGGCAGCATGTTTTCCAATTAAGTTAGTGTAAAAGAATTTACATAGTAAACAGAAAAGGGGGGACTGAGATAATTAAGACAATGTTTGTAAACCGTATATTCTGTCTGACGTGTTTAATGAGACTATACATTCCAGGGGGGATTAAGCTAGGTGATAAATCAGAGAACATGATACCAACGGAAAGGACATTTAGATAAAGAACGGATACCGAGGAACGGACGCTGAGAAAGCGGATAACAGGAGAATGACAAACAAAAGGTAATCCAAAGGACAATCTTCACTGAGGCTTAGTAGGTGAAAGGGGAGAGGAAGACTACCGGCCTTCATCAGAACGACCCTCGGATGAGTCCAGACGACCACCCTCATGGACTACTGCGCAGGCGCAAGGAGAAAGGCGGAGCTCAGGAAGGAGGCGTATCCCGGAATTACATATGCATGAGCCATAGTAGAACATTAATGTAGTAAATGTATAAAAGAGTGCTTTTTGTATTCACTGGTGTGCACGTTAGGCGGAGATATCCCCCGTGCACCCGGCGCCGCTGAATAAAGAATTTCTTACTCAAACCTAAATTTCAACATTTTACAAATCACAAGTTTATAGTCTTTCTGTGTCTGTTGTAGTTTCCATGCAGCTATGCATTCTACTAAAACTATCTTGTACATATGAAGACATGATGTCCTGATGCTACTGTTTGTAGAGATCTAATAAATTGTACAGAAAACTAGTTGTCCTGGTTTAGGCTGGAACAGAGCTAGTTTTGTCTCCAGCAGCTACCGTGTTTTGGATTTAGTGTGTGAAGAATGGTGATAGTACACTGATGTTGTTGGTTGCTGCTAAACGATCAAGGACATTTTGCAGTTTCCCAGGTTTTGCTAATGTGCAGGTGCAAAAACTTGGGAGGGGTATAGCCAGAATAGTTGATCCAAACTGGCCAAAGAGAGTATTCCATACCATAGACGTCATGCCCGGTATAAGCGAGGGTTGGCTGGTGGGCCACTGCCCTTAAGCTTCCCTTCTGGTTGCTTTTTGTTCCCTGCTTTCCCTTTTTTTCATTCATTTGGGCCTTTTTGTTCGTTCGTTTGGCTGTTTGTTCCCTCGCCTGCTCTCTCTGGAACTTGCTGTGCTGGGATAGCTGGGGGGGATACCCCTGCTCCCTGACTGCTGCTCGGGATGGGCTGTATCGGTCGTCAGGTGGTGAGAAATTGTGCATTGTTCGTTTTATATATTCTATTATCCTTATATATATTATTATTATCATTATTAATGTATTTTTATATTTTTCCCTTGCTGTCCTGGTGAACTGTTTTTATCTCAACCTGCAAGTTTTCCTTTCTCTCTGATTCTCCTCCCCACCCCATGGGGGAGGGGGGGAGTGAGTGAGCGGCTGCGTGGTATTTGGTTACCATCTGGGGTTAAACCACGACACTAGTATAACTTTTTCCTCTCTAGCTGTGACAGTGGATTCTTCCAAGACAGAATATACCCTTTCTTTTCTAACCAGTGACACACTGTATACTCTGTGGATGATGGCATACACAGATGAAGGAGGCAGGAGTGGTCCTGATTTTACATTTACTACACAAAAATTTGGTAAGGAAGAGGGACAGAATTTAATAGAAGTAGGAAGTAATATTGCAACAGTATAGCAAAGTTCTGTGAAAGATCTGACGGGAGAGGAAGGTGATTTTATTTAAAAGAAAAAAAAAATTCATTCACACTCATTCACAAGCAGCAAGCCGCATGATATCCAGGTAGTCTATATCTAGTACTCAATCACCAAGAGATATTTGTTCAGGTTTTCTTCTGATTGTACAGAGGACAAGGGACACCAGCTATCCTCTGCAGGTCTCCTGTATTGCTCTTATGTTGGCAAACATGCTGGTTTTGGATGTGTGTTTTGTGTATACTTTAGGTTATAGTGACCATTCTTTTGCCCCACCTTTGTGTGAGTCATTAGAATTTACTCAGTGCATTTGTCTTCCCAGTTGGTGTCTGATGACTCCTACCTGGTCTTAGAGTCCAGAGTCTGTTTTAATCTGAGGGTATGTTGGCCTTTATTATCCTGATCTTGGTGTCCTGAGAAGATGCAGAGATGTGTTAGGATCTTGTTCTGCTAATCTAGGTGCCAGTCAGCACATGCCATTCTTACAACTTCAGCTTCCACATGCCCATTCATATAACTTATTAAAATTTGTTGCAGTTGTCTACAGAGACTCATTTTGAAGAGTTAAATTTATTGTGTGTGCAGCTTTAGAGCGCTTCCTATTTGTAATAGTAAGAGCAACAATGTTAACTGAACTGTGTTGTGGAAAACACTCTTAGATTTAGCAGGGTTTTTTAATATAATTTTTTTTTCTGTATAGTGTTGCTCTTCCTGAAGGATTCTGTAAGGTATACTTGAAAATGTGTATAACGTTGGAAAGAATACATAACAATAATGCAACCTTAAGTGTTTGCAGGCAGAGGATATTTTCGTGTACAGAATAAACCAATGGATGACTAGTGACTTTGTTTACATTAGTCATTTGACCATGATGTTGGTACGGCAGTTGGTATGCCACTGAAACACCTGGACCACAGATGCATTCACATAGATGTTACCATCATATCTGCCTAAACTGTAAAACTACTTGCTCTGCAGTTAGATCAGGTAAAACACATATACATTGATTGGTGATAAAGTTCTGTGTTTTCCTTGAGAAATCGGGGCCTCTTCTGATACTAATTTCTTACTGTTAATGATTAGAACTCAAACCAAATGTTCCATGACTCAATCCTGCAAGGAAATTCCTGCTTTTCTTGCTAGACTTAGTCAAGATTAGGTTTGTTAGGTTTTGATCAGGATATAGTCTGTGCTGTTTTCTTAGTCATCATATGAGTGTGGAATGATGGTCCTCATTTTGTGAAGCACAGAAGAATCTGTTTGCTGGCTGTGTTTGAGATATTTAATTACAGTGTTAGTAAACTTTAAGCTTTGCAGCCAAAAAAATTAGGCAGACATCTTATTTACCTTGCATAACTTCAGTCAAACCCTGTTTCTATTTACTATCTGCTGGGAAACATCCTGCCTCCTCCTGCTCCCTCTACCCCAGAGCTCTTGTCTGTGGCTTTAGCTGAGAGCTTATTGCTGAAGTGTTTTCCCTGGCAAAGAGTACCATCTCTCACATGTCACCAGTCAACTATCTTTTCTTTCTAATTGAAGACAGCACTTTGTGCCCTTTTCCTTCTGACCTCCCTGCTGTTCCTAAAATCAGTTCTTAATGGACTTCAGTTGAAAAGCTCATCTTGCAACATGTTCTGAGTTCTATAGAGGATCTGTTGTTGGAGCCTGTTTCTAAAGAGCAGGATAGATGCATCCATTTCAAACTTCTAAACTTCTATTGTTAAGTAACAGTTATTACATTCTTAAACTTAAGAGTTCAGAGTTACAAAAGACCAAGCAAGTTTTTCTTCAAATGTTTTCACTTTTTTTAGTTGTGAAGTTGGCTTAGATTTTGACAGCTGTGATATTGAGTCATCTTAAAGAAGCAACAGTGAATTTTTATACCGATATGCATCATAGACTCTACCTAAATAATTGTTCTGTAGCTTCTAGAGTACTATAAATTAGAAAATCCCTCACTAACCATTACCATTTGTTGGTTTGCCTTATGTTATATGGCTACAGCTAATGTGTGGAGGAGTTATAAGTGCAGTGCTGTGTTTTGCTACGTAGTACAGCTGCTTACAAAGATGTAAGGAAGTGCAGGAAGTATTTCTATTTGGAAATAAATACTCTGGCAAAACTGCTGTGTAAGGGACTGGTGTCCTGGTTTATGCAATACTTGCTATCAACATAGGAATTTGGGGAGTGCATCTTGTAATTTTATTCTGTTTTTAATCCTTTACAGAATTAAAAAGCATATCTGGCCTAATGTCCCTGATCCATCCAAGAATAACATTGCTAAGTGATCTCCTCGAGTTCCAGCTAAGGTAATACTCATCTTTCTGCATCCTGTATCTTCCTAGTCTACAAGGTTTCAAATAAACTAACCAGTGGGTGTCTTCTCTCTTCTAACACGTGCAGACTTAAGGAAAAAAATCTGTGGGTGTTAAGTTTCAGGACATTGTGATATGATATGGTTAGAAGACTTTATTGCATCAATAGATTCAGCTTTAGAAATACATGGCCCTTAGCACAAGCTCACAGCATAGAGCAGGCTTTAACATTGTGAATTATATTCAGTTTACTAGTTTGAAGGGTCAAGACCTAATTATCTTACTCATTCACAGGAAATCAGGATTAAGTAAACAGAATTCATAATTCCCATTCTTAAAACCCTGAAGTGACTTGTTGCACAGTTAAGTCATAAATGAGAGAGCTCTAAATAAGAGTTCCTCATGGATGAGGAGATGGCAGCAAAATTTATGCCCTGTGTGGGGTGGATGACACAGCAAATTCTTTTCAATAAACTGTGGCAACTTCTATGAAGTGCTCTGATGTTGAATATGTTATTGGAAGTATTGTTTGTATGGCCTCAATACAGAATGTTCCTGTGCTGCACAGTAAATGGTTCTATGTTTATGGCTCTTCAGAATAATTAAAACTAGAGCAAAGCTTGCACACCCATTATGGTTTTAGTTTTGTTTCTGATACAAAATTTTAATTACACAGATATTCTATGATGTCCTTCATTTTGTAACAGATACTTTGGAGATACTGTCAAACTCAGTTAGGAGAAAACTTACATGAAGAATATCAAAGCAATTACAGACTAAAAATTCAGATATTTAATGAGGTAGGTTTGTTTTTTTTTAACCTAAATAACCTTCCTCTTGGGCATCATCCATCTCTCTCTTTCAGCATAACTTTAGTTCCAAAGATAAGATGTACCCAGAAGGTGACTTTACAGATGTAAGCATCGTAGAAATAGAAGCTTGATGACAAGACTTTAGAACAAGATCTAAAATCCTTTGACTTGCTTAAAAAGGAAAAAAGTACTTCAGAAGGGCACAGCAGTGGTATTGGAGGATCCTCATGCATGTCTTCTCCTAGGCAAAGCATCTGACAGCAACAAAGGTGAAACTACACAAAACACTTCAAGCACTGTACAGTATTCAACTGTAGTACTTAATAGCTATAGAGACCAAACACCTGTACAAGTCTTTTCAAGGTCTGAGTCAACTCAGCCACTGCTAGATTCAGAAGAGAGATCAGAGGATCACGCTGGAGGGAGTGACAATACAACACAGAGGCAGCAGTATTTCAAACAAAATTGTGGTCAGGATGAAACCAACACAGACAGGCCGTGCTTCAAAAGAGCAAAGCAAATTACTCCTGCTAATGAGGGGGATCTTGTTGGATTTGCACAACTGCAGATCTCGGGTCCGAGTTCACAGCCTTTGGGCCTTGGGCTGGAAAAAAATACCCAGGAAGCTGCTCTATCAGATGTTTTACAGACAAGTACTGAAGGACAAACTGTGAGACCTGAAACAGTGGAAGGAAATCCACTGTCAGTTGATGAAATGCTGAAAAAGTTACCTCCTGCAGACTGTGAGACAAGGGGGCTATATGCCTCAGTGAGATAAGAGACTGGCTCTATTTAGGCCTTCATTAATGCCTGTTCACACTTTCTCCTGTGTTTCTGATAAATTAAGCTAGGTATTTTTATCTGAATGCAGATAGAAATATTGAAATTAAGTGAAGAATAATTTGACAAAGTACAATAAGGACTGTGTTTCTGTGGAAAATTTGCAGTCCAGACCTACTGGAGATTTAGTTTTATGCACTACATAAAATCTTATTTGTCTGAATAGCTGAACAAGCCTTTGTGCTATCTTGCTTTTTTTGTCATGTCATATCAGATTTATGCATGACTGAAAATGGCAATCTTCAATTAATCGCATCAGCCAATAGACCTCCTAAAAGAAATACTTTGATTTGTGATGGTGTACAAGCCTAAAAAGCCAGCTTTAGTTGCTTGGAGCATCTTTGTGCAAAAGTAAGACTGAAGTTTAATATTCTAACATAGAAGAATACTTGCATCATATACTTTTCAGTAGCTTGAATGACTTTCTGAATTTTGACTTGGCCCACTGTCGCAGTTTCCAACTTACCAGACATGCAAATCATGTTCATACCCATTTAAAAATTATAAAAAATAAATAGAACTTGCTATGGTGTACAAATAAGAAAATGCCATGATTGCTTGACTCTGAATGCTACTATAGTAATTGATGTTCTGCCTACATTTAGATATGCGTGCACATGAACTATATAATAATTTGGCCTAAAAATGTGCCTTGCAACTTGACACACAGTGATTCAGTCTTCATGTTTAAAAGTTAAAAATCCAGATGAAAACACAGATAAACAGATTTAAAGGTTTTGTACCCAAATCACTGATTATACCATACCTCTTTGGTCATATAAATTGCTTTTAATATGTGCACCTTTGCTGTATACAGCTTGAGAGGTAAAAGTAATGAACTGTAAGTTTTTACCATTTTTCTAACTGCTCAGGAGAAAGGGAATATGATCTTTCTGATTGACTACAATGATTACTGTGTTGTAACTTCACTGCTAATGCTGCAGGACCTCCTGAAAACTGAAAGCAGCAAAACCCAAAGTATTGAAGTCCTTGAAGCTCTCAGAAGGGGGGGGGAGAGAAGAGAAAAAACAAACAAACAAACAAAAACCCACAAAAAGAAAAAATCCAACACACCACTATATTCTGAATTTGAAAGTTACTGGTACTATGTATCTATTATCCATCATGAGCCACAAATAACACTTATATGGTTGCTAAAATTCCTTTTTTCTTATGTCTCAATTCTCCTCTGTTCATACAGTTTGCATTTTATTGAAGATACACTTCTTGGAAACTGTCTCTACCAGGGTTTTAAAAAAAATGAAATTACATTAAAATAAACCCATTCCCCAGTGATAACTAGAAATTTTATGACATTCTTCTACATCTTTTTTTAACCTTGGTCTAGTCAGCTTTCTAATCTGACACTAATAAAACCTTAATTCAAAACACTAAATGCGGTGCTGTGAGAATAAAACAAGGGTTTTATTTCTCCTTCAGCAAAAGAACTATGTATTTAAGACCACCTGAAACTTTTTGTGCTGTGACCTCTGGTGCTGCTGTTCTGCAAAGCACTTGCTAAAGGCCCTGAAAAGACAGGTGTCAGTATAATTTCAACTTTCCTTGACTGCCAGCTTTGATGGAAGGACAGGTGTACATATAAATATTCACGTGTCTTCTGCTTTTGTTACAAAGAAATTCAATGCTAGAGTAAATTCATAAGATAACCTCTTGAAGTCTGGACTATTTAAAACAGATCATAGAATCATAGAATAGTTTGGGTTGGAAGGGACCTTTTAAAGGTCATCTAGTCCAACCCCCCTGCAATAAACAAGGACATCCTCAACTAGATCAGGTTGCCCAGAGCCCCGTCCAGCCTGACCTTGAATGTTTCCAGGGATAGGGCTTCTACTACCTCTCTGGGCAACCTGTTCCAGTGCTTTACCACCCTCATTGTGAAAAACTTCTTCCTTATATCTAGTCTAAATCTCCCCTCCTTTAGTTTAAAACCATTACCCCTTGTCCTATCACAGCAGGCCCTGCTAAAAAGTTTTTCCCCATCTTTCCTATAAGCCCCCTTTAGGTACTGAAAGGCTGCAATAAGGTCTCCCTGGAGCCTTCTCTTCTCCAGGCTGAACAAGCCCAACTCTCTCAGCCTGTCTTCATAGGAGAGGTGTTCCATCCCTCTGATCATTTTTGTGGCCCTCCTCTGGACTCAGTCCAACAGGTCCATGTCCTTCTTGTGTTGGGGGCTCCAGAGCTGGACACAGTACTCCAGGTGGGGTCTCACCAGAGCGGAGTAGAGGGGCAGAATCACCTCCCTCGACCTGCTGGCCACACTTCTTTTGATGCAGCCCAAGATATGGTTGGCCTTCTGGGCTGCGAGCGCACATTGCTGGTTCATGTCCAGCTTTTCATCCACCAGTACCCCCAAGTCCTTCTTGGCAGGGCTGCTGTCGATCCCTACATCCCCCAGCCTGTATTGATACTGGGGGTTGCTCCGACCCAGGTGCAGGACCTTGCATTTGTCCTTGTTGAACCTCTTGAGGTTCGCCCGGGCCCACCTCTCGAGCTTGTCCAGATAAAGAATGCTGAATCTTTAATAACACTTCAGTATTCCACAGTTCCTTTCTCCCAACAGTATTTTTTATCTAGGCACTTTTTTAAACTAAAAGGCTATGTTGCAGCTTACTATAACCACGTTTCTTCAAACCAGTCCCCTTCCTTTTCTCCCCACTCCACCTCAGCACCTTCAAATTCTCCCCTAGAGGGCAAAGGCGTAATGAAAACTATGCTGTCACTAGACAGCAGAGAACATCTTTTGGTTTTTTAGAGGTCAAAGGAGCATTCCTTTGTCAGAACACATTCCTCTTGGAAAATAATAGCAGTTAGTTTACTGGGGGATGGGTAGTCTTTTCTATGCAAGCTTCATAGTGACTGTAGAAACCACAAGTAAAAGGAAAAGTCTCTGAGCAGTGTGCATGCTTATTTGAACTACCCTGTAGCCACATGCATCTAATCCACTTTCTGCTCATCTCTGAAATACCATGGGCCACAACCTGGCTACTTAGTCTGAACATTGCTTCAAAGGCCTGGAAGTTTTAAAAAACATACTGATGATTTTTTTTGTGTGTGTGATCCAGTGATACTAACTTCTGATAGCATATATCATATTTGAGGGACAACTTCAGTTATTCCCAAAGTTGCTATTCTCCTTTGTTGTGTAAAGGGAAGGCATTTTGTTCTCAGTTGGTGTTAATCATGGACCATTTCCAAAGTTAAACAGTTTAAAGATCTCATTTTCAAATGTCTGTGCTAACAGTTCTGGCCTGTCACTTCTGGCATCTATCTTTCTTTTTGTTGTTTAGGGGTCAGTGGTAATACATTCTTGTACAATTCTGTAAGTTTATCCTGGAGAGAATTCTGGCTGGCAGAATTATATTCTGTCTTTCAGTCTTGTGTGCTTATCTAGGGCTAAAATACTAAAGACTAAGCAAGAGATACTTGTGGGTGAACAGCTTATAGAAGCCACAATACATATGAATAACAGGTTTACAGCTCGTTCATAAATCTGAGCCAAAGATATTATATCATGCAGTGTTCAGGGCTGTCCTGGTTTAGGCCGGGTCGGAGCTAGTTTTGTCTTCAGCAGCTACCGTGTTTTGGATTTAGTGTGAGAAGAATGGTGATAGCACACTGATGTTGCTGGTTGCAGGACATTTTGCAGTTTCCCAGGTTTTGCTAATGTGCAGGTGCAAAAACTTGGGAGGGGTATAGCCAGAATAGTTGATCCAAACTGGCCAAAGAGAGTATTCCATACCATAGACGTCATGCCCGATATAAGTGAGGGTTGGTCGGTGGGCCACTAGGCTTTTGAGACCCTTAACTTGCCTTAATAGTTAAGCTTCCCTTCGGGTTGCTTTTTGTTTCCATATTTTTCCTTTTTGTTTTTCATTCATTCGTTCGGCTGTTTGTTCCCTCGCCTGCTCTCTCTGGAACTTGCTGTGCTGGGATAGCTGGGGGGGGATACCCCTGCTCCCTGCCTGCTGCTCGGGACGGGCTGTATTGGTCGTCGGGTGGTGAGAAATTGTGTATCGTTTGTTTTATATATTCTATTATCCTTATATATATTATCATTATTATCATTATTAATATATTTTTATATTTTTCCTTTGCTGTCCTGGTGAGCTGCTTTTATCTCAACCCGCGAGTTTTCCTTTCTCTCCGATTCTCCTCCCCACCCCAACAGGGAGAGGGGGAGTGAGCGAGCGGCTGCGTGGTATTGGGTTACAATTTGGGGTTAAACCATGACAGTCCTTTTTGGCGCCCAATGTGGGGCTCAAGAGGGGTCCGGCTAGCTCAGCTGAGAGAGCATCAGATTGAGGGTCCAGGGTTTAAAGCCCCTGATCAGGCTCAAAGGGTTGAGATAACATCAGACTTGACCAGTGTGTGTTAAAAGAATTTGTTATAAGCATCCATTGTATTACTTTGATTGCCGCTGGTCACAATGTTATTTTATTTCTTTAGAGAGTTGTTCTCAGATTTGTACCATGCAGCACCTAACTTACTGTTTATGCTGTTTATCAGTATTTATGTGTGGTTTGTTACCTCTGGGCGTTGGATTAAGGTTATTGCTTCGGTGTGTGCTTTAGCACTGGCTTATGGCGTGATAAAATCATTGGTGTTTAGACCAGTTTACTACCTGTATTCATATACGATGGGGGAGGGCGATGTGCAGAACGAAGCGGCACCAACGGTTACAGCTTCGTACTTCGGGAGCAATCTGGTGGGGACTATCAGTAATTATTCCTTTATTTTCTCCTTCCCGGGGGGTCAGCAGGGGGAAACTTCCTCCTTTGCTTTCCCTTTCCCCCTCCTGGGTAAAAATGCCTTCCTTTGATTTCTCGTTGCCCTCCTGGTTAGTTACGGGAGTTTCTGAAAACTTGGAATACCTCTGGGATGTTCGGACCGGCTTGCTACTCCTATCACTAGGAATGAATTTGTGTCTAATTTTGCTTAGAAGCCGGTGCAGGCGTAGGCGCAGGGCCACCCCAGTTCCCTGCTACAGCCCCCGCGGCCGCGCCGTCCCCCGCCACGGGCGCCGAGGCCGGCCCACGCTCCGCTATGTGTGCCGGGGCTGCTCCGCTCCTCGCCACACGGGCACCCCGGCTGCCCCGGCCCCGACCACCGCCGCAGGCACCGCGGCCCCCCAGGTCCCGCCAAGGCCCCCGCGACCGTCCCAGCCCCCGCTGCGGCCCCCGCGGCCGCGCCAGCCCCCGCCATGGGCGCTGCAGCTGCTCCACCCCCCGCCGTGGGCACCGCGGCCTCCACCCCCTGCTATGGGCATCGCAGTCGCTCCAGCCCCTGTTGCGGCCGCTCCACCCCACGCCGCGGCTGTGCCACTCCCCGCCACGGGTATCGCCGCTGCCCCACCCCTTGCTACGGGCACCGCGGCCGCTCCCACCCCCTGCTGTGGGCATCGCTGCTGCCCCAGTCCCCACCATGGGCACCACGGCTGTTCAAGCCCCAGCTATGAGCGCCGTGGCTGCTGTGACAGGCACTGCAGATCCACCCGTGCCGTTATCAGTTGCCCCTGTACAAAAGAAGAAAAGCACAAAGAAATCAGCTCGTGCCCCGAAAGATGAGGATGAACCAGGGACATCACAAGAACAGGGAGAGGCAGAAGCAGAGATAATCACCCGACCCCTATCCCTGACTGAGCTGCCAGATATCCGAAAAGATTACAGCTGTAATCAAGGTGAGCAGCTTGTCACCTGGCTGCTCTGATGCTGGGAGAACAGGGCCAGTAGCCTGGAACTAGAGGGCAGGGAAGCCAGGCAGCTGGGATCCCTGTCTAAGGAAGCAGCCATTGACAGGGCAATTGGAAGAGAGGCAGAAGCCCGCAGTCTCTGGAGGAGACTCCTGTCAGGTGTGAGGGACAGGTATTTCTTTAAGGAAGATATTATATGCCACCCAAAGAAGTGGATCACTATGGAGGGAGGTATTCAGTTTCTGAGGGAATTAGCTGTGCGGGAATTGATTTACCATGACCTGGATGACCCGCAGACACCTGTAGATCCAGATGAGGTCCAATGTACCCGACCCATGTGGCGGAAGTTTGTACAGAGTGCACCATCATCGTATGCCAACTCATTGGCAACAATGGGTTGGAAAGACGATGAGGCACCACCGGTGCGTGCAGTGGCTAACCAACTCTGACAGTATGAAGACAATCTCTCTTCCTCCATACGGGCCTGTGTCTCGGCTGTGGAAAAAGTGGCCGAAAGAACGTGCCAGGAGTTTCATCAACTCAAAGAGGAAAGGTCCTACTTCCCACCTGTATGGACCAGAATCTCAGCTGTTAGGAGAAAATTTTCCCCTGCTCAAGAGAGACGATACACACGGCGAGGTACCCTGTGGTTTTACCTCCGTGACCATGGAGAGGACATGAGGAAGTGGGATGGAAAACCCACCTCGACCCTAGAGGCAAGGGTACGTGAGTTGAAAAAGAAAACAGCCACAAATAAGGGTTCTTCCAGGAAAATTGCTGCTCCAGTCTCCAGTGGGCAGTTCCCCAGATGGGGTAGAAGGGCTTCTGATTCGTATTAACAAGAAATGAGAAACAGGGATGAGATTGGACCCCATGCATGCCACACGAACCCATTGGTTGATAGCGGGTACTATAATCAGAATTAGAGGGGCCCTGCCTCCAGCCAGGTGGAGGAGAGGGACCACCGAGTTTACTGGACTGTGTGGATTCGATGGCCTGGCACATCAGCCCCCCAGAAGTACAAGGCTCTAGTGGACACTGGTGCACAGTGCACCCTAATGCCATCGAACTATAGAGGGGCCGAACGCATTTCTATTTCTGGAGTGACATGGGGGTCCCAAGAGTTAACTTTATTGGAGGCCGAAGTGAGCCTAACTGGGAAGAAGTGGCAAAGGCACCCCATTGTGACTGGCCCAGATGCTCCGTGCATCCTTGGCATAGACTACCTCAGGAGAGGGTATTTCAAGGACCCAAAAGGGTGGGCTTTTGGTATAGCTGCTGTGGAGACAGAGGACATTAAGCAGCTGTCCACCTTGCCCGGTCTTTCAGAGGATCCTTCCATTGTGGGGTTGCTGAGGGTCAAAGAGCAACAGGTACCAATTGCTACCACAACAGTGCACCGGCAGCAATATCGCACCAACCGAGACTCCCTGACCCCCATCCATAAACTGATTCGTCCACTGGAAAGCCAGGGAGTGATCAGCAAGAGTCGTTCACCCTTTAACAGTCCTATATGGCCAGTGCGGAAATCTAACAGAGGATGGAGATTAACAGTGGACTATCGTGGCCTGAATGAAGTCACGCCACCACTGAGTGCTGCCGTGCCGGACATGCTAGAACTTCAGTACGAACTGGAGTCCAAGGCAGCCAAGGGGTATGCCACATTTGACATTGCTAATGCTTTTTTCTCAATTCCTTTGGCAGCAGAGTGCAGGCCACAGTTTGCTTTCACCTGGAGGGGCATCCAGTACACCTGGAATCGACTGCCCCAGGGGTGGAAACACAGCCCCACCCTTTGCCATGGACTGATCCAGACTGCACTGGAAAAGGGTGGAGCTCCAGAACACCTGCAATACATTGATGACACCATCATGTGGGGCAACACAGCAGCAGAAGTTTTTGAGAAAGGACAGAAAATAATCCACATCCTTCTGAGAGCTGGCTTTGCCATAAAATGAGGTAAGGCCAAAGGACCTGCACAGGAGATCCAGTTCCTAGGAATAAAATGGCAAGATGGACGTTGTCAGATCCCAATGGACGTAATCAACAAGATAACAGCAATGTCTCCACCAACTAACAAAAAGGAAACCCAAGCTTTCTTAGGCGTTGTGGGTTTCTGGAGAATGCATATTCCAAATTACAGTTCTATTGTAAGCCCTCTCTATCAAGTGACCCGGAAGAAGAACCATTTTAAATGGGGCCCTGAGCAATGACAAGCCTTTGAACAAATTAAACAGGAGATAGTTCATGCAGTAGCCCTTGGGCCAGTTCGGGCAGGGCAAGATGTTAAAAATGTGCTCTACACCACAGCCGGGGAGAATGGCCCTACCTGGAGCCTCTGGCAGAAAGCACCAGGGGAGACTTGAGGTTGACCCCTGGGGTTTTGGAGCTGGGGATACAGAGGATCTGAGGCCCACTACACTCCAACTGAAAAAGAGATCTTGGCAGCATATGAAGGGGTTCGAGCTGCTTCGGAGGTGGTTGGTACTGAAGCACAGCTCCTCCTGGCACCCCGACTGCCGGTGCTGGGCTGGATGTTCAAAGGGAGAGTCCCCTCTACACATCATGCCACCGATGCCACATGGAGTAAGTGGGTCGCACTGATCACACAACGAGCTCGAATAGGAAACCCCAGTCGCCCAGGAATTCTGGAAGTGATCACGGACTGGCCAGAAGGCAAAGATTTTGGAATGTCACCAGAGGAGGAGGTGATGCGTGATGAAGAGGCCCCACCATATAATGAACTACCAGAAGATGAGAAGCGATATGCCCTGTTCACTGATGGATCCTGCCATATTGTAGGAAAACATCAAAGGTGGAAAGCTGCCGTGTGGAGTCCTACATGAAGAGTTGCAGAAGCCACTGAAGGACAAGGTGAATCGAGTCAGTTTGCAGAGGTGAAAGCCATCCAGCTGGCTTTAGATATTGCTGAGCGAGAAAAGTGGCCAAAGCTCTACCTCTATACTGACTCCTGGATGGTGGCGAATGCCCTGTGGGGGTGGTTACAGCAATGGAAGCAGAGCACCTGGCAGCGCAGAGGCAAACCTATTTGGGCTGCTGAACTGTGGCAAGATATTGCTGCCCAGCTAGAGAAGCTTGTTGTAGAAGTATGTCATGTAGATGCCCACGTACCTAAGAGTCGGGCCACTGAGGAACATCAAAACAACCAGCAGGTGGATCAGGCTGCTAGGATTCAAGTGGCGCAGGTGGATCTGGACTGGCAACGTAAGGGTGAATTATTTATAGCTCAGTGGTCCCATGACACCTCAGGCCATCAGGGAAGAGATGCAACATATAGATGGGCTTGTGACCAAGGGGTGGACTTAACTATGGACACTATCGCACAGATTATTCATGAGTGTGAAACATGTGCCGCAATCAAGCAATCCAAGCGATTAAAGCCTATCTGGTATGGAGGACAATGGCTGAAATATAAATATGGGGAGGCCTGGCAGATTGACACTCCCACAGACCCGCCAAGGCAAGCGCCATGTGCTTACAATGGTGGAAGCAACCACGGGATGGCTGGAAACATATCCCGTGCCCCATGCCACCGCCCGGAACACTATCCTGGGCCTTGAAAAGCAAGTCTTATGGAGACATGGCACCCCAGAAAGAATTGAGTCAGACAACGGGACTCATTTCCGAAACAACCTCATAGACGCCTGGGCCAAAGAGCATGGCATTGAGTGGGTGTATCACATCCCCTATCATGCACCAGCCTCTGGGAAAATCGAACGGTACAATGGACTACTGAAAACTACACTGAGAGCAATGAGTGGTGGAACCTACAAAAATTGGGACACACATTTAGCAAAAGCCACCTGGTTAGTCAACACTAGAGGATCCACCAATCGGGCTGACCCTGCCCAGTCAAAACCTTTGCATACTGTAGAAGGGGATAAAGTTCCTGTGGTGCATGTAAAAAACATGCTGGGGAAGACAGTCTGGGTTATTCCTGCCTCGGGCAAAGGCAAACCCATCCGTGGGATTGCTTTCGCTCAAGGGCCTGGATGCACTTGGTGGGTGATGCAGGAGGATGGAGAAGTCCGCTGTGTACCTCAAGGAGATCTGATTTTAGGTGAAAATAGCCAATAGTCTGAACTGTGTGATGTTAATTGCTATAATATACTGTATATAATCATTTATATAATGTATATATTGTATATAATCATGTATATAATCATTTCTAGAGTTGTGTTCTATATCAAAGGTATTACAGTAAGAATCACCCGAATCAATGAAGAGCGACCTCTGATGAAACTGAGCAAAGTGCAGCAGTGATTGACTGACTTCAACAACTGGTGCACAGTCGAGATTGACATCTTTGACCTGCTGACTGCAGACAAGCTACACCAGCTGTGCCAGATACACCAGCTATAAGTTCCAGATGCAGCATGCAACAATCTGACACCGCACACCATCTCTCCTGCCCTGAAAGACTGTCAAGACAGATGGAACCTGAAATCATGGACTAAATGAACTCAATAGACATTTTGGAGGGATGGTCCATAGACTAAGGGAATGATATCTGTGTGTGTGTATTAAAGTCATCAAGTGGCAGTGATTAACTGGGAAGTGAGAGGCCTGAGCATGACATAAATGGTATGGAATAAGGGGTGGATACTGTCCTGGTTTAGGCCGGGTCGGAGCTAGTTTTGTCTTCAGCAGCTACCGTGTTTTGGATTTAGTGTGAGAAGAACAGTGATACTACACTGATGTTGCTGGTTGCTGCTAAACAACCAAGGACATTTTGCTGTTTCCCAGGTTTTGCTAATGTGCAGGTGCAAAAACTTGGGAGGGGTATAGCCAGAATAGTTGATCCAAACTCGCCAAAGAGAGTTCCATACCATAGACGTCATGCCTGCTATAAGTGAGGGTTGGTCGATGGGCCACTAGGCTTTTGAGACCCTTAACTTGCCTTAATCGTCAAGCTTCCCTTCGGGTTGCTTTTTGTTTCCATATTTTTCCTTTTTGTTTTTCGTTCGTTTGTTTGGCTGTTCATTCCCTCGCCTGCTCTCTCTGGAACTTGCTGTTCTGGGATAGCTGGGGGGGGATACCCCTGCTCCCTGACTGCTGCTCGGGACGGGCTGTATCGGTCGTCAGGTGGTGAGAAATTGTGTATCATTTGTTTTATATATTCTATTATCCTTATATATATTATTATTATTATCATTATTAATATATTTTTATATTTTTCCTTTGCTGTCCTGGTGAGCTGTTTTTATCTCAACCCGCGAGTTTTCCTTTCTCTCCGATTCTCCTCCCCACCCCACTGGGGAGGCGGGGAGCGAGCGAGCGGCTGCATGGTATTGGGTTACAATTTGGGGTTAAACCATGACAAGGGCTTAACTTGATTTTATACTTTGGATGGTAACAATCTAATTGTATCAAACAGTTGCACACAGGTTTTTAGAGTATATCTGTAATGTAATGCATTATATCAGTCCACTGAAATTCTCTGAACTTGGCCCTAACATCATAATTAAGGGAAAAGCTTCCCCCCCCCAGTAACTATGGTGCACTTTACAAAATAAAGGCATCATTAAAGTAAAATCACACTTCAGTATTGATACTTTCATGTCCATCTTGATTACCTGGACTGGAATTTTTCAAGTAGGCATGGGAGAATAGTTGTGAAGACCTTGTTACTTTGGTAGCAGGGAAGGGGAGGCTGGTAAGAATAAAATATTTTTCCTGTATTAGCATGTTTGAAACTTCTCTTAAGTGCAGGCTGGCTAATTGTACCTCTGTTTACAAGAAAAGTTAATATATTTATCTCTGTAGTAGCTTGTGGTTATTCTGTTAGAACAGGAGGTTGTCTGGGTTGTTTCTGGGGTGTGTTGGCTCTTTTTCAGGGCAGTTAGCCTGGGAACATCCTCTCCCACTGTAGTGAAAGTCTTGGGGTTGTTTCATATGCCTACTGTAGTAAACTAAACTACCTGTTAAGCCTTAACCTGGCAATGCAATGCAAAGCACAGCAGAGCAAAATGTTTTTAAACTTAGTTCTGGATTGTTTGTGACAAGCATGTGCCTATCCATGCTACAGCAGCCTAGCAAAATGCTAATTATCTAGACTTGCAAAAACTTTGGTTCCATCATGGAGCCAAAAGGTCAGGTGCTCCCTTAGCTTCATTTATAGCTCCCCTGGGAGGAAGGGGGAGTTTGCATGCGAGGGCTGAGTCCAGTTCTTGGGCACTGGAGATGCCCCATAGCCTGGGATGGGTTTTGCAGCTTCAGCTTTGACTGTAAATCATGAGCACCACCAGATGGTTAAAACTTACATTAGTGTGCTCAATATGTGGGAATCATCACGCTAATTTAACTTCAGTAATTTAGAATATCCAAGACCCACATCAATATATGCTGCTATGGTATTGACTTCACTGTGGGATCTGAATCCCCAGTGATTCTCCAATTGTTATAGTCAGACCTGCTCCAGGACATACAAGTTTTAAATTGTAATTTATATGCATTAAATGGGACTAAATATACTAGTTTATTTTCCCTCTGAGACAGTTGTAATTGAGATTAACTGTGATTTGGATAAATTCCTTTAAATATGTGAAAAAGTTCTCCTGATTGATGGATTGTAAAACTTCATTAATCCCCTGTAACCTCTTGTCTGATTGGCAGGATGGATTCATATAGCCATTTTAAATTCCAAGAGTTGCTTTTAACGTTATTTGGAAGCAGTTTATAACAAAAATGTTGAGTCTCTTGTCATGAAACAGCCAGTTGGGAATTACAGTCAAACCCATAGTCTTCAGTTTAGCTCTTGATCCAGAAAACTGCAGTAAGGTGGAGGTATAAGTGCAGAAGTATGGAGAAGGGCAAAATTAAATACCCTACATTTGTTTCACAAATTTCCATTTCTCTTCCTTAAAAGTAAAAGGATCAGTGTGGGGTTTTTTTTTAAAACAAAAAAAAAAGGCTAAAATGTGCATATATGTATGCTTTCTTTGTTTCCTTTGTAGTACTTGTGCAATCTGAGCCATTCCTACAAATGAAAGAAGCATTGCTGACTTAAATGGACAAGGATGCATTTTAAGGCTGTAAGATTTGATATAGACAATTTTTAAATTAATGACTAAGGGCCAGATCTCAATGATCATCCATTTCCCCCCTTAATTTTAGTGCAGAGAGAGGGTAGGCAATAAATCATAGAATCATAGAATCATAGAATAGTTCTGGTTGGAAGAGACATCCAAGATCATTGAGTCCAACTGTTAACCTATCACTACCAAGTCCACCACTAAATCATATCCCTTAGGGCCACATCTAAATGTCTTTTGAATACCTCCAGGGATGGTGACTCCACTTCTGTGATTCTGTGATAGATCTTTGTGTTTAAAGTCATTCCACTACCTAAGACCAGCCCTCACACAATCAAGTTTTAGCCTTAGTACAGAGAGCTCCACTGTGCAATGGAGCAACCACAGTCTGGAGCCTGGAGTTAGGCACCCCCCGTGCTGTCCCTGCTACACTCTGCAGTTGAGGACCAAGAACGAGCTCCATTTGAAATTCTGTGCCTTGTAAGCCAACTATCATACAACCTGAAGAGGCATGTCATGTGATTTTGTTCTGCACTAACTGGAACATTGTTACAGCCTGTCCAAAACATGAGGAAGGTGTGAATAACCATGGCCAGTCATAATTTCTCTGACTAGGACTATTCCCTTGCTCACTGGAAATGACAGAAAGTGTCACTTACATGTGTTTTTTTTAAGAGTTCAACATCTGTCCTGGTTTCGGCTGGGACAGAGTTAATTTTCTTCCTAGTAGCTGGTATAGGGCTGTGTTTTGGATTTAGTACGAGAATAATGTTGATAACACACTGATGTTTTTAGTTGTTGCTAAGTAGTGCTTATACTAAGTCAGGGACTTTTCAGCTTCCCATGCTCTGCCAGCGAGGAGGTGCACAGGAAGCTGGGAGGGAGCATAGCCAGGACAGCTGACCCAAACTGGCCAAGGGGATATTCCATACCATATGATGTCATGCTCAGTATATAAACTGGGGGAGTTGACCAGGCTGGCGTGATCACTGCTCGGGGACGGGCTGGGCATCGGTCAGCGGGTGGTGAGCAAATGCATTGTGCATCACTTGTTTTGTATATTCTTTTAACATTATGGTTATTATTTTTACTCTCTCTTCCTTTGCTGTCTTATTAAACTGTCTTTATCTCAACCCACAAGTTTTACCTTTTTTCCATTCTCTTCCCCATCCCACTGGCAGGGAGGAGTGAGCAAGCAGCTGTGTGGTACTTAGTTGCTGGCTGGGGTTAAACCACGACAGTCATTTTTGGCACCCAATGTGGAGCCCGAAGGGTTTGAGATAACAACAGATTAACCAGAGCATATTAAGGAATTTATATCTGTTAACAGTTGCGGGTCACGATATTGATTCATCTGTTCTTGATATTAGTTTATCTGATTTGCACCATGCTCTTGTTTTTGCTGTGCATGTTAAAGATTGGTGCTGGCTTTTGCAGTTTGCTGTGCTCTGCAATGATTAGTGATGTTTTGCCTGGGAGATTTGTTTTTAGGATACTGACCATGAGCTTTATCTGGTATTTGAGCTTTGTACTGAAGCCATTACTGTACTTTGGGTACCATCTCGTGGAGACAATTAGCAATTACATCTCTTCCTCTGAGAGGTTTTTTATGGAGGAAATACAGAATAGCACCATGATTATCTTCTTCCGTGATGTTTCCTCCTTCATTACAATAACTTAAATTTAAAATACTTCTATTGGTATTTCTTGGGAATATTGTTTCGGTTTTGTCTAAGATTAGCAAGCAATTTAAGAATATCATCCAGATAACCCGAGGCTGGATAGTTATGAGTGGCAGGGTATGTGAAATAGCATGGGCAAATGCCTAGGATGGTGGGCACCTCCAGTGTTTTGGAACTTCACCCCTGAACAAGTGCAGAATCCTGAAAAACTAGTAGAATATTTGGAAGAAGTATGCTGTCACCCTGGCAATTCCAAGGAGACAGAAATCATTGCAATGCGCTGGGGCCTGGCCCATGCCTACCGAGCCCTGTTCAACAGTATTCAGTACCCTCAAAGGGAAGAGAGGGTCTCTGGATCTGACGACAACACGACAAGCACTGTGGTTACCTCAACCCCTGCGACAGGCACTGCAGCTGAACCAGAGAACCAACCCATGCTGGTATCAGTCACTCTTATACAAAAGAAGAAATCTTGGAAGTGGAAGTCAGCTCATTTAGTAAGGGATGAAGAAGCTGCTTCTAAGAGGGATCAGGAGGAAGAAATGGAGGAGGCAGACTACTCCGAAGCAGGGCCATCACAAGAACAGGAGAGGGAAGAGAGGCAGACACTGCTTGGGAAGGAGGAAGAGGAAGAACTCATAAATGGGGAGGTAACCACTCGATCCCTATCCCTGAGTGAGCTGCGAGATATGCGAAAAGATTTCAGCTGCCCTCCAGGCGAGCACTTTGTCACTTGGCTGCTCCAATGCTGGGATAACCGGGCCAGTACTCTGGAATTAGAGGGTAGGGAAGCCAAGCAGCTGGGATCCCTTTCTGGGGAAGGGGGCATTGACAAAGTGATTGGAAAAGGGGCACAAGCCCTCAGCCTCTGGAGGCGACTCCTGTCAGGCGAGAAGGAAAGATATCCCTTCAAGGAAGATGTTACATGTCACCCAGGCAAGTGGACTACCGTGGAGAGAGGTATCCAGTACCTGAGGGAAATAGCTGTGCTGGAGGTGATTTATGATGACCTGAACAATGAGCAGTTATCCAACTATCCAGATGAAGTCAAGTGCACGCAACCCATGTGGCGGAAGTTTGTACAGAGCGCACCATCATCTTATGCCAACTCATTGGCAGTAATGACCCGGAAAGACGGAGAGGAACAAACGGTGGATGAATTGGTTGGTCAGCTTCAGCAATACAAAGAGAGTCTCTCTTCCTCCCTACAGGCCTGCGTCTTGGCTGTAGAGAAACTGCCAGTAGAGAAACCATCCAAGCAACTGTCCCGGGAGTTCCAACGATTCATAGAGGATATGTTCTGCTCCCTATTCGTATGAACCAGTATCATCTCATCTATTAGGAGTAAGCATTCCTCTGCTCAAGAGAGAGGATATAGAGGGTACACACCATGGGCCACCCTGTGGTTTTAACTGTGTGACCACAGAGAGGACATGAGGAAGTGGGATGGAAAAATCTACCTCGACCCTAGAAGTACGGGTATGTGAGTTGCAAGGAAAAACAATCGCAAAAGGGGATTCGGGTTCTTCCAGGAAAAATGTCGCTCCAGTTTCCAGCGGGCAGTTCCCCAGACATAGTAGAAGGGCTGATCTTACTTCTGATCCTCTTGAAGGGACTCCTGATTCGTATTTACAAGTGAGTAACGAATACTATGACCAGGATCAGAGGGGCCCTGCCTCCAGCCAGGTAGAGGAAAGGGACAACCAGGTTTATTAGACTGTGTGGATTCGATGGCCTGGCACATCAGACCCACAGGAATATAAGGCTCTAGTGGACACCGGTGCAAAATGAACCCTAATGCCATCAAGCTATAAAGGGGCAGAACCCGCTTGTATTTCTACAGAGGCAGGGGGATCCCAACAGCTAACTGTATTGGAAGCTGAAGTGAGTCTGACTGGGAATGAGTGGCAAAAGCACCCCATTGTGACTGGCCCAGAGGCCCCATGCATCCTTGGCATAGACTACCTCAGGAGAGGGTATTTCAAGGAACCAAAAGGTTACTACTGGTGGGCTTTTGGTATTAGCTGCTGTAGAGACAGAGGACATTAAGCAGCTGTCTACCTTACCCAGTCTCTCGGAGGACCCTTTTGTTATGGGGTTGCTAAGAGTCGAAGAACAACGGGTGCCAATTGCTACCACAACGGTGCACCGGCGGCAATACTGCACCAACCGTGACTCCCTGATCCCCATCCATAAGCTGATTCGTCAACTGGAAAGCAGGGAGTGATCAGCAAGACTCGCTCATCCTTTAACACTCCTATACGGCCAGTGCAAAAGTCTAATGGAGAGTGGAGACTACGAGTAGACTATTGTGGCCTGAATGAAGTCACGCCACCACTGAGTGCTGCCATGCCAGACATGCTAGAACTTCAGTATGAACTGGAGTCCAAGGCAGCCAAGTGGTATGCCACATTTGACATTGCTAATGCTTTTTTCTCAATTCCTTTGGCAGCAGAGTGCAGGCTGCAGTTTGCTTTTACTTGGAGGGGCGTCCAGTACACCTGGAATCGACTGCCCCAGGGGTGGAAACACAGCCCCACCCTTTGCCATGGACTGAGCCAGACTGCACTGGAAAAGGGTGGAGCTCCAGAACACCTGCAATACATTGATGACATCATTGTGTGGGGCAACACAGCAGAAGTTGTTTTCTGAGAAAGGAGAGAAAATAGTCCAAATCCTTCTGAAAGCTGGCTTTGCCATAAAACGAGGGAAGGTCACAGGACCTGCACAGGAGATCCAGTTCCTAGGAATAAAATGGCAAGATGGACATCGTCAGATCCCAATGGATGTGATCAACAAAATAGCAGCTATGTCTCCACCAACTAACAAAATGGAAACACAAGCTTTTCTTAGGCATTGTGGGTTTCTGGAGAATGCATGTTACAGATTACAGTCTGACTGTAAGCCCTTTCTATCATGTGACCTTGAAGAAGAACACATTTTAAATGGGGCCCTGAGCAACGACAAGCCTTTGAACAAATTAAACAGGAGATAGTTCATGCAGTAGCCCTTGGGCCAGTCTGGGCAGGGCAAGACGTTAAAAAATGTGCTCTACACTGCAGCTGGGGAGAATGGCCCTACCTGGAGCCTCTGGCAGAAAGCACCAGGGAATACTTGAAGTCGACCCCTGGGGTTTTGGAGATGGGGATATAGAAGATCCGAGGCCCACTCTACTCCAACTGAAAAAGAGATTTTGGCAGCATATGAAGGGGTTCGAGCTGCTTCGGAGGTGGTTGGTACTGAAGCACAGCTCCTCCTGGCACCCCGACTGCTGGTGCTGGGCTGGATGTTCAAAGGGGGAGTCCCCTCTACACATCATGCAACTGATGCCACATGGAGTAAGTGGGTCACACTGATCACACAGTGGGACCTTCAAACATTGCGATAAATATTTAGCAAAAGCCACCTGGTTAGTCAACACCAGGGGATCCACCGATCGAGCTGGCCCTGCCCAACCAAAACTTTTACGTACTGTAGAAGAGGATAAAGTCTCTGTGGTGCACATAAAAAATATGCTGGGGAAGACAGCCTGGGTTATTTCTGCAAAGGCAAACCCATCTGTGGAATTGCTTTTGCTCAGGGACCTGGGTGCACTTGGTGGGTGATGCAGGAGGATGGGGAAGTTCCATGTGTACCTCAAGGAGATTATTTTAGGTGAAAATAGCCAATAGTTTGAACTGTATGATGTTAATTGATATAATATACTGTATGCCATCATTTCTATAGTTGTTATATGTCATATCAAAGGTATTACAGTAAGAATCACCCGGATCAATGAAGAGCGAACTTTGATGAAATCGAGCGAAGTGTAGTGCTGATGGAACCTGAACTGGCTTCAGCAACTGGCGCCCAGTCAAGATCGACATCTTCAACCCGCAGACCATGGACAGGATACACCAGCCATGCCAGACACACCAACTATAAGCTCTAGATGCAGCATGCATCAATCCAACACCACACACCATCTCTCCTGCCCTGAAAGACTGTTAGGACAGTCGGAGTCCAAAATCATGGACTCAGTAGACATTTTAGAGGGATGGCTCATATACCAAGGGAATGATATCTGTGTGTATATGTCAAAGACAGAAAAAGTGGCAGTGATTAATAGGAAAGTGTGGGACCTGAGCATGACGTAAATGGTATAGAATAAGGGGTGGATACTGTCCTGGTTTCGGCCAGGATGGAGCTAGTTTTCTTCCCAGTAGCTACTGTGGTTTGGATTTAGTATGGGATTTGGTATGTGAAGAATGTTGATAATACACTGATGTTATTAATTGTTGCTAAGAGATCAAGGACTTTTTCCAGCTTCCCAGGTTTTGCTAATGTGCAGGTGCAGAAACCTGGGAGGAGTGTAGCCAGTACAGTTGACCCAAACTGGCCAAAGAGAGTATTCCATACCATAGACATCATGGCCAGTATATAAGTGGGGGTCAGCTGACGGGCCGGGCTCCCTCCCTCCCTCTCTCTCTCTCTCTGGCTCTTGGGTACTTGGGATTCTGAGATCGCTGCTTGGGAAATCGCTGTTCCAAGATTGCTGCTTGGGATCATTCCAAGATCACTCTCAGTTTCACTCCACGATCACTGCTCGGGACGGTCTGTATCGGTTGTTGGGTTGTTGGGCGGTGAGAAATTGTGCATTGTTCATTTTGTATATTCTATTATCATTACATTTTATTATTATTAATGTAGAATATTATTATTATATTTTCCTTTGCTGTCCTAGTAAACTGTCTTTATCTCAACCCACGAGTTTTCCTTTCTTTCTGATTCTCCTCCCCATCCTACTGGGGAGGAGGGGAGTGAGTGAGCGGCTGCGTGGTACTTAGCTGCCAGCTGAGTGTAAACCACAACAACCACCGATTGCTCTCAGTGTAGTTTTCAGTAGTCCATTGTACCGTTCGATTTTCCCAGAGGCTGGTGCATGATAGGGGATGTGATACACCCACTCAATGCCATGCTCTTTCACCCAGGTGTCTATGAGGTTGTTTCGGAAATGAGTCCCGTTGTCTGACTCAATTCTTTCTGGGGTGCCATGTCGCCATAAGACTTGCTTTTCAAGGCCCAGGATAGTGTTCCGGGCGGTGGCATGGGGCACGGGATACATTTCCAGCCATCCCGTGGTTGCTTCCACCATTGTAAGCACATGGCGCTTGTCTTGGAGGGTCTGTGGGAGTGTGATCCCACAATCGGGAGTGTGACTAGCAATAACAGCTATAAATTCAATCATCTAGCACATTCCAATCAAATCTGTCATTATCTCAAATCCTTCGAGCCCCATGTTGGGCACCAAAAAGGACTGTCGTGGTTTAACCCCAGCTGGCAGATAAGCACCACACAGCCACTCGCTCATTCCCCCCTGCAGTGTGATGGGGGAGAGAATTGGAAGGGTAAAAGTGAGAAAACTCATGGGTTGACATAAAGACAGTTTAATAAGTAAAGCAAAAGCCATGCACACAAGCAAAGCAAACCAAGGAATTCATTCAGTACTTCCCATCAGCCGGCAGGTGTTCAGCCATCTCCAGGAAAGAAGGGCTCCATCACGTGTAATGGTTACTTGGGAAGACAAATGCCATCACTCCAAATGTCTCCCCCTTTCTTCTTCTTCCCTCAGTTTTTTATTGCTGAGCATGATGTCATAAGGTATGGAAATATCCCTTTGAGCAACTGTTATTAGTACTTTCACAGTTATGCTTAGTTACCCTCTTGCCTGTTGGTCCTTACATGTCTCATCTCTACTTAAAGACACAGCACACATTTATTTTACTATGCATGCTCTATGGGGAAGGGGCTTCTGTGAGTAGGGGGTGACTACAGTCTCACACAGGGTGTGACTTTTACTATGTTAATTAGCTAAGTTCACCCAGAGTTCTGTTTATCTTCTCTGGAATGCCCATTCAGTTACAAATTCAAGGACTCAAACTAAGGATGTGCCATCCTTGGGCCTCTTGATTAGGCTTCCCTATCCTGTTGTTTTGTCTCCCATACTCCCTGCTCCAGGGCATCCTGTCCTCTCGTAAATTGCTCCTTCACTTTTTCATCAGGAAATCATTGGTAAATCGTTCCTTCTTTCATCAGTGTGAGAAGCAGAAAAGGCCTTGACTCTGTGTAAGCACTGCTCAGCAATAACTAAAACATCCCTGTATTATCACCGCTGTTTTCAGCACAAATCCAAAACATAGCCCCATACTAGCTACTATGAAGAAAATTAACTCTATCCCAGCCAAAATCAGCATAAGTCTCTATAGGTTGTTTTATTTCCCAATGGCACTTCTGCTCATCCAATGCTGTTTGCGGAATCTGGGGTCTTTTCTTCTGATTTGCTCTCGCAGCTTCCAGGAACCCTTTTTGTCTGTGTCTTGAGATGTTTCCTTATCTTTTTTTACAGAATATCCTGTAGTTAAAAAGTTTTACTTATACTTCCTTACCTACCGGTTACATTTCCATAGATAAAAACCCAAAGGTTAAAGTACAATTCATGCGGCCTAAGGCTTCATTTACTTTAGTCACTAGTGCTAAGCTCTGGCACAAATTAGTCTCTCACTACATTACACATACAAATTGGGGGATGAGAGGCTGGAGAGCAGCCCCACAGAAAGAAATCTGGGAGTTTGAGTTGATGACAAGTTGAATATGAGTCAACAGTGTGCCCTGGCAGCGAAAAGGGCCAACCGTGTCCTGGGGTGCATCAAACACAGCATAGCTAGCCGGTCAAGGGAGGTAATTGTCCCACTCTACACTGCACTGGTGCAACCCTACCTCAAGTACTGTGTGCAGTTTTGGGCGCCTCAATATAAGAAGGACATCAAGCTATTAGAGTGTGTCCAGAGGAGGGCGACCAAGGTGGTGAAAGGCCTTGAGGGTAAGACTTATGAGGAGCGTCTGAGGTCACTTGTCTTGTTCAGCTTGGAGAAAAGAAAGCTGAGGGGTGACCTCATCGCAGTCTACAACTTCTTCATCAATGACATAGACAGTGGGATTGAGTGCACCCTCAGCAAGTTTGCGGACGACACCAAGCTGAGTGGTGTGGTGGACACACCTGAGGGACAGGATGCCATCCAGAGGGACCTGGACAAGCTCGAGAGGTAGGCCCAGGTGAACCTCATGAGGTGCAACAAGGACAAATGCAAGGTCCTGCACCTCCGTTGGAGCAACCCCCAGTATCAATACAGGCTGGGGGACGAAGGGATCGAGAGCAGCCCTGCTGAGAAGGACTTGGGGGTACTGGTGGATGAAAAGCTGGACATGAGCCAGCAATGTGCGCTCGCAGCCCAGAAGGCCAACCGTATCCTGGGCTGCATCAAAAGAAGCATGGCCAGCAGGTCGAGGGAGGTGATTCTGCCCCTCTACTCCGCTCTGGTGAAACCCCACCTGGAGTACTGTGTCCAGCTCTGGAGCCCCCAACACAAGAAGGACATGGACCTGTTGGACTGAGTCCAGAGGAGGGCCACAAAGATGATCAGAGGGATGGAGCACCTCTCCTATGAAGACAGGCTGAGAGAGTTGGGCTTGTTCAGCCTGGAGAAGAGAAGGCTCCAGGGAGACCTTATTGCAGCCTTTCAGTACCTAAAGGGGGCTTATAGGAAAGATGGGGAAAAACTTTTTAGCAAGGCCTGCTGTGATAGGACAAGGGGTAATGGTTTTAAACTAAAGGAGGGGAGATTTAGACTAGACATAAGGAAGAAGTTTTTTACAATGAGGGTGGTGAAGCACTGGAACAGGTTGCCCAGAGAGGTGGTAGATGCCCCATCCCTGGAAACATTCAAGGTCAGGCTGGATGGGGCTCTGGGCAACCTGATCTAGTTGAGGATGTCCCTGCTTATTGCAGGGGGGTTGGACTAGATGACCTTTAAAAGGTCCCTTCCAATCCAAACTATTCTATGATTCTATGATTCTATGAGTCTATGAACTTCCTCGAGGGGGGCAGCAGAGGGGGAGGTGCTGATCTCCTCTGTCTGGTGACCAGCGATAGGACATGAGGAAATGGAATGAAGCCGTGTCAGGGCAAGTTCAGATTGGACATTAGGAAAAGGTTCTTCACT
Source organism: Phoenicopterus ruber ruber (assembly GCA_009819775.1). NCBI lineage: Eukaryota > Metazoa > Chordata > Aves > Phoenicopteriformes > Phoenicopteridae > Phoenicopterus > Phoenicopterus ruber. The sequence continues at coordinate 9,235,545 of CM020247.1, forward strand.
GAGAGGGTGGTCGGTCACTGGAACAGGCTCCCCAGGGAAGTGGTCATGGCACCAAGCCTGTCAGTTCAAGGAGAGTCTGGACGATGCTCATATGGTTTAGTTTTAGGTAGTCCTGCGAGGAGCAGGGAGTTCGACTCAATGATCCTTATGGGTCCCTTCCAACTTGAGATATTCTATGATTCTATGAAATATTTGCTTTGCTCCACAGTATCACAGCACTCCCTTAGTTTCTGCTCTGAATGGGCCCAAAATGCTCAAAACAAGCTCAAGTGAAACTGCTATTCTTCAGGTGGTTTTGCACTGAATCCACATCAAAATAGATGGTAGCTATTTCACGGAGAGTTGTGGAAAGGTATATTTAGAAAAGCTAAGAAGGGCAGTGATATTTTGGCAAACTGTGGTATTAAGGGCCACTTTACACTGAACAGTGTAAAGGAAGTGTTGCAGATGACGAGTCGTGATTATGTTTGCTGAAACACCAGGGCTGGAAATTGATTATAGAAAAGAACAAGATTAGCAGCATAGAGTGACCAGATTAGCACTTGCTGAGCTGCTGTAGCTCAAAGCTGCTAAATCCCACCTCTGCCCACAGTAAGAACTCAGCTGTCAGAGAGATCTGACTTAAAACTATCTACTTCTGTCACTTCAGGTGAGCTCAGAGACTATATGCTGGGTCCTGCACTTGGGTCACAACAACCCCATGCAACGCTACAGGCTTGGGGAAGAGTGGCTGGAAAGCTGCCCAGTGGAGAGGGACCTGGGGGTCTTGGTTGACGGCCGGCTGAATATGATCCAGCAGTGTGCCCAGGTGGCCAAGAAGGCCAATGGCATCCTGGCTTGTATCAGAAATAGTGTGGCCAGCAGGACTAGGGAAGTGATCGTCCCCCTGTACTCGGCCCTGGTGAGGCCGCACCTCGAGTACTGTGTTCAGTTTTGGGCCCCTCACTACAAGAAAGACATTGAGGTGCTGGAGCATGTCCAAAGAAGGACAACAAAGCTGGTGAAGGGTCTAGAGCACCAGTCCTATGAGGAGCGGCTGAGGGAACTGGGGTTGTTTAGTCTGGAGAAAAGGAGGCTGAGAGGAGACCTTATTGCTCTCTACAACTACCTGAAAGGAGGTTGCAGAGAGGTGGTGTTGGTCTCTTCTCCCAAGTAACAAGTGATAGGACAAGAGGAAATGGCCTCAAGTTGAGCCAGGGGAGGTTTAGATTGGATATTCGGAAGCATTTCTTCACTGAAAGGGTTGTCAAGTATTGGAACAGACTGCCCAGGGAAGTGGTGGAGTCACCATCCCTGGAGGTATTTAAAAGACATGTAGATGTGGTTCTTAGGGACATGGTTTAGTGGTGGACTTGGCAGTGTTTGTTAGGTTAATGATTGGACTCAATGATCTTTAGGGTTTTTTCCAACCTAAATGATTCTATGATTCTATATGCTTTGCTTGCACTAGGGCAAGCTTACATTTAAATTACAATGCTTATGTTTTTTTCTAAAACCTTAAATTTTTCCTAACAAACCTCAGTCCCTCTTTTCAGTGGTGACACTCTGAGTAGAGTTCAATAAGGATTTAAAATCATTTTGAAAATAGGACATACATGTCAAAAGCACTGGCAGAGCCCTTAGCACGAGGAGCATTGTCTCTCCCAGAAGGAAATAGGTGGCTGCGCATGTCTAGACTGAAGTTCCTTCATGGCAGAGTGCAAATGGAGCTGATGGGCAGCTGTCCATATCCAAACATGTAGTCATAGCCTACAACATAAAGAGCTTAACACTGCATGGAGTAGTGGCTAAATGCCTTTAATGTCTAAATTACCTTTAAAAATATAGTATAGGCTCTCAAGTCACTTCAGCATATCTGACCATGTTATCCTAATGACTGAATGATGATACTTAAGAAGCATTAGGTGGCACATCTGTAAAATGATTTGATTTTTCTTTAGACAGGGCTGTCATGAATAGAAAAAAAAATTGTCAACAGCAAATAGAGACACAGTGAACACTTTTTAGGAAAGCAAACAAGTAGAGGTGGGACAGTGTACAATGGAAAGAGGCATCATTTTTATCAAAAGGACAGGCAAAAAGGAGAGAAAATAAGCCTACACAAAGTCCGTCTTGGAAGATGTCCTGAAGTGTTGGTGTTTAAGACTTGTGTTGACATTTAAATCAGGAAAAGAGTAAGGACCACATCTCACTTATGTCTTTATCCCATTGGGATCTGATTAAAATGTAGCTGAAGACTGATGCTATGGTTCAGCACTATTAGGTTGGGCTTTCAAAGAGACAACGTTGATATAGAATAGATGTATGCAATGACTCAAACTGGGTAGTGAAGGGGATGCACTATAGCCAGGAGACAACGGTTAGGCAGTGCTTGCTAGTGCACACTGCATTTTGAGGTAATTATAACATGTTTTTTCTCCAGATAAATTATAATCTCCCAAAACACTGGTAAATATATTGGTATGCTGTATTTATTCAGTAGACTCTGCAACCTGCTATTGAAGAGAGGATCAGAAGACCATAGCTAGCAGTTTCTTCCCTCCTCCCACATTAGACACCGTTCCAAGTTACGCTCAGTCATATACTCTGGAAGAGACTTGTGTTTCAGTGTGACTTTTTGTTTCTGATACCTCAGACTGTGAGGACTGGCTGGTATTTTTAAGCCATCTGCTGCTAATATCAGTAAGGATTTCTGTTCTGGAACCACTTGTCTGTTTGTATTCCACATAAGGATTTACAAGAGACTATAAGAAAAAAAGGAAGAGATAAATGGGGAGGGGGAAAGGTAGACAAAAAGTGAAAAGTGATTCAGAAATGTGTCTGTTCTTTCCATTCAAGCCACTGTACAGAAACTATGCTTCTATTGTGGGACAAAGACCTTTGAGCACAGTGAGATGTGTTTATGCTGCTCCTATCAAAGAGCCTTTCATGTCCACAAAGCAAATTATTAACACATTCCACTGAAGATGTGGGAATGGAGGCCTGGCCTTGGAAAAAAAGCTGACCAAAAATGAACATTTTTGTAATAAACACTTTTAATGATAGTGAATGGCTCCTTGCCAAGACCCTTATGCCCAGTGAAGCACTGCAGGCTGATTGTTTGTCTGGAGAAGTCCCATAGGCTGAGTCATTTGTGCTGAGGCATTTCTAATTTGAAAGGCAGTGGTGTGGGAGATGTGGACCTTTCCAGGTTCATCAAGTTAAGGCCTGCACTGCTGGCTGCCTTAAATCTGCACCAGAGACTAATTTTTGTTGGATGAATGAACACTCGCCTCTGTTTCAGACAGTAAATCTTGGCCTTTCAGAAGAAGCTCAAAACATGAGGAGTAACCTACACAAAATATGCAGGACAGGTCTGTTAATAGACTACTCCCCATGCACTCCCAGCATCCTGTGCAGATGTCTGGTTATCTAGCAAAAATTTTGCTTACTGTTATTCTATGAATGAGTAAATATTTTATTTTTTCTCCTTTGCCCCATGGATCAATATTGGCTTGCTTAGGAAAAAGGCTTGTTGTTAGTAAATGGAGACTTGAAGTCAGTTTATCAATATATAAAAATCCTTTTTTTTCATTAGCTTTTTATCTGTTTCCTTTGAAAGTAGTGCCATTATTTGCATGAGCATTGTATTTCTTCATTGCTATTATTGTCACAGCACGGGATGTGTGTATATATATATAAATGGATTGCAATGACTTTGAAAGGTTCCTGTGATTCGAAGGACAGCTGCTGTCCTTGGAAGACAATATATTTCTTCTGGAGCAGTGTTTAGGTAGAGCTCAACAGGTTCCAGGAAAGGGGAGTACCCACAGGTTTCTGTCCATGCCCGAGTGCCTCTTTCACAGTTAACATTTAGCCTTCAGGCAATCGTAGACCCGGGGGGGAATGGGATTTTCTATGTGCTTGTACATCTCACAGATGTTTATGTCCTTGTGTTAGCTGATTCCCAGTTAACTTTTAAGGAGACCCTTCTTCAAATGTTTTTTCCAAGATATAAATGTTCATATTGAACACTGGGAAGCAGGTCTAGAGTTTGAATGAAACCCACTTGCCAGTTGCAGTTTGCAATGCACAGACTGATCTGTGCTTAATGTTAAGGAATAGTGCCAGCTGAGATGATAAAAATTAGGCCCCCATAATTTTCATCTCCCTGCTGTAAAAACAGACATTTCATGCTTGAGAAAGCGATCAGAACTGAGTGGAAGAAGCACTTCCAATTTGTGGGGGACATCAATATTTTAAAAATGAATCATGTTCTGATCTCTGACAAAACAAAGAGTTAAAAAATACTCTGTGAAAAGAGGGAAGATCCTAGTTTATAGAATACTGTTTCTGAGCTATAGGCTGTAGGCTGTCTTAAGTTGAAGGCAGGTGATGAGACCTGAGGACTCCAAAAAGCCTGGGAACTGCTAAGAGCTCAGAAGCCGGGAAGCCAGGAGTCCTGGGTCCTTGAACACTCTTTGGCCCAGGTGGACAGGTGAGGAGAAATCAGGAAAAACATCTACAAAAATCAAGCCATGTTGTTGGAACTTTTGCATTTGTACAAGTTGGTGATTTCAAAGTAAAAAATCCTTGTCAGAAATTTTCCACCTATCTTGATTTGAGTGAGAGCTGAGTTAGGTACAGGCTAGCAATACAATGTTTATAATCCAGGAGTTGGTAAACCAGCATAATGTTTCAAACACAGATATTCTGATCCCTAGACAAAAATAATCTCACTCAATGAGTTTTGCTGTGTCTGTATACATATGATAGTATGACACTGATAAATATAAAATTTCATTATTTTTGAAGCCCACATAGACAGGTTTTTTTCAAAGGTGAAGTGTACCTTACCAACAATTTTACTGTGTAACAGAGTTGAACTGTATCTGAATGGTAGCAGTAACGATCTTAATATATCTCTCAGTAATGCCCATTATAGTTGCTTACCTCAGATGAAAATAAAGTTTCTTAATTTCTTTATACTACTTTAATCAAAATGATGAATTTTCAAAATGTTTTCATGATAAATTTTTAAACTTCCTGAGTGAAAACTGTTTATAAAGGTGTATGTCCTCCCTGAACTCAGTGATTAAAGCCTGGTTCCCCCACAGTCAAAAGCAAAGTTCCTATTTGATTGTAGCAATGCTAGGATTTCACCTGGCCAACTTCACTGACAAACACATTTTCCCATTCACTCCTAGCCTCATTTTAACTTTTCTCCTCCAGAAATACAGTTATTTGGCATTATTTTTCCTCAGTTAGCTCTTCTCTGTTCTGCTGGAAGATGGCTGAGTGCAAGGGATCAAAAGATTCCCAGACTCTTAATCTACCCTTACTTAGAGGGGTTTGGTTTGGTTTGTTGTTTGCTTGCTTTCCCATTGAAAATTGTTTCCCTGCTCTACTTACTCTGCATGAGAAAGTCTGAGTAGAAATAGTACCGAAAACAGTGTCTCCATAATATTTGTGATCAGAAGCATCCTGTCACCATGCTGATGGAAACCTATTTTTAAGAGAGAACCAGTGTTTGGATTCACACTGCTGAACCCTTCAGGATGTTGCTTTCTTTGCCTTGGATGCAGTGCAAACAGATACACAGGCACAGTCTCTTCTTCAGAAACCTTACCAATCTAGTCTACCAATTTAGGCATTAGGCAATAATATTAGCTTATCATGTATCTTACATACAAAGTTTTAAGAGGCTTTTAAGGGTCAAGATGAGACTGGGCTCTCGGATGTGTTGATCTATATAACTGCATTGCAGCTGATATGTTACTGAGGCTATAAACACAAGTAAGCAGCAGTTAAACTGTGAAGTGAATTACTTAATAGCCACAATGTTTGAGTGTGTGTGCCTAAGATCAAAGTTAGAATCTATCCTCATGCTCCTAAATAAAATCAGAATAAATTTAAGAGCCTTCTAGTACTCCATATTGCTTCAAAAGGCTCATCTTCTAATTTTAATCCCTATTTCTTACACATTAAAAACAATGGGGGGTCCAATGGCTATTGGGAATCCCATGACTCTTTCGAGTTTACTATCTCTAGCTGCCCTTCAATTCGCATCTTATAAAAATGCTCTAGGCAACACAGTTCAGTTTGTTGCTTCAACTTCTTGTCTCAACTCTGCTTGCAAAGTCAAGCCCTTGCCCAGTCTGCAGTGGTCCAACATTTGGTTTGACTGTAATACTAAATATCAGTTCTCTACTTATTTCAGACTCTGGATTTCCTTTTGGCCAGCACTCCACCGTATGGTGGTATGCATAAATCAGCTCTCTTCAGTGGTATAGTTTCAGAAATATAAGCAAAGTGTCTGTTTTCTGAAATACTAAAATCAAACTACATCATCACAGATGTCTTGCTTGATGTATTTGGCGTTGAATAACAGGTCAGTGCTCTGATGAATCATAGGGATCTGACACATTGATGTCCTGCATGTCACGACTATACATTATGGGGTCCTTCATGAAAGTTTTCAAGATCTTCCCAGAGCACCGATGTTCTACATGATTTAGCTTAGTTCAGGGTGTATTTGCCATTTCTGAAGTACTAGATTAAGATTTCAGATTCCTTATTATAAACATCAGTGCTTTGCCTTTGTCCATGTTCCTAAGGGACCATTTGGACTGAGACATTTGTTCCTAGCTGTCTGCTCTTCTGCACATTTTTCTCTTTAGCCCTCAGGTGTGGGGGCTAGAATGCTATGTATTTTGTGACCCATAATCTAGGTGCTTAACCTAGCCAGACCTGGTTTTTAAGGATATGTTTGTTTTCCTTTGGCTGGGCACTCCTCCCTATGGGATTTGGTTTACAATGAGACAGACTGTGGTATCATCTGGAGACTGGAAAAAAGGAAACGTAGTACCCATCTTTAAAAAGGGTAGGAAGGAGGACCCTGGGAACTACCGACCTGCCAGCCTCCCCTCTGTGCCTGGGAAGATCATGGAGCAGATCCTCCTAGAAACGATGCTGAGGCACATGGAGGACAGGGAGGTGATTGGAGACAGCCAGCATGGCTTCACCAAGGGCAAGTCCTGCCTGACCAACCTAGTGGCCTTCTACGATGGGGTGACTGCATCAGTGGACAAGGGCAAAGCAACCGATGTCATCTATCTGGACTTCTGTAAGGCCTTTGACACAGTCCCCCCACAACATTCTTCTCTCTAAATTGGAGAGATATGGATTTGATGGGTGGACTGCTCAGTGGACGAGGAATTGGTTGAATGGTCACATCCAGCGGGTAGTGGTCAATGGCTCAACGTCCAGATGGAGATCAGTGACAAGTGGTGTCCCTCAAGGGTCTGTATTGGGACCGGTCCTTTTTAGCATCTTCATCCATGACATAGACAGCAGGATCGAGTGCGCCCTCAGCAAGTTCGCGGACGACACCAAGCTGAGTGGTGCGGTGGATACGCTTGAGGGTCGGGATGCCATCCAGAGGGACCTGGACAGGCTTGAGAGGTGGGCCCGGGCGAACCTTATGAGGTTCAACAAGGACAAATGCAGAGTCCTGCACCTGGGTCGGAGCAACCCCCGGTATCAATACAGGCTGGGGGACGAAGGGATCGAGAGCAGCCCTGCCGAGAAGGACTTGGGGGTGCTGGTGGATGAAAAGCTGGACATGAGCCAACAATGTGCACTGGCAGCCCAGAATGCCAACCGTATCCTGGGCTGCATCAAAAGGAGCATGGCCAGCAGGTCAAGACAGGTGATTCTGCCCCTCTACTCTGCCCTGGTGAGGCCCCACCTGGAGTACTGCGTCCAGCTCTGGGCCCCTCAACACAAGAAGGACATGGACCTGTTGGACTGAATCCAGAGGAGGGCCACAAGGATGATCAAGGGAATGGAGCACCTCTCCTACGAAGACAGACTGAGGGAGTTGGGCTTGTTCAGCCTGGAGAAGAGAAGGCTCCAGGGAGACCTTATTGCAGCCTTTCAGTACTTGAAGGGGGCCTATAAGAAAGATGGGGAAAAACTTTTTAGCAGGGCCTGTTGTGATAGGACAAGGGGTAATGGTTTTAAACTAAAGGAGGGGAGATTTAGATTAGACATAAGGAAGAAGTTTTTCACAATGAGGGTTGTGAAGCACTGGAACAGGTTGCCCAGAGAGGTAGTAGAAGCCCCATCCCTGGAAACATTCAAGGTCAGGCTGGACGGGGCTCTGAGCAACCTGATCTAGTGAGGATGTCCCTGCTCATTGCAGGGGGGTTGGACTAGATGGCCTTTAAAGGTCCCTTCCAACCCAAACTATTCTATGATTCTATGATCATCTAGGCAGATATAAATTTTATGTTTCTCCTAATATTTTGAAAGGAACAGGGCTGAGGTGATTTGAAGTAAGTATAGGTTTAAATAAATTCACAAGTGGATGAGTGAAACGGCCATTATCATCTCAATGGGATTGGTGTGTCAATCTGCTTTCATTCCTTTTGGTATAACACTGGAAGAGGGAAGCCCAATGCTTGGAAACAGATGCCTGTTAATCACCTGAAAAAGTTGAACTCTAGGACTAACAACTGTCTGTGACCGGCTCTTGCAGTAGGAGAGTCTGGGAGATGGCAGGTAAGGATCCAATCTCGTTAACTAGTAACATCTATGCAAGTTTATTTCAAGTACTTTCCTCCTTACAGTGACCCAAGGAGACAGACTTCACATAAAGACAGTGGCAAACGCCAGCTCTTTGTAATGTTCTCCCAGTCTTTGGCTTTCCAACTTAGTTTCCAATTTCTCTTTGATTTTTCTATTATAAATTTGTCACAGCTGCTGGCAGCTGACTTCCCTGATGGGAGGCAGGAAGCTGCTAATGAGGAAACACCTTTCTCTGCATTGGTTGATTTTTCATCAAGGGGATATTTCCTAGGATAGGAAACTGTTAAAGGAAGTGAGTATGTTGAGAGGCTTGGAAGAAATGGAGAAAGAGGGAGTCCTAGATGGTCTGCCAACAGCATTGAAGCTGATCCAGTGCTTGCACAGTTAATATCTTAGAGTGGTGGTGAAGCCAAAACTTTAAGCAATCAAGCAAGACTGGGGGGGGGGAATTGTCTGAGGAGAGCAATTGGCTTGGTGACATTAGTAAAAGGAAATTGAGATGTGAGGAGGGAGACAGTTAGATCCTCACAAGGGGAGCGAAGATTGGGAAATGCTGGGGGGGAGGCTCATTCCTCAAGGAGAGGAGGGAGTGCCCTGGAAAATCCTCCCTACCTATTGGGTTGCCTCCCCTGAGTCTGTTAAAAAAGCACTTGCACTCACATAAAAGCCATGTGTATGTTTATGAACATGTACTATTGACCTTGATCTTTTTGATGGCTTTATATTGGCTCATCTCTTCAGGGATAAAGAGGCGGTACTTTGGAAGTAGTCAGGTACAGTGCAGAGCCAGAGTGAACCCATGCTTAACTTTTGACTTTATGCCTTTATGCCTTCACTGCATACAAAGCCTACACGGAGAAGTCTGACTTGCCACTTGCTGATGCTGTATAATTTAAACATATAAAAACAATCGATGCTGGCAAAAAGGAGAGCAGGTTGGCTCTGAAAGCAAACTAGCTATCCCAGAACCTTGCCATTCAGGCTTCAATTCTGGGAAAAATCCAGAAAGTTGATTGGCAAAAGGCATTTCCCTCCTAGCTGAGCTAAAAGAGACCTTTCCTGGGATGAATCATAGAATAGTTTGGGTTGGAAGGGACCTTTAAAGGTCATCTAGTCCAATCCCCCTGCAATGAGCAGGGACATCTGCAACTAGATCTGAAGCTACCAAAGATGACACAGGAAGATCAAACACAGCAGCCAGTAGAGAACAACAGGACACACATGGTCAGCCTTGGCTGTTGCACATTCCCTGAGCTAGTCTTTTGGTATAAGTCATTAGTACGGATCTGAGCACTAGGATTTCAACTATTCCTTTTGAAAAGGGAGAAATTATGCAAACCATAGGTTTTGCTATTTATGGACTTGTAGGGAACAAACTAAACTGTTCTTAGATATGCAAAATGGGAGGGAAAAGCTTCTAGCTTTTTTTGCTGCATTGAAATTCCTTTAGAAATACAGAAGTGAAAAACTCACAGAAATCAAGTAACTGAAAAAATAGCAAGCGTTAAAGGCTCTATTTATATAAATGCTTTTTTATATATTTTGATTTATAGGTAACTGCCTAGCTGGGTTAATTTTAGATCAGCTGTGTTATTCATAAGGCTTTGTCAGGATGTGTAGTATGTTGTATTGTCTTTAGTCCAGGGTAAGCCAGCAAATTAATAAGAATCACTCTGGGCTTCCCACTCTGGCATGCAGCAGCTCCAACTTCAGAGAGGGCTGGGGAGGGGAACAGATACAAACTATTTGTCACAGTTTTCTCCAGTCATTATCTCCCTTGTGATAGCAGAGCAGCAATGGAGTCCACCAGGTATGTGGTAGCAACCCGTTCCTAACAATAAACAGCAGCCATGGCCTGTGGAAAGACTTGTGTTACTTCCTTTAGGGATGGCCAGAAAGTGGTCAGGGTGCCAAGTTGGTACAGGCACAGATACCCAAGAGTTCTTAGGATGGTGTCTCTGTGTGGTCTCACCTTATGCCTCCTACTCATACCCTGCAAAACAAAACTCTTTGTGCTGCTCTGTGCTGACAACAATCATTTCTGAGAGGTACTAAAGCAATGCTCCCCTCTGCTTTGGCCCTGTTACTTGGGAGTGTTTGATAACACAGGCTGCTGCTTCACTGGCATTTATCCATCATGTTGTGTCTGGAAACTAGGTCAGAGAAGACTAGCTTTTTGACATACACTTTATAATCATCACTCTTCATTGTGAACTGCAAGATCACACAACTCGGTGGCCTGAGGAGAAGGATAGATGCACTGAACCACTGCCAGAGCAGCTGAAAAAGAGCTCCTATTCATTGCAGATTACGTTTTGATCTAACTGTGACAAAAAAGCATACCTGTCAGCTCCATGGCAGTCTGATTAGGTTAATTAAGTCCTTGCCTATGAGTACAATAATTAGAACTCTCAGTTGTTTAAATGATGATAGAAGAAAAGCAAGATTCAAGGAGAAGCACTGGAGTTTGGAAGTACTAATTGTATAGGAGCAGTTAGAATTTATTTATGCCTTTACGGCAAATCACAAGATTAGATTGTGATATTTAATAGCACTCAATTATCAGTCGATTAACAAAGTGATTCAACAGAATTTGTTCTGGTCAAAGCAGCGACTTAGTTAAAGATTCGAAAACGGCAAGGTTCACTCTATTACTGCATGGAAGAAGTATATCAGGGAAAATCAAGACAGAATTGACTTCGCAGAGTGAAAGGACACAAAGAGTAAGGAAGACCCTCCCATTGAGTCACGAGATTCAGAAAGGACCCCCTTGCTGTCTAGACTCCTTCTCAGAGAGGAGTCTAGGGGCAGCTAGATCCAATCCTAGTCCCAGACTTGGTCAACAGTTTATGTCTAGAGTTCATTCACAGTTTTAAGGTGAACCATGAGATTTTTAGCAACACTCAATCATTGAGTAATTAAACATTTTCAAAGTGATTAAATCAATTCGCACGCATGCACGCAGACACAATACCTATATAAATGCACAAAAAGTATACCTGTTAAAAATTTCCCTTGAGTTCAGTGAAACGTTCACATCGAATGCTTTGGCGTTTCTCAGTGGGTGAGGGTTGAGCCTCAAGGAGTGAAGAATGTCAGCCCAGGTCCCGTTATCGGTCTTCGGCGATGGACCTTCGGATTTTGCAAACTTGAGAGCCTGTGAGCTCTGAGTGGCATCTCGCTCAGAGGCAGGTGCTGGACGCAGTCCGCTGCAGTCCAGGAGAGCTCAAAGGGCCTCACTTGGGACTGCTGTTTATAGGGTTGCAAGATGATTGGCTTTAGTCATCAGTAAATTTCCATTCTGGCCACAATTCAGGTCGGCACACTCTCATTCTCCACCTTGCGATTCGGGTCGGCACGTTCTCGTTCCCCACCTTGGCCATGCAAGAGCTCCTGGTACAGTCAAGGGATGCTTAACTGCCCAGCTCATTGCACAAAGACCAAGATCTGGTGGGAGTACATGAAATTGTAGAGTGGTCCAGGAGAAAAAGGGGGTGAAGAATGCACCACCACAGAGAGGAGGAGCAAATTGTGTCCAGTGGGGTTTGCTTTCTTTTGTACTTACAGTAATGAGAATTGAGATGGACAATGAGATTTATAGACTGCAAGCATAACTGTAACGTTGGGGTAACCTTGGAAAACTTCACTCTTTTCACAAGGAAGGTCTACAGAACAAAGAGAATAGTGTATATTTTTGCATCCTCTCAACAAAGATATAAGAAGCCATGTCATCTTTCTTGTAGCTTTGGAGAGCCATATGTAAGACTAGATAATAATATGACTCTGCTCAGTCCTGAGAAGACTCTTAGTAAGTTAGATTTTTATGCCTCTTGTTTTCAGATGTAAACACGTTTGCAGGAGACCAGAGAAAGGAGAACAAAATGACAGCAGGTTTGGAAAACATAACTTGCTAGTGGAGTTGTGTTTGCTTAGTCCAAAACAAGAGAAGACTAGGGAGGAAGAGAGGGCACTCATGGTAACATTCTTCCAGTAGGTAGTAATGTGTTGCAAAGAAGACAATGATCACCTGAATCCCATGCCAGCTGGAGGAGGAGCAGGAAGAAATTACCTTACATGCAACAGGAAAGATTATGGAAATTGGAAAACTTTGTAAGTGTTACCATGGTCAGATATTAGAAGAGGCTGCCTAAGGGTGTGTTGAAAGTACAGGAAAGCATTAAGATGATAGGTAAAAATTTATTTGCATCGATAGAGGAAGATATCTTGCCACCTCTTACAGCTCTATCCATTGGTGACTCTGTAGGGGATTATGATTTAGCCATGTTCAGGTTAAGATGCCAGCAAAGCATCTCCCAGAGGAAGTCAGGAAAAAAATAAAAATAAAGATGGTACAGTATGGTACAGTATGGAAGGAGACAGATCAGGAGCGGCACAACAATTTTGGGAACTGGGACAAAGAAGGTTTGGAATTATGGGTAGATCAAGTTATCCAAGGAAAAGTGCAGAGCAGCTTGATAAAGAGTCCAAAGTCTCAAAAAAAGCAATGCAGACACTTCAACAAAGGTTGTTGTAAAGACAGATGGAGAACAGAGATGAATAAATGGAGAGAAAAGTAATGGAGACTGGTCACATTTTGTAAAAGGAAGTATGACTAACAGCAGAGCTGAGGAAGAAGGGAATGAACAGAGGCCTGAAGATCTGGTCATGGAGAGGTCATGAAAAGCCTCAGTCATGCAAGGCCTAAGGTACTGTGTCCCGAGGTACAAGAAAGTCTTTACTTTAACTGTGCAGCATTAAAATCAGATTTAAAGAAGGTAATTCCATGTCTTTTTTTAAAGAGCACATCTGTCCCTAATTTTCTAGCATGCACGCATACACCACAAAGAAATAATGTAAGCCAAGCATTAATTAGGAAAACCTTCCAGAAAACATTAATGACTTGTCTTTGTGGAACTGAACAGTTTCTCATCAGACTAGCTCAGTCTGAGAAACATACTGCTAAAAAGTCTGTATAACCATAACTGATGTTCATTTTGATTTGGACATGGTTGAGAGAAGGAGAAGTAACACACAGATGTGAGGTTCTCAGCCATTTCCTGATATTGCTTAAGAAAATACAGTCACTGTAAAGCACAGAACATTTCCTAAGCATGGCAGTGATAACAACCTCTTTTTTTACTGACACTAGATAAGTTTTCTAGGCGGCTGGTATCAGATGTTAGAAGAAGCTCATGTGTTATATCCATTTCGAGGAAAAATGCCAGAGCTAATCCCCTTCCCACCAGCAGGGACTGTTGACATGTATGAACAGCTTTACCAGTTTAATGAATTGGGTCATTAACAGCAGTGATTCCTCGGGGTAAGGATTACCTGTGCTGTTTTGTGTTAAGCAGAGGCATCTCCAGCCACCACCATCAGTCATGTTGCTTGCCCACTGCCAGCTGTTAAATGCTAGTTGTTGAAGAAACTTCATTGCAGTCTTTTTTCTACAGGAGAGAGGTAAACAGTATTTAAATGGCGTAATGTCATGCTCTGCTCTGTGACTGGTGAAACTCAAGTAACTTTAGCTGGGGATCTAAAGATGAAAATCAGGGGTTTCTGATAAGCATGGCATTTTGTTATTCAAGCCTTTCCTTTCCCATGCAGTATTCATCCCTGGGCTGCATGCAGGCACCCATCTCCTCCGCTCTTTTTGATGAATACAGCTCTATAATTAAAAGATGTCTAAGTAATTAAGAAATTAATGGAGACTAAATCTCCAAATCATGATAATGCCCTGAAATCAAGTTAGAAAGAGAACAATACTGTTTACCTTCCTTTCAAGGCTATCTAGCTTAAGGGAGCCAGGGATATCCATGCTACTGCACCAGGAATAGGAAGCACTACAATTTTATTTTTGCACATTTTTTCCCTACAGATCTACATGCTGTCACACTCCACATACTAAAATCAGGATAGTGTCTGCCTCACACAATATTTTACAAACTGAAAGTACTTTTTAAAGAAAAATTCTTTCAAGCTTCAACACACAAAGAAATTACCACAGGGTTGTGATTCTTCGCTTCTTGACAGGGACGGTGCATGTGCATGCTCTCATCCTCCTGCAAGTGTATGGGGACCCGAGGCAGCTGCGTTTCACAGTGAAACAGGGAGAAACCACCTTGCATTTACCACAAGGAAAGGGCGTCATCACAGGCAGCTCACAGTCATTGAACACAGTGCTCTAACTAGATCCTGGGGTTAAGGGCTTATTTTTTACAGATCATTCAACAAGTGAAAAAGAAAAGCTTTAACTGCAACTATAGGAGATCTTGACTGAACTGGGCTACATCCCTTTTAACTTTATAGCTTCTGAAAACTTGTAAAAAAATTCTTACCTTTGACCCTACATTGAGCTCTTAAGTCTGTTTTGAGACATCTGCATAAAAATGGCATGACTTTCTCGGGTGTTGGGGACCTGGAGCAGTGGTGTGAGTGGAGCTGGTGCAGTGGGTGCCTGGAGCCTAGCAGACTGGAAGCATGTCGGCTTGGTTACCCAACTGCAGACTCCTAGCGCCTGCGCTGTACAATGCAAACGGCATTCAACTCAGACAAGCACTTGCAGACCTGCTGAACCCCACAGGTTTTGGATGTGGTTTTGCTTATACTTTTGTGTGGCCGCCTTCTGTGTAGAGCTGCTGCTTTTGGACTTACTAGAGGTAACAGGCCCGCGGCCAGAGCATCCACCTGATTCAAATATACCTAGGTGCAGAATTTACCCAGAGGGCTTTTGTCTCACAAATGATGACTTCAGGGAGGACCTTTGTGGTATTCTGGAGGTACTGGACACCCAAGCAGGAGACAGCATAAGGTCATTTGATTCCTTCTTGCTCTGGATTTACAAGGTAATTGCTGAAGCCAATAAGGTATAATGACCAGTATATTGTATTTTATAAGCAAAAAACAATGTAGGGAAAATCTTGTGCTGAGGAGGTAAAGGTTAATGGAATATCCTTAGGGGCCTTTGAGCATATGTATTTCATAGACTGATGAGGATGTCTACATTTATCTGATATAACAGGTGCAAGATGCTGATGACATGAATGAAAGAGTCAGGGTTAACTGGAGGCTGGCTTGTTAAAAAAAAAACCAACACAACAAGAACCAGAGAAAGTGAGCAGTAAAACCTCTGATAATAATGTCAGGCTTTAGCTGCAAGATGGATATCAAGACCCAGGATTTTAACCCTTCCTAAATTAGAGACTGTTTCGATGCGCAGTTATATTTTGGTCACGACTCTATAAATAACAAAAAGGTCTTCATGCAACCTGCCAATTTACGCAGATGGACAAAGACAGCTTTGGAGGCTTAATTAAGCCTTTTTTTGTTTTACACTACTACATCTGTTTTAGATAATGCAGGAAGGCAGTTTAATAAGATCTTTTATATATGCTTCCAGTTTAATCTCTCTCCATAATCACTTCAGATACTCATATTAGACAAATCAAACTAGACAAATAGTAGTTACAAGACTCGGATCTGAGCAATGATATAAACCAGAGAAGCAGACTCAATCTATAGAAATGCCCTGGTCAACAAACTAATAAAATTTTCTTTTCTCCCCCCCTTGACAAAGGCTACATTTTATTAAGCAAGCCCCTTCTGACAGCTGTGTTAATACGGTTAGATGTTGTTGCTGAGAAACTAATCAGAAATGTCTGGAAATAGGTTAGGTCTCCTCTTTGATTTAAAAGCAGAGTGAAGTTTGAAATACAACCACTTAAAAAAAAAATCAGCCTCTGAGTTGCCATTGTGAATAACTCAAAACTCATTGTTTGACTAAAATTTGACAACTCAGACAGAGTTTTGACAAGGCTACAAAACCAATGGTGTCCCTTCTTGTCTGATCTCACAGTCATTCTTATCAGTATTCAAGACTTCATCTAATTTTATTATTTGGAAAAACCCAGAAGAGTAAAATTTAGTACTGAACCTCAACTGATATAATCTCATGCAACTTCTTTTACACCAGTTTACCCCAGAAGAGCATGTGCCCATTTAAAATTTTACTACATCCTAAATCCAGTAAGGCTAAATCTTTAGTTTCAGGGCTATTCTAAGTGCCAGAGTTTAAAGATCATTAGTAAATATATTTAATTATGCCTATATTGACTGCACCCCCTCCCTGCCTCCAATGACCAAGTTTTGCATGGTAAAAAGGAGGAGGCAGAGATTGCCCACGCACATCAGAAGAGCTTTGCAAGGGTAGAAGTGGATGCCTGTTTTGCTGTCCCAGACATTGCCGCAGTTTGGTGCTGAAAACATTTTCTCATTGTGTTAATTCTTTAATAGTACCGTATTAGCATGCTACAATGCCAGTTCTCTGCTTTACATTGATTTACAGAGGCCTTCTGTTAGCAGAGATTGCTAGAGGAAGTTGCTCAGGTCCACTGAGATCTACCCAGGTCAACTTTCAGACCCATACAGCTGATGCTTACAGTAGAGGGAAAAACAATTGTAAATGGCTCCTCCGTGGGCTTCTGGAAACCAGCACTAGCCCTTGGCTGCACGAAGCATATTTTCTTTGCGATTCATTCATTCTGAGAGTCTGCCTGCAATTACAGCAGCCCTTCCCACACAGCCGGGCCATCATTTGCATTTGGGTGGCTGTGGGTGGGATAATGAGGAGCATTGCAGAAGTGCCAAGAGCTGAGAGGAAGCAATGTAATTCATACAGCCCAACTTGCCCCCTAGCCTTACTAACAAACTTGACACACAGTGACAGTGTAGCCTCTGTATCAGTGGCTCTTTTAGTCAGTGTGCATTTGGAAAGTCAACTTGCTTCAGAGAGTCACTTTGGTTAGGGAAACTCAGGTATCCCAGTGGAAGAAATTGCTTCCTCCCCACAGTCATTTGCAGGCTTCACGGTGCTTGTGTTGGGTAAGCGATATCTTAGATTGCCTGAGTGTTTCTCATGAATGATCCAAGCAGAAGCGAGGCAGGTCATACGTGTGTTAGTGTGTGCCCGTGTGTGTATATGAAACCTTAATTGCACAGAAAAGACCATAAAGTCTGTGAAATCAGGCATTTAAAAGGTAAAAAAAAAAAAACAACAAAACCAAGAAGGAACAGCGTGGATGAGCTGAGAGCGTTGCAACGACAGCCTGACAGGGAGCTGCTTGTGTGATCTCGCAGCCTTTTGCAGATGATGCCAGCCCTGCTCTGTGATTACTCCCTCCTCTCTCCCTCCTTGTCCTCTCACTGTCCCGGGTGTACTGCTGCCTGTGCCAGCAGGGCAGATGCTGTGAGCCCAGCTTTGAGGCCTGGTGCCAGAACTTCCTCAGCAGCAGGGAAGAGTGACTGTCAGAAAATGCCTCCCCAGTCCCCATGGCCCTGAGCTACGCTCAGCTGCACGGTTTGCACAGGGTCCCATCAGTGCTGCCTGCAGGCAAGGACTGCTCCAACTCATGGAGACCAAGAGAGCTGAGGGACGAAGCCCCAGCACCTGTTAGCTGCATTCCTGCGTGCCACCACTGTTCAGAGGGACCTAACCGGAAAAAGTGTTTAAAGGCATTTACAGGACAAACCTGGAGATCACCACTGCCAAATTTCAAGTAATGGCTTTAAAGAGTCGGAGGAATTAGGGAACGTCTATAAGACATTTTTAAACGCGGACAAAGCAGAAGGCATTTGGCATAGGCAGCCACAGCCCAAATGGTTAAACTTGGCGATGCAACTGAAAACAGCATTTTATAATGGGGAATGTCAGGCAGCTCTAATAACAGGCTGCACTACCAAGCCAGCTCATAGGAGTACCACGTTGTTTAGTTACTGCACAGTGGTAGCTGGCCATTTCCTGCACTAAGCCCATACATCTGATTACATATGTACACCTTTAGACCTGCAATACAACAGAGCTCTTTAAACTTCTCCCTTGATTTTTTTATCCCAAATGATAGAGGAAGTCAAAAGAAACCAGCAGTGTTTTGATGGGAGTGTGGTATTTTTGTTCTCCTCTGCAGTAAAAGATTCTGTCTGATGTGGGTGATCATTAAAGATTTGTTATTCATTATTAACAAGTGAGAAGCGGCGACCCCAGCATCTCCTGTTCCTCAAGGGCTGTTTCGCATTATTCTGTGAGTCTGCCGGAATATTGCTTTTATGCATATGACATAAAATCAAATCAGCCCTATTTAAAGTCTTTTCCTATAGAGCTGGGAGGTTTTACTGATCATAAAATAGATGATACACTTCTGAAGTGATGTTCCACAAATCATTTTAGGCTCTATTTTAGACTAGCTACCTTACCTGCTATTATAATTTACTTGTAGATTCTGTGAGAAAGTAATGAGTGAGAGGGTTTCTTAATGAAATCCAGTTCCTACCATTTTGATTAAACAACAAATGTTTAATGTCTCCTGTTATTGCATTTTAATATGAATTTAATAAAACTCCTTAAAAACCAAGCCCCAAACCCTTATCTGCAGATCGACTGTTTGATGCACAGAGGGTCCTTTTATCACGATTTGCTTTCCTCACTGCAATGATGCTGATGATTTAGACTCTCTGGTCTGGTGGAGCTGTTCTCCACCCTAATCTGAAAGGGAGAAGTAGCAGCTCCCCTCTCTGACACTGGAGCTGGTAATGTGAAGCAAAAAGGCCTGACTTTGCTCCAGCTACAGGAGGCATTGCACTCGCAGGCTCTTGTCCTGCTGGGGGACTTCAACCACCCCAACATCTGCTGGAACAGCAGCACGGCGAGCTGTAGGCAATCCAGGAGACTCCTGGAGTGCATGGAGGATAACTTCTTAAGCCAGGTAATGGACAGCCCTACCAGAGGGGATGCTATGCTGGACCTGATGGTCACCAACGTGAGTGAGCTAATCGGTGACGTCAAGATTGGAGGTAGCCTGGGCTGCAGTGATCATGCGCTGGTGGAGTTCACAGTCCTGAGGGATATGGGTCAGGTGAAGAGTAAGATCAGGACCCTGAATTTTAGGAAAGCAAACTTCCAGCTCTTCAAGGAGTTAGTCAATGGGACCCCCTGGGAAACTGCCCTCAGGGACAAGGGAGCAGAACAGAGCTGGCAGATCTTTAAGGAGGCTTTCCACAGAGCTCAAGAGCTCTCGATCCCCAGGTGCAAGAAATTGGGCAAGGAAGGCAAGAGACCAGCATGGCTGAGTTGAGACCTGCTGGTCAAACTAAAGGGCAAGAAGGAAATGCACAGGCAGTGGAAGCAGGGACAGGTATCCTGGGAAGAGTATAGGGACGCTGCCTGGTTGTGTAGGGATGGGGTCAGGAAGGCCAAGGCACGGCTGGAGCTGAACTTGGCAAGGGATGTGAAGAATAACAGGAAGAGATTCTACAGGTATGTCAGCCAGAAAAGGAAGGTCAAAGAAAGTGTACCCCCTGTGATGAGCAGGACTGGCAAACTGGTATCAACGGATGAGGAGAAGGCTGAGGTACTCAAGGACTTTTTTGCCTCAGTCTTCACCGGCAACCTGTCTTCCCACACCTCTCGAGTGGATGGACTACAAGACGGGGACTGGGGGAGCAAAGTCCCTCCCACTGTAAGAGAAGATCAGGTTTGTGACCACCTGAGGAACCTGAACATACATAAGTCTATGGGACCTGACGAGATGCATCCCAGAGTCCTGAGGGAATTGGCTGATGTAGTTGCCAAGCCACTCTCCATGATATTTGAAAAGTCATGGCAGTCAGGTGAAGTCCCTGGGGACTGGAAAAAGGGAAACATTGCACCCATTTTTAAAAAGGGGAGGAAGGAGGACCCTGGGAACTACCGACCTGCCAGCCTCCCCTCTGTGCCTGGGAAGATCATGGAGCAGATCCTCCTAGAAACGATGCTGAGGCACATGGAGGACAGGGAGGTGATTGGAGACAGCCAGCATGGCTTCACCAAGGGCAAGTCCTGCCTGACCAACCTAGTGGACTTCTATGATGGAGTGAACTACATCAGTGGACAAGGGAAGAGCTACGCATGTCATCTATCTGGACTTCTGTAAGGCCTTTGACACAGTCCCCCCACAACATCCTTCTCTCTAAATTGGAGAGATATGGATTTGATGGGTGGACTGTTCGGTAGATGAGGAATTGGTTGGATGGTCACATCCAGAGGGTAGTGGTCAATGGCTCAACGTCCAGATGGAGATCGGTGACAAGTGGTGTCCCTCAGGGGTCCGTATTGGGACCAGTACTTTTTAATATCTTCATCAATGACATAGTGGGATCGAGTGCACCCTCAGCAAGTTTGCAGATGACACCAAGCTGAGTGGTGCGGTGGACACACCTGAGGGACAGGATGTCATCCAGAGGGACCTGGACAAGCTCGAGAGGTAGGCCCAGGTGAACCTCATGAGGTGCAACAAGGACAAATGCAAGGTCCTGCACCTGGGTCAGAGCAACCCCCAGTATCAATACAGGCTGGGGGACGAAGGGATCGAGAGCAGCCCTGCTGAGAAGGACTTGGGGGTACTGGTGGATGAAAAGCTGGACATGAGCCAGCAATGTGCGCTCGCAGCCCAGAAAGCCAACCATATCCTGGGCTGCATCAAAAGAAGCATGGCCAGCAGGTCGAGGGAGGTGATTCTGCCCCTCTACTCCGCTCTGGTGAAACCCCACCTGGAGTACCGTGTCCAGCTCTGGAGCCCCCAACACAAGAAGGACATGGACCTGTTGGACTGAGTCCAGAGGAGGGCCACAAAGATGATCAGAGGGATGGAGCACCTCTCCTATGAAGACAGGCTGAGAGAGTTGGGCTTGTTCAGCCTGGAGAAGAGAAGGCTCCAGGGAGACCTTATTGCAGCCTTTCAGTACCTAAAGGGGGCTTATAGGAAAGATGGGGAAAAACTTTTTAGCAAGGCCTGCTGTGATAGGACAAGGGGTAATGGTTTTAAACTAAAGGAGGGGAGATTTAGACTAGACATAAGGAAGAAGTTTTTTACAATGAGGGTGGTGAAGCACTGGAACAGGTTGCCCAGAGAGGTGGTAGATGCCCCATCCCTGGAAACATTCAAGGTCAGGCTGGATGGGGCTCTGGGCAACCTGATCTAGTTGAGGATGTCCCTGCTTATTGCAGGGGGGTTGGACTAGATGACCTTTAAAAGGTCCCTTCCAACCCAAACTATTTTATGATTCTGTTCTATGATTCTATGTCTTTTACACAGTGAAAACATATCCACCTTTCTAAGTCTAGGAGCCTTTCCAAAAATAAAATTCAGCTAGATATTGTCAGTTTGGGGGTATATGATCAGTCAATCCTTTATAATGTTTTAGTGTATGTCTTTCTTGAGGTACTACTTGAGCATCCATTGCACACTGCAATGCATACTGATGCATGCACATCGCACACCACTACTGTACAGGAAGGTGCTTATTTTAAGCTAAAAATAATTTCTTGTTGTGAGCTTGATTATTGTTTGGTTTTAATTCATTGACTTTGTTTAAGTCCCTAAAGGATAATTTAGGAATACAAGTAACTTACAGAAGCTTTGTAGGATGTAGACTTTGGAAAGTAGCACGATTCATTGTACCAGTATCTACTGCTGTTGAGCATTAACTTCTTAATAATGAAGTCTTTCACATCAAACACTACTGACACAATAGCACATTTGAATCTAGTGGCTTGGCTGAACAAAAGATAGGGATCATTTCCTTTATCCTTTTGTCCAATATATTAACTTATATTATATACTCTATGTATGGGCAATTCTCATTACACTACACTTTTCTTAAATACGAACTCAGTACATACATCGCATGTATATTTTGGGCTATTCACTCCTCTGCCACATATAAAGGACTGCTCAACTAGATATGGAATCTTTCATGCTGTTCTGGTTTTGGCTGGGATAGAGGTCGTTTTCTTCCTAGTAGCTGGTATAGGGCTGTGTTTTGGATTTAGGATGAGAATAATGTTGATAACACACTGATGTTTTTAGTTGTTGCTAAGTAGTGCTTATACTAAGTCAGGGACTTTTCAGCTTCCCATGCTCTGCCAGCGAGGAGGTGCACAGGAAGCTGGGAGGGAGCATAGCCAGGACAGCTGACCCAAACTGGCCAAGGGGATATTCCATACCATATGACACCACGCTCAGTATATAAACTGGAGGGAGCTGACCGGGGAAGGATCGCTGCTCGGGGAGGGACTGGACATCGGTCAGCGGGAGGTGAGCAATTGCATTGTGCATCACTTGTTTTGTATATTCTCTTATCATTATTATTGTTATTATTCTCTCTTCCTTTGCTATCCTATTAAACTGTCCTTATCTCAACGCACAAGGTTTTTTTCTGATTCTCTCCCCCATCCCACTGGGTGTGGGGAGGTGAGTGAGTGACTGTTTGGTGCTTGGTTGACGACTGAGGTTAAACCACAACAGTCCTTTTTGGCACCCAACATGGGACTTGAAGGGTTGAGATAACGACAGATCTGACCAGAGCATGTTAAAACAAATTTGTTACAAGTATTCATTATATTAGTTTAATAGTCAGTGGTGATAATGTTGATTTATTTACTCTCAGAGTTGTTGCGCTTGTTCTCAGTGTTGTGTTACATAACACTTTACTTGCAACATATGTTCCCTGTTGTGATGTTTATCATCTCTAGGAACTGGGTCAAGGTTATCGTTTTGCTGTACTTTGTAACAGTGGCTTATGATATGAAAAACTTGTTGGTCATGAGACTAAACTGGTATTTGTACTCAGCATTGCCATCATCTCCGTACTTCAGGAGCCATCTATTGGAAATTATTAATAATTGCACTTCTTACTTTTTCTCCTCGGAGAGCCAATCTATGGGGGTGACACCTTCCTTCATCTTCCCCTTCTCCTCCAGGCTAGGTACAATAGCTCTTGAGAATGTTGAATATCCTTGGGATGTCCAAACCAGCATGTTCCTATTGCTATGTCTCTTGAATGTGGTTCAGGTCTTGTTTAGGGTTAAACAACTATTTAAGAATACCACCCAGAGACCAACCCCCACGACAAGCACTGCGGCTACTCCAACCCCAGCGACAGGCACTGCGGCTACTCAACCCCCTGTGACAGGAACTGTGGCTGAACCAGAGAACCAACCTGTGCCATTATCAGTCACCCCTACACAAAAGCAAAGCATTTGACACTGTCCCGCACGACATCCTTGTCTCTAAATTGGAGACATGGATTTGACAGATGGACCACTCGGTAGATAAGGAATTGGCTGGATGGTCGCACTCAAAGAGTTGCGGTCAACGGCTCGATGTCCAAGTGGAGACCAGTGACAAGTGGCATTCCTCAGGGGTCGGTATTGGGACCGGTGCCGTTTAACATCTTTGTCAGTGACATGGATGGTGGAATTGAGTGCACCCTCAGCAAGTTTGCTGACGACACCAAGCTGTGTGGTGCGGTCGACACGCTGGAGGGAAGGGATGCCATCCAGAGGGGCCTTTACAGACTTGAGAGGTGGGCCCGGGCGAACCTCATGAAGTTCAAAGAGGCCAAGTGCAAGGTCCTGCACATGGGTTGGGGCAATCCCAAGCACAAATACAGGCTGGGCAGAGAATGGATTGAGAGCAGCCCTGCGGAGAAGGGCTTGGGGGTGTTGGCTGATGAGAAGCTCAACATGAAATCCAACCATATCCTGGACTGCATCAAAAGGAGCATGACCAGCAGGTCAAGGGAGGTGATTCTGCCCCTCTGCTGCGCTCTGGTGAGACCCCACCTGGAGTACTGCATCCAGCTCTGGGGTCCCCAACACAAGAAGGACATGGACCTGTTGGAACTAGTCCAGAGGAGGGCCACGAGGATGATCAGAGGGCTGGAGCACCTCTCCTATGAAGACAGGCTGAGAGAGTTGGGCTTGTTCAGCCTGGAGAAGAGAAGGCTCCAGGGAGACCTTCTAGCAGCCTTCCAGTACCTAAAGGGGGCCTACAAGAAAGCCCTTTTGACAAGGGCATGTAGTGATAGGACAAGGGGTAATGGCTTTACACTGAAGGAGGGTAGATTTAGATTAGATATAAGGAAGAAATTCTTCACCATGAGGGTGGTGAGGCACTGGCACAGGTTGCCCAGAGAAGCTGTGGATGCCCCATCCCTGGAAGTGTTCAAGGCCAGGTTGGATGAGTCTTTGAGCAAAGTGGTCTAGCAGAAGATGTCTCTGCCCATGTCAGGGGGTTTGGAACTAGGTGATCTTTAAGGTCCCTTCCAACCCAAACCATTCTATGATTCTATGAAAAGAAGAAATCTTGGAAGAAGAAGTCAGCTCGTTGAGTAAGGGATGAAGCAGCTTCTTCTAAGAGGGAGCTGTAAGAGACTGAGGAGCTGAAAGAGTTATTGTCTCAAACACTAGACAAAGGAGGACCTTGCATGAAGGAATGTTATCACACTAATGAGATAAGGTGCAGCTGGAAGGGAGGATCTTGCAGAGGCAGGATAGTGCTTTTCTGGGCCTTATCTTGGGTAATTGTTTCAAAAAACAAGCCTAAGACAGCATCATCCCTGCGTCTCTGACAGGAGGGGGGGAGAGGCATCTAAATCACTAGACCCCCCCCTCAACCCCTCAAACCCCCTAACTCCTTTCGAGAAGGTTCGAGAACACGTGTGAAGTAATTAGCATATGCAGTGGTGTAGGTGTCCCGTTTTGTGACAGGTTAGAGCTGATTAAAACAGCAGTACAGTAAAGGTCAACGAAGGGACACAGCAAGGCAATAGAGCTGAATTGAAACAGCAGTGCTGTAAAGGTCAATGAAGGGACACAGTAAGGTAAACAAGAGTAAACAGAAGCAGTCAGAACCAGAAAGAAGTTTGTTGTTACACTAAAGAATTTCTTTGTTATGTTTAAGTGCACAAAATTAGAATTGTTTAAACAGGTGTTAGAGCGCATGTAGTAGATAAGGAAGCTTTATAAACCCCTGTAAGTGTGCATTAAAGCGTCTCCGCTTTCCACCGATGCCGGAGTCCGTGCCTTCATTTCCCTCAAATGGTGACCCCGACGTGATGGGGTAAATCAACGCTGCACGAGCGTCCGAAAAAGCAACGCTGCATAAGCGTCCAGTAAAGCAACGCTGAACGAGCATCCAGTAAAGCAACGCGAAGCATCCGGAGGGAACCCAGCCGAACGAATCAAGCTAGCAGCTGGACTGCGGCTTCCACCCCGGGACATCGCCTGAAAAACAGGTGAGCGGCTGGGCATTTATAATGGGATCTAATATTTCTGCAGAAGAAGAAGCTATAGCTAAGTTATTAACGCACCTTTTGACAAAAAGGGGAGTAAAGTATGACTCTTATAAAATTAAACTGTTGCTGACGTTTTTGAAAAAGCAAGGAGCCCCCTCTACTGTCTCTGCTGTGTTTGATGTAAAGACGTGGGAGCAGGCAGGAAAAACGATATGGGAAGCAGTCTCTAGAGGGAATACAGCTGCCGTTGAAATTTTGACTACATGGCATTTAGTAACTGAGACTTTAAGATCGTGGGAGGCGGAAAAGAAGGTTCAAAGTGCTGCCGTTCAAACAGTACTCACAGCTGATTCGCGCTCAGAGACAGAAAAGACATCGGATGAGGGAGATTTGATAGATTTAAAGAAAACTGAGATACCACCGACAAAGCCCGACCCAATGATCCCCCCGGCTCCTGCACGAACCTCCGCCCCTATTCCGGAGGGGGTCGGAGAGTTCAACCCGTGGGCACGATGGGAACAAGTGCGCCAGGAAGCATTAAAGGAGGGAGATCCGATAGGATTAGCCTTCCCCGTACAAGTGCATGATAATGCTCCTAATCAACATACCGCCTTTCACTGGGATCTTATCAAAGAATTAAGGAAGACGGTGACTATGTATGGATTGCATGCACCATTTACTCAATCCTTGCTTGAAAGTGTTATGACTGGTCAGTTGTTGGTACCGTTTGACTGTCGCCAAATCGCTACAATGATTTTGACTCCAACTCAAAAATTATTGTGGGAGCAAAGGTGGAGAGAGAGCTGTGAAGCGGCCGCCCTGCAAAATATGCAGAGGCAAGAAGGCGATCCCCTTATGGGGGCAGGGATCCCACAGCTGATGGGAACCGAGCCGCTGCTAGATCCAATCTTGCAAGCCAGACTGAATATAGCTATCCTACGTCAGTCTGCGTCTCTAGCTTTCCAGGCAATGCTGAAACTGCCTGAGGTGGGGAAAATCGAGCCGTCTTTCACAAGCATTAAGCAACAGGTAAACGAACCGTACATGCAGTTTACTGATAGATTATGCGATGCTTTAAATAAGCAGCTTGATAACCATGAAGCAAAAGAAGCCTTAATGTTAAAATTAGCTGTGGAAAATGCGAATACGGACTGTAAAAAAATACTCCAGGCAATGCCAGCGAATACTACGCTAGTGCAAATGATTGAGGCATGTAACCGTGTTGGGTCGGTAGAACATCACACCGCTGCGTTAGCTGGAGCTTTTGCAGCAGCTCTGCAAGTCGGAGACAAACGTTGTTTTCGCTGCCATGCTACGGGACACATTGCTATCGAATGTCCCTATAAGAAAACAGGGGGAGGCGCAATGACGCTGCCTACCCGCCCCCCCTCGCCCTGTCCCCGCTGCCGGAAGGGACGGCACTGGGCGAGCCAGTGTCGCTCGCACTACAGCATTTACGGTACACCACTGCAGCCGTACCAGGGAAACGGGAAGCCGAGCGCGGGGCGGGGCCGCGCGACGACACAAGTGCCTCGGATTACAGTAGGGGGCGGATCGCCCTTGCGGAGCCCGCCTCAGGTGATGGTAACAGCCCAAGCAGCCAGCCCGCAGACTCCACCGACTGCGTTACCGTGGACTCCCTCACTGCCAAAACGCGAGGAAGTGCCGGCCTGGACGTCTCCACAGTAACAACCTGCACATTGTGGGACTCTCAAGTATACAGAATACCATTAAATGTAAAGGGGCCTATAGGAAAGGGATACAGTGCCCTTTTGCTAGGCCGATCGAGCATTACATTAACAGGACTGTTTGTGTTACCTGGCATAATCGATGCAGACTACGAAGGCATCATACAAGCCATGGCATGGACCCCTACCCCTCCAGTGCTTATACCTAAGGGAACCAGAATTGCTCAACTAATACTGTTTCAGGCTACTGTCCCAGCAGCGGAACAGCACCACCGTCACAGTGGCTCCTTTGGATCAACAGGAACCCCATCCGTTTTTTGGGCTTCGGACATCGCCTCAGAACGACCTACATTAACCTTGACACTTCATCACCCGACTGCCAGTCCCTCCAGCACACAGCTGACAGTGCTAATGGATACAGGAGCAGATGTTACAGTAATTGCTTTTAAGGACTGGCCCACTAATTGGCCACTGAACTCTACTACGGGGGGCCTCGTAGGAGTGGGAGGTGTCTCTAGCACCACTTATCAAAGTAAGCATATGCTTTCCATCATCACAGTGGGACTGGAGACAGGGACTAGTCTATAAATAGCGCAACTCAGAGGGGCTGGGTGCGCGCGCCCACCATCCGAAGGAACCGGACCAGAGACATCGCTGGAACCCAGGGTGGTGATCTTTCCTTTACCTCTATTCTTTCCTTTACCTCTATTCTTTCCTTTACCTCTATTCTTTCCTTTACCTCTATTCTTTCCTTTACCTCTATTCTTTCCTTTACCTCTATTCTTTCCTTTACCTCTATTCTTTCCTTTACCTCTGTCTTTCCTTTGCCTCTGTCTTTCGATCTTACTCTCTCTCTCCTTTTCGTATGTTACAGGCCATTCAGCCCTTTATATGATTCAAGGTTTAAATAGCTTATCCCTTTATATGATTCAAGGTTTACATAGCGTCTGCCATAAATAAAACTTTTCTATACCGATCGTTTGGTGTTAAGTCACCTTAATTTAGCCCAAGGGTATCTCAAACATCAGTTATCTTAGAGTGAGTTGTCCAGGACGGCCCTCTCGGGACATGATATACTCCTTTAGACATAAACTGTTGACCAAGTCTGAGACTAGGACTGGATCCAGCCGCACCTAGACTCCTCTCTGAGAAGGAGTTTAGAAAGCAAGGGGGTCCTTTCCAAACCTCATGACTCAATGGGAGGGTCTCCCTGAACGCCGAATGAAGCGCACCACTCGGTCCGCGACAGAGCAGGAGGAAGAAATGGAGGAGGCAGACTACTCCGAAGCAGGGCCATCATGAGAACAGGAAAGAAGAGGAAGAACTCATAAACAAGGCAGTAACCACTGGATCCCTATCCCTGAATGAGCTGCAAGATATGCGAAAAGATTTCAGCTGTTGTCCAGGGGAGCACATTGTCACCTGGCTGCTCCGATGCTGGGATAACCGGGCCAGTACTCTGGAATTAGAGGGTAGGGAAGCCAAGCAGCTGGGATCCCTTTCTGGGGAAGGGGGCATTGACAAAGTGATTGGAAAAGGGGCACAAGCCCTCAGCCTCTGGAAGCGACTCCTGTCAGGCGAGAAGGAAAGATATCCCTTCAAGGAAGATGTTATATGTCACCCAGGCAAGTGGACCACCGTGGAGAGAGGTATCCAGTACCTGAGGGAATTAGCCATGCTGGAGGTGATTTATGATGACCTGAACAATGAGCAGTTATCCAAATATCCAGATGAAGTCAAGCGCACACAACTCACGTGGCGGAAGTTTGTACAGAGCACACCATCATCGTATGCCAACTCATTGGCAGTAATGACCCGGAAAGATGGAGAGGAACAAACGGTGGATGAATTGGCTGGTCAGCTTCGGCAATACAAAGAGAGTGTCTCTTCTTCCCTATGGGCCTAGCGTCTCGGCTGTGGAGAAACTGCCAGACATGCTAGATGAGAAACTATCATCTGAGAAACTGGCCTGGGAGTTCCAGCAATTCAAAGAGGATATGTTCTACTCCCCACCCATATGAACCAGTATCTCAGCTATTAGAAGTAAGCGTTCCTCTGCTCAAGAGAGAGGATATAGAGGGTACACACCATGGGCCACCCTGTGGTTTTACCTGCGTGACCACGGAGAGGACATCAGGAAGTGGGATGGAAAATTTACCTCGATCCTAGAGGCATGGGTACGTGAGCTGCAAGGAAAAACAATCACAAAAGGGGGTTCAGGTTCTTCCAGGAAAATTCTCGCTCCAGTTTCCAGCGGGCAGTGCCCCAGACAGAGTAGAAGGGCTGATCTTACTTCTGATCCTCTTGAAGGGACTCCTGATTCGTATTTACAAGGGGTGAGTAACGAATACTATGACCAGGACCAGAGGGGCCCTGCCTCCAGCCAGGTAGAGGAAAGGGACAACCGAGTTTACTGGACTGTGTGGATTCGATGGCCTGGCACATCAGACCCACAGGAATATAAGGCTCTAGTGGACACTGGTGCACAATGTACCCTAACGCCATCAAGCTATAAAGGGGCAGAACCCATCTGTATTTCTGGAGTGACTGGGGGATCCCAAAAGCTAACTGTATTGGAAGCTGAAGTGAGTCTGACTGGGAATGAGTGGCAAAAGCACCCCATTGTGACTGGTCCAGATGCTCCGTGCATCCTTGGCATAGACTACCTCAGGAGAGGGTATTTCAAGGACCCAAAAGAATACTGGTGGGCTTTTGGTATAGCCGCTGTGGAGACGGAGGAAATTAAATAGCCATCTACCTTGCCCGGTCTCTCAGAGGACCCTTCCATTGTGGGGTTGCTGAGGGCTGAAGAACAACAGGTGCCAATTGCCACCACAATGGTGCACCGGCCACAATATTGCATCAAACGAGACTCCTTGATCCCCATCCATAAGCTGATTAATCGACTGGAAAGCCAGGGAGTGATCAGCAAGACCCGCTCACCCTTTAATAGCCCCATATGGCCAGTGCAAAAATCTAATGGAGAATGGAGACTAACAGTGGACTATCGTGGCCTGAATGAAGTCACGTCACCACTGAGTGCTGCCGTGCCAGACATGCTAGAACTTCAGTACGAACTGGAGTCCAAGGCAGCCAAGTGGTATGCTAGAATTGATATTGCCAATGTGTTTTTCTCAATCCCTTTGGCAGCAGAGTGCAGGCCACAGTTTGCTTTCACCTGGAGAGGCATCCAGTACACCTGGAATCGACTGCCCCAGGGGTGGAAACACAGCCCCACCCTTTGCCATGGGCTGATCCAGACTGCACTGGAAAAGGGTGAAGCTCCAGAACACCTGCAATACATTGATGACATCATTGTGTGGGGCAACACAGCAGAAGAGGTTTTTGAGAAAGGGAAGAAAATAGTCCAAATCCTTCTGAAAAACAGTTTTGCCATAAAACGAGGTAAGATCAAAGGACCTACACAAGAGATCCAGTTCCTAGGAATAAAATGGCAAGATGGATGTCGACAGATCCCAATGGATGTAATCAATAAGATAACAGCAATGTCCCCACCAACTAACAAAATGGAAACCCAACCTTTTCTTAGGCATTGTGGGTTTCTGGAGAATGCATATTCCAAATTACAGTTCTACTGTAGGCCCTCTCTATCAAGTGACCTGGAAGAAGAACCATTTTAAATGGGGCCCTGAGCAATGACAAGCCTTTGAACAAATTAAACAGGAGATAGTTCATGCAGTAGCCCTTGGGCCAGTTCGGGCAGGGCAAGATGTTAAAAATGTGCTCTACACCGCAGCCAGGGAGGACAGCCCTACCTGGAGCCTCTGGCAGAAAGCACCAGGGGAGACTCGAGGTTGACCCCTGGGGTTTTGGAGCCGGGGATACAGAGGATCTGAGGCCCACTACACTCCAACTGAAAAAGAGATCTTGGCAGCACATTAAGGGGTTCGAGCTGCTTCAGAAGTGATTAGTACTGAAGCCCAGCTCCTCCTGGCACCCCGACTGCCGGTGCTGGGCTGGATGTTCAAAGGGAGGGTCCCCTCTATACATCATGCAAATGATGCCACATGGAATAAGTGGGTCGTACTGATCACACAACGAGCTCGAATAGGAAACCCCAGTCACCCAGGAATCTTGGAAGAGATCGTGGACTGGCCAGAAGGCAAAGATTTCGGAATGTTGCCAGAGGAGGAGGTGACGCGTGCTGAAAAGGCCCCACTGTATGATAAACTACCAGAAGATGAGAAGGAATATGCCCTGTTCACTGATGGGTCCTGTCGTATTGTGGGAAAGCATCAGAGGTGGAAGGCTGGCGTGTGGTGTCCTACATGACAAGTTGCAGAAGCCACTGAAGGAGAAGGTGAATCAAGTCTGTTTGCAGAGGTGAAAGCCATCCAGCTGGCTTTAGATATTGCTGAGCGAGAAAAGTGGCCAGTGTTTTAATCTCTATACTGACTGATGGATGGTGGCAAATGCCCTGTGGGGGTGGTTACAGCAAGGGAAGCAGAGCAACTGGCAGCGCAGAGGCAAACCCATCTGGGCTGCCCCATTGTGGCAAGATATTGCTGCCCGGCTAGAGAAGATAGTTGTAAAAGTACGTCACGTAGATGCCCATGTACCTAAGAGTGGGGTCACTGAGGAACATCAAAACAACCAGCAGGTGGATCAGGCTGCTAGGATTGAAGTGGCGCAGGTGGATCTGGACTGGCAACATAAAGGTGAATTATTCCTAGCTTGGTGGGCCCATGACACCTCAGGCCATCAGGGAAGAGATGCAACATATAGATGGGCTCGTGATCGAGGGGTGGACTTGACCATGGACACTATCACATAGGTTATCCATGAATGTGAAACATATGCGCTTCATCAAGCAAGCCAAGTGGTTAAAGCCCCTCTGGTATGGAGAATTATGGCTGAAATATAAATATGGGCAGATTGATTATGTCACACTCCCACAAACCCTCCAAGGTAAGCACCATGTGCTTTCAATGGTGGAAGCAACCACCACATGGCTGGAAACATATCTCATGTCCCATGCCACCACCCGGAACACTAGCCTGGGCCTTGAAAAGCAAGTCTTATGGTGACATGGCACCCCAGAAAGAATTGAGTCAGACAACGGCGATCTGAGGGATCGATGTTTGGGGATGGGCTGTACATCGGTTAGCAGGTGGTGAGCAATTGCATTGTGCATCACTTGTTTTGTATATTCTCTTATCATTATTATTATTATTCTCTCTTCCTTTGCTATCCTATTAAACTGTCTTTATCTCAACCCATGAGGTTTTGTTTTTTTTGATTCTCTCCCCCATCCCACTTTGAGTGGTGGGTTGAGCAAGCGGCTGTGTGGTGCTTGGTTGCCACCTGGGGTTAAACCACAACATATGCCAAAAGAGGTCAGAACAAACTGCTTTCCTTTGTTTATCTCAACTGAAATCTACAGATTATTTTTCATTTATCTCAAATCTGTAATATATTGCAGCAGAACTAAAAGCCAAGCTGATATATTTGCTGGATCTCCATTCTTAAATAAAGTGCAAAGACATTGTCATTTTCCAGCTCCATAACCCTTCTCAACTTGCAGAAATTAAGTATCTTTTCTGAATGTTGAAAGAGGAAGAAGATTGCAGGTGTAGCACTCACAAGCTGGAATGAAGATTGACCACTACTGTGGAGTCCCAGTTTTGAGGCACTAATGATGTGCTTTCTCGTTGTGGTCAGCTTTATACAGTGCTCAAAGCAGCAGTGATATCAATACAGCTGTGAATACTCAGCATTTATTCCAACTGAGCCTGAAGGTTTCAAGCCAGGCACTGAAAATCAGCCCATCTGGAAGATGTTAAGCTGAAGTGATTTGACTCTATGGCAGAGACAAGGAAAAATCCGTTTCTCCAGAGTGACCCCAGAGCTGAGCCCAACTGGGCAGGTGTCCTATGGGGAAACTGTATGTGGTCAGTAACTGAGAGCTCTATCCTGTGTTGGGGTGGCATTTGGGAAGAAAAGGAGTTAAGGTCTCATAGGGTATTTGGACATCTCAGTTTTTGGGTACTTAACCTTCTGCTCTTCTAATGCAACTTTGTGTATATAACTTCCTAGGGTTCTCAGAAATCAAACTGAAAATAAAAAAAAAAAAAGTAGAAATACCATCACTCAGCATAGCATTACTATCACATACTACCAGGGTAGGTAATATTAGACTCATGGCCCAGATCTCTGCCACATGAGCTCTGCAGTACTGGTCAGCAGTACTGGTTATCACTCCCTGCCTCAATGCTGGGGTCTTTTTTCGGCATAGAGAGCATTTTAGTTCACTGCAGCTAAGTCAGCCCAAATCTCCAGGGCCAATTTTTCATCCTTGGCTGATTGGTATAGATCAGGTTCTGGGCATTGACCAGTGATGCCTTGCCCAGGGCTGACACAGACGTTTGCTGACCATGAGCCATGGGATTGTGGGGGCCCTGATTCTACCTCCAGCCTTGGAGGGGAAGGGACATGAGCACACACCGTTCCCTTCCCAGTGTGATCCTTTGTGTTGTCACTCTTCACTTATCTTCAACCTTCTTCCCTCATCTAGCTAATTCCTATTTCCAGCCCTCAATTTTATGACCCAGCTCCCAAGATGGAACTTAGACAGAGACCTGATATTACCCAGGGAAGCCAGGGTTAAGACCACACGGAAAAGCCTGCAGTTTCAGGCTAGACCATGCATGGTAGTGGGCAAAAATCTTCAGCAGAAAAGGTGCTGAGACATGCAAGAGCTACCAAGCATGTGCAAATTGTAGATTAGAAAGGTCTATAGCTTTGCCAAAAAGTCACAGCCTTCATGCAAAGCACTGTTGCCTTACCTCAGCAAAATTTCAAGTCCTGCTCTTCTTACCTTTCCAGAATTTCCAGAGTTTCCAGAGTTTAAACCTTTCCAGAGAACATTTCAGTCACAGCATAATTATTTTTAAATATGCTCAAATATTAGTTTTCCTCAGAGTGAGACTTCTAGGAGTAAAAATGGTACAGGGTGAGGTAGGTCAGTAGCACGGAAAATTTCAACCCAACATTTAAAGTTTGGCAGAACTCTGCAACAGAAAAGGGATACCTCTTACAGGATGAGTTCTGCCAAGTCTGAAGTAATTCTGACCCTGGAGTATTTCAGTCTCATAAAAATTTACCAAATACATTCTCTGGTCCACACCATCCATGGAAATGCAACCACACAAGCTGCTGAAGGCCCATGGAAGCACCACACAGCTGTTTCAATGCCCAACACGATATTCCCCTGGGAAAGGAGGAAGAAATTAGGCAGGCAGCCAGAATTTAGCGAGAACTGCACCAGGGTTAATTCACCCTTTCCTTTTTCCTCCTTTTTTCCCCCTGGAAAAGTGGTATGGAATCTTTATTGACCACAAGAGGTCAGAGCCTCCCAGCATAGCCTCTTGCCTGAGCACCCAGACAGTGCCGGAGCTTTCCCCGCACCCAGACTGGAGGGAAGCTCCCGAGCCACCCTCCTGTAGCACCCAGGTGAAAGACGGGGATTTCAGAGCCGAAGCTACTTAATCTGTCAAAGCACAGCACGAGGGGATGTAGCTACAGCCTGCTCAGAAACTGTTCTGTCCTTCATGGGGTCTGAGAAGGGATTATTGCTGTATTTTGTGTCGAAGGGTCCCTGGGGGCCTCAGCTAAGCTCATAGAAATAGTGGCAACCTCTGCCATGGTGAGCCTCCAAAACTCTTGCTGGAAAAGGGAAAGAGGAAGATGAAGTGACTTTTTTGGTGTCATCCAGTAGGTTAGCAGAAGAATGTCATGTCTTCTGACAGCACCTTTGGGAAACCGCCCTATTCCTTTGTGTTTCTGAGGGAATTGGAAAGCTTCGAGGTTAATCCTCCAGTAATGCTAAATTTGGCTGATGGTACTGAGAATCTTCACTAATTTTAGGTAGACAAGCCTCTACTTCAAACTTAAATTTGTCAAAAATCCAATCCTATTGCTCTCTTCCTCCTTCACACCATCCTCTTGCTGTACAGGAATATTCTCTTGTTTCTGCCTTCCTTACACTGGCAAACTATTTGTTGCAAAGTTTTTCACTTCATTTAGTTACACAGAGCACAGAACAGAGGGGCACAATCGTTCCCAAGTTGATGAATGTTATATTAATTTAAAAGAAATACAGCAACAACAATATTCTAGGAAGCTGTTTTCAACACGAAAGGAACACCTTTGCACTGAATTAACCTAATGTTGTAAGATACTCCTTCCAATACCAAAACCTGTTAAATTTCAAGTTATTGCTAAACTATTTCTGTTCTGACTTTAGACCAGTTTTGTGCTTTAAAGTCTAAATTAGCCAATCTAATATAAATAGCTTTTTCAGTGTTAGAAGTTTGTTCCTCATTTTTTGGTGTTGATTCTTAGGCAAATAATAAATGATTTTTAGAACTTCCTTTCCTGTTGCAATTTTACTGAGTACTCATTTACATGTACTCATAAAATAGATCATAAAATAAACAAATATTCAAATTATATAAATTGTACCCTATAATAGCTGTGTCCTCCTCCTAGGTATCTATAGAATACACTGACTTAAGCTGCAAACAACAGTCTTAAAAAGTAGTGTCTTAATTTTTCTGCATTTTTCATATTTTAAATCCCTAATGTACCCAAGAATAATGTTATTTAAATGCATGTTTTTCACACTCAGACTGAGATCCGACTATATAACCTTATAAAGTCTTATACAACTTCTGTATATTGGAGAGAAAATAGAGAAGGAACTTGATCCTGGTCTATAATTGACTGCAGTGGGAGAAAATATTTGATTCCAGCGGGATCTGTAATCAAGTAAAGAGGCAAATTTAACCTAATGATTCAAAGGTGAATCTTGAGAAACTGGAAACTAGCGGATGTTTGTAAAATCAGAAGTATCTGTCTATTGGAACAGCATATCAAGGGACGCAGGAGGAAAGCAGGCAGTCTTCAAAATGTCTGTATCTGCCAGGAAAGGGCAGGGGACATCACCATGCAGCTCTGGAGCTGATGAACAACTCATGCCTGCTGAACTCTGGGTAGCTGGATGCTGTGACACCCAATGCAGTGGCCTTCGAATGCTGCACGAGCCCAGGCTGCATCTCCATTCCCAGCTGAAGCCTGGGTGGGAACCCTCGAAGGTGAACATGACGAGCAGGAAACAAGAAAATATGTGGAATTAATCAGTTCCAGTGAACTGGCATTTTCTCATTACAGAATCACAGAATCACAGAACGGTAGGGGTTGGAAGGGACCTCTGGAGATCATCTTAGTCCAACCCCCCTGCCAGAGCAGGGTCACCTAGAGCAGGCTGCACAGGACTGCGTCCAGGCAGGTTTTGAATATCTCCAGAGAAGGAGACTCCACAGCTTCCCTGGGCAGCCTGTTCCAGGGCTCTGTCACCCTCACAGTGAAGAAGTTTTTCCTCATATTTAGATGGAACTTCCTGTGTTCCAGTTTGTGCCCGTTCCCCCTTGTCCTGTCGCTGGGCACCACTGAAAAGAGTCTGGCCCCATCCTCTTGACACCCGCCCTTGAGATATTTATAAGCATTGATGAGGTCCCCTCTCAGTCTTCTCTTCCCCAGGCTGAACAGCCCCAGCTCCCTCAGCCTTTCCCCATAGGAGAGATGCTCCAGTCCCTTAATCATCTTTGTAGCCCTCCACTGGACTCTCTCCAGTAGTTCCTCATCTTTCTTGAACTGGGGAGCCCAGAACTGGACGCAGTACTCCAGATGGGGCCTCACTAGGGCAGTGTAGAGGGGGAGGATAACCTCCCTCGACCTGCTGGCCACACTCTTCTTCATGTACCCCAGGATGCCGTTGGCCTTCCTGGCCGCAAGGGCACATTGCTGGCTCATGGTGAATTTGTCATCCACCAGGACTCCCAGGTCCTTCTCTGCAGAGCTGCTTTCCAGGAGGTCAGCCCCTAACCTGTACTGGTGCATGGGGTTATTCCTCCCCAGGTGCAGGACCCTGCACTTGCCCTTGTTGAACCTCATGAGGTTCCTCTCCGCCAAATAGTCCAGCCTGTCCAGGTCTTGCTGAATGGCAGCACAGCCTTCTGGTGTATCAGCCAGTCCTCCCAGTTTTGTGTCATCAGCAAACTTTGCTGAGGGTACACTCTGTCCCTTCATCCAGGTTGTTGATGAATAAATTGAACAAGACTGGCCCCAGCACCGACCGCTGGGGGACACCACTAGCCAATTAAAATGTGTTCAGTCAGGCTCATAGAGTGGAGAATGGCTGCCATGCCTAAAATTATATTCTGATTCTCACACAACTGGTGTATTCAGGAAACGAAACTAGATGATGGGTCCTTCCAGCTTCTATATGAATTCCTGGCACTTGTTTCCATTTGTGACAAGTCTCGATGGTCTCTTGACTTCGTTAGGAAGCAAGAAGCAGCTCTACAATTTTCAGTGACTTATGCTCAAAAATGCTTTACAAAGGCTTAGTTGTGAAAATATCAATAAGATTTTCTTTTGAAAATAACAAGTCCTGTTACACTTCTTCAGCAGTTGTATCATTTAAATAAGCTTTTAGCACACTTTCTGCATTCAGAGTTAAATGTTAAGGTCAGAGATTTGCTGTTTTGTCCCTTACTTCAGTGAAAAGAGAATGTATTAATGTATTATTAATCCATGCACACTTGCTATCAAAATTAGTAAGAAAAACAAGATAAACTGGGGTTTTTTTGTGTATGTGTGTGAAACAGCTGGATTAATTGTGGTCAGATGCTGACTTGAGTTAATGGGAGTGAACAGGTTGCTTTTGCATAGAAGTGCAGCAGTTTGGAAGGAGAATATTTCCACAGGAAAAGACTAGAATTTGTTTTCCAGCAAGCTCAACACAACAAATATATTGTATTCTAAATTAGGGATCCACAAACTGTTAAGGAAGAAAATATGACTCTGAGGGACCTGCATGATACTAAGAGGTTTATATCACACAGATTTGCCTCTTAGTTTTTGGACTTATTATCCTTGTTTATTCCAAACTTCTTTACTCCTAAATTTATGTTAGCTAGTGTGAAAGTAATTATAGATATATCTCTACCCCAAACAGCAGGATAAACCCAAAACCTCATAGCCAGGGGTTTCATGTATCCACAGAAAGGATCTTGTTGCAGGGCATGACTGAGGGGGCTTAGAATTGCATCCAATGCCGGGGCTGCAGGACAAGGAGGGAGGCATTTCCCCCCATGTTCTCCTCTGGGAGGGGAACCTTTCCCCATGATGGCCAAATGTGGAAGTGCTGAGACTAAGTCTCCTGGGACAGCACCTCTGTGGGCACATTTGACTTCGGTTTATAAGGGTATGCTGGGTTCCTTCTGCATGGAACTGCAGCAATTTCTTCTATCTCATTTGCACAGGAAGGGCAATCTCAGATTTCATGACACCAGCACTCTGTCCTTCGTTTGCACAAGCCCAGCATGGTGTACCTGACACTCCATGCTCAGGAATGGCTTCATTTCCAGGGCAGTCTGCCCTGGGACTTGGGAACTGCAGAAGTACACCCAGGCTTCAGTCTGCCCCAAATGCTCTGGATGCCTTTTTTCAGACCTTGCTCACCCAGCCAGGTATCTGCATCCTCCACGTGCCTGAGTAGGGGCAAGGTGTGCTTCAGCTCTGCAGCATTCATGGGCAAAGGAATGCCTGATCCTTTCTCTGCCCTCTACCCTGCTCTGCAGCACCATGTTTTATGCCAATCACCAGCTCTTTTGCTTTCAGCGTACATTACCATCATGCCTTTATCCTGTGCCTCTGCTTTCATCTCTTCTGAATCCTTTTCCCATTTTTATTTTAGCCAATTCTGACAAGTGTCAGTCCCATGTGAGTCAATTTATGCCTCAATCCTATCAGTGTCACCAAAACATCATTAGCATTGTGCTGAGCACTTCATAAATCCTGGGCTCAGCTATTTCCTCACTGACACTGATGGAAATTAAATGTTACTTTGGGTTACTCATCAGAGTTGCATTAGTGTAAAACCTGTGCAAAACATGCCTAAGTGGAGCCTGTGATTTTACACAGAGCTGTAATAAAGCCATTTCTAAGATTATCTGTTGTGAGATCAATTTATATGGTAAAATCTCTCCTGACTGAAAAACCTCAAGAAATGTTTTGTGGTTCCAGATGGACACCTTCAGCACCAGTAGCTGCCTCAATGCCTACTGAGTTCAGCAGAAGTGGCAGTGGTGCCTCCTAGCACTGAGCTGCACAGTCCCATCAAAACTGCATTTATTTTTAAATGCCTCTGCTTAGCTTGCAGGAGTTGCTGGGCAGTTTGCTCAGAGAAAATAAAACCTAGGAGCTGAGTTATGAAATCTGCAATATGACTCCTTTTTATTTTGACCAGAATTCAAACATCTGTTCCTGACAACTATAGTGAAAGTAAAAACATAATCATATTTATAACCACAAAACATGTATAACATGAAATTTTATCTGCAAGGCATTTAGCCCTGATGTGCTGCTTTAACTGCTAAGCTGCACTTACATATACAGCTAAGAGCAAGCCCTTGTCATGCATTTGTGCACAAACATCCCATATTGTCTCTTGTAACAACAGCCACATTATGCTTCCTTGCACAAAACCAGCCATCAGTTTAGATTTCCTTAATCCTGTCAGATTCCAACTCAGCCAACTAACAACCATTATCTATGGGAAACCCTTCTGTGAAATAAAGCAATGTCCTTACAGAAATGACATATCATAAAAATTAGTTTGGTCACCAATTCAAGGAAATACTTTGTTTAAGATAGAAAATTAAGACTCATGGTACCATATTCTTTGGTGCTATAAGTATCAGAAATGATGAGCAGAACAGCACACAAACAGCACATGGGACTGGAGCCCCTGAAGGTGGAGCAAGCAGTGTGTGGTGCTTGGTTGCCGACTGGGATTAAACCACAACAGTGTGTTATGTCACTGTTGTGGTTTAATCCCAGTCGGCAACCAAGCACCACACACTGCTTGCTCCGCCTTCCCCCCCCCCCCCGCCCCCCCCAGTGGGATGGGGAGACAATCAAAAAAAAACCTTGTGGGTTGAGATAAAGACAGTTTAATAGGATAGCAAAGGAAGAGAGAATAATAACAATAATAATGATAAGAGAATATACAAAAAAAGTGATGCACAATGCAATTGCTCACAACCCGCTGACTGATGCCCAGCCCCTCCCCGAGCAGCAACCCCCCTGGCCAGCTTCCCCCAAGTTTATATACTGAGCATGACATCATATGGTATGGAATATCCCCTTGGCCAGTTTGGGTCAGCTGTCCTGGCTATGCTCCCTCCCAGCTTCCTGTGCACCTCCTCGCTGGCAGAGCACGGGAAGCTGAAAAGTCCCTGACTTAGTATAAGCACTACTTAGCAACAACTAAAAACATCAGTGTGTTATCAACATTATTCTCATCCTAAATCCAAAACACAGCCCTATACCAGCTACTAGGAAGAAAATTAGCTCTATCCCAGCCAAAATGAGGACAATATTCACCCCTTATTCTATACCATCTACATCATGCCCAGGTCCAACACTTTCCAATACATTCCAATTAATCACCACCACTTTTCCTGTCTTTTGACATATACACACAGATATCATTCCCTTAGTCTATGGGCCATCCCTCTAAAATGTCTGTAAAATGTCCATAAATGTCCATTGAGTTCATTTAGTCCATGACTTTGGGCTCCGTCTGTCATAACAGCCCTTCAGGGCAGAAGAGATGGTGTGTGGTGTTGGATTGTTGC
Organism: Phoenicopterus ruber ruber; assembly: GCA_009819775.1. Lineage (NCBI taxonomy): Eukaryota > Metazoa > Chordata > Aves > Phoenicopteriformes > Phoenicopteridae > Phoenicopterus > Phoenicopterus ruber. The sequence goes on from CM020247.1 coordinate 9,276,640, forward strand.
ATGCTGAAGCCAGTTCTGGTTCCATCACTGCTGCACTTTGCTCGGTTTCATCAAAGTTCATTCTTCATTCATTTAGGTGATTCTTACTATAATACTATAGTAGCGATAACACAGAGTGGCAGGGTTATACAGCAATTAACATCATACAACTTAATTCACTGGCTATTCTCACCCAAAATCAAATCCCCTCAAGGTACACATCGGACTTCCCCATCCTTCCGCAACACCACCAAGTGCACCCAGGTCCTTGAGCAAAAGCAATCCCATGGATGGGATTGCCTTTGCCTGAGGCGGGACTAACCCAGACTGTCTTTCCTAAAATATTCTTCATGTGCCCTACAGGAACTTTATCTCCTTCTACAGTACATGGGAGTTTTGATTGGGCAGGACCAGCTTGATTAGAAGATCCCCTAGTGTTGACTAACCAGGTGGCTTTTGCTAAGTGTGTATCCCAATGTTTGAAGGTCCCACCACCCATTGCTCTCAGTGTAGTTTTCAGTAGTCCATTGTACCGTTCGATTTTCCCAGAGGCTGTTGCATGATAGGGGATGTGATACACCCACTCAATGCCATGCTCTTTGGCCCAGGTGCCTATGAGGTTGTTTCGGAAATGAGTCCCATTGTCTGACTCAGTTCTTTCTGGGGTGCCATGTCGCCATAAGACTTGCTTTTCAAGGCCGAGGATGGTGTTCCGGGCAGTGGTATGGGGCACGGGATATGTTTCCAGCCATCCGGTGCTTGCTTCCACCATTGTAAGCACATGGTGCTTGCCTTGGCGGGTTTGTGGGAGTGTGATATAATCAGTCTGCCAGGCCTCCCCATATTTATATTTCAGCCATCGTCCTCCATACCAGAGAGGCTTTAATCGCTTGGCTTGCTTGATTGCAGTGCATGTTTCACACTCATGGATAACCTGTGCGATAGTGTCCATAGTTAAGTCCACCCCTCGATCACGAGCCCATCTGTATGTTGCATCTCTTCCCTGATGGCCTGAGGTGTCATGGGCCCACCAAGCTAGGAATAATTCACCCTTACGTTGCCAGTCCAAATCCACCTGCGCCACTTCAATCCTAGCAGCCTGATCCACCTGCTGGTTGTTTTGATGTTCCTTAGTGGCCCGACTTTTGGGTACGTGGGCATCTACGTGGCGTACTTTTACAACAAGCTTCTCTATCCGGGCAACAATATCTTGCCACACTGTGGTAGCCCAGATGGATTTGCCCCTGCACTGCCAGTTGCTCTGCTTCCATTGCTGTAACCACCCCCACAGGGCATTTGCCACCATCCAGGAGTCAGTATAGAGGTAGAGCACTGGCCACTTTTCTCATGCGGCAATATCTAAAGCCAGCTGGATGGCTTTCACCTCTGCAAACTGACTCGATTCACCTTGTCCTTCAATGGCTTCTGTGACTCTTTGTGTAGGACTCCACACGGCAGCTTTCCACCTTTGATGCTTTCCTACAATACGACAGGACCCAACAGTGACCAGGGCATATTCCTCCTCATTTTCTGGCAGTTTATCATACGGTGGGGCCTCTTCAGCATGTGTCACCTCCTCCTCTGGTGACATTCCGAAATCTTTGCCTTCTGGCCAGTCCATGATCACTTCCAAGATTCCTGGGCGACTGGGGTTTCCTATTCAAGCCCACCAGATGCCCCTCCAAGTGAAAGCAAACTGTGGCCTGCACTCTGCTGCCAAAGGGATTGAGAACAAAGCATTAGTGATATCAGTGGTAGCGTGCCACTTGTCTGCCTTGGACTCCAGTTCGTACTGAAGTTCTAGCATGTCTGGCACGGCAGCACTCAGTGGTGGCATAACTTCATTCAGGCCACGATAGTCCACTGTTAGTCTCCATTCTCCATTAGATTTCTGCACTGGCCATATAGGACTGTTAAAGGGTGAGCGAGTCTTGCTGATCACTCCCTGGCTTTCCAGTCGATTAATCAGCTTATGGATGGGGGTCAGGGAGCCTTGGTTGGTGCGATATTGCCGCCGGTGCACCGTTGTGGTAACGATTGGTACCTGTTGCTCTTTGACCCTCAGCAACCCCACAACCGAAGGATCCTCTGAAAGACCAGGCAAGGTGGACAGCTGTTTAATGTCCTCTGTCTCCACAGCAGCTATACCAAAAGCCCACTGGTACCCTTTTGGTTCCTTGAAATACCCTCTCCTGAGGTAGTCTATGCCAAGGATGCACGGAGCATCTGGGCCAGTCACAATGGGGTGCCTTTGCCACTTCTTCCCAGTTAGGCTCACTTCGGCCTCCAATGAAGTTAACTCTTGGGTCCTCCCTGTCACTCCAGAAATAGAAATGCGTTCGGCCCCTCTATAGTTCGATGGCATTAGGGTGCACTGTGCACCAGTGTCCACTAGAGCCTTGTACTTCTGGGGGGCTGATGTGCCAGGCCATCGAATCCACACAGTCCAGTAAACTCGGTGGTCCCTCTCCTCCACCTGGCTGGAGGCAGGGCCCCTCTCATTCTGATTATAGTACCCGCCGTCAAGCAATGGGTTCGTGTGGGACACATGGGGTCGAATCTCATCCCTGTTTCTCACTTCTTGCAAATACGACTCAGAAGCCCTTCTACCCCATCTGGGGAACTGCCCACTGGAGACTGGAGCAGCACTTTTCCTGGAAGAACCCTTATTTGTAGCTGTTTTCTTTTTCAACTCACGTACCCTTGCCTCTAGGGTCAAGGTGGGTTTTCCATCCCACTTCCTCATGTCCTCTCCATGGTCATGGAGGTAAAACCACAGGGTACCTCGCCGTGTGTACCATCTCTCTTGAGCAGGGGAAGAGCTTCTCCTAATAGCTGAGATAGTGGTCCGTACAGGTGGGAAGTAAGACCTATCCTCATCGAGTTGCTGCATCTCCCGGCACATTCTTTCAAACAGGTTCTCAGTTCTTTTGGCCAGCTTTTCCACAGCCGAGACACAGGCCCGTATGGAGGAAGAGAGATTGTCTTCGTACTGTCAGAGTTGGTTAGCCACTGCACGAACCAGTGGTGCCTTGTCATCTTTCCAACCCATTGTTGCCAATGAGTTGGCATACGATGATGGTGCACTCTGTACAAACTTCCGCCACATGGGTCGGGTACATTGGACCTCATCTGGATCTACAGGTGTCTGCGGGTCATCCAGGTCATGGTAAATCAATTCCCGCACAGCTAATTCCCTCAGAAACTGAATACCTCCCTCCATATTGGTCCACTTCTTTGGGTGGCATATAATATCTTCCTTAAAGAAATACCGGTCCCTCACACCTGACAGGAGTCTCCTCCACAGACTGCGGGCTTCTGGCTCTCTTCCAATTGCCCTGTCAATGGCTGCTTCCTTAGACAGGGATCCCAGCTGCCTGGCTTCCCTGCCCTCTAGTTCCAGGCTACTGGCCCTGTTGTCCCAGCATCGGAGCAGCCAGGTGACGAGCTGCTCACCTTGATTACAGCTGTAATGTTTTCGGATATCTGGCAGCTCAGTCAGGGATAGGGGTCGGGTGATTATCTCTGCTTCTGCCTCTCCCTGTTCTTGTGATGTCCCTGGTTCATCCTCATCTTTCGGGACACGAGCTGATTTCTTTGTGCTTTTCTTCTTTTGTATAGGGGCAACTGACAATGGCACGGGTGGATCTTCAGTACCTATCAAAATGGGCCAGAGGTGCCTGCAGGATTGAACCCCTCATGGGGCAAGATACAACAAGCTTGTGAAACACCGAAGTAACTGCTGGGCTATAGCCGGCCCACTATAGTCGGCAGTTGCTGTGACTTGTCGTATAGGACTCCATACAGCAGTCTTCCACCTTCGATGCTTTCCCACAATACAACAGGACCCATCAGTGAACAGGGCATATCACTTCTCATTTTCTGGCAGTTTATTATACGGTGGGGCCTCTTCAGCACGCATCACCTCCTCCTCTGGGGATATTCCACAATCTTTGCCTTCTGGCCAGTCCATGATCACTTCCAAGATTCCTGGGCGACTGAGGTTTCCTATTCGAGTCTGCCGTGTGATTAGTGTGACCCACTTACTCCACATTAGCATCATTTGCATGATGTGTAGAGGGGAACCCCCCTGAAACCAGGACACACACTTAAATGGTGCAGTTCTGTTTTGCAAGTTGTTGCTATGCAGACAGCACACACATATGGGCAATGGCACGATACTCTTAGGCATAACCTTTCCAAACTCCATCAATGTAGACAAGCCTAGGAATGTGAACGATGAGGATTTTGACCTGGCTCATTCAAAAGCAACCTGCTACCACCAGTGAAAGAGTTAAAGGTGATACTCATTCCCCAAAAGGACATTGTAATGGCTTTTATGGGCTCCTCTGGGAAAGCCTAAGGAGAAGCCAAATTAAAGGTGCATACTGCAGAGCTTATTTCTGCCTGTGGTAAACAGGAGGCAGAAGGAAACCAAGCCATGTTTCCTGACCCTGGACACAGAACACCATATGGATCAGATCAATGAATGACCATGAGCATCTTCAGTGCAGTGATCCTCGGCCTTTTTAGCCCACAGTGAACCCAGCAAATAATTTATGCTTCCCCATGTACCTGACTCACTGAGCAGGAGGAGGGAGAAAGGTTGGATGGGGAGTTGTTCAGCTCATAAGGACCATATCTTGCTGGCTGAGAAGGGGAAGCCATCCCAACATCAAGTCAAATGGTTCAAATGTGTTGCCATTGCCAGGCCTATAAGCACATGACACTTTGACAAGAATTGCAGCTCCTCAGGGCACTGATTGGGGAAAGCTGAACATTTTCTCCAGGTTTTTCTGTTTTGCCATTGGTTTTGTGTGTTTGTAGCATAAATGGATGGCAGAATTGCTCACCACAGTCAGTTTAAAGTCAGGAGTCAGTTTTCAATACATCAGTAAATTGTCTTAAAAAGAAAATTTAAAGCTATGGGATTTTTTTAGTTACATTGTAGATACCATTAAAAGCAACTGGGGATATGTTTTCTGCCTTTTTTTTCCCTCCACAGCAATAAGGGAGAAATTTATTTTTTCTTTGTAATGAAAGCTGTGACCTTTATCTATTTACAAAATTTGGCATCAGGGACTTTTAGAAAAAATATCATGGTGTAAAATGGGACTCATGAAAAAAACCCAGGAGCTGCCAATGCATATATAATCTGATAATCCTTTTGCAGCCTGGTCATCAAAGACAGTAAAGTTTTTAGTGTGTTCAAACTTGAATCTTCATGATTTTTCAAACCACTTTTTAATACATTTGTAAAAGCAAGGGACCAGATTTTGTTTTCGGTTCACAAAATAGAGTACAGCCCACAGCTGTGCTACAGCCACACAAATAAAGACATGTACTTCCTTGTTTGGGAGGAATGTCATGGCTTTTTGAAGATAACTTTTATGTGAAAAAGGGAGAGGGATTAGTATCTTTCCCAATAAATGCATTAAATACCATTTTATGAGCTTTCCTTATAAATTTTGCTTTTGTAAATTAAAATGATGCTTCTTTACTAATAGTTACTTCCAACCTAATTATTTTGGTTCTATCAAGTTCAAACTGCTATTTAGAGAGGAAAAAAAAACCCTGCTGTGGCCTGTTCCCTGTAGGTTGATGGAGGCCTCTAGGCAACCAAACTAGAGTGCTGTCTCAGGGTCAGTCTGATCTCTGCAGAGATCTCTGCAGACGCTTCAGCTGAGCTCTTCACATCATATTTGAAAGTTTTGCACATTTTATATAAAAGGTGAGAGGCACAAGCACGCAAGAATCCAAAGCATGCAAGAAAGGTGTTTTAACAGGACAGCAGTGCAAGCCTGTTTTCAAAACTCAGTATTAAATCACATGTAGCAACTGTATTTTGGGGAACAGATGAAAAAAAGACTTCCCCAAAGCATTGTTTCTAGACTGAGAGCAAACAGTAAAAGGATGGTCTTGGAGTAAAATGGTGAGAGAAAAGCTGGGAGTACAAATCTATTTCCACTACAGGCCTCCAGTGTGATTTTATGGTAGTGTCTGTGCTTATATTTCTTTCTTCTACTGCTGAAGAGAGATAGCAGTACACCCTTTCTGGACCCCTTTGTCTATCCAGTCTATTTAGACATAAGTGCTTAGTGGCAAATACTCTCTCCTCCTCCGTGGTAGAGCAGCACCCTGCACAATGAAATCCTAATCTCTGCTGAAGCCCAGTGCTGCTGTGATAGCAATAGTAAGAATGAAGGAGAAAGTGCAGCATTTAAAGGCAGCAAGAGAACATGGTTAGGCGACTACCTCAGATGAAACCTTTCTGACTGGATAACTACTGGGGTGATGAGTGAACAGTATACATAGTCTGTCTGATTTTTTTCAAAGCAGAGATGGCTTTAGAAGTCCTACTGCTCATTGACATTGGTAGGGTTTCTGTCAGGGATCACAGCTGAGCCAGAGCTCCTTGCATCCACTCTGATAGATGAAAGATTTCAAAATCCTATACACAACTCTTAAAACCTCAGTGTGTGCATGCATTACAGCAAAAAGTCTGTAAAAGTTGTTAAAAAGTTTCAAACACTCAAATGCCAAGAAACAGCAACCGAACTGTAATTCAGCCCTCTTCATGTGTGTTATGATAGTGTCTGAGCACATGATCGTATACTGTTTTGTGGTATAGTCCCTCTCTTGTTTAGTGCAGATGATGGATAGTGGTTGAGTTGTGCTAATTACAACTGCTGCCATGGGAAAGATTTTGGAAAGACTGCATTTGCTGCCACTCTATGCTAGGGTCAGGCCTACAACTGTCCAGAAATAAAGTTCCTCCCTGTTAGGAGGTTTAGGGAAAGGGGCACAGACCTAGAAGTGCAGATGAGTTTGGTGAACTTTTCTGTAGAAAAGTCAAGCACGAAGGGAGAGGCAGTGTTGGAGGCAAAAGAAGGAAAGGACCTCTGATGGCACCCTTCATGGCTTGAGATATCCAGTGGGCAAAGAAACCTGTTGGGAGATTGAGCCAAAAGGCACAAGTCCCACCATCCCAGAAGACTCACCAGCGCTTCCCCTGAAAGCTTGCAATGGGCTGGACAAGGATTGCATGAAAGAAGAAATGGCCTCATGATGAGGGTAATTTAAATATTGTCCTGGGGAACTGGATTCTGTCCCTGCTTGTGTCATAGCATTTTTATTGCTAGGAAAATCAGTTAAAACAGGTGGAAGCTCTCTGTGGATTCCTTCTTCTCTGGTGTCTGTTTCCTGAGACATCTGGGTCTGATTTGCAGGAGGCCATAGTACACATTGCATCAGCTAAAGGCAGTGGGAATTGCTCTCTGAACTGCCATCGTGTCTGCACGCTACCATCCCCAATCTGCCTCACTGGGCCTCAGTGCCCCAACAATGAGAAAGAGATCATGCCACTTTCTCATAACATCATGAGAGTAAATGACTTAATACTTGTGCATCGAGGTGATGCTGAAGTTGTGAGCACCACAGCAGGACACGTAGGGAAATGAATGAGCCAATTTTGCTCACTGATGCAACTTGTGCTCATTAGGGTCAGTGTGGTCTGCAAATGCACAGCGTCTTGTATGGGGGAGCATAGGGAATATAGCAATATCCAAATTCTGGAAGCAAAGAAGAAGTTGAATACTATTTTAAGCAAACATTTCCTGTACAGGCTTCTGATATTTCTTCCCTTTGTGTTTGCATTTCTCTAAAAGTATTGCATGTGGCCACAGATGCAATTTTCCCTACTTCATTTACAGTACTTAGCTATTGTGTTTGCAACACAAACCAGCTGAAAAGTTAGATGAGTAAGATAACTTGAAAGTTTTGCTCTTGACAGGAACCAGACCTAGCTCTTTTCCATTTGTAAGTGTAAGTCTCAACAGGAAATTTCACATACATTCACTTCATAAAGATTTCACCTTAATAAATTTTATTTTGGTTTTTAACTTTACAGTTTTGAAAAATGTGAGGGATTTTTTTCAGATCTCATTGATGCAAAATGTCCTCTCTCTGTGCTCTTTTCCACATAAAGCTGCAGTCTCATAGCTGTATACAATCTTAGCTGTACAGATGTTTGCATCAATATTTCTCAGATTCTTGTTTTGGATTGGACCCATGTTAGAGGTGATCAGTCTGAGCTAGAGTTAAAAATCTGTAGGTTTGTCTTTAAAAGCAATTCAGATGAAGAAAAGACTATTTTGTTGAATTCTTTCAGTGGCAGAAGCTTGTGCCCTGGTTGCTTTGCTTGACTCCAGAAACTGGCTGCCTTCTACCGTTGCTCCCATTGAACAGCTTCTGCCACTGAACAGCTTTCTGATGAATCCCGGGAAGACTACCCCCAAAAAACTTAGAGCAGGACAGTCCCTTTGTGGTATCTGAGCTTTCTAAAGGGCACTCAAATCAGCCTTTTTGAATAACATACCTTATAGATTGTATAGATGTATATATTTTTTTAATCCAACCTCTTTGTGGGTTACTATGTGCTCTCTTTCAAGGAGAATGTACCATGGTACAGGAATTCCCCAAGCTAATGGGGAACAGACACTGGACTGGATATTAGATGCACTGAGGTCTACACTTGGTTGTGCTGTGGCTCAGTAACCTTTTGCAAAACTTGTAGTCTTTCTCTTTTGCCTTCTTTTCTCTTCTCATCTTCTATTTGTCTTTAGATTATATTAGTCCTGTCCTGTTCACGTACCACAGATACCACAGGAGAAGTCCAGGCTTGCTCAGGATTTTGGGTAGTAACAAAACACAAAGATTAACTTGCCACTGTGGCTACTTGGAGACTATAAAGTTTGTTTAAACAGGAACTGATACAGATTTAAAAGCAATTCAGATGAAGAAAAGACTATTTTGTTGAATTCTTTCAGTGGCAGAAGCTTGTGCCCCGGTTGCTTTGCTTGACTCCAGCATGGCACCAGGCCTGCTGGCGGCAGACGGGGCGCACCTGTCCCAAAGGGGGAAAAGGATCCTAGCACAGGAGTTAGCAGGGCTCATTGAGAGGGCTTTAAACTAGATTTGAAGGGGGAAGGGATAAAACCAGGCTTGCTAGAGAGAAGCCTGGGGGTGGCATGCCAATGAATGAGGGATGGTGTGCCAGCGAGGCCCTTCGGTCAGCTGTCTCAGATGAGGTAGGACAGAGAGACCCATGTGGCAGCAGGGACACAGGGGTCACTGATCTGCTAGGAACCATGGAAACGCCTGAGATGGGACATGTAGGGAGTAGGGCTTCTCCCACCACAAAGGCAACAGGATCATTAGGCCAGCTGAAGTGCATCTACACAAATGCATGGAGCATGGGCAAGAAACAGGAGGAGCTTGAGGCCATTGTGAAAGGGGAAAACTATGATATAGTTGCCATCACGGAAACATGGTGGGATGACATGCATAGCTGGAGTGCCGCGATGGATGGCTATAAACTCTTTAGAAGGGATAGGCAAGGAAGGAGAGGCGGTGGGGTAGCCCTCTTTGTCAAGGAGAGTCTGGACTGCCTTGAGCTTGAGGATGGTGACAAGAGGGTTGAGTGTCTATGGGTAAGAATCAGGGGGAAGGCCACCAAGGCAGATATCGTGGTGGCAGTCTGTTATAGACCACCCAACCAGGATGAGGAGGCAGATGAAGTATTCTACAGGCAGCTGGGAGAAGCCTCACGATCGCTCGCCCTTGTTCTCGTGGGGGACTTCAACTTGCCAGATGTCTGCTGGAAATACAATGCAGCAGAGAGGAAACAGTCCAGGAGGTTCCTGGAGTGTGGGGAAGATAACTTCGTCACACAGCTGGTGAGGGAGCCAACGAGAGAAGGCGCCCCGCTGGACCTGTTGTTTGTGAACAGAGAAGGTCTTGTGGGTGATGTGACAGTCGGAGGCCGTCTTGGGCACAGTGACCACGAAATGATAGAATTCTTGATTCTCGGAGAAGTAAAGAGGAGGGTCACCAGAACTGCCACCTTGGACTTCCAGAGGACAGACTTTGGCCTGTTTAGGAGTCTGGTTGGCAGAGTCCCTTGGGAGGCAGCCCTGAAGGGCAAAGGAGTCCAGGAAGGCTGGACATTCTTCAAAAGGGAAATCTTAAAGGCACAGGAGCAGGCCGTCCCCATGAGCCAAAAGATGAGCCAACAAGGAAGAAGACCGGCCTGGCTGAACAGAGAGCTCCAGCTGGAACTTAGGAAAAAAAGGAGAGTCTACCACCTTTGGAGGAAGGGGCAGGCCACTCAGGAGGACTACAAGGATGTTGTGAGGTTATGCAGGGAGAAAACTAGGAGGGCCAAGGCCCAACTAGAACTTAGTCTGGCTACTGCCGTAAAAGACAACAAAAAGTCCTTCTACAAATACATTAACAATAAAAAGGGGGCTAAGGAAAATCTCCCTCCTTTATTGGATGCGGGGGGAAACAGTGTCAAGGGACAAGGAAAAGGCTGAGGTGCTAAATGCCTTCTTTGCCTCAGTCTTTAACAGCAAGGGAAGTTGCCCTCTGGACACCCAGCCCCCTGAGCAGGAAGACAGGGATGGGAAGCAGAATGAAGACCCCGTAGTCCAAGGGGAAATGGTCAGTGACCTGCTACACCACCTAGACACGCACAAGTCTGTGGGGCCGGATGGGATCCACCCAAGGGTGCTGAAAGACCTGGCAGAAGTGCTCACCAAGCCACTCTCCATCATTTACCAGCAGTCCTGGCTCACTGGGGAGGTCCCAGTTGACTGGAGGCTGGCAAATGTGACGCCCATCTACAAGAAGGGCCGGAAGGAGGATCCGGGGAACTACAGGCCTGTCAGCCTGACCTTGGTGCCCGGGAAGGTTATGGAGCAGATCATCTTGAGTGCCATCATGCGGCACATACGGGACAACCGGGTGATCGGGCCCAGTCAGCATGGGTTTATGAAAGGCAGGTCCTGCCTGACCAACCTGATCTCCTTCTACGACATGGTGACCCTCCTAGTGGATGAGGGAAAGGCTGTGGATGTTGTGTACCTGGACTTTAGTAAAGCCTTTGACACCGTCTCCCACAGCATCCTCCTGGAGAAACTGGCTACCCATGGCTTGGACGGGCATACTCTGCGCTGGGTAGGAAACTGGCTGGATGGCCGGGCCCAAAGAGTTGTGGTGAATGGAGTTAAATCCAGTTGGCAGCCAGTCACGAGTGGTGTTCCCCAGGGCTCAGTACTGGGGCCAGTTCTGTTCAATATCTTTATCTATGATCTGGATGAGGGGATCGAGTGCACCCTCAGTAAGCTTGCAGATGACACCAAGCTGGGAGGGAGTGTTGATTTGCTGGAGGGCAGGCAGGCACTACAGCGGGACCTGGACAGGCTGGATCGATGGGCTGAGGCCAATTGTATGAGGTTCAACAAGGCCAAGTGCCAGGTCCTGCACTTGGGACACAGCAACCCCAGGCAACGCTACAGGCTTGGGGAAGAGTGGCTGGAAAGCTGCCCAGTGGAGAGGGACCTGGGGGTCTTGGTTGACGGCCGGCTGAATATGATCCAGCAGTGTGCCCAGGTGGCCAAGAAGGCCAATGGCATCCTGGCTTGTATCAGAAACAGTGTGGCCAGCAGGACTAGGGAAGTGATCGTCCCCCTGTACTCGGCCCTGGTGAGGCCGCACCTCGAGTACTGTGTTCAGTTTTGGGCCCCTCACTACAAGAAAGACATTGAGGTGCTGGAGTGTGTCCAGAGAAGGACAACGAAGCTGGTGAAGGGTCTAGAACACAAGTCCTATGAGGAGCGGCTGAGGGAACTGGGGATGTTTAGTCTGGAGAAAAGGAGGCTGAGGGGAGACCTTATTGCTCTCTACAACTACCTGAAAGGAGGTGGTAGAGAGATGGGGGTCGGACTCTTCTCCCTAGTAACAGATGACAGGACAAGAGGAAATGGCCTGAAGTTGCACCAGGGGAGGTTTAGATTGGATATTCGTAAAAATTTCTTTACTGAAAGGGTTGTCGGGCATTGGAACAGGCTGCCCAGGGAAGTGGTGGAGTCCCCATCCCTGGAGGTAATCAAAAGACATTTAGATGAGGCCCTAAGGGATATGATTTAGTGGGGGACTTGGTAGTGATAGGTTAATGGTTGGACCCGATGATCTTGGAGGTCTCTTCCAACCAGAACAATTCTATGATTCTATGATTCTATGAAATTCAACAGGAGATTCCAGCAACCAAGTTTCCTGTGAATTCTGTCTTGTGCTTCACTCTCATAAGCCGGGAGCCTCCCCAAAGTACTTTTCTCTGTCCCTGATGCTTGTTTCTTTTTCAGGGGTTTCATATGCAGCAATGGCATATGAGGTGTTAGAAATTTCAGTCCTTCTTGCTGATGATTTAACTTGAGGAGTTAATATTTTCATATGGTGAGGATCAGTCTCAGATATTTTCAATCCTCCTAACTCTGCTTTTGATGCAGGTGTACAGTGACTCCCTAGGGTATGAGGGGTCTGCAAGCTGAAAGAGGTCCTACACACAGGTGTGAGCCCAGTGCGCGGCCCCTGCTCACTGTTTGGTCACCACTGCAGGCACAGGCTTTCAGTTCACTTACTTTACTTTACTGCATATTCCCTCTCCTTGGTAATCAGTAGAAAGGTCATTTTTTATTCACTAATCCAGGAATTTACACACAGCTTGAGTACAGTTAGCTAGCAGATACTGGCAAGCATGGGTTTGCCAGGAGAGGTTCAGAGGAATGTTGTTCCTGGTTGGTGCTGCCCATGGTGATGGGGAAGAGGCAGCAGCAGGGCTGTGCTGTCGCAGTCCTTCCTCTCTCCTGCAATGCTGTACAGCTGTATCCAGTCCTGCAAGCTGTGCCTGTCCTCATATCTGAAGTTTATATACTTAGGTATTTCCTCAGTGTCAACCCTCCTAGGCAGGCTGGGAGTCACCTCAGCTAGGGCTGAGGACAGCCTGGAGACCTCCCCAAATTGCCTTGCTGGGACAAAAGGCCACTTCCCCAGCCACTTGCTGGCCATTCCCACTATTCTGCTCCAGGCACACTTTATTGTCGGTTCATGGAAGTGGGCTCCAGAAATTCACAAAAGCAATTTAAAAGCCATGAGATTACACCAAGTTATAAACTTTGGGATTTTTACATAGCTTTTGGGGTTTTAGCTTTTGTGTTGAAGCTACAAGGACAATATTTATTTTATCTTAAATATAAGCTACAGTTCCCACATAATCATACACAGATACAGGCCAGACACCAGAAAGCAGATGTGGGAAACAACCAGAAAAGGAAGGCAGTGTAATTAATGCCAGTCGACAGGCTAACAAGGTTGTTAGACCTCCCTTTCCCATAACAATTATTGTGTTAATGAGATTGTAATCTTATAAAGGTAACTGGGAGTCTGTCTCAGTGGTGGGTGCAAGTATTATCTTTGCATCCTGTCTGGCCCAGTCAGATATGAGGCAGTGCTGTTTGAAAAAGCCATATTGCTGTATTACCATGCCCCCATGCCCAGAAACACACACTTGTAGACTCCTGTGTGACACATTGTTAAAAAAAAGATAAATATATATATATAATAGGTCAAATGACCATAGTCTGTATTAGATGGGTGAACTAACAGATGTTAAAAAGTGGTTGTAAATGTCAAATCCTCACTCAACAGAACTGTGTGGGTAAACCTTTGGGGATGGCACATGGGCCAACGTTATTCAGTACCTTCACCCAGAGTCTGAAAGAGAAGATGTGGCTACAACTGGTGAAATCTGTAGATGCCACAAACATGGGTGTTGCAGTAAATAATGAGAGGAATAGATCACGCGTGCAGACGAAGTGGATTGACTGGTTAAGTGGGTCCATCTGGGCAATATGTGCTTTAATATGACAAAAGGCAGAATTGCTCCAGGAAAGATGAAGAACATAGAAGGAAATGCACAGCACTGGAATAGACTTAGGGAAATAGTGGCTAATCCACTAAGCATCAGCTCCCAGGATGATGTTATTGCTAAGTCTATGAAACTATAACTCGAGGAACTTTAAAATAAACATTGACCATTACAAGATTCATGATAAAGTCATGAGAGTTGGCTATATTATCAGCCCCTGCCTCCTCTGGGATATCTCTGGTGTCAGGGGCTCCTGTGTGTGTGAGGGAACGTGTCTGTCTGTGATTTCTGCAGAAGGGTTGGTGTGTTCATTGTGTTTCCCAGGGGCTTGTGGCTCCTTCCTCAGGGCTGCTTGCCTTGGAGGGACAGTGCATAGGGATGAACCTCTCAGTAACATGCTGAGCACCTCAGCTCTTTGACTTGCTTGCTAATGGAAATGCACTCTATGTGACGTATGTGTTATCTTGCACAACTGTAACAACAGAGAACACAGTAGGACTCATATTTCTGTCGTAACCTTTGCTGTGCCCATCCAGCGGAGTTGTCCTCTTTCCAAGGACTGCAGGCAATGGCGAAGAGCCTGTGCATATACTCGTGATGCATGCTTACCCTGGGACCATGAAGCAGGGCACATGGGTTTGATTAGGATATGCCACTGTTATAGTAATCCAGAGCTAACTTCCAGTCTTGTTACAAGAGGGTGCAAGTCAGAGCAGCCTTTGTAATGTTTGAGCAGTCTGAGGGAGGGGGATGGACAAAGCACCCCTTGGAGCAGGCAGTTTGAAGAGGATAACCAAATCCCTAACTCACGTTACTGTGACTTGCACTCTGATTCCTCCCGAGGCTCCAGCACTGTCTCTCATGTGAAAATGTTTATGCATCAACACTTTGTATAACGTCCGAGTCAAATGGAAGAGTTGCACGTTTTGCTCCTCTCTCTGAGGTGTGAGGCTACAGGTTTTAGGTACTTTCCTCTCCTTTCCTTGCAGATCAATGTATGGTGCCTTCATTTAACAAGATTTTGGGGTGGGTTTGAGTCTCTTTTGAACTCTGGCAGACAAAGCTTGCTGATAGTGTTTGTCTCTGAGGCAAAAATATCAGCAATATTACAGAACTCATAAAATCTTGGTCGTGTTACTCAATTTTTCCTATTACACTCAGGGCTTGTATTGTGTGTAATTTCTCTTTGAAGAACCCATGAATATTTCTATAGTGAGAAAACTGTACAGCTATGTACAGAGAAGATGAGCTGTAGTGAAGCTTCAGTGGTGCCAGCCAGGAGCAGATATCTAATGTTCTTCTCATGGCAAAGAGTGCAGCTAGCCAAAGTGATGGTTTCTGGGAGAAGGGACACAAGGCAACTGTGTGAAGAAAGAGGAACTGAAAGTGTCAGGAGGAACACAAATGAGAAAGAGCAAAATGGAGGAAGAGGAGAATTATGGAGATGGAGCCAGACAAATGTGGAAAACACATAGAAACCACATTAGGGGACACTGAAAAAAAGCACAAGGGCTCAGACATAGGATTCATGTCCCCATATTTTAGCCATTTTCAAGTTGGCCATTTTCAATGACCTGTTTTCGGAGGTCTCTATCTGCTACAGAGGAGGCCTAAGTAGTTACAACAGATCAGACATCTAACCTCCAAATGGCTCATTTCATCTCAGGAGAGGGGAATGGCACTTAGGAGGAAGTTTCAAAGTTGCTCAGCCAGTTGCTCAGCTTCTTCCATATGAAACAACTTTACTTTATGGGCCTCGAGAACTTGAAATCACTGCCAGTCAGACTGGCAAATCGTGATGTGTATTTGCTACTGGCCTCTGAAAAATGCTCTGTTCGCAGGTACAGCAATACAGGGTGCTAGGAACCCATTTGCAGTTGTCATATCTCAGTCTCCATCAGACAGGGAACATAATCATGTCAGGCAAAGCATTATTTCTTCCCTGCTTCACTGGGAGACAGAACAGGAATTCTTTTTACCTGGAATGGTTTAATCATTACGCATTATTTATTTATATTCATAATATATAATCTATATATATTTTTAAATACTATGTTGTATGTTATATACATATATAATTTATATATAAATTATATATATTTGTATATATTATATATGACAAAGCTTGAGCTTTTAAGTTCACTGTGAATTCTGCTTACCCTTCTGTTAGTAGGGAACGTGACTTATTGATGAAAATGGAAAATAAAAATATGTGAAACACATCAACATGTTAAAACATTGACCTTTTCAGCTCCTGGGGACCCAAGAGATAACAGATCCTGTGCAACTGCAAAAACCTCTCTGAGGAGCCCTGAACAATGTTGAGAGCAGATGAGGTTTGCTTAAGAGAATATAAAATGAGGATGAGCATAGAGAGAAATTAGAATCATAGAATAATATAGGTTGGAAAAGACTGTAAAGATCATTGAGTCCGACCATTAACCTAACACTGCCAAGTCCACCACTAAACCATGTCCCTAAGTGCCACATCTACACATCTTTTAAATCCCTCCAGGGATGGTGACAACCACTTCCCTGGGCAGCCTGTTCCAGTGCCCGACAACCCTTTCAGTGAAGAAATTTTTCCTAATATCCAATCTAAACCTCCCCGGCGCAACTTGAGGCCATTTCCTCTTGTCCTGTCACTTGTTACTTAGGAGAAGAGACTGACACCCACCTCGCTACAACCTCCTTCCAGGTAGTTGTAGAGAGCAATAAGGTCTCCCCTCAGCCTCCTTTTCTCCAGGCTGAACAACCCCTCAGCCGCTCCTCATAGGACTTGTGCTCTAGACCCTTCACCAGCTTCATTGCCCTTCTTTGGACATGCTCCAGCACCTCAATGTCTTTCTTGTAGTGAGGGGCCCAAAACTGAACACAGTATTTGAAGTGTGGCCTCACCAGGGCCGAGTACAGAGGGACGATCACTTCCCTAGTCCTGCTGGCCACACTATTTCTGATACAAGCCAGGATGCCATTGGCCTTCTTGGCCACCTGGGCACACTGCTGGATCATATTCAGTCGGCTGTCGACCAACACCCCCAGGTCCTTTTCCACCGGGCAGCTTTCCAGCCACTCTTCCCCAAGCCTGGGGTTGTTGTGACCCAAGTGCAGGACCTGGCACTTGGCCTTGTTGAACTTCATACAATTGGCCTCGGCCCATCGATCCAGCCTGTCCAGATCCCTCTGTAGCACCTGCCTACCCTCAAGCAGATCAACACTCCCTCCCAACTTGGTGTCATCTGCAAACTTACTGAGGGTGCACTCGATCCCCTCGTCCAGATCATTGATAAAGATGTTAAACAGAACTGGCCCCAATACTGAGCCCTGGGGAACACCACTTGTCACCAGCCGCCAACTGGATTTAACTCCATTCACCACAACTCTTTGGGCCTGGCCATCCAGCCAGTTTCCTACCCAGTGCAGAGTATGCCCATCCAAGCCATGGGTAGCCAGTTTCTCCAGGAGGATGCTGTGGGAAATGGTGTCAAAGGCTTTATTGAATAAAGGCTGGTGTCAAAGGCTTTAGTGTTTACATGTAAACAACATCCACAGCCTTTCCCTCATCCACTAAGCGGGTCACCTTGTCATAAAAGGAGATCAGGTTAGTCAAGCAGGACCTGCCTTTCATAAACCCATGCTGACTGGGCCTGATCACCTGCTTGTCCTGTAAATTTATGGCAAGTCTAATGAAAAAGGAGTGTAGTGGTTTGTAGTTTGGTGAGGGAAGGGACATTAGTATTTGGCACAAATAAAGAACATGGCAGGACTTGATGCATGTGGGAAAGAGCTACCAGTACAGATAAGATGTCGTCACTGTACTGTCACTGCTGGGCAGAGTAGGAGTTCCTGAAGTTGCTCTCTTGTCACAAGTGGCATATTGCCCTGTTTCAAGGGCAGAACAAGTCAAGAGACAGGAACATCTTGAGTCTGAAATGTAAGAGAGTATCTTGCAGTGTGAAGTATGCAGCCAGGAAAAGATCACTTGATATAATTTTTCACAAGAAATGCCCCAGAAACAGAAATCGTATTTGCAAAAAGCCTATGGTATTTCTATTCATAAGGAGAATTAATCAAAGACACAGTCTGCTGGCAACTCAAAACTAAACGCAGTTGTCAATACTGTCAGAGATCGACCACTTTCTCAGACATGAAGAGGATCCCCAGGGAGGACCAACCACAGGGCAGCTGCACTGGCAGCTGAGTGCTAATTTGCAGAGATTAAGTAAAAGTCTCCGCCTGCCCCCTAAGACAGCTTTGCACTCCTCAGTGAGCTTTTACACTCTGCACTGGAGGGACACTAAGTGTGGCAAACCTTTAGGCTGAAACATCGCCTTTTTGGAAGGTTACGTCCATAAGAAAAATTCAGATAGAAGAGGCCAAGTTAGGAGCAGAATTTGGGATCATCTGGTTCTTCTTGTTTTGGTTCTTCCCCAAGTCTAGGAAGCTGTATCAGAACCCCTCACCTCATTATTTCATTTTAACATAGTTAAAGACACTCATTGCCAAGTGCTAAAACCTTATGGGTAAAATTCATTCTTGACAGCATCCAGTAGAAAATGCACAGAATAAAGTAGAAGTGCACAGAATAAAGGGATGCCCACTCCTGGGGGAGTTTCAAAAGCTATATGTGACGGAAGAGGAAGATACTGCAGAAGTTACCCAAGTCTAACTCTGCCCCGAATTATCAGCTGGGTGGAAATTTTTTGCAGACATGGCTGCAATTAATGGGAGAAAGGAAGGCAGCGTTTCCTGCAGTTACAGTCCCCAGTGCAGCCCAAGCCCTGTATAGTGTGGCAAGGGAGTGATGTTAGGCAGTTTGTCCCACACTCCATCACAACTGTGGTCAGCCCAGATTCACAATATACATTATGCATTTTACATCATTGCATTATGCTCAGGTGAAAGTGTTCACATGTGTGGGGGTGAGTACAGTACCAACACTTAGAGGGGTTTGCTCTGAGGTCTGCATCAGGACTCCGCCAAGCCATGACTGCACTTTTAGTCTGTTTTAAACAGCTGAACATTGCCTAGTGATATTTGCTATTAGTCATAAGGAAAATAATTCTCAGAATTAAAAAATTCTTATTATTTGAAGCAAGGTCACATAGAAAGTATTTCTTTGAACAGAAATAACCTGGATAACCTGGAATGTAATGTTCTGTTTATTACAGTGGGGCTATATATGAATTCAGAGGTTGGCCCACTCTTATTCTAAGAGAGCACAGAGGTTGGCAAGGCAAATAATTGTCCTCTCAAGCCAGAGTAAAGTCAGGACTTTGACAGTCATCACATTTTAGATTTTAAGTGTTCCACTATAAATCTTCCAAACCTAAACAAAGTCTGTGAAGTCACGTAACAAATAATGAACTATTAATGTACATTATGTATTTTCTTCAGAAAAGGAAGACCTTATAAAATTATGCTAATAGTTGAATGATATTGGCTTTTGGCTAAACACATGCCCTTTAATGGGTGGATGCAACTACCATTATGTCTTCTTCTGTTCATTTACTTTTCAGAATGTCCTCGTTTTGGCCAGGATGGAGCTAATTTTCTTTCCAGCAGCTACTGTGTTTTGGATTTAGCATGTGAAGAATGTTGATAATACACTGATGTTGCTGCTAAACAATAAAGGACATCTTCCGGCTTCCCAGGTTTTGCTAATGTGCAGGTGCAAAAACTTGGGAGGGCTATAGCCAGTATAGTTGATCCAAACTGGTCAAAGAGAGTATTCCACACCATAGACATCATGCCCAGTATAAGTGGGGGTCGGCGGGTGGGCCAGTTCCCTTCTTTTTCCCTTTTTTCATTCGTTCAGGCCTTATTCATTTGTTCATTCAGCTGTTCATTCCCTCACTCACTCTCTTTGGAACTTGTTGTTCTGAGATAGCTGCTGGGGAATATTCCTGTTCCCTGACTGCTGCTTGGGACGGGCTGTATCAGTCATCGGGTGGTGAGAAATTGTGCATCATTTGGTTTATATATTCTATTATCCTTATATTTTTTAATTATTATTATCATTATTAATATATAATATAATTTCTTTTTTTTGCTATCCTGGTGAACTGTTTTTATCTCAACCTGCGAGTTTTCCTTTCTCTCCGATTCTCCTCCCCACCCCACTGGGGAGAGGGGGGAGTGAGCAAGCAGCTGCGTGGTATTTGGTTACCATCTAGGGTTAAACCACAACACAGAATGAAATAATAGCAAAGCACAGCACAGATGGCCCAATTTCAACCAATGCACTTAATCCCAGGCAAAAATCCAGGAGGCCATTTAGGAAATGACAGGCAAGTTTTGTTCACATTATAGATCCTTGAAGAAGTGGAAATATCTAGTTGAGTGGTGTACTTTAAATTTTGTAATAATAGAGAAATTGATTTAAAAGGAAAGATCTTTAATCTGGAGAAGACTCAGTACTGTATTTGAATCAACATTAGAAACCAGGCATTAGCTTTGCGGAACAAATTATCTGACCTGTTTATGAAAATACCTCTGTAAGCAAGGATGGGTAAATAATAGACCCGGCATCTATCCAAACAAGGATTTTTTCCTTGTTTTCTGACCCATAAGTTCTGTAGCATGGGGAAAATGAATCAGATTTCAGCATTTATATGTTATAGCTCTACTAGCAAGACAGTACCAACAATGGAGCCATCAATATTTTCAAAATTAGGTAATAGAATGGAAAAGGGGGCTCTCCTGTTAGGATTCTAATCAAACTCCTGAAAGTACCATTACATCTTAGAAAAATAATCCTCACTTGCAACTGATGATACATAATCATTTACCGAAGAGATGGGTCTGGGGCAGGCGGTGGTATGGGGATGGCTGAGGCTAGAGTGGACTGATGAGGATGTGGGAATGATGCATAGCACTGCAGTCAGCAGAGGCAACCACTGCTATTCCCTGTGTAAAACAAACATAAAACTCATCCTATTCTCTTGCCTCTCCACAATCGCTTCCTATTTTTAAACTGGATTTTGTTGCTGACTAGAAAAGAATGTAGTAATAACCTGAAATGACAAAATTCCTCATTTGATGGGTATGTGCAAGCTTTCAAAAGCTGCTTAGGTACCTAATTCCTTCTGACTTGACTGGAGTGAGGTGCTTAAGTGCCTTTTATCAGAATCTAAAGTTTTCTCTTCCTGTTTTCATGGTTTAAGTCTCTCTTCTCTGGCAACCCCAGGCAGCCCCCTGAGGATTATGTCTCTCAACCTTTTCCAAGGAACTGACCCTGTGTATCCCAAGAGAGGGGCTTGGACAGGATGGCAAGGCCTTGTCACTCATTCAGGACAGGCTGACCTGATGGGCACAGCAGGCACCCCTGCCGCTGTGCTTCTTCACCGCTCTGCCGGATCCACCGTCTGCCACCCACAGCAGCTGTGAGGCAGGAGGGGTCTGCCCAGAGGGGATTCTGCACCTGGATGCATGTGTCATGTCAGGCATTTGTCTCCCACATGTCCACCAGTGAGCACCTCCCACCTGTTATGTGTGATGAAGGAATTGCAACAATGCTCAGTGGTCATTGACAGTGAGACTGTCATCTGTGCGCTCATGGCATGGGATTTAAAAGAAACAACCTTTCCTCACATGTAACGAGTTATCTTCATTTCGGTGATTGCTATCATGAGGCCTAGCTCTTTGTGTACAGTTTGTTTTGGTGATCTCCTAGGCCTCATGATATAACACCCTGTCACGTGAAATGTAAGTACAATAATGCAGCTGTAGCTGTAAATCGGGGAAATTAGCAATAGACCAGTTCTCTCTTACACCATGCTTCACTTGAAATCCATCCTGTGTTGAGCAAGCCTTTGCTTGGAAGACTGTATGCAATTGCTCCTGCCCATGGTGGAAGGTAAGACAAGCATTTTGTTTAGTCAGCCATTCCCATTCGCTGAAATGTCACAGAGCCCTATTTGTGTCCCCTTTCCCAGGCAGGGTGCAGGAGGGAAGGCTGGTGCTCTTCCCGCAAGTCACTCTTGTTTGCTCAGCCTGGTCTCTGAGCAGTATTCCCTCTGCTAATTCCAGCTGAAGTCACCTCCTGAGCTGACAAAGCTGGCCAGTGGACAGTCCTGTCCAGACTGCTGTTGTTGCTCATTCCTCTTGCCAGAACTTTTTTTATTATTATTATTTTCAGATTTGGCCAACCAATAAGTAAAAACTTTGTCTCCCAAGCAGAGGTGAGATCATGCAGATATTGAGCAGAGCTGGGAGTCTGAACGAGCCAGTTATGTCAGCCAGTTAATAACTTTACTGTTGTCATTCATCCAGAAGAATCCAAAAGTGCTTTACATTCTTTACAACCAGATTATAAACTCTTCTTGCTAACAGGGGCGCTTCACACACCACTGAAAGCGCATCACCACTCGGGAGCAGTGCAGAGCTGCTCAGTGGTGCCCTGCCACATTGCTGTCGGGGACAGGAAGCAAAGACCACACTGGGTAACTGAAGCAGCAAGGGAGTTTGGTGCCATACCCAGGGACAGCCCGAATGGCCACTTGGAATTTGTCCTGGAGCCCAGGGTTAATGCTTCCCACTGGTACAAAGCACTGCGAAAATGGACAGAGCCCTCTGATGCTGCGCCAGGACCCTGACCTGTACTGCCTGGGCTTCTCAGTAACCTGGGAATGTGCTCAAGGACTTTGCTGTTTCTCAGTGAGATTATGGAAATTACTATATAGAAATTCAGTACCCAGAATTGCTTTCTTCTCTTGTTAAATAGGGAAAATATCACTGGCTGGGCTACCTCAGAAATAGTTTGTACGGATGAATTAATTCAGCTTTGCATGATGCTTTGAAAAAGGCTCAGAACAAAATAGTGCATGCCCTGCCATGGTACATGTTACTTCCCTGCATTTAGAGAGATAGAGAAGCTGCATGAGTGAGTACACGGTGCATTAATTTCCCAATCCAAATCACAGCACACAGTTTGTTCAATAAATTTTGTGTTCTTCCCTTCTGGCACCTCTGCTCCAGGAGGCTGCAATGTTTTGAAATGTGTCTGGAGTTCAAACCCATGTTTCTTTTCAAGAGTTCACTAAAGACAGCTTTTTCTATGACAGACATGGTTTGGGATTTTTTTCCTTTTTTTTTCCCCTGTATCTGAATGGCTTATTTAGTGAAACAAAATAGTGATCACTTGTCTGAAGTTTTCACACTGATGGTTGTTTCCTTGTGAGCTGGGAAATCGCTAAGTACAGCTCCATGGGCCATCTGCGTGTGGGTCTCAGAGCAGTTTGCTCTGAGAGTGGTTGGCTTTTGTCCCCTGGAGCTTGCTGGGACCTGGGAGGGAAAAGGATGCTAAAGGGAGGAAGAGGGATACCCCAGCTCCCCCTGCACTCTCTGAGCCACACTGATCACTTTGAGCCAGCTTCCCATCCAGTACAGAGCCCTTCCCTGACACTGTCACTGATCCGTCCTAGTTTTTCCCCTTTCCTCACACATGTCCCAGCTCACAACTACTCTTCTTCCCCTCCTTGCCCCTGGGAACCTCTATGACTTGTCCCAGCACCCACTCCAGCTCTCAAAAATTTTCTCACAGTCCTCTTCCTAAAAAGCTCATCCTGCTACTGCCTCCAAAAGCAGTTTCAGTCACGCTGCTGTGAAATCCTCAGTCAGCAATTCATAAACAGTTGAACGGTTGAGGTTTCACATCCCCACACCCTTGAAAGTAAGAGTAACCTGCATGGGTAAATATCCATGGAAAACAGCTACAGAGCTCACAGCTACTGCCTGCATTTCTGCAGTTCATGGAACGCAAATCCAAGTCCTCTGTGATCTGTGACAAAATATCCAGAGAGCTTCAAAGTAAGTTTGAAAACCATCCACTCACACTTTTTCTAACTACTCCTTCCTGGAAGAAGACCTTTATTCACTACATGAGCTGGTGAAATCCTTCTCAAAATCAGTGATGCTCAAGGAACTACAATTACCCTAGGTCTCCTTTGTCTTTTTTTTTTTTTTTCTCTTTGTATGCTAATGGAAGTGCTCTAGATAATTGCACTCTGCTTCCTTATGACTTATTTTATACTACCCTGTAAGAAGTGATACAAGAAATGGTGCAATAATGTATATGACTATAATAGTGCTTTTATTAATAATGATAAGCAAGAACTGGTAGATGGAAGGGCTTTGGAACTTGCCTCAGTAAATCTTTCTACTGGAAACAATTTTGGGTCCTATCATGTGCTGTATCTTAAGCTCATGAAAAACCTGGCAAACTTTTAGGGAAATTCCAGGAATTAATGATGATAGAATTAGTGTTAATTCTGGAGTTAATAAAAAGGAAAAGGAAAAGTACCCACAGAAAATAATTCTCTATTCTCTTTTTCTTTTTTCTTTTTTGAGAAATGTGAACACCAACATTTTTTGGCGGACACTAAAATATTTGTCTTGGAAAATGAATCTTGTATTCCTCTTTTCTTTTATTGCCTGGACTCTCCTGCCACACTATATTTCCTGTGTTGTGCTGCACTCTTCCCTGGAAGAAATGAGCTGGTGTGATGGGATCAGAGTTGCAATGCAACAAGGGAGATGGGAGATGATCTATAATATAGCAGACATTTTTCTTGGAAGAAATATATTTAATGAAAGCCATTTTCCATGAAAATACATCTTCAGAAGGACATTTAGGCATTTAGGACCGGCTGTAATTAACCCCATGGGTCCTGCTTCCATTTCTGAAAGATGCTGGAAAGGAACAAGGGTTGATTTGGGCTGCTTCAGTGGGTTAGCAAATACTTGGGGTAGAGTAGCTAATACTTGGGCAACTGTGGGATTAGGAAGAATTTTGGTGAAGTGGAAAACGTGTAGATTCTTCCTATCATTACAGTCTCCACTGTTTCGTTTCTGTTTCCTGATTCTTTGCTGCTAGTCTCTAACACAAGAGCTGGACAGACTGAGACACTGATGCCCATAGGTTTGAGAGGAATCCATGTTGATTTTGACTGGGATAGAGTTAATTTTCTTCATAGTAGCTAGTATGGGGCTATGGTTTGGATTTGTGCTGAAAACAGTGTTGATGATAATACAGGGATGTTTTAGTTATTGCTGAGCAGTGCTTACACAGAGTCAAGGCCTTTTCTGCTTCTCACACCACCCCACCAGCAAGTAGGCTGGGGGTGCACAAAAAGTTGGGAGAGGACACAGCCAGGACAGCTGACCCCAACTGACCAAAGGGATATTCCATACCATATGACATCATGCTTAGCATATAAAGCTGGGGGAAGAAGGAGGAAGGGGGGGACATTCAGAGTGATGGCCTTTGTCTTCCCAAGTAACCACTATGCATGATGGAGCCCTGCTTTCCTGGAGATGGCTGAACATCTGCCTGCCGATGGAAAGTTGTGAATGACTTCCTTGTTTTGTTTTGCTTGCGTTCATGGCTTTTGCTTTACCTATTAAACTGTCTTTATCTCAACCCACAAGTTTTCTCATTTTTACCCTTCCAATTCTCTCCCCCATCCCATTGTGGGGGGAGTGAGCAAGCAGCTGTGTGGTGCTTAGCTGCCTACTGGGTTTAAACCACGACATGGTCCCTTCCTCTGGGCTCCCCCACCTATCCGTTCTCAGTCAGTGAATGTGCCATTCAACCTCTCTCTGTTAGTTTTGCTGAAATGAAGAATACAGCTATTGCTGGGGGTGAAGGTATCTGTTATTTCCCTCTAGCTCAGTATATTTATTGCTGTTTAGTCTGAAAGAAGAATGCCCAGCCTCAGTACACATTTCAACCAAGCTCTGTTGCAGAGTTTTGGTTTGTCTCTGCAGAACAACTGCTGAAATCACAGATACTTCCCAAACCTGCTGCTAAAAGACACCTTAGGTGAGATCTGCTCTATGACAGTGCTGCTTCCAGCTCTGTGAGATGTGTTATCTACATTCATAGAATCATAGAATCATTCTGGTTGGAAGAGACCTCCAAGATCATCGAGTCCAACCGTTAACCTATCACTAACAAGTCCACCACTAAACCATATCCCTTAGCGCCACATCTAAATGTCTTTTAAATACCTCCAGGGATGGTGACTCCACCACTTCCCTGGGCAGCCTGTTCCAATGCCCGACAACCCTTTCGGTGAAGAAATTTTTCCTAATATCCAATCTAAACCTCCCCTGGTGCAACTTGAGGCCATTTCCTCTTGTCCTGATTCAGTACGTCCAGTGGCTATTCCTCCTTACCAAAGGGTAACGACCAACAGCTAGTGCCTGCTTGGCAGCCTGTTGCAAGCAAGATACCCTGAAGGTTGATATTGGGACCCATATTGTTCAATGTCTTTGTCAATGACCTAGAAACTGACACTGAGCATACCCTCTGCAAACTGGAGATGATACCAGATCCGGAGCATGGCTGACATACTGAAAGACAGAACTTCAGCCAGAAAGACCTGGATAAATGTACTGACTGGGTTTACTACAGCCTCGTGAAGTTCAGCAAGGAGAAACGTGAAGCTCTGGAGCTGGGGTGGAATAATCTGAGCAGTGACAGGCTGAATGGCACCTGGTTGAAAAGGACCCAGAAGTTACGATGGATGCCAGGGTGAACAGTAGCAGGCTGTGCTCCTATAATGAATTAGACAAGCTGCGTGCTGGGCTGCATTTGGAAGAATTTGGTCAGTAGATTGAGAGAAGTAATTTTCCTCCTTTGCCCCAATGCTGGTGAGGCCATAACTGGACAATTGAGTTCAGTTTTGGGCCTCCTGTCCAAGGGGGATGTAGAGAAACTGAAGAAAGTCCAATGGAGGGCTCCAAGATGTTTGGACCTAAAGCACAGGACCTGTAAGGAAGGCTGAAGGAGCTGGGCTTGTTTAATCTGATGAGGAGGAGGTGAAGGGTTGATTTTATAGCAGCCTACACATTCTTAAAGGGGAGTTACTAAGACTATGGAGACAAACTCTTAGCTGCAGTGGGTGATACAACAAGGGGCAACAGTAACAAGCTGCAGCGCAGGTTGTTCAGGGTGGACATTAAGAAAAACTTTTTCACCAGGAGGTCGGTGCAGCACTGGAGTGGGTTCCCCAGGGAATCAAATCACCACCCTTGAGGGTTTTCACCACTCAGCTAGATAAAGCCGCAGTTGGCCTGATCTAGTGCTGATCATAGGCCTCTTTGAGCAGGAGGTTGGACTAGAGATCCCCCAGAGGTCCAATCAACATTTCTATGGCTCTTTGATTCCCTCACAAACTCAGGTTTCGAGCTGGAAGTCCATGCTCCCATAGGCATATGTGGGAGAAATCTCTGGGCTTCCCTACCTCTGTCCCTAGCACTGTCCCCATTCACTCGCCCTGGCCCGGCACCACCTGATATTCATTTGATGGTGTGTCAAATCAGGTCTATGATTGCCTTTGGGTCAAAGATTAATTTGGCGACAGTCATTAATTGCTGCCAGAATTTACTACCTAGAAAGTTTTCTCTTGATTAGATCTCTTATGCATCCTTGCCTGGTGGAAATCAGCAGGCCTGCTTATTTATCTTAATTCCTTTTTCAAGTCTGGCTTTTAAAAATGAGTATGAAGTTCATTTGGCCAATCTCGACAATAGCTACTGACTGGAAGTGTAGCAATCTCAAAGCTGTCTTGTGCAATGAAACAGATGGGACAAGTTGAACTTGAATGGGGTTTGATGCAGGAAGGTGTTGAAGAGTGCTTGTTCCAGCTGCCCTGTGATTACTATTATGTTGGTGCATGATGAATGCATGTCATGGTTTAGCCCCAGCTGGCAACCAAATACCACGCAGCCGCTTGCTCACTCCCCCTCTCCCCAGTGGGATGGAAAGGAGAATTGGAAAGAAAGGAAAACTTGTGGGTTGAGATAAACACAGTTCACCAGGACAGAAAAGAAAAAGATAATAATAATTATATTATATATTAATAATTATAATATTAATAATAAAATATAATGATAATAGAATATACAAAACAAACGATACACAATTTCTCACCACCCGACGACCGATACAGCCCGTCCCGAGCAGCAGGCAGGGAGCAGAGGTATTCCCCCCCAGCTATCCCAGAACAGCAAGTTCCAGAGAGAGCAGGTGAGGGAACAAACAGCTGAACAAACGAATGAAAAAAAAGGAAAAAATAGGGAAACAAAAAGCAACCCAAAGGGAAGCTTAACGATTAAGGCACCAAGGGTAAAACTAGTGGCCCACCGGCCGACCCTCACTTATACCGGGCATGACGTCTATGGTATGGAATACTCTCTTTGGCCAGTTTGGATCAACTATTCTGGCTATACCCCTCCCAAGTTTTTGCACCTGCACATTAGCAAAACCTGGGAAACTGCAAAATGTCCTTGGTTGTTTAGCAGCAACCAACAACATCAGTGTGCTATCACCATTCTTCACATACTAAATCCAAAACACAGTAGCTGCTGAAGACAAAACTAGCTCCATCCTGGCCTAAACCAGGACAACATCAAATTACTATTTCCTTTTAAACTATCATCACCTTTCTCAACGCTGCAATTACTCTGCCCCATAACCCTTGCCAAGTTTCTGGCTTCTCACATGCAGGTCCCTTCAGAGGCGTGTGGGCAGTGTGTACCTAGGAGTGATCTAGGGTTCTGCGTGACTGTTGCTGTGCTAGGAGCCCTCTCACCCTCTTGAGGCATTCCCAAAAACAAACTGAAAAGCTGCGGTCAGAGCCAAGCCTAAACATCATCTCTGGGTGTGGAAACATACAGCTCTATAGAAAGGGGGAGAGCCTGTCTCACCTTCCCCTTGGAAGGAATGCATTGTTCCCTTTCCATATGCTCCTACTCTCTTCCCAGTGAAGGCTGTGACTGTCTTCCCCAGCAAAGTCCTGGCTTTGCTCTCCCATTCTCATAACCCTACCATGGAAAATGGATTTGATGTTGTCAGATTTAATCTCCAAGGGAATGTTTCTGCAAAGCTGGAATAAAATTTGTCCCACTGCTTTCATCCCATGGTTTACATTCAATCCATAAGTCAGTTTTAGGTTTTTAAGATGTTGTTCTACAGCTTTTTTCCCCATTCCTGAGCCTATCAACAGTATGAAGCTGGAATTAATGCTTTTGTTTTACATCTGTTTGCAACTCTGCTCTTGGAAAAAGAATTTCATTAGCCACTCTTCAAACTTTTTCACTCTTTGAAATCTCAGGTACTCCTTGTATTTGAAGATCTCTCACAGGAAGACAGGATCTTTCCCATTCCCTCTGTGTTAGTGGGAATTTTGATATTGAGTTCAATGGTGACAGAATGCTACACTACCTGTGCCTATTCCATTTTCCTCCCATCTGTCTATTTGCTTTAGTTCAATTAATACAAAACCTAAAGGACTCAGATTTAATCATATCTTTTATTCTTTGCACACCCAAGTGCATGTAGGATTATGTAATAGATGGCTTACTGTAGCACATTTCCTATTGTACTGTGTTCTGCTCTGAAGGAACAGCAATTCTGAATAGCTTTGCAAAAATCATTTCTCTCAGTTAGCAATCAGATTAATTATTTCCTGTTTTACAAGTTCCTAAGGTACCAAACCCCAGAGATAATATGCAATTACACTGCTCAAGAGTGGTGCATCCCCAGGAGTAAGAAATCAGGTAAGGGAGGCAGGAGACCTGCATGGATGAGCAAGGAACTATTGGCAAAACTCAAATGGAAGAAGGAAGTCCATAGAATGTGGAAAAAGGGACAGGAGTAGTCAACACGGATTCACAAAGGGGAAATCATGCTTGACCAATCTGATATAGCTTTCCATATCCTTTTCATACACTATCTATTTTTAAAAGGAAAATTTATGCTCAGGCAGCAAAAAGATGTGACAGAAACCATCACTGTGCGTAATGAGATCACTAAAATGGCACACACACAAAATAAAAATCCCTTTGACCTTCCCCATCACAGAAACCATAATTTAAACATTTGGGAAGATGAAATGAAGCATTTTCTTTAAATGCCAGAAGAACACACCTATATGTCTCTTGATATAGGCAGTGCAAAGTCTGCTCACCTATGGTCAAATCACACCCAGCTAGGCCAGCATCTCTAATGGTGTTCAGAGACAGAATCACAGAATCACAGAATGGTAGGGGTTAGAAGGGACCTCTGGAGATCATCTAGTCCAACCCCCCTGCCAGAGCAGGTTCACCTAGAGCACATTGCACAGGACTGCGTCCAGGCAGGTTTTGAATATCTCCAGAGAAGGAGACTCCACAACCTCCCCGGGCAGCCAGCTCCAGGGCTCTGTCACCCTCACAGTGAAGAAGGTTCTCCCTCATGTTCAGACGGAACTTCCTGTGTTCCAGTTTGTACCCGTTGCCCCTTGTCCTGTCGCTGGGCACCACTGAAAAGAGTTTGGCCCCATCCTCTTGACATCTGCCCTTGAGATATTTATAAGCGTTGATAAGGTCCCCTCAGTCTTCTCTTCCCCAGACTAAACAGCCCCAGCTCCTTCAGCCTTTCCCCATAGCAGAGATGCTCCAGTCCCCTCATCATCTTCGTAGCCCTCCGCTGGACTCTTTCCAGTAGTTCCTCATCTTTCTTGAACTGGGGAGCCCAGAACTGGACGCAGTACTCCAGATGGGGCCTCACTAGGGCAGAGTAGAGGGGAAGGATAACCTCCCTCGACCTGCTGGCCACACTCTTCTTCATGTACCCCAGGATGCCGTTGGCCTTCCTAGCCGCAAGGGCACATTGCTGGCTCATGGTGAGTTTGTCATCCACCAGGACTCCCAGGTCCTTCTCCACAGAGCTGCTTTCCAGGAGGTCAACCCCTAACCTGTACCGGTGCATGGGGTTATTCCTCCCCAGGTGCAGGACCCTGCACTTGCCCTTGTTGAACCTCATGAGGTTCCTCTCTGCCCAATGCTCTAGCCTGTCCAGGTCTCGCTGAATGACACAGCCTTCTGGTGTATCAGCCACTCCTCCCAGTTTCATGTCATCAGCAAACTTGCTGAGGGTGCACTCTGTCCCTTCATCCAGGTCATTGATGAATAAATTGAACAAGACTGGGCCCAGTACTGACCCCTGGGGAACACCACTAGCCACAGGCCTCCAACTAGACTCTGCGCCACCAATCACAACCCTCTGAGCTCTGCCATTCAGCCAGTTCTCAATCCACCTCACCGTCCACTCATCTAGCCCACACTTCCTGAGCTTACCTATGAGGATGTTATGGGAGACAGTGTCAAAAGCCTTGCTGAAGTCCAGGTAGACAACATCCACCGCTCTCCCCTCATCCACCCAGCCAGTCATGCCATCGTAGAAGGCTATCAGATTGGTCAAGCATGATTTCCCCTTGGTGAATCCATGCTGACTACTCCTGATCACCTTCTTTTCCTCTACATGCTTAGACATGACCTCCAGAATGAGTTGCTCCATCACCTTTCAAGGGATGGAGGTGAGGCTGACTGTTTCCCGGGTCCTCCTTCTTGCCCTTCTTGAAGACTGGAAAAACATTGGCTTTCCTCCAGTCCTCAGGCACTTGTCCTGTTCTTCATGACCTTTCAAAGATGATGGAGAATGGCTTTGCAATGACATCTGCCAGCTCCCTCAGCACTCGTGGGTGCATCCCATCGGGGCCCATGGATTTGTGGGTGTCCAGTTTGCCTAAATGATCTCTAACCTGATCCTCCTCGACCAAAGGAAGGCCATTCTTTCTCCAGGCTTCCTCTCTTACCTCCAGGGTCTGGGATTCCTGGGGGCCAGCCTTAGTAGTAAAGACTGAAGCAAAGAAGGCATTCAGTAACTCTGTCTTCTCTGTATCCTTCGTCACCAGGGCAAACAGACAGTGGACAACAGACCAACACATCCAGGCATTTAATAAGATTCAGTTATCCAGTGCTGGAGAGCTAAACCCTGATATGGACACAGTAAAAGCAATCATTCCTCCATGAACTTTATCAAAGTACAAGATTTTATATGAGTCACAGCAAAAGAATAATTTTTTCCTAGCTCTTTGCTTATTCCCACTGCATCATGAGTTGGTAATTATCAGTGTGTGAGGAGATGTGGATACTAACCAGGTACTAGGCTTTTTTATAATTCACCTCTGTTGCAATAATGAGCCATTTCCACCAATGACATGCTCAGGATTGGCTTGCACTCACTGGAGAAAGGCACATTGCCTCCTGGAAGGTAAATGTAGAATCATGTTGGTGATGGGCAGCCCTACACCTTAATGTTTTGAAACTTGGATCTAGATCTGAGTTTTGCCAATTTGGCCCTATCTTTTTAATATATCATGCCAAAATATCTACACCAAATCAATTATTCATGGTTGTGCTGTATGATAACATCTTACTCATTTGTCTAATAACTATGTTTTTGTGACCATATTGTGATGCTGAAATGGTCTTTCTAGAGACCATGAAGAATTAACAATTGTTTTCATCTTCGCTTATGATGCCTTTCCCACTAAAAGCTTGAAGTTAGGAAGAATGTAAAGGATGAGAGAAAATAAGATAGCTCTGTAGGAGCTAGGGGTCACTTATATAGAAATTGCCATTTGAAATATCACCTTCCAGCTCTGGTCCTGAATCCTCTGCTGTCAATGGGAGTATCTCCTTTATTTTGAAGAACCCCCTTGAAATGTTGAAATGCTACAGTATTTCAACAGACATGCCACAAGCACAAAAGCAGTCTTTACCATTAATCATTTCCTCTTTAACTTTGTTTTCTGAGGAAGTGGAGTAGTGTCTAATTATTTATTTTGCTGATAGAGTTAAATAGGTGACTTAACATTCTTGTTGTGCCTGCATTAATTATTCAACTACCTAATACACTACATCATCTCTCTATTTTCAAGACAGCTTACTGTGCCTATTCTTTTTGATTCAGTCTTCATGAGTACAGAAAGCCTATACAGCAACCCACAACTTGATCTACTAGTTGTAAATGGAAACTTCTGGAACAAGTTCCATGAGCCTGACAATGACTGCATTGATCATATTATTGAGACAGGAGTCTGCTCTTTTACATTTCATGTGTAGATGTGGCACTTACTTAGGGACATGGTTTAGTGGTGGACTTGGCAGTGTTAGGTTAACAGTTGGACTCAATGATCTTAAAGGTCTCTTCCAACCTAAATGATTCTATTCTATTCTATTTACAGAAATAATGGGAAAGTGGTGTGTAGGTAAGAAGTCAAGTGTAGAAGTGTAGAGATAGACTAGCTTTTTGCCCTCTTCTCTTTGGGAGCAAGGCACAGCTATTTCCTTCATACAAATAACATGGCAAATGCATCCCTCAGTCACTTCAGTGCCATCCTATTACATTTTTCATTGCAGTGGCAATGATGTAACTGAGAGTTGAGTTTGGTACAATATACTTTGTTCAGCCATCTGCCAAATTTAATGAAGTGATAGGGAATCTTTTAAGCTGGATTTGGCCTGCATCGTATGATTAAATGAGGGAAGTGCCCCCATTATGTGTTAGATATACTTTTGAGTAAAGATCAGGTTTGCCTGGTTGGCTGAATTCAGAGTATTTTACCTTTCTGGCTCCATCAGATCCAATAAAAAATTTTCAGAATTATTTTGTGCCCCTTTCATTTTGATGACAAGAAGCCAAATTCCCTGCATGCCTTACTAACCTTTATTAATGCCTTTATCTTTTGACTTCTGATTTCTATAATTTTGAATCAGCCTCTTTTGATTTCATTAGAAAGACCATTTGCTCCAGAAACTAATAGACCACATGTAGATCTATGTCTCTGCTAGCCACCTGGAACTGGTAGAAACAGGTTTTTTTACTGGAATTTACTCTTGCAATAGGCAAGTCAATACATTTAATCTGGGTGCTGTTGCTCCAGAGGCCTTGTGGAGGCCAAGGTACAACATTAACAATTTCTTCCACTTCTGGGTGACAGCTCAGAACCACCACCCTCTGCTAGTGGGGTCTGGACAGAAAACCTTTGCTATTTTAGCAATATCGGAAGGAGAGTGTGGTGGAGGAGAAGCTCGGGCACCAGGAAGAACATATTGTATTGTGTTATTATTATGATAGGGTCTGAAATCCTCAGCTGAGATCATAGCCCTATTTTGGTAGGCACTGTAGAAACACTGAGTAAGAGAAACAGCCTTCAGGAGTTTACAGTCTGACCAGGAGAGGTATGGATATCAAATGGATGTAGATTCAAATTCAGATTCAGTTTCACATCAGAAACATGGCATAGACACAGCTGGAAAAGATGAAGAGTTTTGTTGGTGTCACATAGAAATCTCTGACAGAGCAAGGAGCTTTTCTTGGGTATCCAGACTTCCAGTCTGCTGCCTGGACCAGAAGAAAATCCTTGCTGTTGCAGTGATGCTAGCACCACTGTCCACAGGTTGACAGATTGGTGGGAAATGCTGCAACATGACCTGTGCCAAGCAAAGCGGGTCACACTGGAAGCTCAGTTTGCAGCTACATTTTATTACTTGGGAAAGGGACTGGGGGACATTTTAAATGGGGGAGGACAACAGTGTTGACAATTTGACAGAGCACTGGTCATCAGGTTTCATGACAAATTTTGCTTGTGCAATATGGGAGTGCAACTGGTATGACACGATTTCAGTGGTGTGGAAACACTGCCACGCAACACTGCTTGGTTTTGGTTATGCAACTGGTATGATTGGGTCTTTTGTTGCATTTTGGGGCCTCAGTGTTGTACTGTTCTAGCTGCCGCTGCTGCTGCTAGCAGGCACTTTGCTTCCCTGGCCTCGATCTTGTCCAGAGCTGTACAAAGAAGCCTGTCCTGGCTTTGGCTGGGACGGAGCTAATTTTCTTTCCAGTAGCTACTCTATTTAGGATTTAGTATGGGATTTGGTATGTGAAAAATGTTGATAATACACTGATGTTGTTGGTTGCTGCTAAGCAGTCAAGGACATCTTCCAGCTTCCCAGGTTTTGCTAATGTGCAAAAACATGGGAGGCATATAGCCAGTATAGTTGATCCAAACTGGCCAAAGACAGTATTCCATACCATAGACATCATGCCCAGTATAAGTGGGGGGTCGGCCGGTGAGCCAAGGCCCTTTTTTGCCCTTTTTTCCCCTCTTTTCGTTTGTTTGGGTCTTTTCCTTCGTTCGTTCGGCTGTTTGTTCCCTCGCTCTTTCTCTCTGGAACTTGCTGTTCTGGGATAGCTGGGGGGGAATATCCCTGCTCCCTGACTGCTGCTCAGGAGGGGCTGTATCAGTCATTGGGTGGTGAGAAATTGTGCATCGTTTGTTGTATATATTCTATTATCCTTATATTTTATTATTATTATAATTATTAATATATAATATAATTATTAATTTTTTTTTCTTTGCTGTCTTGGTGAACTCAACCCGTGAGTTTTCCTTTCTCTCCGATTCTCCTCCCCACCCCACTGGGGAGGGGGGTGGTGAGTAAGCAGCTGCATGGTATTTGGGTTACAGGCTGGGGTTAAACCACGACAAAGCCTCAGACTAGATGGATTAGATATAATGTTTTTTCTGTGATTCAAGATGGTGAAAACAATGACCTTATAGGGTGCTTCCCTTTCCTACATGACAATTTGGGCATAAACTTTTCCTCAGACTTTTGACAGGCATAAGGGTTTTGCAGCTGCATTTATCACTGTCCTCCCAACCATAAACAGGGTTTCCTCTGGAGAAAGGACATAACAGCACTGGGTGGTATTGATATTTCTCACTCTAATGACAAAGTAGCAATGTCACCAGTGACATAAGAGGTAATATTTGAGTAGGAAGCAGTACCTAATGGACAAGGCATGTTTGGTGAGGATAGCTTGGTGCTGAGCTGGTGCTCTACAAAGTGGCGTCTCTGCTTTGCTTGGGGAGCTCAAACTGGAAGAAGAAACCAAGCCCACAGGGCATGTCTGTGGCAGGGGCAGAGGCACATGAGCCACTTCTGGCTGAGTCAGTTCAGGCCTGGAAGCAATGCAGTCACCGCTGAAGGCTGTTGTCACTAACAAGTCCCACGGGGCAGTACAGCACTCCACAGATGCTGCTATGGCACTTCCAGGCTTGAGATGATATGTCTGTGAAGAGCTTTGCCATACCTTGTCTCCTGGCCCTGCAGGCTCCCGGGAACCTCTGCAGGATGCTCCATAGCACAGAGTAGCTGTTTTCTGGGTATCTCAAGTCTGGTAACACGCAGCTTCTGGATGGGCAGCTATCATGTCAACCTAGCAAGCACGGGTGTTACTCTGTGTTATTTAGACAAAGGAAATAACCAACATTCTCTTAAAATTAAATATGGGAAGTGAGATTTTTGAATCAAAACAAGATAATTTTACAGTACCTTGCCAGATTTTGCATGTCGTAATAATGACAGACAGAGTACTAAAACCTCCACAGCACCTCAGATGCCTCTTGAGGAAGGGACCGGATGTGAATTTACAAATTAATTTATCAGTCAGATGCAAGTAGTTACCTTACAGATAATCCCTGTTCCCTTTCCCCTTCCATAGCACCAGGAATCTGTACATTCAGGTACAGGGCAGTGACCTGTCTTTGCCTGCTCAATCCTGTACATTGGATCTAGCAAGCCAAAGACAAGACATGAAATACTACAGAAATCATAAGGGTCATGCATTATAACAGCATGACACTTTCATCATGTGACTGACAGGAGGAGGGACACAGGACTTGGATCTCTCTTCTTTAGCATCAGGGCTGTGCCTCCCCATGAAAGAAGCCACTGAGACAAATTGCAGTGTATGGTCAAGACAGGCTGAATCACACCCATAATTTTTTTTTTACTTGGTAGGCAAAGGAAAACACAGTCAGTTTCAAAAAACAAGGTTCAGTCTGTGCCTGTAAGAGACTGAGGGGCTGAAAGAGTTAATGTCTCAAACACTCGACAAAGAAGGACCTTGAAGAAACTGAGAAGTTGAAAGAGTTATTGTCTGGACAAAGGAGGATCTGGTATGAAGGATGTTACCACACTAACAAGATAAGGTGCAGCTGGAAGGGAGGATCTTGGGGAGGCAGAATAGCACTTTTCTGGGCCTTATCTTGAGTAATTGCTTAAAAAACAGACAAGCCTGAGACAGCATCACCCCTGCATCTCTGACAGGAGGAGGGGGGCAGCACCGAAATCACTAGCCTCAAACCCCCCAGCCCCTCAAACCCCCCAACTCATTTTGAGAAGGTTCGAGAACAACAGACTACGCATGTGAAGTAATTAGCATATGCAGTGGGACTAGTCAATAAATAGCGCAACTCAGAGGGGCTGTGTGCACACTCACCATCCAACAGAACCGGACCAGAGACATCGCTGGAACCCAGGGTGGTGATCTTTCCTTTACCTCTATCTTTCCTCTGTCTCTATCTTTTAATTTAGCCCAAGGGTATACATGATATACTCCTTTAGACATAAACCGTTGACCAAGTCTGAGACTAGGACTGGACTCAGCCGCACCTAGACTCCTCTCTGAGAAGGAGTTTAGAAAGCA
Source organism: Phoenicopterus ruber ruber (assembly GCA_009819775.1). Classification (NCBI taxonomy): domain Eukaryota; kingdom Metazoa; phylum Chordata; class Aves; order Phoenicopteriformes; family Phoenicopteridae; genus Phoenicopterus; species Phoenicopterus ruber. The sequence goes on from CM020247.1 coordinate 9,313,776, forward strand.
AGGGGGTCCTTTCTGGACCTCATGACTCAATGGAAGGGCCTCCCTGACCACTGACCAGAGACCCCCATTGGCTGGACCAACGCTGGACCCTGGACTGATGATTTCTCTCTCTCTCTCTCTCTCTCCCCTTCTCTCTTCCTTTTTACTGAAAAGCGGGATTAGCAATTAGTGAACTTACTGTTATTCAATGATAACTTGTATGCCCAGATATTGAATGACAACTTGTACGCCCAGTTACTGAATGAATAAATTGTGTGCCTGAATTGTGAACCTTAGCACCGTTTGTGCTCAATTCCAACAAAGTACATCAGCGAACCTGAGTCACTCCTCCCTCTTCTCTGCCACTATTTGTTTATGACCCATAGCTGGGATGCAGCATTGCTGCGGGCAGAAAGTTGGGATGTGACAGCGCCTCTGCAACACAATATTTCCACCGGCAACAATGTACTTCCACCTCCACCTCTACCTGTCATTTTGGGTAGCTGCACTTATATTGACATGTTCTGGGTGATCTGGGCAAATTGTCCTATGCCACTGCCATGGGAAGGATCGCGTATCCCCTGGGGACCGTGCCTGGAGAGTGGCACAGCAGAGAAGGCAGAGCACTCTGGGGTGCCCTAGCATGCAGGAAGTGAGAAGGAAAGGGGACCAGCAAAAGTGATTACACAGGCACTGGTAGCAGGCCTTGCCCGTCGTATTGGGCCTGGCTGGGATGGAGTTAACTTTCCCCATAGCAGCCCTCATAGTGCTGTGCTTTGTATTGGTAGCTAGAAAGGTGTTGATAACACATCAGTATTTTGGCTACTGCTGAGCAGTGCTCCCACAGCATCAAGGCTGTCTCTCCAGCATTTCCCCGCCTCACCCCCAAAGGCCAATAGGCTGGGGGTGGGCAAGATCTTGGGAGGGGACATAGCCAGGACAGCTGACCCAAACTGAACAAAGGGATATTCCATACCATATGATGTCTGCTCAGCAATGAAAGCTAAGAGAAAGGTGTGGGGGGGCATTTGTTATTATGACATTTGTCTTCCTGAGCAATCACTATGCGTACTGAAGCCCTACTTCCCGGGAAGTGGCTGGACATTGCCTGCTGACGGGAAGTAGAGAATAAATCTTTTGTTTTCCTTTGGGAATGGGAGCATCACAGCCCAAATTTCTGCCCGCAGCGATGCTGCGCCCCAGCTATGGGTCATAAACAAATAGTGGCAGAGAAGAGGGAGGAGTGACTCAGGTTCGCTGATCTACTTTGTTGGAATTGAGCACAGACGGTGCTAAGGTTCACAATTCAGATTTAATGTCACGTCCCAACTTTCTGCCCACAGCAATGCTGCATCCCAGCTATGGGTCATAAACAGATAGTGACAGAGAAGAGGGACAAGTGACTTGGGTTACTATGCCAATTTATTCATTCAGTAACTGGGCATACAAGTTGTCATTCAATATCTGGGCATACAAGTTATCATTGAATAACAGTAAATTCACTAATTGCTAATCCCGCTTTTCAGTAAAAAGGAAGAGAGAAGGAGAGAGAGAGAGAGAGAAATCATCAGTCCAGGGTCCAGCGTTGGTCCAGCCAACGGGGGTCTCTGGTCAGTGGTCAGGGAGGCCCTCCCATTGAGTCATGAGGTTCAGAAAGGACCCCCTTGCTTTCTAAACTCCTTCTCAGAGAGGAGTCTAGGTGCGGCTGAGTCCAGTCCTAGTCTCAGACTTGGTCAACGGTTTATGTCTAAAGGAGTATATCATGTATACCCTTGGGCTAAATTAAAAGATAGAGACAGAGGAAAGATAGAGGTAAAGGAAAGATCACCACCCTGGGTTCCAGCGATGTCTCTGGTCCGGTTCCGTCGGATGGTGGGCGCGTGCACCCAGACCCTCTGAGTTGCGCTATTTATTGACTAGTCCCACTGCATATGCTAATTACTTCACATGCGTAGTCTGTTGTTCTCGAACCTTCTCAAAATGAGTTGGGGGGTTTGAGGGGCTGGGGGGTTTGAGGCTAGTGATTTCGGTGCTGCCCCCCTCCTCCTGTCAGAGATGCAGGGGTGATGCTGTCTCAGGCTTGTCTGTTTTTTAAGCAATTACTCAAGATAAGGCCCAGAAAAGTGCTATTCTGCCTCCCCAAGATCCTCCCTTCCAGCTGCACCTTATCTTGTTAGTGTGGTAACATCCTTCACACCAGGTCCTCCTTTGTCCAGTGTTGGAGACAATAACTCTTTCAACTTCTCAGTGTCCTGGTTTAGGCTGGGATGGAGCTAGTTTTGTTTTCAGCAGCTCCTGTGTTTTGGCTTTAGTGTGAGAACAACGGTGATAGCACACTGATGTTGCTGGTTGCTGCTGAACCACCAAGGACATTTTTGCTGTTTTCCAGGTTCTGCTAACGTGCAGATGCAAAACTTGGGAGGGGTAGAGACAGGATAGTTGATCCAAACTGGCCAAAGAGAGTATTCCATACTATAGACGTCATGCCCGATATAAGCGAGGGTCGGTCGTGGGGGGGCCACTAGTCTTTTTAGGCTTTTGAGATCTTTTGAGGCTTTTGAGACCTTTAACTTGCCCTAATAGTTAAGCTTCCCTTCGGGTTGCTTTTTGTTTCCCTATTTTTCCTTTTTGTTTTTCGTTTGTTCGGCTGTTTGTTCCCTTGCCTGCTTTCCCTGGAACTCGCTGTTCTGGGATAGCTGGGGGGGGGATACCCCTGCTCCCTGCCTGCTGCTCGGGACGGGCTGTATCGGTCGTCGGGTGGTGAGAAATTGTGTATCGTTTGTTTTATATATTCTATTATCCTTATATATATTATCATTATTAATATATTTTTATATTTTTCCTTTGCTGTCCTGGTGAGCTGTTTTTATCTCAACCCACGAGTTTTCCTTTCTCTCCAATTCTCCTCCCCACACCACTGGGGAGGGGGGGAGTGAGCGAGCGGCTGCGTGGTATTGGGTTACAATTTGGGGTTAAACCACGACAGTCCTTTTTTGGCGCCCAACGTGGGGCTCGAGAGGGGTCCAGCTAGCTCAGCTGAGAGAGCATCAGATTGAGAGTCCAGGGTTTAAAGCCCCCGATCAGGCTCAAAGGGTTGAGATAACAACAGACTTGACCAGAGTGTGTTAAAACAATTTGTTAGAAGCATCCGTTGTATTACTTTAATTGCTGCTGGTCACAATGTTGTTTGAATTGTTTACCGAGTGCTTCTCAGAGCTGTATCGTGTATGACCTTACTGTATGCTGTTTGTCACTGTTTATGCGTGGTTTGTTACCTCTGGGCTTTGGATTAAGTTTATTGCTTCGGTGTGTGGTTTAGCACTGGCTTATGGCATGCTAAAATCATTGGTGTTTAGACCAGTTTACTACCTGTATTCATATACGATGGGGGGAGGCAATGTGCAGAACGAAGCGGCACCAACAGTTACAGCTTCGTACTTCGGGACCAATCTGGTGGGGACTATCAGTAATTATTCCTTTATCTTTTCCTTCCTGGGGGGTCAACAGGGGGAAACTTCCTCCTTTGCTTTCCCTTTCCCCTCCTGGGTAAAAATGCCTTCCTTTGATTTCTCATGGCCCTCCTGGTTAGTTACGGGAGTTTTTGAAAACTTGGAATACCTTTGGGATGTTCGGACCGGATTGTTACTCCTATCAGTAGGAATACATTTGTGTCACATCTTGCTTAAGCTTAGAAGCCGGTGCAGGCGTAGGCTCAGGGCCACCCCAGCTCCCTGCTACAGCCCCCGCGGCCGCGCCGTTCCCCGCCACGGGCGCCGCGGCCGCCCCACGCTCCGCTATGGGCACCGGGGCTGCTCCACTCCTCGCCACACGGGCACCGCGGCTGCCTCGGCCCCGACCCCCGCCGCAGGCACCGCGGCCGCCCTAGGTCCCGCTAGGGCCCCCGCGACCGTCCCACCCCCCGCCACGGCCCCCGCGGCCGCTCCACCCCCCGCTCCGGCCGCTGCGGCCGCGCCAGCCCCCGCCATGGCCGTTCCACCCCCCGCCACGGCCACCGCGGCCGCTCCACCCCCTGCTATGGGCATCGCGGCTGCTCCAGCCCCCGCCGCGGCTGTTACATCCCCCGCCGCGGCCACAGCTGCTGCCCCAACTCTCGTTACGGGCACCGCGACCGTCCCAGTCCTTGTTGCAGGCACCGCAGCCGCTCCAACCACCGCCGCGGGCATCGCGGTTGCCCCAGTCGCTGCTACGGGCCATGGGCGCTGCAGCTGCTCCACCCCCGCGGCCGTTCCAACCCCTGCTGTGGGCATCGCTGCTGCCCCAGTCCCTGCCGTGGGCACCGCGGCCGTTCAAGCCCCAGCTGTGAGCGCCGTGGCTGCTGTGACAGGCACTGCAGATCCACCCGTGCCATTATCAGTTGCCCCTATACAAAAGAAGAAAAGCACAAAGAAATCAGCTCGCGTCCCGAAAGATGAGGATGAAGCAGGGACATCACAAGAACAGGGAGAGGCAGAAGCAGAGATAATCACCCGACCCCTATCCCTGACTGAGCTACGAGATATCCGAAAAGATTACAGCTGTAATCAAGGTGAGCAGCTCGTCACCTGGCTGCTCCGATGCTGGGACAACAGGGCCAGTAGCCTGGAACTAGAGGGCAGGGAAGCCAGGCAGCTGGGATCCCTGTCTAAGGAAGCAGCCATTGACAGGGCAATTGGAAGAGAGCCAGAAGCCCGCAGTCTGTGGAGGAGACTCCTGTCAGGTGTGAGGGACCGGTATTTCTTTAAGGAAGACATTATATGCCACCCAAAGAAGTGGATCACTATGGAGGGAGGTATTCAGTTTCTGAGGGAATTAGCTGTGCGGGAATTGATTTACCATGACCTGGATGACCCGCAGACACCCGTAGATCCAGATGAGGTCCAATGTACCCGACCCATGTGGCGGAAGTTTGTACAGAGTGCACCATCATCATATGCCAACTCATTGGCAACAATGGGTTGGAAAGACGATGAGGCACCACCGGTGCGTGCAGTGGCTAACCAACTCTGACAGTATGAGGACAATATCGGCTGTGGAAAAACTGGCCGAAAGAACGTGCCAGGAGTTTCGGCAACTCAAAGAGGATAGGTCCTACTTGCCACCTGTACAGACCAGTATCTCAGCTGTTAGGAGAAAATTTTCCCCTGCTCAAGAGAAACGGTACACACGGCGAGGTACCCTGTGGTTTTACCTCCGTGACCATGGAGAGGACATGAGGAAGTGGGATGGAAAACCCACCTTGACCCTAGAGGCAAGGGTACGTGAGTTGAAAAAGAAAACAGCTACAAATAAGGGTTCTTCCAGGAAAAGTGCTGCTCCAGTCTCCAGTGGGCAGTTCCCCAGATGGGGTAGAAGGGCTTCTGAGTCGTACTTACAAGAAATGAGAAACAGGGATGAGATTGGACCCCATGCATCCCACACGAACCCATTGGTTGATAGCGGGTATTATAATCAGAATGAGAGGGGGGAGGACTCCTCACACTGCTCCAGTGTGGGGTCCCTCCCACGGGAGACAGTCCTCGACGAATTTCTCCAAACATGGGTCTTCCCACGGGCTGCAATTCTTCATGAACTGCTTCAGTATGGGTCCTTTCCATGGGGTGCAGTCCTTCAGGAACAGACTGCTCCAGCATGGGTCCCCCCGCGGGGTCACAAGTCCTGCCAGCAAACCTGCTCTAGTGTGGGCTCCTCTCTCTCCACGGGTCCACAGGTCCTGCCAGGAGCCTGCTCCAGCATGGGCTCTTCATGGGGTCACAGCCTCCTTCGGGCGCATCCACCTGCTCTGGCATGGGGTCCTCCACGGGCTGCAGGTGGATATCTGCTCCACTGTGGACCTCCATGGGCTGCAGGGGGCCAGCCTGCCTCACCATGGTCTTCACCATGGGCTGCAGGGGAATCTCTGCTCTCTTGGAGCACCTCCTCCCCCTCCTTCTCCACTGACCTTGGTGTCTGCAGAGTTGTTGCTCTCACATATTCTCACTCCTCTCTTCTGGCTGCTGTTCTGCAGCAGTTTTTTTTCCCCCCCTTCTTAAATATGTTATCACAGAGGCGCTACCACCGTCACTGATTGGCTCAGCTTTGGCCATCGGTGGGTCTGTCTTGGAGCCGGCTGGGATTGGCTCTATCGGACATAGGGGAAGCTTCTAGCAGCTTCTCACAGAAGCCACCCCCTGTAGCCCCCCCCCCCAGTTCCAAAACCTTGCCATGTAAACCTAATATACACCCACACACACAAAAAAGGGGTTATACTGGACTAGTTACAGGAAGACAACTATATGCCAGCCAAGACTCCTGGGAAGGATGAAACAGTGAGCTGTCATGATTAATAATAGAGTTTCATCCTACACTGTGAGACATCATAAAATATATTCAGAGCCCACCACATTACTGATGTGCTAGAAACTCATGGAGGGGATGTGCGCAGAGTTGCCACATAGTGGCAGAACTGGAAGCATGAACATTTCAGCACGCTACTTCCTGCAATGCAGGGCTTGAAGGCTGTGCTGCTTTTGGACCCAGCCTCTTACATCTTCCAAGTGCAATATCCACAAGCACAGGGTGACAGATCTACTGGGCTCAGCAGTTGCACAGTCACCATCATTTTGATCCTATCACTGCAGGCAAATCCTTAGAGTTGGAGGGGCTTAGGTTCATACACAGCTAATGTGCACTATGAGATGTGAACTGCTTTAACTCCTTTTCCTTATTTTAGCTATTATCTTTTCTCTTGATCTGTTACAATAACATCAGACCATCTTAGAGCCTTGCAACCTGTCCAATCCCACAGCACCTCTTCAGGCAGTTGTCTTATTCTTAAAACCAGACAAACTACAGAGACAGTCACTGTCCTCGTTTCGACTGGGATGGAGCTAATTTTCTTCCCAGTAGCTACTGTGTTTTGGATTTAGTATGGGATTTAGTATGTGAAGAATGTTGATAATACACTGATGTTGTTAGTTGCTGCTAAGAGATCAAGGACTTTTTCCAGCTTCCCAGGTTTTGCTAATGTGCAGGTGCAAAAAGCTGGGAGGGATATAGCCAGTATAGTTGACCCAAACTGGCCAAAGAAAGTATTCCATACCATAGATGTCATGCCCAGTATATAAGTGGGGGTTGGTCAGTGGGCCGGGTGCCTTTCGTTCATTCATGCTTTCGTTTGTTCATTCGGCCATTTGTTCCCTCGCTCTGTCTCTCTGGAACTTGCGGTTCCGAGATTGCTGTTGGGGAAATTGCTGTTCCGAGATCGCTGCTCAGGATCGTTCTGAGATTGCTCTCAGTTTCGCTCCGTGATCACTGCTCGGGACAGACTGTGTCAGCCATCGGGTCACCAAGCAGTGAGAAATTGTGCATCATTTGTTTTGTATATTGTATTGTCATTATATATTTTATAATTATTATCATTATTAATATATAATATAATTATGATTATCTTTTTCTTTGCTGTCCTGGTGAACTGTGCTTATCTCAACCCACAAGTTTTCCTTTCTTTCTGATTCTCCTCCCCATCCCACTGGAGAGGGGGGAGTGAACGAGCGACTGCGTGGTACTTGGTTACTGGCTGGGGCTAAACCACGACAGTCACAAAGAAACCTGTGATAAACAGCAAATTGAACTGAAGTCTCTGAGGCCTAGGTTAGTGAATCAGAAACTAGTTTTTGCACCTCAAAAATGCCCATTTTGCTGCCATTTCCTTTCACATCTCTGTCCTGAGGATGACCCTGTAGAGCGTACAGGCAGGACCCAGACGAAAGGAAAATGACTGCAAAATCATATTGCGAACTCAGCCACTGAGAGACTAGAGAATTTCTGTGAAATTTCTCTGAAACCAATTTTATCCAACACATTCCTGAATATCTGACACCTAAATATTTTCCAGTTGATATTACACTCCAAAATATAAGCTTTACCACATATGACCCAGACTTATTCAACACATTTATTGTTCCATTTACCCATTCCCTTCTTTACTGCTAATTGAATACATTTCCATTCATATTCTCCAAAGAGTTTGTCCTTGGGTCCACTACAGATATTATAATCCCAGTCTCCAGAAATGGATGCGTGTTAGCTCAGACAGTCTCTGAACTCAAGTTTCCTGACCACAGGTCTATGCTCATGCTGGCAGTATGTGGTTTATAAGAATTTTTGCTTTTGCTACTGTAATCTTTTTACTTTATTTGTGGTGTGTAGCCTATAAGCAATTGAATTGTGATGAACTTCTCTAAAAGCATTTAAACAGCTGTTTAAAATAATCTTTGCTGTCAGCTGGGGAACTTTGGGAGTATGTTGTACCATATTTCATTCATATAGCTAAACTTCTTAAAAAGTAAACTTCTTTCAGAAGAATTCCTGTGACAGCTTGCAGCTGCATCCATGCTGCATAAAATAAGATGTAGAAGTGGAGAGTCTAATGGAAAAAAGAAAGCTCCTGGGAAGTCTTCCCTATGTGTTGATTACACTTAGGTATAAACCCATACTGTTGCTGATTATGGGGTTTTTTGTTTGCTTGTTTAAATGTGTAATCCATTAGTTATTGCATAAAAATAGGGTACTTCATCCACCCTGTAATGCATTATAATGCATAAGAAAAGACAGAATCCTTTGGCATTAGTATAGTCTAGCACATGAACACACAGTACAGGGGCTTTTCCCTACCCCAAGGATTAGCAGTAAAACAGTCTATTGTCTTCTTTGAAGTCCTTACGTATATTTGTGATATTTTGAGTATAATGTTATAAAAAAGATCTTTTATGATCTGCGTTCTTGTGAAAGGGGTGTATATATACACTACAGTCTCTTAGGAGGAAACAGTTACTTTACAAGCACAATCAATCACATTTTAAATGTGAATATTTCCAAAGATTTTTTTTTTTAACCATGATCAGATGTTTCAGACTACATTAAAGAGAGAACATTATAAACAATTCCAGTTTAGGGCAAGAGGAATACAAACCAAGGTCTGAGTACAAAGAATTTGGGATTTTTGTTTCATTCCTACATTGTTAATTTAATTTAAAATTGGTTTCTACTAATTTTAGTCATATCTGAAACTAAATTTCAGCCCAGAGCATTTTTTACAAGGAAAAGATGAGGGCTTACAGTGGAAATGCTGGACAAGAACCTCTAAGTTGTACTCAGAGAGAAAGGACCATGTAAGGGGAAGGTGGGGAATGCAGGAAAACACAACTCCCTGCCATGCATTTGGGATTTTCTCTGTCTCAGGTTTCTGTATCAGGGATAATTCCTTGGAGTGCTGCAAAAATTGGTTACTGATGGTGAAATTTCCATGACTGCTTAGAGGGATTATATGCTTCAGTCCTACTGACTGTAATACAAATTAGACATTTAAATCCTTGAAGTGCTTTTGAGAAATCAATATTGAAATGTGCGCAAAGGTTACAAGTTCAATTCAAGGCTGCTTTGCAAGTACTGGGAAAGCACAGTCCCAGCATCCACCACTGACAATTTCATGAGTAATATCCTGAATATTCTCACTCATTTCAACGGTCTCCTCTGTGTTGTAACAAAGACCTTGCAGCTCCCTGATGAAGATCGATGGGCATTATGTGTACCTTCTGCTTGGATCTGATGCCACATTTCCCCTCCTAAGGTTTTGGTCAGAAAGAACCAAATGTGAAATTCAGAGAGGCTTATCAAATTCTGTGGGTAGCACCAATGACTGCAAATTAAATCCCCATCACACTGACAGGTTGAGAAAGGGAGCCACTGACTGTAACCTTTTGAACTTTCTGAGAAAGTCAAGTATTGCCTCACAGCCTAATGTTTCTGTTTGTCCCCTTGGTAGCTGTTTATATTCTTCTCTATGGAAAAAGCAAGATGTTTGAATCTTGAGGACTTTTTATATGTGCTTCTGAGTAGTCCCAGTGCACAAATAAACTGTGTAGGTGCTTTGTGATCAGAATAATCTCACATGATCAGTCATACATTGTTCTCTTGTCAACAGCAGCCATCTAGGACCAGCCTTGTGTCCTGGAATGAATCCAGAATAAACAAGCACCCTGATGGAAATGCTCCATAAACATCCAGAATTTGGAGACATTCTTAACTTGCAGGATGTCAATCTTTTTTTTCTGGAAAGAAAAAACTATTATATTTGACATAAGGCCATTTTATTGGATGAAAGATTTAGACATGGAAAATTTCAAGTAAATTAATTTATGAAGAAAGTTTGGAAGTTGTGTGCAGATGTTTAAAAACCATTTAAAAAAACCACATTCTTTCCTAAATACTGGGTAGGATACATATAGGGCCAGATCTCTGATGGCATAAATGAGAAAATATACTGGAGCTAATGAAGCTGCTTCCCATTTGCATCCTTAGATATTATGGTCCCTTCATATTGCTGAGAGGACTATGGAAATTCATGATTTAGCATTACACCCTCTCCCCCACAGTTCTTGGGAGACATATAGCTCTTTGTCCCATACAGCCAGGTCAGGACATTCCTCTTCACTTAAGGCACATTTGTGGTAGATAAAGGTAAAACTGTTTATCTAGCAATTGTGCTTCAACAAACTGGTTCTACATGTGAAATTGTTGATAAACGACTTTCAGTTTCAATTAAAAAAAGAAAATGGATCCCAGACCAGAGTCAAATCTTACCTACTCTGGGATCCATAACATTAACATGACTGTGGGACTCCTACCTTGCAGGTAAGGGTCTGATAGCATTTTAAACCAGCTTGCTGGGGTTTTTTTTACTGATCTGCAGGCTCCTGGTGGAGATGCTGAAGATCTGCCCCAGTAGATGCAATGTGGTGCTACTGCTTTTGGTCCCCCAGCCAGTGTATCCAGGGCTGGCTCAGGACCTCCACATGGCACCTGTGTTAAATTGTACAGTAATACCCAGAATGGCATAGAGCACCATTGATATGCACAACATCATCTGCACCTAAAGCTGTAGATTAATGATCCCGTGGAATACACAGAAATAGTGTGTGAATACATTATTAAATGTATATAAGCACAGGGGCAAAACAGAGGTGAAGCTGTAAAAACACCTGTGCCCTACTGAAGAGTGGTACTGCCATCACATGAATGAATATTTGGCCCTTAACTTTTTTTGCTGTAATAGTGCATGTGACATTTCTTATAATTCTTCTGCTTCTACCAATGCTTCGCTCTAGAGAGTGTCAGCATTTAACAGCACAGGTTCATATCTGACAGAGGGATCTCTAACTACTCTCCAGTATTATCCCATTTACGGAAATTGCTGCTTCTCCATAAAATCAGTAGTGAGAATACTTCCTCTGAGAAAAACATTTCCATCCTCAAACCGCCCAAGGGAGGAATTAAAGAGAAAAGTATATACATCACAACAGGATATATAGAATCACAGAATCACAGAATGGTAGGGGTTGGAAGGGACCTCTGGAGATCATCTTAGTCCAACCCCTCTGCCAGAGCAGGGTCACCTAGAGCAGGCTGCACAGGACTGTGTCCAGGCGGGTTTTGAATATCTCCAGAGAAGGAGACTCCACAACCTCCCTGGGCAGCCTGTTCCAGGGCTCTGTCACCCTCACAGTAAAGAAGTTTTTCCGCATATTTAGATGGAACTTCCTGTGTTCCAGTTTGTGCCCCTTGTCCTGTCGCTGGGCACCACTGAAAAGAGTTTGGCCCCATCCTCTTGACACCTGCCCTTGAGATATTTATAAGCATTGATGAGGTCCCCTCTCAGTCTTCTCTTCCCCAGGCTGAACAGACCCAGCTCCCTCAGCCTTTCCCCATAGGAGAGATGCTCCAGTCCCCTAATCATCTTCGTAGCCCTCTGCTGGACTCTTGTCAGTAGTTCCTCATCTTTCTTGAACTGGGGAGCCCAGAACTGGACGCAGTACTCCAGATGGGGCCTCACTAGGGCAGAGTAGAGGGGGAGGATAACCTCCCTCGACCTGCTGGCCACACTCTTCTTCATGCACCCCAGGATGCCGTTGGCCTTCCTAGTGGCAAGGGCACATTGCTGGCTCATGGTGAATTTGTCATCCACCAGGACTCCCAGGTCCTTCTCCGCAGAGCTGCTTTCCAGGAGGATACTCCTGTGTGTTATTGCTATTTCATTATGCAGGCCTTTCTCTCTGCTCCTGCCTTTCCACTCATCACTGTTCATTATTTTTCCCCTTGCAATGAAGCTCCAAGGCATTTCCACACTCTCTGCAGTTGAGAAAGAAGAGATGCTGGCAAAGAATTAGATTAGTATGTGGAAGGGGAAATTCTACTTGAGGTTATGCCCTTAGCAAGCTATGTTGCAACATCTGTATATTATTATACTGCAAAGTCTATCATTCTGCTGCTCTTCTACCCCTAAGAAAACCTCCCAACTGCCCTGCAAATTTGCTGGTTTTATATATTTAATTCAATTAAAATTATAAACAGTACTGGTTGAAACACTTTCATACAAATATTTATCTTTGCACAAAAACACTATTCAACAGATATGTTTTGGGAGAAGAGAGAATTACTTTCAGAGAAGGAAATGTGACACCAACAAAGGGGCCAGGAGAGTGTTAGGAGAGTAGCAGAAACATTCAAGGGGTAAGAAGAAAAAGAAATGAGCATTGATGCACTCTTTCCTCATTTCCTTCTTTCTGAATTCTGTAGAAGAAAAAGGGAGCAACCAAAACAGTTATGATTGTGTCAAGTCCTGGCCTAAGAAACTAGTGTGGATTGGGGTAGTTGCTGTGTCATGCATGTCATGGGAATTTGCATGCAATACAGGCGAGTGCAAGTGCGAGCCTCCTTTTCTACTCCCCTTCGCCTCTGCTCACGTAAATCTGTACCTGGATCAGGCACAGCTACAAAGGCATCAGAGTTTCTCAGAGGAAGGGTGGAAAGATGGGAGTGTACTGCCAACATTTGCTTTTTGCAGAAAATTAAAAATGTTGTTTTTCAGTCTCGAGTTTGGGGGTGGGGAACTGCTGTAGACAGTCTCAGGCTGTGTTTCCCATACTGTTTGCAATAAGGGTCTGGCAAGCGTGGCGTGCACCATGGTCTGGCAGGGATCTGCACAGTACCAGATGTCAGCCTGGAGGCTGATAGCGCATCAGTACAGCAACCCATGAGACTGGAACAAGCAACATAAGTCACCTCATGATCCCATACAGATATTCAATGGCAAGGAGATATTTGGCATGAGTTGTATTCATATAAAATGCAATAAAAGTCTGCAGCATAATATGGTAGCACTGATTGTCCAAATGTTTTTAGGCTAGACTATCTTTGTTGTAAATACAAAGGCAGGGCTGGAGATCACTGCTTTATACACAGGTTTGGCAGGGCCTGGAATGCTGTATGCACCCAAGAGGTGTTTATAAATTGGAGATAAATCAGAGAATAGAAGGAGAGAATTTGGTGAGGAAGTTAGAAGGAATGATACATAAGAGGGTAAGAGAAGAAGCTAGAAGGCACATCCATTGTCTGGGCAAACAGGGTAGGAGGGAGGAATTCAGTGGGTTCTGAGATCTTGAAAGCAAGTAAGAATAGCATGTTAGGAGGATGTTTCTGTCAGGAAGTGAAAGGCTAGACACAACAAGGCAAAAGAGTAGTCTGTATAGTCTGCTGGATTATCAAGGACAAAAATTAAAACATCCAAACCAGAAGTTAATCCAAGTCCAGACTTGTCTCCCACATCTCTGGGATTCCATAGGGAAACTCTTTTTGCTTCAGTCATTTAGGATGAAATCAGCATGACCATTGGGGAGATATTTTTGGGAATAGTGTCCTTGAGAGAGCAGGAATATCAGGGGTGACCAATCTTAGCTCCTGCGCTTATGCTGCTGGCAAGCAGTACAAGCAGGACTCCCGTGCCACTTCACATGATCGGCAGCAGGGCTATGCTAGCCCAGTGGCTCTGGGTTAATCCTAGGAGTAAGGGAAGTAAAGCCAGCAGGGCTGCTCAGACCAACCTGACTGCCCCCCCCAAGCCACTGGCATCTAGTGTCTGTGAAAAACTCCCAGGTGTCTGTCACCCCGCACCCCAAGGTCTCTGAGCAATGCCCTATAAATCCTTAGGCTCTAACTATTCAAAGGTTTTGGTACATGGCTTGTAGGATGAAAAGGGATGTCCACCCTGCACAAGATGGTCTTTTAGATCTCTCTCAGCTCCATTTCCTCCAGATCTGAAAACAGTGATGAATCCAGTAATACGTCAGGGGTGAGTGAGATGATGAAATGAAAATAATATCTTTGCCTCAAGCCTTGTGTCTTTTGTATAAGATTATTCATGCCAAAGGGTTATTAGTTGACAGATGTACCCGAGACTCTGCTGTATGTTTATTTATAGTGACATAACATCAAGACAACAGTGAACTGAGTCTAAGGGAAAATTAAAATATTATTCGAAAAAGAAGAAAAATTACAAGAAAACTTCATTAATGCAATGATGTTGATAATTGACAAGCATGCACACACAAACAGATTTAGAGGTGGCACTTTTAATTCCATCAGAAGGCTCTTCTGTTTTGTGTGGAGACTTTAGCCCAGCAAACTTCCTAAGTATTTTCCAGAACTTGGACATAAAATAGGTATTAATATTATGTAATTGTGGTTTTGTTCATTAAAGTCCTGATCCCAAAAATTGATCTCTCGGCAAAATTCAGCATAGAAATAGTGGTCCAATTTATGGGTCCTTTTGAAGACAGAGAGTCAAAGTCCATATTCTTACTTCTCATGTGCTGTAATGGCCTGGTGGACTGCAGCTGCTTGTTCGTCCTCCATTTCTTCCAGCTTTCCAAACCTCCCACACAGACCACCCTAATTCCCCCAGCCCCTGTCTGCTGGGTCCTCCCCCTACCCATCCCTGAGATGTCTTGTCTTCCTACCATGACTCACACAGCTCATACACATGCAGGAGATGAAAGAGGGTTCCCGGAGACAAACACAGCAAAGATCAAGACTCCGAGCTATGCTTTCTTTTTGCCAGTCTTCCTGTTTGTCTTGCTTTCTCATTGACTGACAAATACAACTGTAGAGCATCATCTCTAACATTAGCCAGTCTCAGAGCCCCTTTCATCTTTCAGCATAACCCTGTTTGTAGGAGCCATCCATCAGAATGATATTACTTTCAATCTGTATGTGCACATACAGCTCTTCAGGGTGTGAGGACATAGTATCAGCTGCCAAAGTGTGAGGATTTATCCATTTTTTTATATCAGCTGAGGGACTAGCACAGAGCATCTTGATTTTCTGGTGTGACTCAGAAAATTGACCAATTCAGAGACCC
Organism: Phoenicopterus ruber ruber; assembly: GCA_009819775.1. NCBI lineage: Eukaryota > Metazoa > Chordata > Aves > Phoenicopteriformes > Phoenicopteridae > Phoenicopterus > Phoenicopterus ruber. The sequence continues at coordinate 9,328,987 of CM020247.1, forward strand.
AGCAGACCAGAGTGCATAGTCCTGAAAGAGGAGCTTTATGAGCACCTCTCACATGGCAGAACAAGCACTGGGATTTTGAGAGCTGGCCCATACTGAGTGCCACCAAATACACACACGGTCACATCCTGCCCTGTCTCCAATGAGGGCATCGGAGGAAGGTATAGAAACTCCCCAAGGGGCAGACTGAGAAAAATCTGTCCCCTGGGAGTCCTCTAATCCTAACAGAGGCTGATCAGGTCTGAGATGTGAGCTGCTACGGCCCTTCTGAAAAGAATTTTCTATTGAAATGTTTCACATTCTTGCTAGTGTTTAAAGATCCACCTCTTATTTGAATCTTGATATAAGCGCAAAACATTTGTATTGGAAAACCGTCCCTCTTCTAAAGGCAAGCATCCAATATGCATGGCTGCAGCAAGAGAAGGCTGATGAGAAAAGTTCTTGAAAATCAGATCTCCTAGGATCTGACAACCCATTGAGCTCTCAACTGTCTGGTGGGCAGTTTTTTACTTCACTGTATGCAATTAACATTAACCTAATTCACCACTGTTTTGTAGAACTTAATTTTAGCAAAATGTGTTGTGAGAGCTAGAGATTTTTATCTTCAGTTCAATATGATTTTGCTCATGTATTGATCTGGAGACTATCAGGGATTCATTTATTTTAGGATTTAACCAAACCACTAGACTATGTTCATTAGCAAAAAATATGGTTATTTTATTTATTTCTCTCCTTTTGCAGAGAATGATGACTAAATAAAAAAACCCCACAACTCCACCCTCGAGATGTTTTCCTAGCTGTTGTTTGTGCGGAGGCAGGGAGAGCAGAGAGGAGGAGAAGTAAGATAAAAGGGAGGGAAAGGCTGTGGTGAGAAAGTACATTTAGCTCTAACTTGTATGACTTACACAACTGCTGTAAAAGGAAAATTGTGCAAATTTCAAATGTGAGGCCAAATTCATTTCTGGTGCTGCTCCACTAGCCTGTATGGAGTGCTGCCAGAAAGGGCTTTAGCCTAATATTATATACCAGGAAAATGGGGAGCTTGTTCTTCCATAGAGAAATATGTGAAAAGATCACAATGTTGCACTGTTAAGCCTTATTACTTGGGAGCCATAAATCCAGTTATAATGGTTAAAAGGTTAAATGCTATGTAGGCAAATGCCCTGCACCACATGGGTGTGTACATCCATGGCTATCCCCCTGCACCCCAAGCACCCAGGCTGGTCTCCCTGGGGCACAGAGGCATGCACACAAGCTGAGATGATGCGGCGATGCCCAGGAGCATCCCTCCCTGCCCGGGCAAGCGGGTCGGCAGGCCACCAGGAGCAACCCTTAGCTGTACCGCTGCCTTGGCAAGCTGGATGAATACAACCATGCCTTGAGCATGGCTTGGGAGGATGGGGCTGTGCTCCCAGGCCAGCAGCACCTTGCAACATGCGGAGGAGCTGTGGTCACCAGGGCAGGAGCTGGCACTTCCAACAGGCCTTTGCCTCCCATGGTCTGCCAGCAGCTGCATCCTCCGGCCTTATTAGCATGCTCTGGCTCCCAAGCTAGCTTGCTGAAAGGTCACCACAGATCCCAGCAAGGACATTCTCTCCATCTGTGCCTTTCTAAGTGTGAGGGTGATGCATTGTGAACCAAAGACTGAGGAACATATTCAGCTGATGATAACTTTCGCTGCAAACAGATACTCGATTGTGCTGTATATGCTCTGTTAAAAGCCTTGAATTTAAAGCTGCATATTAAGAAGCAGATACAAACCACAGAACTTGACAAGTGGCCGACATGGTGGAAAAAATGGCACCATGTTATGTCAAAAATTTGCAAAATTCAAAAAGTTTTGACCAGTACTACTGACAGAAAAAATATCTGTATTCCTAATGCAACTTTGAAGACACCTACATGGAGTTAGAGAACTAGATCCCTGCTTTACAGTGTTTGGAGTGAATCAAAAAATCCCTGTGCAAAGAAGACACATCTCTTTAGGACTTTCTTGACTTTAAAGAGCAAAGGCACCCTCTCCCTCTTGGATTTCATAGGACTATCCTGAAAGGTTGCAAAGAAAATAGTTGCAACGAATTACTGTAAAGTTAAAATTGTTGTATTGTCCACGTGCCTGCCTCAGGCCCTGCAGTTTGCTTCACTTGTTCATGCTTTTGAATAAAGACTGCTACTTGCAAAAAAGTGCTATTATTAACCCCATTTCTCCCCAGTGCAATGACTTCTACAATAACAAGTGGCAAATGTACATAATCTTTATACATGAACTTTCAGTCTTTTTTTAAATCAAGTTTTCATTAAACTAGATGATAAGAACAAAAGAAACCATCATCAGTGGAATAAGCAAGCTCTTCATCTAGTGCCAAGAGAATTATTGCCAGGTCTTTTTATAGAAAAAGAATGAGATTCTTTGTGGAAACCCAAACAAGGTCGCTTCTTAGATGTAGGCTGGCAAGTGGCAAATTAAAGAGTTCAAACCAAGCCCCGTTTGTGTAACGACAAAGCTCGGAAGGATTCTACCTCTTCTTTTGCCTCCCATTTCAGCTTTGTTATAATTCCCTCTTAGATATTCCAACTTAGATTCAATATGACTAGGGCTTTTCCAAATCATCTAGAATAAACAGAACAGCATAAGTTCTTTTTTTGTACTGCCAGAACATTCACGTACTATTTCTATTATAAAATGCCATCTTCATGTTTTAGGGTTATACTCTGATATTCATGAAGGGTTTTTATAAACATTTCTCAAAAAATTATCTGAGTTCAGTTTCTTAGGTAGTGTGGGGAACATTCAGTCAACTACCAACAAGGTCCAGTACAGATTCAACTGCCAGAATTCAATAAGGCAACACTGAGAATAAACATGGTGGATCTGTAATACTTCCAAATATATATTTTTTTTATATTGCATGCAGGGTGATCAAAATACATAAAAGTACTTAATGCATAATAATATGCTGAAGCTTGCACATGAAGCTTATTCCCTCACCTTGCATAACTGTAAACTGCAGGCATGGACCTGGATGAAGATCTGGATATGAAATATTTTCAGACAGACACTGACTCGGAAAACTATGAAAGAGGGATTCACCTCACAGTTAATGAAAATGCCTCGGGAACAGTGATGTGAGTTCTGATCCTGCCTCAAAACCAAAACTCTTACTGGCTTGCGAATGCAATGGGATCTGCTCTGACCCGGTTTTCAGTCCCTTCCTCTGGATTATTACAGGAATCTGAAGATCATGAGCACTAGAGGCCAAAGGTTTTCTGTGTAGATGAAGGAAATGCAAACCAATGCAAAAACAGATGAAAAATCTAACCAGATGAATGTCACAAAAATTAGTGGATACTAAAGATATCAAAGATTAGTAGCTGTTTTCCTGTGCAACGCAGGTTTGCAGCCCAGCAAACAGGGTTATTTGAAAACCAGCAATTTTATTCTGGCAAATGCTGTTTCTTGCTAGGTTAATCAGTGCTCTTAAGATGCAGGGAGCACTGGAGGATTATTTTAGCTTTACAAATGTATAAAAAGAGAACATAATCAATTAAAGTTGCCACTGTAAATACTTCAGAGCCAGGATGATTCCCTTCAACTGTTTGTCAATGAATGGCATTATTCAATATGTGTAATCCTTCAGAGATTAAGAATCATTAGCTAATAAACTATGCCTTAGTGAATCTGTAACATCTGCAGTTTCCTGATCACAGAAATGCCTTTGTCACAGCGAGCACAGAGAGGAAAAGGGCAACCATTCCCTTATGAAAGCAGGAACCTTGGAGAGGAGGCCATGGGGGAAGGAGCCGGCTCTGCACGCTGCTTGTTTCCTTGCACAGAAAAGGCAGAGCTGATTTAAAACATCTGCAGAGACCCAGGGCTTTAAAAGACAAACCCAACAAATCCAAACTCAACAAATCCAAATACTTGTGGATTTTTGAAGCAGCAGGCTCAAAAGAAACCACCTTGAAAGCAGAGAAGGCTGCTAGGCTCTTTGCTGCTTTCAGCATCCTTGTAAGTAACTCCCCACAATTATCAGCAGAGTCTATTTCATCACAACGGATTTAATTGTGCATTGACACTGAGAGGGAGCAAGATGACAGGCACCCCTGAGGAAGAGATTTATCCCCTCCAATTGGGCAGTTTGATAAGAGATGTTGATTCTGCACAGTCTCACAATGGCTTTTTTATTTGTTTGCTTAATACTGGGCTGTTTTAGAAATGCACACAGCTGAGCTGACAGGAGATGCAAACAGAGTGCGTTCCTTTGGGAATTACGGGGGTGGTGATACACAGGAAAATAGCCTCTGTCTTCTTCACAGGAAAGTCAGCTGATAAACTGATCTTAAGACAACATATCTTCCTTCCTGTAAAATGCAATAACAGGCAGATCTTATGACCTCGATGGCCTTCTGCTGAGTTTATTCCTAACTGGGGAGGGAAAGGGGGAAGCTTTCCTTGGCAAATGTATCACACAGCTCCTATATGAATCATGCGGCTGTGCTTAAAGCAAGAGCCAACAATACCAGCATAGTGGGCCACATATCTTTCAAAGCAAGCGAGTTCACAAAGAAGTCCCTTGCACATGGAGATGATAAGCCGTAGCAGCCCTTTCATTAAACATCTGCTTTGTACTTCCCATCAGAGCCATGGGCTTGGCCCAGGGGACGGCTGACTGACGAGAGCCAGCAGCCCCTCTTATGGCTTCTCATTTTGTTATTTAGGCCAGATTTTCCCCACAGCACTCGGCAGAGGGCAAAGAGAAACACACCATTTATGTCACCCTATTAAGTACACACAGCTTTTGCAGCCCTGCATCATGCTGTAGCCTTTCTCATCCCTGTCTTGGCACTGTGCAACAGAGTAAACATCATAAAGAACATAAAAAGGAGTTTTCCTGAATTTTCCCTGAACTTCCCTGGCAACAGAAAGCTTTAACAGGGTGAGTTTTTTTCCCCCCTCGAGAAAACATTCCTCCTATCCTTCTTCCTCCTCAAATAAAGTTGGCAAAAACTCAAGTCTTGTGCTTGAGGGCAATGCTCAGGGGGCCCTCCAGGAAACTCCATTCAAAAGAGTTAATGCAGCAGCTCACTTGCCTGCTTTGAATCGTACTATGTCCATGGTCACTTTTCCTCCCCTTGAATTAACTTTGCTTTGTAGTATCCAAATTGTTACGGCTCACTCCTACCGTACAGGTTGATGGCAATGAGTAGGCATCAGGACAGGCTTTCTCCTACCTTGCACCTCAGATGGCCCTTTATATATATTACTGTGTGAGCATAAAACACCGCTATCTCGGGGTGATTGGTATTTTACACCCCATTGCTTCTAAAAAACCACATACCCTCCTCTGAAAGATTCAAGAGTGCTTCCACTTAATCCTCTCAGCATTTACGGCTGTTAAAGTTTGTGCTGGTACAGAACCAAGAGCCTAGGGCAGGGCTTAATTTTATGAGGTGCTATATGTGAGTCCTGACTCAGGACATTGCGAGCCAAAAAGAACTAGAAGAGACAAACCAATCAGGATGGGGTGCAAGTAGGATGCATGCACTCAAAATAGTGTGCATACGTGTCTTAGGCCCTGGTGAGTCTTCACAATATAATTGTCCTTATTGTTACGATGGGGAAACTGAGGTAGAGAATTAAAGTGACTGAGTTATTTTCCGAGGGAGGCACTGTGCCTGAGGTGTCATTATTGCTGCACAGTGATTGAAAATGGGATCAGAAATCAGAAGAGCAGGTCTGTGAGGTCTGTAATCCCACTCCCTTCCTTTCCTGACTCCCTGGGCTGAGTCATGGTGCCCCATTACCCGGCATTCAGTGCCCATGTAGCATTGCCCAAGTCAGAAACACCAAGAGGCAAAATTCAAAGCATAATTCATAGATTGTCCTGTTTTTTCACCTGAGGTACCAGATGCAATACGCATTTTGTGACCAGTCAGAGGTCAGCGGCCAACCTGCAAGTGCTGTTCACAATTTGGAAAATTGGAAACTATCCTAGATCTAGGATATAACTTTAAATGGAGAAATAGACATGTTGCAAATGCAACAAACAGTTTTGGCTATTGGGCAGCATGCACTGCAGCAGTGGAAGTCCAGGTTCAAAATTCTTTCCCCTAAAATAGGCTCAATTAATAGAAAAAAAAAAAGCCAATGCTGGATGTCTACCCATTAAGGAAGTTTTGTCACTTTCTTCTCTTTCTTTTTGTCCATCTGGAAGGATGAAAGATTCACATGTAGCCTTGCCAGGGCATTTCTCAGGAGGAGGAAGCCATCCAACACAGCACTAGCATGTCTGACTCCAGTAAATCTCTGTTTGGGCAGAACAAAATGTGGATCTTTTACGTGGAGTCTGAAAGTCACCTGATCTATCTGGTATGGGTCAAATGCATGGCACAGAACGTGCTAACAACTAAACTGTAAAGACAACTGCAGGACCATGCCTGATCCTGTGCCCTGGCCTCTCAGGTTTGCTAGAACATAACCTAAATGAATGCATTACTGCCACAGAAAAACATGCTGCAAAAAATCACCCAGACTTTGCTCTAAAATTCAATTCATTTGGCACAAATTCACTTGGCTCTGAAATCATCCTCATTTTTTCATCTTTGAACACACAGTAAATTTCTTCTAAGATTACAGTTCTTTACAGAGTGAGGTGGAGGATAGGCAAGTGATGACTCATTAAGTTTTTGCTGAATGTATGTGTAGTTTGAAACAATACTACTATACATAAGGTAAAGATGCCTAAGAAGAGCAAGAAAGGACTTTTTATTAGTACCAAAACAAAAAAAGAGGGAGAAGAAAGGAAGTCTTTTCCCCACATTCTTATTACTGCATAGTTGGGAAGACTGAAGCCTGAATCTTTAACCCCCATAAAATTTCCATGTGAAAGAAATGAATTCATTTAAGACAGTTCCATCTTCCTGCTTGTTTCCTCAGCTGTAATAAAATTACTAACATGCCCCAAGGACCTGCCTTAGGTTCCCCCAGATCAGATGTTTCATATTTCTGAGCCAAAAGAGAACAAGACAGAAAGTTTATGTCAGTCAGTTATCAGGGTTCCCATTTCCATTCCTGTTCCCATGTTCTGACCTTAGAGTGATGAGCATGCACATGTTTTTGGGGAAAAGCATGAATGTATCAGTGGGCAATATCTGTAAGATTTGTCATTTCATAGAACAGTTTGCATCTGCATGGGTGGAAGAAAACTCCAGCCTCACTCGGTGGCTCCCACTTACTCACCTGGATCAGGTCCATAGGAGTGTTGTATAATATATGAAATAGCGTGAAAGGGAATGTTTCTTCACAGTACACAGATATCGTGAGCCAATCCTTAGCTGGAAAAGGCTGACTTTTAAGACAAAAACTCAGTTTATACGCTACTACATGATAATATAATGTGAACTAGCCACAAGCTCTGCACGGGGAATGGGCTGAGCTGGGCTCTGCCACAGACTGCGTGGTGTAAGAGAACACGTCATTTCAGTGCATCTGATATCCTCACCTGTAAGCTATGACCACACTTACTTTTCCTGAATCTTTATTCAGAGTGTATTTTCTCTGTGAGAGGGACTGCCTTTTGCTGCATATTCTCTGGGACCTAACTAAATAGCAGCTCTCCTACCTCAGAAAGAGGGGTGTGAAGGTGTAGAACTGTTTCTTCCTTTCGACCTCCCCTGAAAGGGAATGAATTGTTGTTGGCGCAATTATATCATGTCCTCTTGCTTCTCTTCCTAACACGTACCCTCTCTCTCGACTGTGGATCATTGGACACTCCAGACATCCTATACAGCCTCTGCACCATAACACTTGTGAGGTCTCTCATCAAGCTAACAAGCAAATTACCCATGACAGTCCTGGCCAAACTCCTGATAAAGGTTCTGAAACACGACACCCTCACTCTTTCTTTCTTCCTTGTAAAATCAGTCAGACTTGCACTTTATTTAAAGTGGCCTAAAGGAGAAATTTTCCCAGACTGTCAGGGTCCTGGGAAGGGGAGCTGAGGAGGGTCTTTCCGCTCATCATTTATTGTTGAAAGAAAGAAAGTTACATGGGATTTATAAATCATCAAATGCAGAGAAATATTTGTAAATAGTCACTTTACCCTTCTGGCTGTATTTAACATCCTACATTCTGTAAATCAGACCTTTCTGATTTTACTAAGGTGACAAGTCATTGCTAGAATGTGTTAAACTCAGTTACAGGAAGTACATGAGGTGACTGATGTAATTGAGCATGATGCTTTGGCCTGGGAAATTAAAAAAAACACACAGTTTGCTGAAAACCATGGCTAACAGGGCCACAGATTAAAATGCAGCTAATAAACCTATAAAGACAGTTACATTAGAACCTCTCCAATTTGCATGGCATTAATTGACATGCCATATAAATTGCACATCATGACCCCTTCTCCTCCCCAGTCCTGAAAGGTTCCCCCAGTTTCTCAGCATTGCAGCAAGGCTTCCTCAGTAAGGCTTCACGTACTTCAAGTGCTTTACAGAATTAATATCATTTTGCAGATAAGTGATCAAAGTGTGTTCTGTGATTTAATGCCTTTTCCAGTGTTTTCTCATTTATGCCTCACTTTGCAAAAAATTGTAGTTTGCCAGGGGTTTCCCACTCATTGGTGCTAATTAAGTGAGGCTAGGCTATAGATGTTCATTGATTTTAAGTCAGAATTGCCCCCTGCTTCTTTTTATTCTTTTTATTTTGGGTGGGAGTGTTGATCTGCTTGAGGGTAGGCAGGTGCTACAGAGGGATCTGGACAGGCTGGATAGATGGGCCAAGGCCAGTTGTATGAGGTTCAACAAGGCCAAATGCCGGGTCCTGCACTTGGGTCACAACAACCCCAGGCAACGCTACAGGCTTGGGGAAGAGTGGCTGGAAAGCTGCCTGGCAGAAAAGGACCTGGGGGTGTTGGTCGACAGCCGGGTGAATATGATCCAGCAGTGTGCCCAGGTGGCCAAGAAGGCCAACGGCATCCGGGCCTGTATCAGAAATAGTGTGGCCAGCAGGAGTAGGGAGGTGATCGTCCCCCTGTACTCGGCCCTGGTGAGGCCGCACCTCGAGTACTGTGTTCAGTTTTGGGCCCCTCACTACAAGAAAGACATTGTGGTGCTGGAGCACGCCCAGAGAAGGACAACGAAGCTGGTGAAGGGTCTAGAGCACCAGTCCTATGAGGAGCAGCTGAGGGAACTGGGGTTGTTTAGCCTGGAGAAAAGGAGGCTGAGGGGAGACCTTATTGCTCTCTACAACTACCTGAAAGGAGGTTGTAGAGAGATGCGGGTTGGTCTCTTCTCCCAAGTAACAGGCGACAGGACGAGAGGAAATGGCCTCAAGTTGCGCCAGGGGAGGTTTAGATTGGGTATTAGGAAACATTTCTTCACTGAAAGGGTTATCAGGCACTGGAACAGGCTGCCCAGGGCAGATGGTGGAGTCCCAATACCTGGAGGTATTCAAAAGACGTTTAGATGTGGCACTAAGGGATATGATTTAGTGGGGGACTTGGTAGTGATAGGTTAACGGTTGGACCCAATGATCTTGGAGGTCCCTTCCAACCAAAACGATTCTATGATTCTATGTGCCTTTTGGATTCTGAAACTTCAGCCAGCACTTGGGTCACATTTTCAAGCCTCTCTTCACAGCAATGTGATGCTCTTGCAGAAAAGACAAATGTCACTCTGAGCTGTATTAGCAGGAATGCTGGGTATAAGACGAGAGGTAATTATTCTGCTCTGCTTGGCACTGGTGCAGCCTCAGCTGAAGTAGTGTGTCCAGTTTTGGGTATTTTAAGGTAATTGTAGACAAACGGTAAGGTGTCTAGAGAGCTGCAACAAGAGATTTAGAAAACATGAACCTCTGAGAAAGGTTAAGAGAACTGGGATTGCTTAGTCTAGGAAGTAGAGACAGAAGGAAGATGATAACACTTTGCAAATACATAAAAAATATTTTAAAGAAGGCAGAAATCAACTTTTCCCTTCTCCACAAAGGGTAGGACATGAAGTAATTGGCTAATTCACCACTTAAATTTAGATTAAATTTAGATTAAATCTTAGGAAAAATAGTCTAATTACAAATACAGCATAGCATTGGAACAGGCTTTTCAGAAACATGGAGATCTCCTTTACAGGAGGTTTTTAAGAACAGATCAGGCAAACATCTGGCATGCATCATACAGGCTGTGCACAGTCTTGCTCCCCTGCCCTGTGGGAATAACCTGCCGATTTTTCTTCTGGTTCCCATTTCTAGAATTTGATGGTTCTAAGAGTGTAGGGAAGAAGCAGACATTTAACAAGAAAAGAAATAAAGTAAGTTGAGACTGTAACATAGCTGTTTACCTCCAGGCCTTGGCTTTGCATGTAAAACATTCAGTACTGTGAGAATCATTGTAAAATCTCATGAGTCTGCAATATTCTGGATGGCATGTTTTGACCCTTTACTTGGACCTCATACATAGCACAGGCTACAGAATGTCCCTCCTTGGGTGTCTCATTGAGCCCTATAATTTCTGATTGATTAAACACATAAATTAGAAAGATGTCCAATCTATCTCTAAAAAGCCTTTGTTTCTTTCTCTAGCAAAAAAGATTCCACTACATTGCTTTCTGTGCGTCTCCAAAGGCTAAGTACCTTCATTGTCAGAAATCTACATTTTATTCCTATATATCCAGCTTTATCTGGCCTCTACTCAATCTCATTAAGGTTGCTTCTGCCAGCAGATGTTATTTGTATTTATAGACTTTGAGAAGGTCAGGTTACCACATGGCCTTCTGATCAATAAGCTGAACAAAACTTGTGCAACTCTTCTGTTATGGCAAGACTGCTTTTCCTTTTCTCTAAAGACTCTTGGAGTTCATACCTGACCACCAACATTCAACAAGCATATGTGCATAAAGCCATGACCACAAAAATGCATAGGCAAAATAGGCTGGTGTGTGACATATTACCATATCAAGAAGGCACTTACACTTGGATGTGCCATGACCATGAAATGGAATGCAAAACCAAAGACCCAATATAGGTAATTCTTTATTGTAATGTTGCCTACCACATAAATGGTCTCTCTCTCTCTCATAAATATCCATTCATTTTGGTTACAGACAACAGTGTGAATTAGTGTTTCCCCATAGTATTATGTATCAGAACAAATTTGAACACAAACACAAACATTTGTTTATACCGTAATTAAAAGTGGTCCAGTTTCCAGACTTGCTGACTGTTCTTTGCTCCTGCAAAGGGAGCAAGAACTGTGGGTGCTTGGGATTGCTGGAAATCAGACTACTCAAATTTCTCAGCACTGATTTGAGAGGTGAACTTTAAACTAAAGACACTGAAGCTGTGTACGTATTTCCTTTCAGGAAAATTTAACAGTGCTAATCAGTCTGTTTTACTCAGAAGCTGTATTTCTCTTGTAGATTCAAACTAAAAGCTTTCTTTCATGTACTTGTCAACAAATCCTAGCCCAGAAGAACCCCTTTAATAAGGATCACAAGGCACTCCAGTGTCTTTGCCGATTAAGACCCTGGACAGAAGGTGAGGTTCCTAACTAGGGCTAATGCTGGGAGTAAATTTTCCTGCTGACACTTGTACACTGTCTAGGAAATGAAATGAGACCACCACAGCATTTTAGAAAGTCTAGTAAAATGCTATTAGACAATTGTGCCTTTCAGTATCTAGGATCAGCCTTTGTCAGATTTGAACTAATTATCTACAGTCAGAGTTGGGCAAATACTTTGTTTGGAATGGGTTTTGTCAGGGTGATTTTTTTTTAACCTGGTCCTTGGTTTCTCAGCTGAATTGACTAGTTCTTGAACTGTAGATTATTTGCAAGCATGTTAAATGACAGAACAAGAGGAAATGGCCTCAAGTTGCACCAGGGGAGGTTTAGATTGGACATTCGTAAAAATTTCTTCACCGAAAGGGTTGTCGGGCATTGGAACAGGCTGCCCAGGGAGGTGGTGGAGTCCCCATCTCTGGAGGTATTCAAAAGATGATTAGATGAGGCCCTAAGGGATATGATTTAGTGGGGGACTTGGTAGTGCTAGGTTAATGGTTGGACCCGATGATCTCGGAGGTCTCTTCCAACCAGAACAATTCTATGATTCTATGAAATGAAATGAGATATTTTGTTGGATGTACTATTAATGTAAGAAGTTTCTTCTCTTTGCTGGATAAATATAACTTTTAGAATCAGACACTGCTGCTACAAACACACATGATTGTGTACTCAGATTTGGTTTTGCTCACTGTCATGGTTTAGCCCCAGCCAGAAGCTGAGTGCCACGAGGTCACTGGCTCGTGCCCCGCCCCCGGTCCCAGTCCCAGTGGGATGGGGGAGAGAATTGGGAAAAAGGAAGGCAAAACTCGTGGGTTAACAACAACAGTTTAACCGGACAACAAAGGAAAAGAAAACAAACAAACAAACAAGAATACCCCAACAATACCACCAACAGAGTGTACTTAGCGGAGCTTCCCAGTGCAGGTCGCTCCCTGCCCGGATCCTGACACCCAGCCCACTCCCAAACAACAATCCCACTCCCCCAACTCTCCCTGTCCCCCTCTATATAGTGAGCATGGTAGTCACATGGTATAGAATAGACCCTGGCCAGCTTCTGGTGAAAATTAACCCTATCCCAGCCGCAACCAGGACATTATCCACCCCTTATTCTATACCATCTACGTCATGCTCAGATCCTACACTTTCCAATTAATCACCACTTTTCCTCTTTTTTTTATATATATATATACACACACAGAGACATCATTCCCTTAGTCTATGGACCATCCCTTTGAAGTGTCTATTGAGGTCATTTAGTCCATGACTTGGGGCTCCATCTGTCATAATAGTCTCTTGGGGCAGGGGAGATGATGTGGAGTTTGCTCAGTTGGCAAAACAGGGCCGGGTCTCAGTGCGGTGCGGCAGGTGACACTGGATGCAGTGGGAGGATGGTGTGTAGTGTTGGATTGTTGCATGTTGCATCTGGAGCTTGCAGTTGTGGGATCTGGCTCGGCTGGTGTATCATGTCCATGGTCTGTGGGTTGAAGATGTCGATCTCTTGAGGAAGGCGATGGGCGCCAGTTGCTAAAGCCAGTTCTGCTTCCATTACTGCTGCACTTTGCTCAGTTTTATCAATAGTTCATTCTTTATTAATTTGGGTAATTCTTCCTATAATACCATTGATCTGGCATATAGCAACTGTGGTAGAGATGTGTCATGGTTTAACCCCAAATTGTAACCCAATACCACGCAGCCGCTCGCTCACTCCCCCTCTCCCCGCCGGGGTGGGGAGGAGAATTGGAGAGAAAGGAAAACTCGTGGGTTGAGATAAAAACAGCTCACCAGGACAGCAAAGTAAAAAATATGAAAATATATTAATAATGATAATAATGATAATATATACAAGGATAATAGAATATATAAAACAAACGATACACAATTTCTCACCACCCGACGACCGATACAGCCCGTCCCGAGCAGCAGGCAGGGAGCAGGGGTATTCCCCCCCCCAGCTATCCCAGAACAGCAAGTTCCAGGGAAAGCAGGCGAGGGAACAAACAGCTAAACGAGTGAAAAACAAAAAGGAAAAAATAGGGAAACAAAAAGCAACCTGAAGGGAAGCTTAAGGATTAGGGCAAGTTAAAGGTCTCAAAAGCCCAAAAAACCAAAAAAGATCTAGTAAAAACTAGTGGCCCACCGACCGACCCTCGCTTATATCGGGCATGACGTCTATGGTATGGAATACTCTCTTTGGCCAGTTTGGATCAACTATCCTGTCTCTACCCCTCCCAAGTTTTTGCATCTGCACGTTAGCAGAACCTGGAAAACAGCAAAATGTCCTTGGTGGATCAGCAGCAACCAGCAACATCAGTGTGCTATCACTGTTCTTCTCACACTGAAGCCAAAACACAGGAGCTGCTGAAAACAAAACTAGCTCCATCCTGGCCTAAACCAGGACAGTATCCACCCCTTATTCCATACCATTTACGTTATGCTCAGGTCTCTCACTTTCCAGTTAATCACTGCCACTTTTGTCTTTAATATATACACAGATATCATTCCCTTAGTCTATGGACCATCCCTCCAAAATGTCTATTGAGTTCATTTAGTCCACGATCCTGGGTTGCATCTGTCTTAACAGTCTCTCAGGGCAGGAGAGATGGTGTGCGGTGTCGGATTGTTGCATGCTGCATCTGGAACTTACAGCTGGTGTATCTGGCACGGCTGGTGTAGCTTGTCCGCAGTCGGCAGATCGAAGGTGTTGATCCCGACTGTGCGCCAGTTGTTGAAGTCAGTCCATCACTGCCGCACTCTGCTCGGTTTCATCAGAGGTCGCTCTTCATTGAGTCGGGTGATTCTTGCTGTAATACCTTTGATATAGAACACAACTATAGAAATGATTATATACATGATTATATACAATATATACATAATATAAATGATTATATGCAGTATATTATAGTAATTAACATCACACAGTTCAGACTACTGGCTATTTTCACCTAAAATCAGATCTCCATGAGGTACACATCGGACTTCTCCGTCCTCCTGCATTACCCACCAAGTGCATCCAGGCCCTTGAGCGAAAGCAATCCCACGGATGGGTTTGCCTTTGCCCGAGGCAGGAATAACCCAGACTGTCTTCCCCAGCATGTTTTTTACATGCACCACAGGAACTTTATCTCCTTCTACAGTATGCAAAGGTTTTGACTGGGCAGGGCCAGCCCGATTGGTGGATCCTCTAGTGTTGACTAACCAAGTGGCTTTTGCTAAATGTGTGTCCCAATTTTTGAAGGTTCCACCACCCATTGCTTTCAGTGTAGTTTTCAGTAGTCCATTGTACCGTTCAATTTTCCCGGAGGCTGGTGCATGATAGGGGATGTGATACACCCACTCAATGCCATGCTCTTTGGCCCAGGTGTCTATGAGGTTGTTTCGGAAATGAGTCCCGTTGTCTGACTCAATTCTTTCTGGGGTGCCATGTCTCCATAAGACTTGCTTCTCAAGGCCCAGGATGGTGTTCCGGGCAGTGGCATGGGGCACAGGATATGTTTCCAGCCACCCGGTGGTTGCTTCCACCATTGTAAGCACATGGCGCTTGCCTTGGCGGGTCTGTGGGAGTGTGATATAGTCAATTTGCCAGGCCTCCCCATATTTATATTTCAGCCATCGTCCTCCATACCAGAGAGGCTTTAATCGCTTGGCTTGCTTGATTGCGGCGCATGTTTCACACTCATGAATAACTTGTGCAATAGTGTCCATAGTCAAGTCCACCCCTCGATCACGAGCCCATCTGTATGTTGCGTCTCTTCCTTGGTGGCCTGAGGTGTCATGGGCCCACTGGGCTAGGAATAGTTCACCCTTACGTTGCCAGTCCAAGTCCACTTGAGACACTTCAATTTTAGCAGCCTGATCCACTTGCTGGTTGTTGTGATGTTCCTCAGTGGCTCGACTCTTGGGTACATGAGCATCTACATGGCGTACTTTTACAACAAGCTTCTCTACACGGGCAGCAATATCTTGCCACAGTTCGGCAGCCCAAATAGGTTTGCCTCTGCGCTGCCAGTTGCTCTGCTTCCATTGTTGTAACCACCCCCACAGAGCATTCGCCACCATCCAGGAGTCGGTGTAGAGGTAGAGCTTTGGCCACTTCTCTCGCTCCGCAATATCTAAAGCCAGCTGGATGGCTTTCACCTCTGCAAACTGACTCGATTCACCTTGTCCTTCAGTGGCTTCTGCAACTCTTCGTGTAGGACTCCATACAGCAGCTTTCCATCTTCGATGTTTTCCTACAATACGACAGGATCCATCAGTGAACAGGGCATATTGCTTTTCATCTTCTGGCAGTTTATTATATGGTGGGGCTTCTTCAGCACGTGTCACCTCCTCCTCTGGTGACATTCCAAAATCTTTGCCTTCTGGCCAGTCCGTGATCACTTCCAGAATTCCTGGGCGACTGGGGTTTCCTATTCGAGCTCGTTATGTGATCAGTGCAACCCACTTACTCCATGTGGCATCGGTGGCATGATGTGTAGAAGGGACTCTCCCTTTGAACATCCAGCCCAGCACCGGCAGTCGGGGTGCCAGGAGGAGCTGTGCTTCAGTACCAACCACCTCCGAAGCAGCTCGAACCCCTTCATATGCTGCCAAGATCTCTTTTTCAGTTGGAGTGTAGTGGGCCTCGGATCCTCTGTATCCCCGGCTCCAAAACCCCAGGGGTCGACCTCGAGTCTCCCCTGGTGCTCTCTGCCAGAGGCTCCAGGTAGGACCGTTCTCCCCGGCTGCGGTGTAGAGCACATTTTTAACATCTTGTCCTGCCCGAACTGGCCCAAGGGCTACTGCATGAACTATCTCCTGTTTAATTTGTTCAAAGGCTTGTCGTTGCTCAGGACCCCATTTAAAATCGTTCTTCTTCCGGGTCACTTGATAGAGAGGGCTTACAATAGAACTGTAATTTGGAATATGCATTCTCCAGAAACCCACAACGCCTAAGAAAGCTTGGGTTTCCTTCTTGTTAGTTGGTGGAGACATTGCTGTTATCTTGTTGATTACGTCCATTGGAATCTGACGACGTCCATCTTGCCATTTTATTCCTAGGAACTGGATCTCTTGTGTAGGTCCTTTGACCTTACCTCGTTTTATGGCAAAACCGGCTCTCAGAAGGATTTGGATTATTTTCTCCCCTTTCTCAAAAACTTCTTCTGCTGTGTTGCCCCACACAATGATGTCATCAATGTATTGCAGGTGTTCTGGAGCTCCACCCTTTTCCAGTGCAGTCTGGATCAGTCCATGGCAAATGGTAGGGCTGTGTTTCCACCCCTGGGGCAGTCGATTCCAGGCGTATTGGACGCCCCTCCAAGTGAAAGCAAACTGCGGCCTGCACTCTGCTGCCAAAGGAATTGAGAAAAACGCATTAGCAATGTCAATGGTAGCATACCACTTGGCTGCCTTGGACTCCAGTTCGTACTGAAGTTCTAGCATGTCCGGCACGGCAGCGCTCAGTGGTGGTGTGACTTCATTCAGGCCACGATAGTCCACTGTTAATCTCCATTCTCCATTAGATTTCCGCACTGGCCATATAGGACTGTTAAAGGGTGAGCGAGTCTTGCTGATCACTCCCTGGCTTTCCAGTCGACGAATCAGTTTATGGATGGGGGTCAGGGAGTCTCGGTTGGTGCGATATTGCCGTCGGTGCACCGTTGTGGTAGCAATTGGTACCTGTTGTTCTTTGACCCTCAGCAACCCCACAACAGAAGGATCCTCTGAAAGACCGGGCAAGGTGGACAGCTGCTTAACGTCCTCTGTCTCTACAGCAGCTACACCAAAAGCCCACTGGTACCCTTTTGGGTCCTTGAAATACCCTCTCCTGAGGTAGTCTATGCCAAGGATGCACGGAGCATCCGGGCCAGTCACAATGGGGTGCCTTTGCCACTTGTTCCCAGTTAGGCTCACTTCGGCCTCCAGTAAAGTTAACTCCTGGGATCCCCCTGTTACTCCAGAAATAGAGATGCGTTCGGCCCCTCTATAGTTCGATGGCATTAGGGTGCACTGCGCACCAGTGTCCACTAGAGCCTTGTACTTCTGGGGGGCTGATGTGCCAGACCATCGAATCCACACAGTCCAGTAAACTCGGTTGTCCCTCTCCTCCACCTGGCTGGAGGCAGGGCCCCTCTAATTCTGATTATAATACCCGCTGTCAACAAATGGGTTCGTGTGGGACGCATGGGGTTGAATCTCATCCCTGTTTCTCATTTCTTGTAAGTACGAATCAGAAGCCCTTCTACCCCATCTGGGGAACTGCCCACTGGAGACTGGAGCAGCACTTTTCCTGGAAGAACCCTTATTTGTAGCTGTTTTCTTTTTCAACTCACGTACCCTTGCCTCTAGGGTTGAGGTGGGTTTTCCATCCCACTTTCTCATGTCCTCTCCATGGTCACGGAGGTAAAACCACAGGGTACCTCGCCGTGTGTACCGTTTCTCTTGAGCAGGGGAAAATTTTCTCCTAACAGCTGAGATACTGCTCCGTACAGGTGGCAAGTAGGACCTTTCCTCTTTGAGTTGCCGAAACTCCTGGCACATTCTTTCAGCCAGTTTTTCCACAGCCGAGACACAGGCCCGTATGGAGGAAGAGATATTGTCCTCATACTGTCGGAGTTGGTTAGCCACTGCACGCACCAGTGGTGCCTCATCGTCTTTCCAACTCATTGTTGCCAATGAGTTGGCATACAATGATGGTGCACTATGTAAAAACTTCCGCCACATGGGTCGGGTACATTGGACCTCATCTGGATCTACGGGTGTCTGCGGGTTATCCAGGTCATGATAAATCAATTCCCGCACAGCTAATTCCCTCAGATACTGAATACCTCCCTCCATATTGGTCCACTTCTTTGGGTGGCATATAATGTCTTCCTTAAAGAAATACCTGTCCCTCACACCTGACAGGAGTCTCCTCCACAGACTGCGGGCTTCTGGTTCTCTTCCAATTGCCCTGTCAATGGCTGCTTCCTTAGACAAGGATCCCAGCTGCCTGGCTTCCCTGCCCTCTAGTTCCAGGCTACTGGCCCCATTATCCCAGCATCGGAGCAGCCAGGTGACAAGCTGCTCACCTTGATTACAGCTGTAATCTTTTCGGATATCTCGCAGCTCAGTCAGGGATAGGGGTCGGGTGATTATCTCTGCTTCTGCCTCTCCCTGTTCCTGTGATGTCCCTGCTTCATCCTCATCTTTCGGGACGCGAGCTGATTTCTTTGTGCTTTTCTTCTTTTGTATAGGGGCAACTGATAATGGCACGGGTGGATCTGCAGTGCCTGTCACAGCAGCCACGGTGCTCATAGCTGGGGCTTGAATAAGCCGCGGTGCCCACGGCAGGGACTGGGGCAGCAGCGATGCCCATGGCAGGGGTTGGGACGGCCGCGGGGGTGGAGCAGCTGCAGCGCCCATGGCCCGTAGCAGCGATTGAGGCAGCAGCGGTGGCCGCGGCGGGGGGTGTAGCAGCGGCGGCAGGGGCTGGCACAGCCGCAGCGGGGGCTGGAGCGGCCGCGATGCCCATAGCAGGGGGTGGAGCGGCCATGGCGGGGGCTGGCGCGGCCGCAGCGGCCGGAGCGGGGGGTGGAGCGGCCGCGGTGCCCACGGCGGGGGGTGGCGCGGCTGCAGCGCCCATGGCGGGGGGTGGCGCGGCCGCGGGGGCCGCAGCGGGGGCTGGGACGGTCGCGGGGGCCCTGGCGGGCCCTGGGGCGGCCGCGGTGCCTGCGGCGGGGGGTCGGGGCCGGGGCAGCCGCGGTGCCCGTGTGGCGAGGAGCGGAGCAGCCCCGGTACACGTAGCGGAGCGTGGGCCGGCCGCGGCGCCCGTGGCGGGGAACGGCGTCGGCCGCGGGGGCTGTAGCAGGGAGCTGGGGTGGCCCTGAGCCTACGCCTGCACCGGCTTCTAAGCTTAAGCAAGATGTGACACAAATGTATTCCTACTGATAGGAGTAACAATCCGGTCCGAACATCCCAAAGGTATTCCAAGTTTTCAGAAACTCCCGTAACTAACCAAGAGGGCAACGAGAAATCAAAGGAAGGCATTTTTACCCAGGAGGGGAAAGGGAAAGCAAAGGAGGAAGTTTCCCCCTTATGACCCCCCGGGAAGGAAAAGATAAAGGAATAATTACTGATAGTCCCCACCAGATTGGTCCCAAAGTACGAAGCTGTAACTGTTGGTGCCGCTTCGTTCTGCGCATCGCTTCCTCCCAACGTATATGAATACAGGTAGTAAACTGGTCTAAACACCAATGATTTTACCATGCCATAAGCCAGTGCTAAACCACACACCGAAGCAATAAACCTAATCAAAAGGCCAGAGGTAACAGACCACGCATAAACAGTGACCAACAGCATACAGTAAGGTGATACACGATACAGCTCTGAGAAGCACTCGGTAAACAATTCAAACAACATTGTGACCAGCGACAATTAAAATAATACAACGGATGCTTACAACAAATTGTTTTAACACACTCTGGTCAAGTCTGTTGTTATCTCAACCCTTTGAGCCTGATCAGGGGCTTTAAACCCTGGACCCTCAATCTGATGCTCTCTCAGCTGAGCTGGCTGGACTCCTCTCGAGCCCCACGTTGGGCGCCAAAAAGGACTGTCGTGGTTTAACCCCAAATTGTAACCCAATACCACGCAGCCGCTCGCTCACTCCCCCCTCCCTGCTGGGTTAGGGAGGAGAATCGGAGAGAAAGGAAAACTCGTGGGTTGAGATAAAAACAGCTCACCAGGACAGCAAAGTAAAAAATATGAAAATATATTAATAATGATAATAATGATAATATATACAAGGATAATAGAATATATGAAACAAATGATACACAATTTCTCACCACCCGACGACCGATACAGCCCGTCCCGAGCAGCAGGCAGGGAGCAGGGGTATCCCCCCCCCAGCTATCCCAGAACAGCAAGTTCCAGGGAAAGCAGGCGAGGGAACAAACAGCTAAACGAGTGAAAAACAAAAAGGAAAAAATAGGGAAACAAAAAGCAACCTGAAGGGAAGCTTAAGGATTAGGGCAAGTTAAAGGTCTCAAAAGCCTCAAAAGCCCAAAAAACCAAAAAAGATCTAGTAAAAACTAGTGGCCCACCGACCGACCCTCGCTTATATCGGGCATGACGTCTATGGTATGGAATACTCTCTTTGGCCAGTTTGGATCAACTATCCTGTCTCTACCCCTCCCAAGTTTTTGCATCTGCATGTTAGCAGAACCTGGAAAACAGCAAAATGTCCTTGGTCGTTCAGCAGCAACCAGCAACATCAGTGTGCTATCACTGTTCTTCTCACACTAAAGCCAAAACACAGGAGCTGCTGAAAACAAAACTAGCTCCATCCTGGCCTAAACCAGGACAGATGACATACAGTGACAAGGTTATACAGCAATTAACATCATACAGTTTCAGTCATTGACTATTCTCACCCAAAATCAAATCTCCTCGAGGTACACATCGGACTTCCCCATCCTTTCGCATCACCCACCAAGTGCACCCAGGTCCTTGAGAAAAAGCAATTCCACGGATGGGATTGCCTTTGCCTGAAGCACGAGTAACCCAGACTGTCTTCCCTAACATATTCTTCATGTGCACTACAGGAACTTTATCCCCTTCTACAGTATGTAAAGGCTTTGATTGGGCAGGGCCAGCTCGATTGGAAGATCCCCTAGTGTTAACTAACCAGGTGGCTTTTGCTAAATGTGTATCCCAATTTTTGAAGGGCCCACTGCCCATTGCTCTCAGTGTAGTTTTCAGTAGTCCATTGTACCGTTCAATTTTTCCGGAGGCTGGTGCATGATAGGGGATGTGATACACCCACTCAATGCCATGCTCTTTGGCCCAGGTGTCTATGAGGTTGTTTCGGAAATGAGTCCCATTGTCTGACTCAATCCTTTCTGGGGTGCCATGTCGCCATCAGACTTGCTTCTCAAGGCCCAGGAGAGTGTTCCAGGCAGTGACATGGGGCACGGGATATATTTCCAGCCATCTGGTGGTTGCTTCCACCATTGTAAGCACATGGCACTTGCCTTGGTGGGTCTGTGGGAGTGTGATATAATCAATCTGCCAGGCCTCCCCATATTTATATTTCAGCCATTGTCCTCCATACCAGAGAGGCTTTGACCGCTTGGCTTGCTTGATTGCAGCGCATGTTTCACACTCATGGATAACCTGTGCGATAGTGTCCATGCTCAAGTCCACCCCTCGGTCACGAGCCCATCTATATGTTGCATCTCTTCCCTGATGGCCTGAGCTGTCATGGGCCCACAGAGCTAGGAATAATTGACCTGTATGTTGCCAGTCCAGATCCACCTGCGCCACTTGAATCCTAGCAGCCTGATCCACCTGCTGGTTGTTTTGATGTTCCTCAGTGGCTTGACTCTTAGGTACGTGGGCATCTACATGACGTACTTTTATAACTAGCTTCTCTAGCAGTCGGGGTGCCAGGAGGAGCTGTGCTTCAGTGCCAACCATCTCCAAAGCAGCTCGAACCCCTTCATGTGCTGCCAATATCTCTCTTTATTAGTTGGAATATAGCGGGTCTCAGATCCTCTGTATCCCCGGCTCCAAAACCCCAGGGGTTGACCTCGAGTCTCCCCTGCTGCTTTCTGCCAGAGGCTCCAGGTAGGGCTGTTCTCCCCGGCTGGTGTGCAGAGCACATTTTTTCTGTCTTGCCCTGCCCGGACTGTCCCAAGGGTTACTGCTTGAACTATCTCCTGTTTAATTTTTTCAAAGGCTTGTCGTTGCTCAGGGCCCCATGTGAAATCATTCTTCTTTCGGGTCACGTGATAGAGAGGGCTTACAATAGAACTGTAATTTGGAATATGCCTTCTCCAGAAACCCACAACGCCTAAGAAAGCTTGGGTTTCCTTTTTGTTTGCTGGTGGAGGCATATAGCTGCTATTTTGTTGATCACATCTGTTGGGATCTGACGACGTCCATCTTGCCATTTTATTCCTAGGAACTGGATCTCCTGTGCAGGTCCTTTGACCTTACCTCATTTTATGGCAGAGCCAGCTTTCAGAAGAATTTGGATTATTTTCTGTCCTTTCTCAAAAACTTCTGCTGCTGTGTTGCCCCACACGATGATGTCATCAATGTATTGCAGGTGTTCTGGAGCTCCACCCTTCTCCAGTGCAGTCTGGATCAGCCCATGGCAAAGGGTGGGGCTGTGTTTCCACCCCTGGGGCAGTCGATTCCAGGTGTACTGGATGCCCCTCCAAGTGAAAGCAAACTGTGGCCTGCACTCTGCTGCCAAAGGAATTGAGAAAAATGCATTAGTGATATCAGTGGTAGCCTACCACTTGGCTGCCTTTGACTCCAGTTCGTACTGAAGTTCTAGCATGTCTGGCATGGCAGCACTCAGTGGTGGCGTGACTTCATTCAGGCCATGATAGCCCACCATTAATCTCTATTCTCCGTTAGATTTCCTTACTGGCCATATGGGACTATTAAAAGGTGAATGAGTCTTACTGATGACTCCTTGTCTCTCCAGTTGATGAATCAGCTCATGGATGGGAGCCAGGGAGTCTCTGTTAGTGCCATACTGCTGCCAGTGCACTGTCCTGGGAGCAATTGGCACCTGCTGTTCTTCAGCTTGCAGCAATCCCACAAGGCAGGGATCTTCCAAGAGGCCAGGCAGGGTAGATAGATAGCTGTTTGGTCTTCTCTGCATTCACCATGCCTACACCAAAAGCCCATTGGTATCCCTTTTGGGTCCTTGAAGTACCCTCTCCTGAGGTAGTCTATGCCAAGGATACAAGGGGCCTCTGGGCCGGTCACAAAGGGGTGCTTTTCCCACTTGTCCCCTGTTAGGTTCACCTCAGCCTCCAATACCAACAATTCTTGGTATCCCCCTGTCACTCCCAAGATCCAGATGGGTTTCGTGCCCCTATATTCTGATGGCACCAGAGTACACTGTGCACCAGGGTCTACCAAAGCCCTATATTTCTGTGGGTCTGATGTGCCAGGCCATCGAACCCACACAGTCCAGTATACACGGTCATCCCTTTCCTCCTCCTGGCCGAAGGCAGGGACCCTCTCTTCCTGTTCCTCGTCAGAGTATTCCCTGTCTGAACCTTGCAGCGCCAGACCAGAAGGCCCCTGCTCAGGATCAAGGGAGGTGATTTCAGTTCTTCTCTGTTTGGGAAATCGCTGATTGCCTTCGTGTGTCTCTACAGCAACTCTGCTGACAGACTTCCTGGGTGGCCCTTTCTTAACAGCTGTCTTCCCTTTCAGTTCGCGTACACAGGCTTCCAGCTTAAAGGTGGGTTCCCTGTCCCACTTCCTCATGTCCTCCCCCTGGTCACGCAGGAAGAACCAGAGTGCTCCACGTGGCGTGCGTCTGGGGCTCCCTTCCCCTCTGACCGAGGCAGGAGAGGACTGATTTCTTGGGGCACCCCTGATAGCCAAGGCACTGGCCTGTAGGGATGAGGAGGGACAGAGATTTTCTTCAAAGTTTTGGAGCCAAGACGACACTCTCTCCACAGTTGGCGTATCAATATCCGGGCAATACATCACTGCCAGGCTGTTAGAATATGACGCTGGGGCACTTTGAATCACCTTCCTCCACATAGCCCGTGTGCACAGGACATCCTCTGGATCTTTGGAGACCTCATCATTGTCTAGATCCCTGTAGATGACTTCCAGTACCGCTAATTCTCTCAGGTACTGGATGCCTTCATCTGCAGTGGTCCACTTTCCTGGGGAGTTCACAAGATCTTCCTTGAATGGATATCTTGCCCTCACACTTGAGAGGAGCCGTCTCCAGAGACTGCAAATTGCTGCCTCTTTTCCAATTCCTCTCCCAATTCCCCAGTTTCTAGCAAGGGATCCCAGCTGTTGGGCTTCCTTGCCTTCCAATTGCTGACTGTTGGCCCCGCTATCCCAGCATCGGAGCAGCCAGGCAGCAATCTGCTCTCCTGGCTGGCGGCTGTAATCTTTCCGCATGTTTCAAAGCTCTGCTGAGGTCAGGGACCGGGTAGTTTCCGCTTCCTGTCAGAATTCTCTCACTCCTTCCTCCGATGTCCTTGTCGAAGGACCGGCTTCTTGATCAAACCTTTCCTCTTCTTCCTCCTCCCTCACTAATTGAGGATATGGACCTGTTGTTTTCCTTGTCCATTTTTTCTTTTTAACTAACTACTGGGGCAATTACTGTAGTTGTTGTTGTTTGGGTCCCTATCTCAACCATGGTGCCTCAGGTGCAGTTTGGGTCCCTGCCTCAACCAGAGTCCTCTGAGAATGCTGAACTGTGGCTCGATAGGCACAAGCCAGGCCCCAGTACAGTGCTAGAATATGCTCTTTTTCATTGGGATAGGCAAGGCACCCTTCTATCAGGTGGCGCGTCCAGTGTCACCTGCTGCACCGCACCGAGACCCAGCCCTGTTTCACCAACTGAGTGAACTCCACATCATCTCTCCTGCCCCAAGAGACTATTATGACAGATGGAGCCCAAAGTCATGGACTAAATGAACTCAATAGACACTTCAAAGGGATGGTCCACAGACTGAGGGAATGATGTCTGTGTATACATATATATAAAAAACAGGAAAAGTGGTGGTGATTAATTGGAAAGTGTAGGATCTGAGCATTACGTAGATGGTATAGAATAAGGGGTGGATAATGTCCTGGTTGCGGCTGGGATAGGGTTAATTTTCACCAGAAGCTGGCCAGGGTCTATTCTATATCATGTGACTGCCATGCTCACTATATAGAGGGGGACAGGGAGAGTTGTGGGGGTGGGGTTGTTGCTCCGGAATGAGTTTTGCCTTCCTTTTTCCCAATTCTCTCCCCCATCCCACCGGGAGATAGGGGGGCAAGCGAGCGACCTCATGGCGCTCAGCTTCCATCTGGGCTAAACCACAACAGGCAGAAACAATAAATATCTATAACTAAGGCTGGTCAGGTGTGAGTCACAAAGTAGAAAGACTGGTAATAATTTACAGCATGTTCTTGGAAATTACTATAGAAGGATAGGGATGGCATGAGGAAAAATTAAGCCTGAAGCCTTTTCTCCATTTACACTCATTTGAATGAGCCTGGAATCGATGGAATTAAGTCCAAAGCACACAATGTGCCATGTCAGGTGGTAATTATGCCTTGGTGCATTTCATATTATTTGCACCTTTAAACATGTATGCCAAGAATCTTCCAGTTACAGTATACCTAGCAATCTCTTCACTCGCGATAAGCACTCATAAAACAGCTCAGAAGATGATTGCTAACTCCCAAAGAGTTGCAGAACATCCATTGCTTACCTGCTTTTTGAGGATTTATTAATTTATTACGTCCTTTATAAGTGGAAGTAAACTCTCAAGTGTATAGGATAGGATGGGCAGAGATGGGACTTCAAATGACACAGTAAGAAAAATAGCAAGAAGACAGTGTTTTTCAGTTGTCAAGACCTTTTTTTTCATTAGTTTCTTTTTTAAAATATGCCTTTGCTTTTCCCTGAGTAGCAAGGCTGACATCATATCTAGGCTAGGACCTCCACAAGAGACTTTGGAGAACAGAGAGAAGGGAGGCTTGCAATAAAAGACCACAAGCAAGGAATATCATTTGTGAGAGAAAGAAAAAAGGTAAGTTTGAGAGTGCCAGTAATAACCTACATATCTCACTCAAACACAGGATAAGTGTCTGTCCACTCAGCGAGCTTAGTTTAAATTTTACTTCAATGGTTCACATTACACAGAATCACAGAATCACAGAATGGTAGGGGTTGGAAGGGACCTCTGGAGATCATCTAGTCCAACCCCCCTGCCAGAGCAGGGTCACCTAGAGCAGGCTGCACAGGACTGTGTCCAGGCGGGTTTTGAATATCTCCAGAGAAGGAGACTCCACAGCTTCCCTGGGCAGCCTGTTCCAGTGCTCTGTCACCCTCACAGTAAAGAAGTTTTTCTGCATATTCAGATGGAACTTCCTGTGTTCCAGTTTGTGCCTGTTCCCCCTTGTCCTGTCACTGGGCACCACTGAAAAGAGTCTGGCCCCATCCTCTTGACACCCGCCCTTGAGATATTTATAAGCATTGATGAGGTCCCCTCTCTGTCTTCTCTTCCTCAGGCTAAACAGCCCCAGCTCCCTCAGCTTTTCCCCATAGGAGAGATGCTCCAGTCCCCTCATCATCTTTGTAGCCCTCTGCTGGACTCTCTCCAGTAGTTCCTCATCTTTCTTGAACTGGGGAGCCCAGAACTGGACGCAGTACTCCAGATGGGGCCTCACTAGGGCAGAGTAGAGGGGGAGGATAACCTCCCTCAAGTTGCTGGCCACACTCTTCTTCATGTACCCCAGGATGCCGTTGGCCTTCCTAGCCGCAAGGGCACATTGCTGGCTCATGGTGAATTTGTCATCCACCAGGACTCCCAGGTCCTTCTCCACAGAGCTGCTTTCCAGGAGGTCAACCCCTAACCTGTACTGGTGCATGGGGTTGTTCCTCCCCAGGTGCAAGACCCTGCACTTGTCCTTGTTGAACCTCATGAGGTTCCTCTCCACCCAACGCTCCAGCCTGTCCAGGTTACAGATGGCAGCAGGCTGATGCTGGGCATTATTCTATCATCTGAGCTGGTTAGTTCATCCCCTGTCTAAAACCACGGTCTTCATGTTTCTCAGAGATTTCTAGTATTTCTAGTATTTCTAGTTTCTGCTTTACATCATTTGGTTTTCTGCACCTGATGAGGTTTTAAAGCAAATCATTGAAGCTTCAGTCAAAAGGGGAAAACTCTTAGGCTCATATACTGTGGCATCTAGTAAGAGATGACTTAACTTGATGGAAAAAAACAAACCCAAAACCCAAGGGAAGTAAAGCATAATTCATGGTTTCTCTCTAACATGTCATTGGAAATATCACTAGGACCAACCAAAAAACTCCAACAAATTCCTGGTCTCTTTAATTAGAGCTAGAAAAGTTCTAATTAATTTCCCCTTACTCTGAAAGCACCATTTAAAAACATTTACAAAATTAATGGCCACTGATAGATGAATTGCCCCCAAGCAAACACATGGATCACAAAATCGCACTATCCACTGCTAGCACTGTTCATGGGCATGTTAACGGTAGGGTTGGTCCAGCAGAGAGAAAAAACCAAACTGTTTGCTTTTGTTTCTAAGGGAACCTCCACTCACGTGTGTCATCACGTACTCTTGCACAGGGGCTTTAAGAATTTGTGCCTCGAGGCTAAGGGATGAATATTGTTGTTTTAAGTTGCAGATATGAGAGGGATGATGTATTTAAGCATATAACAGTCTGCATGTGGAATATTTCTATGCTTTACTTCCTAATACTCTTACAACCAGGTGAGTGCTCCCCAGGAGTTTTTTGTGATATTTCTCAGATGCTGCGTTAATAATGTTTGCTTTCTGATTTTCTTTTGTTTTAGACAAGTGAGAAAGATGCAAACTGGAAAAGAGAATTGCAAGCTCACCTGGAAACAAATTGCCTTGAGAGTGTTTGTGCTCTGATCAAAGTGTCTTTTCAGGCTCTCTTGTATTTTGAACAGAAAAACAGGCTTATTCAGCAGAGAATCAGAGGAGCTTGACATACCCAGTAACTTGGAAAACAAGCCAAACACTCAAGTACCATGTGTTCCCAAAGTACACATCAGCTTCCATACTTGTAAGTCAAGGAATCTTCTTGCTTCTCCTACTTTGGGGTAATTATTCATTTCTGCATTTGTGAAGTCTCAGTCCTTATCAAACTAACGCATCCCATATGATACTCTGATTGATCTTACTAATACGCTTAGCTGTCTCAACTTCTTGGATGCTGTTGCCCAGCTTCACAGACTTACTGTAACACAAAACACTGGGATCCTGTAAGAGCCAAGTTACTCTTTTTTTAAACTTCCTTTTTATTCTAATAAAATTCCCATTGACTTCTAGTTCATATGTGCTGGGAACAAAGGCTGAATAAATATGGAACAAGGACTGCAGGCATTGACTAGTACAAAGCTAAAAAACACAGACTGATGGCCATTTACAAGTGGTTAAGCATATTTGTTGCACTCAAAAAGACCACTTTCTATTTATATAAGTTTCTCCAACAAATTGCTTTAGCAGTTGGAGAAACCTGCACAATTTATGTTATGTTCTGCTGTTACTGGTGCCATATTGCACAGCAAGTACAAGCTTTGGAAAGTGTTTATAAAGCTGTATTGGGTTTGCATGGCAAGGTTTTGGTAGCGAGGGGGCTACAGGGGTGGCTTCTGTGAGAAGTTGCTAGAAGCTTCCCCTATGTCCAATAGAGCCAATGCCAGCCGGCTCCAAGACGGACCCACCAATGGCCAAAGCTGAGCCAATCAGCGATGGTGGTAGCGCCTCTGGGATAACATATTTAAGAAGGGGAAAAAGTTGCTGCACAACAGCAACTGCAGACAGAGAGAGGAGTGAGAATATGTGAGAGAAACAATTCTGCAGACACCAAGGTCAGTGAAGAAGGAGGGTGTCCTGGTTGCGGCTGGGATAGGGTTAATTTTCACCAGAAGCTGGCCGGGGTCTATTCTATACCATGTGACCGTCACGCTCACTATTTAGAGGGGGGTCGACTGGAGGGGCGGGAATCGCTGCTCGGGAGCAGGCTGGGCGTCGGGCTCCGGGCGGAGAGCGACCTGTCCGGAAAGCACCGCTAAGTACACGCTGTTGTTGTTATTGTTGGGGTTTCTCGTCTGTTTTTTTTTTTCCCTTTGTTGTTCGGTTAAACTGTTGTTGTTAACCCACGAGTTTTTGCTTTTCTTCGTCCCGATTCTCTCCCCGTCCCACCGGGAGGGGGGGATGGTGAGCGAGCGACCGCGTGGCTCGGCCTCCGGCTGGGGCTAAACCACGACAGAGGGGGAGGAGGTGCTCCAGGCGCCAGAGCAGAGATTCCCCTGCAGCCCATGGTAAAGACCATGGTGAGGCAGGCTGGCCCCCTGCAGCCCATGGAGGTTAACGGTGGAGCAGATATCCACCTGCAGCCCGTGGAGGACCCCATGCCAGAGCAGGTGGATGCGCCCGAAGGAGGCTGTGACCCCATGAAGAGCCCACGCTGGAGCAGGTTTGCTGGCAGGACTTGTGACCCTGTGGGGGACCCATGCTGGAGCAGTCTGTTCCTGAAGGACTGCACCCCATGGAAAGGACCCACGCTGGAGCAGTTCATGAAGAATTGCAGCCCGTGGGAAGACCCACGTTTGGAGAAGTTTGTGGGGGACTGTCTCCCGTGGGAGGGACCCCACACTGGAGCAGGGGAAGAGTGTGAGGAGTCCTCCCCCTGAGGAGGAAGGAGCAGCAGAGACAACGTGTGATGAACTGACCGCAACTCCCATTCCCAAAGGAAAACAAAAGATTTATTCTCTACTTCCCATCAGCAGGCAATGTCCAGCCACTTCCCGGAAAGTAGGGCTTCAGTACGCATAGTGATTGCTCAGGAAGACAAATGTCATAATGACAAATGTCATAATAACAAATGCCCCCCCACCCCCTCCTCCTCCTTTCTCTTAGCTTTTATTGCTGAGCAGACATCACAGGGGAGGCACAGCCATGATGCTAAAGAAGAGAGATCTGGAGGGTATCTTTTGTTATTCTTCTAAATGTGAAATAACACTTTTGTGGCTGAGTTTCCTTTAAAGGAAAATCACCTTGGTGTTGAAAGAAAAAGCTAACGATGTTACCATAACTATATTGATAATGAGTCCTGATTTATATGTTCCTATACCTGAAAATCTAAATGAAATTTACTGTTTTCTCTGTCTTTTTTTTCAAATGAAGTGAAATCAATTAAAAAATGAGATATTTTTAGACTATTTTCTGTTGACAGTATTCTCTGTAAACATTAACTCATTATTTATCTATCCCAAGGAATGGTATGCATTGGAAGACAATTGCCTTGCAGTGGAATGTGACCTTGGCTAGTCTATAACAGCTAAAAAAAATGCCATCCCTCTGACATTACATTATTTTGATGGAAGGGAAAATTAGCTAACTTATTTGGAATAGTTGCAAAGAAATCTTCAACTTCTTAGAATGAGTTCAGCTAACTTTTAGGCTCTCTCTTTGGGAATGCTATTAGCTTGTGCTTGTGCAGTGTCTTTTACCTAAGAGCTTTTTTCCAAAGCATTAAGGAAACATTAATTAAGGTTACAGCATTTCAGGGGAGAGGCAAAAGTTATTAACCTCACTTGAAATATCAGACTCTGGACATGGTTTGTCACTTTGCTGCATCTGGGACTGTGGATGGACCCTGTGACCAGCACTGAGCTCTGCCCATGGATTGAGACTCTGTGGGATGGTGCCTAACAGGGAGGGCACAGCTAGCGCTGAGGTCACCCTCAGCTTCTCACTCATTCCTTGTCCTGGAGCAGCCCTGCTCTTGCTACTCTTGGACAGGTTTGCAACCAAATTGAGTTTGTCACGCAGGCTGTGTCCACAGAAAACAACAGCCTGTGTCCTTCGCCATCCCAGCAAGTGAGGATTGTGTGGCAGTCCTGCCATTCTGTCCATGGTCTTTCTGCAACAGAGGATATCTCCTCCCAAAGGACAGTGTCCCAAAAGCTCTCTGTGCTGCTCTAGCAGATGCTTGTTCTGGGGCTCCTGTTCAGGTGTCAGGGGACAGTTGCCAGGATGCATGGGTGCAGATGTTGTAATGCTGTTAGCTATGTTTTATAACACTATGTTTTTGAAAAAAAAAAAAATTCCCAGTTGTCCCCACTTGCTTTATTTAGGTTGAAAAAACAGAGCAGTGTCAGAGCATCCAAAATGGGTTTCCCTGAGGTAAAACTAAACTGAAGGATGAACTCCAGGACTGCACCTAATGCCCTCCGGCCACTATGGGGCCTTCAGTCCCTGGGGCCAGGCTGGAGCTAGTCTGGGGTAAAACTGCCAAAATATGTATAATGTGGACACGGGGTCTTAGCACCAGCTGTTTCCCCCTCTGTATCTGCTCCCAGAGCTCTGCACTCTTTGCTAATGCAGACATGGGATAAGGGACCCAATGGCTGGCTCTGAATTTGGAGCAGATGCACCATGGGGGTCCAGGCCTCGCAAGCTGTGGTGTGCCTGATAGTGTGCCATCTAGTTTAATCAGTTTGAGCATTTTAAAGCTGCAGAAATATCACCTAATTCTGCTTTGCCTTACAGCCTGAGTCAGTGCTTGTGAAAAATGAATATGAAATGAGACTATCTGTATGAATGAGAAAGCATGCCCAGCAGGCCAAATCTGGGTGTTGATAGCACAGTTAATCTTATACTAAGGTTACAACATCTGATGAGCATACCATCAACCTCATACCAATCCATACACAGAGACAGCCATACCATTAATCCCACACCACAATTTGCATCAATTATTAGCCACATTGCTGACAAGCCTTGTCAAGAAGCCAAAGACTGAACAGACTTGGAGAGTGAACTCTCTTTAGTCATCAAGGTGGTCCCACGAAAGCTGGCAAGGCAGAAAGGTGTTCTGTGGAGAAGCCTGTATGTCTGCCGCTTTCTACATTAAACAAGGATGCCATGTCTGCCTCTACTAGGCAAGAGCCTGTCACTTGTATATGTGCATCCTCTAAATATTTTAGTG
The DNA here is from genome assembly GCA_009819775.1 of Phoenicopterus ruber ruber. Classification (NCBI taxonomy): domain Eukaryota; kingdom Metazoa; phylum Chordata; class Aves; order Phoenicopteriformes; family Phoenicopteridae; genus Phoenicopterus; species Phoenicopterus ruber. The sequence goes on from CM020247.1 coordinate 9,361,045, forward strand.
AATGGGATTTCTGCTCTACAGCCCACCTTATGAGGATATTGCAGATAATTTGCAGAAATGAGATTTCAGAGTAAGAGTCATAAGAATGTACTATGGAAATCCAATCATCAGACTGCTGTTTATCCAATCAGGAAATATAGCAGGGTCATGTGATCTGAACAGTTTGCTTTTCAGTACTCCCAAAGAGCTTGTTACAGAAATAGCTATGACTTAACAACTTTTTGCCACAAACTACTTGGCCAGTAATTTAAATACCAATTGAATTAGTGAAAGCCATTACCTGTGCAGAAAGGTAACATTTGCAAGATTAATAATTTCCTACAAACTATTTGGCCTACGCTAATCTCTGTTATTGAACCACTGCAGTTATCTTTTCCCTCCAAGCTAGTTGCTCTCTAATTACAAGCTGACCTTAAGGTATAGAAGCTAATGACAACAGCTATGCAAAAGCTAACACAGGCACCTGGGGTGGAGCATCACCAGCAAAACAGAGCTATGGTTATTACTCAGCCATTGCATCTTAGCTCTGCTGTCCTGACTGCAAGTCAGCTCTAGTACTTCTGCATTGAAAACAGCTACTGCTGTTTATTGATCAAGTTTCTATTTTGGCTGCACATGAGAAGGCATTAGAAATTATCTAGCGGAGGTAGTGTTTCATTAGCTGCTGGAAGTTCAGTGTGAATCTCTCTTGGGTCAACCATTAGCCAGCCAAATTCGTCACTCAGCTTCAGGCTCTCTTTTCTCCAAGATGTGACCTTTATTTAAGTCAAAGTAACAACCGAGAGTGGCAACCTGAATCTCACTCAGATGTGACCAGAAAGTGTTATAGGTAACATGATAGCATATAGCATTATCAGAGAAAGCCTTAGCTTTTATTATCCATGACCACAAACTGATCCAGTGGCATTAGCTGCTGCCTGGGGAAATGCTTACTCAGTAGGAACTGTGCCTGTCTGCCCCTTAACTTGTATGTCTGCAGGTCATTGAAGACCTTTGGATGGCCAAGTTCCTGTGCAGGTGGATGAGAGACTTCATCCTGCACAGAGTCGAAACCTGAGGGCAGGCTTTGCAAGTGAGAGCCCGGCAAGGAGAAGCAGCTCTGCTCCACATCTCCCACAAGTTTGTCCAGCGCCATCATCTCTAGGCGCTGCAGAGGCCTCTCTCTTGTGATCACAGAATCACACGGAATCACAGAATGGTAGGGGTTGGAAGGGACCTCTGGAGATCATCTAGTCCAACCCCCCTGCCAGAGCAGGGTCACCTAGAGCAGGCTGCACAGGACTGCGTCCAGGCGGGTTTTGAATATCTCCAGAGAAGGAGACTCCACAACCTCTCTGGGCAGCCTGTTCCAGGGCTCTGTCACCCTCACAGTAAAGAAGTTTTTTCTCATGTTCAGATGGTGATGCCCACCCAGAGCAGGGGCTGTCATGGTGGGGGGGCTGGGTCTGATGAGAGTCCAGCAGAGCTGTGCTGATGGGTGCCGGGGGAAGCAGGGAGGGACTGGGAGCCAGGGCAGCCACATGAGGCTTCCCCCTCTCCTCCTGGGGGATGTCCCGTGCTACGTGCAGATCTGCAGGACAGGGGAGACAAAGGCTTGGCTTTGCTTTTCAAAGGGGGTGGGTATTTGGCACAGTCCAGGGAACAACTGACTTTGAAGTTGTCCTTTTCTGGATTTTCCTGCATGAGAGAGTGAGTTAGACCACTTCCTTGTTTATAGAAGGCTCTTATTTCAATTATGGTAGAAAATATAAGATGTCGTGGAAACTTGTTTTTAAAAGATGAATTCTGGAAACTTGAATAAGAACTGGATTGTGCTTCCAATTACTGGGGCCAAATCCTTCTCTCAGTTGCCTCCCATAAATCCAGAGTAACTACCTAGTGTAAGTGGAGTTATTTCAGATACCTCTAGTGTGGCAGGAAAAGATGTGTCTGATTACATTCAGATTTGCAGCATTTCCCTAATAACTTACATCATTGCATTTAAATTATTTTTTCTAGTAGTCCAACAGGATGGATGTTGTTCAGGGAGTGATAAGTCTGTAAATATTTTCTTTGTTAAACAGAAATACCAGCCCTAGTCTTGTCCTCTGGGAATGTGGCACTGACAGGTGTTAGGGTTCAAAGATCAGACAACAATAGCATTAACTTTGGAATGGACATGGGTTCCTGACCTGCGGTGTGGTGAGTGGAAAATTCACTCATCAAAGCCCTGGGAAATTAAACACCACCCCCCTTCTGACTCTTTCATACTGTATTAGCTTTCCTTCACAAAGTTCACTTATCCTTGCTTATTTTGAAGCGGGTCTGAAGATTTTGTTCTTGGTATTACATCATATGCCTTTTTCTGTAGGGGTTACTGTGGGAACTGTTCAGATCCTGAACAGTTAATGTCCTGAAGGGTTGTACCGGCAAACTAAAAGAAGCGTGTGTGTGTATATATACGTGTGTGTGTGTGTGTGTGTTTTTAATAGCAGGATTAACATAATCTCAGATTAATTTATTAAAATATGTGGTAAGTGCCCTATCATATGAAATCTTTTAGCTCCTCGAGAAGCTGTGTATCTTCACACAGAAATTCCTGAGAAAATGATGTGTAGAAAGTAGAAACCCAAACTAGACAGCTCAGAAGTGCTCCCTTGTCTTTGAAATGACAGCTGGTCCTCCCCAGCACGCTGCCAGAGCCAGTATTATGGAATATCAAACAGGCAATACAACATTGCTCCTTTATTCCAGCCCACGGCCAGTATTTTATTGCTGATCCCGCTCATTAGCCATATCATACTCCTGACTCTGGGACAAAGAGACCGAGGTCAATATGTTAATATGCTTCAAGGAGAGGTGCCCTGGCGCTGCCCCCACTTTGAGTGTGGTTTAGAAGCGAGCATTCCCAGAAAACACCAAAGATCAAAGGTCTTCCTTATCAGCTGGAGTGTTCAGTGGCTTGTGTTAGCTTTTTAAAACATTGTCCCAACAGAGATGAGAGATGAAGTGATAGGTCCTGTCATTGTCTCCAGGAATTTTCACTCTGTGACCAGAGTTTTGATATACAATACAGACAAAGCAGTAGGGAATGAGGGTGCTGTGTGCGCTGACCCCTTTTCTGTGGGATTCATTCCTTTCCCTCTTAAAAAAAAAAAAATTAAAATCCTCACTTTACATTAGATATCATGATCACCTATTCCCACAGCAGGTGTCCTGGACAGCCTTATTTCATGCTCCATCAGAAAGACACGAGGCCTGTAGGAGTCAAGACTTCTGCAAGAAGTGACTCCTAACTGACCGGGGGGACTCTCTAGGATGGGGAACTCTCTTCCAGTAAAAAAGGCTGTTCATTTCACATTAAGTTTTAATTTAGCAGAACAATTGCTTGCTTTCTTCAGAGAAGGAGAACATGTTCCATGAACAAAGACTGTCTATAACCATTAACTTTGGCTCCACTAAGCAAGAGGTCAGGTTTATTTTCCATACACTGTTCCTGCCAGACCTTTTTTCCCCTTGTTCCATTCTACCGCTTTTCATCAGGTCACTCTTATTATAATTCATCCATGAAAAAAAAAAGAAAAAAAATCATTCCTTTAAAGCAAAGTTAATTCAAACATCAACATGCAAGAAGGAAATCAAACAATAACAACCAAATTTAGGAATAAGCTTTCTTTGACCAAGCAGCACATGTCCCACAGCTATAACAGGACAAGATCAAATACTTTTCTAAGACCCCAGCAATTAGCAACAAAACAGTGTGACAGTTTTAAAGGATGAAGAAATTCTGATTGGAGTTAGCTACAACTTGCTTTCAATGTAGTGTAGTCACAGGCAAGGGAGGGATGGAGGGAGTAATTCAAGATTTATTTTTGTGACCAAATTTTGCTCTGAGCAGCCTAGATTTTGGCATTACATCAAATGACTACTCCATTAATCATATTTTAAATAGTCTTTGATTTTACATTTTCCTTTTTTGTTGAACAAGAATATTTTGTCAATGACAAAGATATGTAGATTCACTTAGCAAAATAAATCCCACAGACAGACTGATAAATTTATTTGTGTCCAAGGGAATATAGTCTTAAGATTCCTGAGAAAATCTGCAGAAGGAAAGACTCTCTCACACTTGAGTATCCTCCAAACTCTGCAAAGAGCAAGCTGGGCCAATTTTGTTGTTCAGGGTGTATGAGTGGCTGCTTTAACTCAGCTCAAAGGCAGGAGGACACCAGAGCTCACCTTGATCTGGTGTGGACTTGACTCCAAAACTCACTGCAATTGATAGAAAGACTGTGACATCTTGGAAACAATAGTGCAAGTGGGCTTGGGCAGCTGGCTGCTTAGCTGAGACCCATGCAGCCCGCAGGAGCTGATGCTCTGTTGGTGGGTGAGCTGTTCTGTGGCATTCCTGGGGTTGAGAAACATCCAGTTGTGGGCATGAAAATGCATTCAGCTGAGGTGCCAACTGAAGTCTCCTTCTCATCTGGCTGGGGGACAGCTGTGCCAGTGGTACTGCTCTCATCAGAGAGCAGGATCTGGCCCCAGAGAGAGGAAGACGAGTGAAAGGCAAAGAAAGCTCCAGTCCTTTACTTGGGCACCCAAGGCTCTCCTTGTGCTAAACTCACCTAAATGAAGAAACACAGCACCTCCGCGCCAAAGAATAATTCAGCTGAACTAAACCACAAGCAAAGCCACAAAGAAAAGGCTGGGATAATGAAAGGCAATGCGCCCATCACAAAACCCAGATATAGCAGTGACATTGAGGGGGTTGTTTTCTCGGCAAATAAACTGTAGAGCTGCAGCTCACATCTTCCCCTTCGGAAACAGGTTGCCCTCAGCCATGGGCCTGTTATTCCCAAGTTCAGTTTGTTTTGATCAGTTTTGTTTGTTTTCTGTTGTTCCTTTGTAGTTTTTCTGAAGAGGACATTAACAGACAGACACACACAATGCGGAAAAAATAAATGTTTTGCTTTCTGGAAATTCCATGGCTAAGAACAGCTAAAATGTCAGTTACCAGTTTATTTAGACATGACAAAGCATATGGCTAGACATAGGCACAGTGTGCCCAAAAAGAGATGCTACCAAACAGCATGTTGTTAGCTGCAACACTTTGGAGATGGATTCTGAGGTCGTATTTCACCTGTAATTAAGGTTTGATAAAATCCAGCATTTATCAAACCTAAATGCAGTAGGAATATCCCTCCTTTGATGAAGCAGGTAAATTTTTTTCCAGTAGTGTGTACACATCCCAGCCAGTACAGCACCAGCGGAAGGAGGATAAACAGAGAAGTAAAATCAAAGAGAAATTGACTGCTAAGCAAAAGTGAAACCAACACCTCAACCACAGGCAACACAGTAAAAGTAAAGGCAGCAGAAGTGCGTGAGCAGAGAAAATATACAATTTTCTGTGTGATATTACCCGGTTGCTTAAGATAATTTAGTAGTTGCAAAGCCAAGTGCAGGGTTTCTTGTAATATATGGGATCAAATTTTTTGCAGACCTTCCTCCTTCCAGCTTGTGGAGAATCGCCCTGGTACTTTGAATTTGAGAAAGTCCCTTTAACTAAGATACTCGCTTGCTTTTTAACCCTAGAAAACTTTGTTACTTTTACTGTCTTCCCATGAATTCAGACTTTTCTTTAACTTGCTGGGACTCTCTTCATGACTATCCATTTTGCATTCACTCCCTGATACCAGCAGCTACAGCAAAATAATTAGTGGTTAGATAAAAACTTGGGAAGAGGTAGACAACTGACATCCTTTTGGAGATCTCATGTAGGTCCAATATTTTTTCTTCTGCATATTTTAATTATCTGATCCCAAAACCCAACATTTGGAAGGTAACATGCCCTTACTGTGCCACGACTCTGCAGTCTGCCTTGCTAGCCAGCAGTCTGTTCCTCACGCTAGTACGGCACATTGCAGTTCTCTTGCAACCTGTAACTGGATGCAAGCCACCATGTGACACAGATTCAGATGTACCCTGTCACACAGCAGGTGCATATGCCTTGGTATGGGCTCATTTGCCACTTCCTTCTGTCTCTTTTTGGGAGCAGAGGCCCAAGGAAGAGGGTAGTACTGAATCACAGTCCCAGACTGGGGATCCCTGCCTTGGGTCTGTCACCATGGAGTGGTTGCCTATGTCCACCCCTGACATAATCACAGGGCTTTCAGTAACACAACTGGCGAGTAAGACATCAATATAACAATGCTTTAATAGTTTGAAAATGTTTTACCAATTAAAGGAACTAAATTAATCATGTGGAAAGGGTGTTGCCTTCTCTACAGGAGCAGACCCTGCATACCATCAGATGCAAATGAGTAATGATAGTTTAGGGAACCAAATCTCTCTTTTGATTGTGAACTATTTCAGATACCAGTTGCTTTGGATAAATTAGTTTGGACCAAATTTATTTTTAATCAATCAAAATCATGCCACTTTCTGAATGCTTGCCATCCACAGGGAACTGGTATTTGGATTTGGACTCGACAGCACATATCAGACCATCTGGTAATATTGTATAGGGAATGAGATTAATGGATTAATATTCAGGCACACACAATGATGCCACCATTTCCTCCTCTGCCGATTAGCTCTGCTCTCAGATCCTGCTGAAGGGTAAAATAGACAAGCAAATGGCTCAGAGTACTGGTCCATTACTATCTGGCAGCCATTCTTATTTCTGCCTCCACTGTGCACTGCAGGAGCAAGCTGTTAGTGCAGAGCTCTCAAGAGAAGAGCATCGCAGAGGAAGGTTAACCTCTACCGTGTCCTCCAGAGAGCTCCTCCCTCCTAAAGGTCAATTTACTGATTTCACTGTTTTGCATTTGCTCTGCGTGCAAAAGGGAAGCATACAGATGACTTCCTAAATCAGCAGGAACCTAATGAAGATATGAATACCTATGAACCTAATGAAGACATATGGGATTAAACCACGACAGTCCTTTTTGGTGCCCAACGTGGGGCTCGAAAGGTTTGAGATAATAACAGATCAATCAGAGCGTATTAAGGGATTTATATCTGTTAACAGTTGCGGGTCATGATATTAGTTTATCTGATTTGCATCATGCTCTCGTCTTTGCTGTACATGTTAAAGATTGGTGTTTGCTTTTGCAGGCTGCTGTACTCTGCAATGATTAGTAATGTTTTGCCTGGGAGATTTGTTATTAAAACACTGACCTTGAGCTTAATGTGGTGTCTGAGCTTTGTACTGAAGCCATTACTGTACTTTGGGTACAATCTCGTGGAGAAAATTAGCAATTACACTTCTTCCTCTGAGAGGTTTTTTATGGAGGAAATACAGAATACCACCTTCGCTGCCTTCTTCCGTGATGTTTCCTTCTTCATTACAATAACTTTCCAGTATCTTGAACATACTTGGGTAGTTAAAATACTTCTATTGGTACCGCTTGGGAATATTGTTTCAGTTTTGTCAAAGGTTAGCAAGCAATTTAAGAAGATCATCCAGAGATCTAGCCCGAGGCTGGATAGTTATGAGTGGCAGGGTGTGTGGAATAGCACGGGCAAATGCCTAGGACAGTGGGCACCTCCAGTGTTTTGGAACTTCACCCCTGAACAAGTGCAGAATCCTGAAAAACTAGTAGAATATTTGGAAGAAGTATGCTGTCACCCTGGCAATTCCAAGGAGACAGAAATCATTGCAATGCGCTGGGGCCTGGCCCACGCCTACCGAGCCCTGTTCAACACTATTCAGTACCCTCAAAGGGAAGAGAGAGCCTCTGGATCTGACGACAACGCGACAAGCACTGTGACTACTTCAACCCCAGTGACAGGCACTGCGGTTACACCAACTCCCGTGACAGGCACTGCGGCTGAACCAGAGAACCAACCCGCACCAGTATCAGTCACCCCTATACACAAGAAGAAAACTTGGAAGCAAAAGTCAACTCATTGAGTAAGGGATGATGAAAAAGCAGGGCCATCATGAGAACAGGAGGAGGAAGAGGACGAGACAGTAACCACCCAATACCTATCCCTGAGTGAGCTGCGAGATATGTGAAAAGATTTCAGCCATTGTCCAGGCGAGCACACTGTCACCTGGCTGCTCCAATGCTGGGATAAAGGGACCAGTAGCCTGGAACTAGAGGGTAAGGAAGTCAAGCAGCTGGGATCCCTTTCTAGGGAAGGGGGCGTTGACAAAGTGATTGGAAAAGGGGCACAAGTCCTCAGCCTCTGTAGGCGATTCCTGTCAGGCGTGAAGGAAAGGTATCCCTTCAAGGAAGATGTTATATGTCACCCAGGCAAGTGGACCACCATGGAGAGAGGTATCCAGTATCTGAGGGAAATAGCCATGCTGGAGGTGATTTATAGTGACCTGGACAACGAGCAGTTACCCAAAGATCCAGATGAAGTCCGATGTACAGGACCCATGTGGCGGAGGTTTGTATGGAATGCACCATCAGCATATGCCAACTCATTGGCAGTACTGAGCTGGAAAGAAGAAGAGGCACCAACGATGGATGACATGGTTACCCAACTCCGGCAATACGAAGAAAATCTCTCTTCCTCCCTCATCTTGGCTGTGGAGAAACTGCCAGACATGGTAGCTGAGAAACTATCTGAGAAACTGTCCCAGGAGTTCCAGCGATTCAAAGAAGATATGTTCTGCTCCCTACAGATATGTTCGGATATGTTCTGCCCAACCCGACAAACACACCCCATTCTATCACCAGCCAAGTAGTTTATTGGGCTGGAGGAACAGACACCATGGAGCAAGGTGAACGCTCCATAATCCCCATTAAATCTCTAAGTGAGCTCTCTACAGCCATCACAAAAGCCGCTTGCATACAAACCATGCACGAACGAGGACCCCACGATGTCCCACTATCTGCTACAGTAGATTTCACAATGTTAAAACCACTGATTAGAGGAGCCCCAGCAATTCTTAAACCCTATCTAGTTGCAAAATGGGATGAGATTAAAAGAGATACTGAATATAATAAAAATCTGGGCAATAATGCTCCTAAACAACTCCCTAAATGGGCAGAATTAATGCACGGCATTGTTAACTACAGCCGTGAAATGGGCTGGGACGATGTACCAGCTGAAAAACAAAATCTGAAGCCCCGGGGAGGAGATCACAAAGTAAGACCTGTGAAACAGGGAACAGAAAATAAATCAAAAGGAAACACATTTACAAACTCACAAACAGAATCTCGAGAAAGGAGGAATGCATTATGGAGGAATGCATTAGCCCTAGGCATTCCCAGAGCTGCGATTCAAGGTCAGCCTACTGGCATTAGCTTGAGTCTGATTGAAGCATTCCAGAATCGAGAAAACGGTGAGAAGAAGGAGCGTATTTCAACTCCTCTCGCGCCAGTCCCCAGAAAGGGAGACAACCCCTTCCTCCCCCTTAGGGAGGAATTGCAGGGCATGAAGCCAAAAACTGAGTAATGTCCGGAAGGCAATTGGGCCTGCCTGTCCGGAAAGTGGAGGCTTATCAGTGGATGAGTGATGATGGCCCATACATTTTGATTCCAGTTGGTCCTCGAGGACAATTGGTGAAGTTTTTAATAGATACAGGAGCACAAATTTCAATACTAACACAACAAGATGCCGAGAAGCTGGGCGTGCGATCCGGACGGCAAAGAGTTAAGATTACCGGTGTGAACGGAGCAAGTGTTGTGTGTCAAACCGCCAAGGTCAACGTATGGCTCCCGGGCGAGAAGCGCATGTCGACTACTCGCTTTGCAATTAAAGATCACCATGAAAATATTTTAGGTTTCGATGTTTTAAACGGACGAAGCTGGCGCCTGCCGAATGGCAGCGTGTGGTCCTTCGGCTCAAACATCGACCCCAACCCCGGTAGAAGTCGGGAGGCAACCGTGCGTGTACTCCGCGCAGCCCCCGCACTCCCTGATTCAAAAATCCCTGATGTACCGCAATACCCGATTTCTGCTGCGGCACAAAATGGAATTTCTGAAGTCATAGCTGATTTGGAGAAACAACAAATTATCTGCAGAACTCACTCCCCATATAACTCACCTGTCTGGCCAGTTAGGAAACCAGACGGGAGGTGGCGATTAACAGTTGATTATCGGCGCTTGAATGCTAATACAGCCCCGCTAACAGCTGCTGTACCAAACATTGCAAACCTAACAGCTGCTTTGCAAGCAGCTGCACACCCATGGATGGCGGTGCTAGATGTAAAAGATATGTTCTTTATGGTTCCCTTGAAGGAAGAGGATAAAGAGAAGTTTACTTTCACTTGGGAGGGAATACAATATACCTTTAACAGACTCCCACAGGGGTATAAACATTCACCCACAATTGCTCATGCCGCGCTGGCTGAACTTCTACAGACAGTCTCACTCCCCCAAGATGTGAAACTGTACCAATATATAGATGATGATATTCTAATTGGAGGAACTTCCCCTGAGAAGGTGGGGGAAGCGGCAGCAGCAGTATGGCAAGCACTAAATAAAGCAGAAATTGAGATTCCATCCGGAAAGTGTCAGGGACCAAGCAAAGAAGTAAAATTCTTAGGTATTTGGTGGATAGCAGGCAATGCAGTGACTTCCCCCAGATACCTTAAGGAAAATCGAAGAGCTGCAAATGCCCCAATCGAGGAAGGAGTTACAACAATTAATGGGAACTTTAGGATATTGGAGGAAGCATGTACCTGGATTTTCTATCATCTCCCATCCATTATACTCACTCTTACGGAAAGGCGAGCCTTGGGAGTGAAAATTGGAACATAAAGAGGCGGTCAAAACTCTAACTGAAGAATTAAAAACATATCAGTCACTGGGACCAGTACACCCCCGCGACCCTATTATAGCAGAATGGGGTTTCCCCAAAGATGCAACTTACTGTAACCTGTTCCAAACTGGCCCCGATGGGCCGAAAAAACCTTTATTGTTTAGCTCAACCGCATTTAAAGAAACAGAACAACAATACTCTGAATGGAAAAAGGGACTTTTATCTTTAGTCCGAGCAGTTAAACAAGTTGAGAAAATACATCAGGGACAACCTGTGCAAACTAGAGGACCCTTTAATTTACTAGAAGCAATCCTAAAGGGGACTGCTTCCCCGGAAGGAGTTGCACAAAAGCCCACTATCAGAAAATGGTATGCCTACCTAACAGGAATTGCAGAACATATGCAATTAACTGAAGGACACACTAAGGTTTCCAAATTGCAGATGCCCATAAACACAGACCCTTTAGCATTACAACCACCTTTTAAACCTTCATCCATTCTGGATGCACCCCCCCTCACTGAGGGTACACCAACAGAAAACATTTGGTTTACAGATGCTTCAGCAAGAAGGGTAAACGGTAAATGGCAACATAAGGCCGTTGCATTAGATATTACTACCAGCAAACAAGTAATAGAGGAAGGTGAAGGCAGTGCACAAGTAGGAGAAATAAGAGCAGTTGTTTTGGCAGCACAGAATGGAGCCAAAATTATACATGTAGACTCTTACGCTGTGTGGGCTGGTGCCACACAGTGGCTCTATCAATGGGAAAGCCTGAATTGGGAAGTAAATAGATCCCCAGTTTGGAGGAACTGATACCTTCTGGCCAAACATTCTTTTACTTTACGCTTATTTAAGCAATAACAATAGTCTTGAGCTCTGAAGATAAGGAAGGGATGCCTGCGATGGAAACTGGCATATCTGACAACTTAGATAAGGTAAAAATGTAATTAACAAGATTGCCTTGCGCATGCATAATGAAGATGCAAATATTGTAATCCCTTCCCAGAAATGATTTGAATGTGTAGGAAAATTCCCGAAAAAGTAATGAATTTGTAAATCATTTACGTGAAGTTACATGAATATACATGTTGAGAGTGTGTATATATGCTGGATCGACAAAGCGTTCAGCATGCACGTTAGGTGGAGTGATCCCCCGTGCATCCAGCGCTGTAATAAAGAATGCCTGCCTTCTAAAACTTAAAAGGAAGTGTTAGAGGGTTCTTTATTTAACCGATTTTTCCGGTATCAGAACAAAGATTGGCAGTTATTACTAGATATAGCCAGGAAAACACCTTTCAAGATGGGATGGGTAAAAGCTCATGCTAAGGATAATCAACTAGCCACAAAGTGGAATCAAAAGGTAGATGGGCTAACTAAAATTAGGAACATCACCTTAAATCCTGAGTGGTATCAATTGGGAGAATGGTTACATCAAAACCTGGGCCACACAGGTAAAGAAGCACTTTACTTTGCTGCACAGAGGAAAGGCTGGCCTATAAACAGAAAAAATTGTGAAACTATTCTTACGGAATGTCCCCAGCGTAGATTGAAATTACAAGCAGATCATCCTGCTAAAGCACCACCTCTACATATCAATGAAGGGAAAACTTTATGGTCTACATGGCAAATTGATTATATCGGACCATTCAAATCCTCTGCGGGATATCGATACATCCTCACAGGAGTGGAAGTAGTCTCCGGCTTGCTTACGGCGACTAAATGTCAGAAAGCTGATGGGTGAAATACAGTGCGAGGGCTATCATTTTGGTTCTCAAATTTGCCTATTCCTGATGTTGTTGTCCCTCAAGTGGGGTCGTTTACCCAGTGTGCAAAACACCAATATATACACAGAGTAGAGATATTTTAATTTAATTCATATTTGCGCAAAGATGGGTGCTAGGTGGTAATTCCACAAAGCTAGCACACCCCAGCTAACATACGGTTAACATTTCTACACTTTGAGCAACTGTTTATCAGTATTTTCAGAGTTACGCTTATTTACCCTCTTGCCCATTGGTCCTTACAAGTCTTGTCTCTAATTAAAGGCACAGCACACATTTATTTTACTACCCGTGCTCTATGGGGAAGGGGCTTCTGTGAGTAGGGGGTGACTACAGCCTAGGGGTGTGATTTTTACTATGTTAATGAGCTAAGTTCACACAAAGTTCACAGTTCTGTTTACCTTCTGTTTACCTTCTCTGGAATGCCCATTCAGTTACAAATTCAAGGACTCAAACAAGGATGTGCCATCCTTGGGCCCCTTGATTAGGCTTCCTTATCCCGTTGTTTTGTCTCCCATACTCCCTGCTCCAGGGCATCCTGTTCTCTAGTAAATCGCTCCTTCACTTTTTCATCAGTAAATCATTCCTTCTTTCATCAATGTTATCCAAAGTGATAATGGCTCACATTTTTCGTGTAAGGAAGTGCAAGATTGGGCAAAACAGGAGGGAATTAAATGGGTATTCCACACCCCATACTACCCTCAATCAAATGGGATGGTAGAGAAAGCTAATGGCTTATTGAAAAGGAATCTTAAACCACATGAGGCTCAATGGGATTTGAGACTTCCCAAAGTACTCCATCAATTAAATAATCGACATGGGCCTACTAGAAGCCCTGTGAGCTGAGCATTCTTTGTAAAAATGAACTTAGCACCCCACTTACTGGGAAAAGAGAATATTTGACAACATTACAGCCAGGACAGCCTGTGATGGTCAACCTACCATCCATCGGTACTGTGCCTATGACTTTAACTAAACCTCATGGCACACTTGCCTGGGAAGCTACCGATAGCAGTGGTGCGAAACATAGAATTAGTGCACAATGGATTTTTCCTTCTTTTTAATGGGGTAACCTGTTCGGACTTTCCCCGCCAAAACGAGTCTCTAGTTTTCTTTTTTTCTTACAGCACCTCGCAAGATGGCAAACGGAAATGCTGTGTTCATGTTTCTATTCCAAACCCTAACAATGCTGCTCCTCCTAAGTTGTGGTCAAAGAACCCTAGAGTGGCCATGGTCTCAAGCTCGTGTTAAGTATACCGGGAGTATGGGAATACACTCTAGTAAGGGAAATTTAAATCTTTCCACCGTGGTCATGCACAGAAATTAAGTATACTTAGAAAATGAATGGAGCTGGGATAAAGATAAAGCTGGTGATAAAGTTCCTCGACTTCGGGGAACGGCAGGGAAAGAAATTAAAATAGGATGCCGGATGATCAATGGGTCTACCCATGAGAAGGTATCTCAAATTTGAGTGTATAACATCACATCGAACCCAATAGCAAACGATACAAAACTTTGCACTTCTGAAAAATGGGACTGTTGGTACAATTTTACCTTGGTGCAACCTGTTTTTGTAGTCTGCCTCTGAGCTCACCATAGCATGGGATTATCATTTAAATTTAAAATAGACATTACTGAGCCTAGTACACTAACATCTGCCCTGATTGTAAAGGATAAGAAAACTCTATCCCCACAGATTTCTGAAATTGGATCATATGTGATCAAAAATACAGGCCAACAATGAGTGTTATTTAATCCATCATGGAGTAGAACTATTGATGCAAATCAATACCTCTACAGTCAAACCAACCTGTTCACCATTCCTAAGTACGTCTTATACAGGATGCTAGCATGGTTACGTGGCCGAACCCTCACCTCTCCAAGACAAACAAGGAGAGATGTGACCGGTATTATAGGGACAGGATTGGGAGTCTTAAATAGTATAGATGCTGAAGTACTCGTAAATAAATTGAGCACAGCAACAAGTGATTTAAACAAATTAGAACACCCATTGCGGTCTTCTCTATTAGCATTGGGAACTAACCAATGGCTCTCATCTGATATACTGCCTCAGTGGGAAAGAATTAATGAAAGGGACCACCAATTGATTGTGGATGCCCTTGGTGCAGCCCAAAATAATGTTTCTCTAGCTCTTAGTTGTATCCAAGCTCAACTGTGGATGCAATCTATGGTAGCAGCAATTATAAGAGAAGGTGAAGAGGGCACCTTACCCACTGAAATTCAAAAGGTAATTTGGGATAATGCAACTAAATTCGAGAAAGAATTCCAATCCTGGTGGTACTTAGTCAATTTCACTTATGACCCCATCAACAATAAGGCCACAGCTTTTGTCTTAACCATACACAATGCTTCGGTATATATCGTATTCCCAATCATTGCACTAGGATTAAATCACAATGGAGCTATACTCTATCCATTAGAACATAGAGTATGGGCCCAACAAAACGGAAACAAATGGCAAACTGTTGATGTTAATGCAGGCATTGTACGGGAACGACAGGGATTTATTTGTGAGAGTAATACCATCAAAGCCCAAGACATTTGTCTTGACACTGAACAAAATGTTTGTCATTTTGAAATACATCCCCAAGAAACCCCTGAAACTGTACTTGTATATATTGGAAAAGGATGTGTTTGTATGAGAACCCTTTGTGATTTTATATTTGTAGATAACATTACTGTAGATACAAGCAATCACTCAAATATTTGTAACTTTACTAAAACTATGGGATGCGACTTTAATTATTCAGCTCCTGTTACGTCTTATCAATTGTTACAATCTAATTATACATTGAGTCAAGATTTATTGCCTACCCCCATCGGAATGAATCTTACATTGGTGAAGAAGCTACTACAACACGATGACCTGTGTCAACTGCTAGAATGCATCCGAAACAATGGACAAAAAACCCCAATCACCATTTATCATGACACAGAAGAGATACACCATGTCTTGGAAAGAGTGAAGAAGGATGGAGAACACGATTGGTGGGAAACTCTTCTTGGATGGTCACCAACAGCGACGGGAGTGTTTAATCGTATGCTTCACCCAGTTGTGATTCTACTAACTCTAACTCTAATGTGTCTATTGCTTATAATTATATTGTATATAAAGGTTTGGTACATGATAAAACAAATAATCCAACTTCAACCACCCAAAACATACAAATTAACGAAAAACAAATAGCAGTGCTTCACTATCTACTTACCGTGGATCTACAAGCGCACAAACTATCAATATACTATTTATGGCACAGAGGCAAGAGGTGACCGTACCACCACTCTGTGACGGTAAGATGAATTGACTATAGTCACGGGGTGGAGTGTGGCGGTGTGCTCCCCTCCCCCTGCTGCCCCCCTGCTTAAGCCATAAACACCAGTGGGAGTTGTGATGCCTGCATGCAGCTTACGCTGGACTTCGGGGACGGATGGCAACACAGTAGCCAAGGCCTGCCTGAAGCAGAGACTCAGATGTCTTGCTGGTATGCAAATATGACTATGGGCCAATCACCTTACTCTATAAATAATGGACAGCCCAGGGCCCGTTGAGCTCTCCTGTATGGCAGTGGGCTGCATGCCAGGATCTCCCCTTGAGTAGGGACACCTCTCAAGGTTACTCCTCGAGGCTGAGAGATTCCTTGCTGCAACAGATCCTCGGTAAGTGACTAAGAGCATGCTAAACTTTGAAATCTTAGCTAAGTGATATAAAGGATTGATTGCACATATATACTCCTTTAGACATAAACCGTTGACCAAGTCTGGGACTAGGACTGGATCCAGCCGCACCTAGACTCCTCTCTGAGAAGGAGTTTAGAAAGCAAGGGGGTCCTTTCTGAACCTCATGACTCAATGGGAGGGTGTCCCCAACAGTTTTGTCTGACCCTGTCCTCTATGCAGTAAATAATCCAGTGTACCTTGCCACTAAATCTTGTTAAACACTGTCGCATTTACCACTGAACTTTGTTAACTCACTGTTTTATATCAATGAAGTATATTGTTGCTTCTCTCTTACGAGTGAAGTGCATCACTCCATCTGCGACACCTTCTAACTGAACTATTCTGTATAATGTATTGCAAAGCCAGAAGGTGTTCAGAGTAACTACTCTGAGCAGAGGCTTTAGCCATAACTCACTCAAATGAATTGAAAGATCATTTCAGATCATTAATATGGCCTTAAGTGTGTGTTGTCAGAGTGGCCTGGAGATGCTTTATTGACTCTATACACTTAGTTTTCATATTGCTTTGGGTTCACCTCTTACCTTATTTTCCTAAATATTGTTACCCATCATATTTTAGGATTGTATATGTCTCTTTGCGACTTGTATATGATCCCTTTGGTCAGAGGTTTCTTGGTATTATATGTGTTTGAAGCACTCAGCATAATGATTCCTGGAGTCCTGAGATGTTTTTGGTGACTTTTCCTGGTTAAACAAACCTGTTAGCTTCTAGCTAGTACTGCAACATATGTCTGATATGAGTTAAATTCATCAGTGTGTAGGTTATAAATTACTATTTTGAAAAAGATTTTAATAAAGAAACTTGAGAGCGTGGACAGTTTTGGTACTATAGTCCTAGTGACCATAGACACATCAAACTTGGCTCCGTGGCTGGCACCATGGTTCACAGTCAGGCCAGGTGGCAGAGCACTGCCCTGCCTTTCCTGTTTGTGGTTTCAGGCTTGGCAACAGGCTGTGAAAATAACCAAGTGGCACGGGGTATGCTCCATCGCCCTACCTGGAAAGCCTCACTTTTGCAGCACAGATCAAAGTAAATAAAAGGCCAAAGAATTTCAAGGATGAGGTATAGAAAGGAGATATTGCAACGCAGTCAAGATTGTAATAGGCACCTAAAAAAGCGCCATTATTGTTAGAAATTGGAATTGGGGTTGACTAATCAGAATTGAGTTGAAGGCAAATTAGACTATAGCACTTTCCGATGTTTTATCAATTTTTTAAAGATGAAACTCTCATGTATTTTTCTACTTTCTAATTTTCTCAGTTGTTAATTTTTGCTTTCTAGTAATTTTATGAAATTATGAAAATGGGTTATTTTAAGAGCATATATATGTCTGCAAAATACATTAAAAAATACTACTATTTGTCAGGAGTCTGAGACTTTTGTAAAAAAATTAGCACATCATTTCAGTTCCTACAATAATTTAAATCTCATAGAGGAAACTGCCAATGGAAGAAAATACAGAATCAAATGCAGGCTCTAAAAACATTTGCCAGTACCCTTTCTAATGATATTTAAACATAATTTTGTATATTTAATTTTTCACGTAATTACCTGCAAAATAATTTGACTTGTAATGGAAATGAGATTTCAAAATTGCAAAATGTTAATTCAGACATTTAGTTCCCAGGCTGCAAAAATCCATCATATTTCTTTCAAAAAGGCACATGTTGAATGACTGCACATACATTAAACATATTTCCACTCTTAAGTTTGTAGGTTGAAGCTATTTCTATCAATTCATTGAAGATGCCTTTTTTTTTTTTCCCTCGTTTAATTGGTGGTTATAGACTCTTACTCGCTTCAGGCCCCGCTGGCACCGTGATTTAATTCTGTTGCATTTGCGAGCTCTGCTCAGCGTCGCTGAGATGCAGATGACCTTGGGTCTCTGCTCTGCCTGCAGCTGCAGGCCCGCTGTACCCCCAACTGCCCACGCGCCTCGCTCACGGGGGCAGCGGGGCTCTCCCTGCCACCGACCAGGTTGCTCTCGAGGCCGGTGGGACCAGGGTCGCGCTCACCGGCCGTTCCCGCCCGGCACCTGGCCGTA
The DNA here is from genome assembly GCA_009819775.1 of Phoenicopterus ruber ruber. Lineage (NCBI taxonomy): Eukaryota > Metazoa > Chordata > Aves > Phoenicopteriformes > Phoenicopteridae > Phoenicopterus > Phoenicopterus ruber. The sequence continues at coordinate 9,379,330 of CM020247.1, forward strand.
CACCGCGCACAGATCTTCCAGCGGCCAGCTAGGGCCTCGCAGCGCCCACCCAGGGTGGTTAGTACGACCGCGCCCTGGGCCCGCGTCTCGGTTTCGGTGACCCGTTTCGGCACTACAGCGCTCAGCCCGGGCCCCAGCGGCTCGTACCGCCAGCCGGGACTGCCGCTGCCTCCCGAGTGCCCGCCTTCTCCTCAGGCCGCTCTCCCGAGCGGCTACTGGTGCCAGTAAGAGTGACGCTATAGAGCTGTGCCGCCGCACGGTTAATTACGGCGGCGCCGGGGACTCCCGCGGGCGGGGTTCGTGCTGGGGATTCCCCCGCCGACCCGCGCGGAACGTTCGGGATCGTTCCCGTGACGTCACGGCAGGGGGGCTCCCGCCAGCAGGGCGGGGTCACACCCTCGGTGGCGATCGGGAAGCTCCGCCCCGGACGCCCGCGGGGTCGCGCGGCCGATCTTGCGAGGCTTGGGCGCGCAGAGGATTGCGGATCGGAGCGGCGCCATTTTGGGAGTGAGGCGAGCGGGGGGTGGGGCTGCGCGCGCGGGTATGTGTGTGCACGCGCGTTGCTCTCGCGTCCGGGGCTCTCACGGTTCTTGGGGGGCGAGAGGGGGCAGCCCCCGCTAGGGGTAGCCTGGTGATGGCGAGCCGGGGGGGCCGGGGCCGGAGGGGCCACCCCGTTCCTTCCCCCGCCGTGAGGCGAGGCCCGCCCTCGGGGAGGGCAAGGGAAGTTGCCCCCGGCGCGACGGCGGCTGCCGCTGCTGCGTGGGGGTGGTGCGGCCGGTGAGTGCCTGAACGCGGGCTGCGCCCCCCCCCCCCCCCCCCCGGAAGTCAGGGCGAGCGCCCAGCGCGGGCCGGTGGAGCCCTTCCCGGGGCCCGCCGTGGCGCCGCAACAAAAGGCCTGGTTGGGGCCAGGAGTCTGCCCGCGCACTTCAGAGGCAGGCGGCCCCGAAGCGGTGAGGCTTACCCCAGGGCTGTGCTGGTGCGTTACTCAGGCTGCTCCCGTCGCTCCCCGGGGCTTGTTCTGTGTTTAAGTTCGGTGTCCCTGTCAGTGCCTTCCTCCCCAGGTGCCTCCTGCAGATCTATTTATCTTTCACGGTAAAACGAGAAATGCCCCTTTCCGGTTGTTTTTTATTCTTGGAAATTAGAGACGGGAAAACGTTTTCACTGATAAGCCATAAACACCAGTGGGGGTTGTGATGGCTGCATCCAGCTTATGCTGGATACTGGGGGATGGATGGCAACAGAGTAGATAAGGCCTGCCTGAAGCAGAGACCCAAATGTCTTGCTGGTATGCAAATATGACTATGGGCCAATCACCTTACTCTATAAATAGTGGACAGCCCAGGGCCCGTTGAGCTCTCCTGTATGGCAGTGGGCTGCATGCTAGGATCTCCCCTTGAGTAGGGATGCCTCTCAAGGTTACTCCTCGAGGCTGAGAGATTCCTTGCCACAACAGATCCTCGGTAAGTGACTAAGAGCATGCTAAACTTTGAAATCTTAGCTAAGTGATATAAAGGATTGATTGCACACATATATACTCCTTTAGACATAAACCATTGACCAAGTCTGGGACTAGAACTGGATCCAGCTGCACCTAGACTCCTCTCTGAGAAGGAGTTTAGAAAGCAAGGGGGTCCTTTCTGAACCTCATGACTCAACGGGAGGGTGTCCCCAACAGTTTTGTCTGACCCTGTCCTCTATGCAGTAAATAATCCGGTGTACCTTGCCATCGAATCTTGTTAAACACTGTCGCATTTACCACTGAACTTTGTTAACTCACTGTTTTATATCAATAAATTATATTGTTGCTTCTCTCTTACGAGTGAAGTGCATCACTCCATCCGCGACAAAGCCACAGTAGAGCTCTAGATTGCTAAGACTATTTTAAAAGTTAGTCAGCTGATTTTTTCCTAAGAGTCACAGATAATTCACTGCCTTCCCTTATTTGCAGCCTGAAAGCTGCCCAGACATGTGGGAAGCTCAAGACTGTATGGTTGTGAGTCCCTTGTTTGGAGAGAGAAGTCCTGAGGAAAAGCTCTCCTGCAGGCTCACTCCTCAACCACAGTGCTGCCTCTACAGGGAGAGGCGCATCCCTGGGGAGAGAATGCCCTTACCATTTTTTTTTTTTTGCCATCACTGCAAAACAAGTGCTCATAGAAAATACTAGCCTGGCCTGCAAGGTTGCACCCGTACTCTGAGCCTTGTCCTCCTCAGCATACTCAGTGCAAGTGGAATTTTATCTGTTGGTGCTGGTTTGGAATATCTGAGCCATTTTCCTTCTGATGACTACCTACCTCCTCCCTACAAAGGGAGTATTTTTTTTTTTTTTTTTTTTTTTGTAATATCCTGAAGGCAATAACCAGAAGAGCCCTGCTCTGTGAAAATAGACCCAGGTTTCAACATGCATTACTTCTATCCCATTTCAGAACAGTTCGCCTTCAGCCTAGTGACTTTCAGCAGCTAGCCTGAGTTTGTCCAGTTGCTCATTTATATCTTAAAATGACAAGAGCCCAAACACATTGATTCAAGAGCTGCAAAACTTTGGCATCTAGGAAGGAGTTGTTCTTAAACGACTGCTAGTGGCATCCGTATGGTGGTGCTTTTGTTTCCGTTTTACTTGGATCAGCTCCAAAACCTAGTCCATTGCTTTCAGCAATACGCCGGACACTCTGCTCACTTGTGCTAGTTTACAGGCATAACGTTGGTGGCTTTGTGGTGAAAAGTTATTCCAAGAGTTTCTTAAACAAAGCCTTAATGATATATGGCTGCCAAAGTCAGCTGTTTCACAGCTGTAATATCACGCTGTAGGCTGCATGGCAGTCAAGCTGTCTTTGTTACTGTATTAAGTGAGATGTGAGTGCCTGTGAGAGCCATCATGGGTAGCAGCTGCCTTCACAGTCCTTGAAAGGATACGCTGTGATAACTTGATAAGGTATTTGCATGTGTTAGAGGGCATGACATCCACACAAGGCTGGGTGATCAGAGCACAATTTTCTTTGGACTAGAGGTGCTCCAAACTGCATAGAAATTGGGCGGAAAATATGAAGCATGCTGTGTTTTTTCCACGGGGCTCTAATTATTTCATGAGAAGTAATATCCCTGCTAATGTCTAATTCAGTTAATGTGTTTATGCAGAGCTTGTTATATTCTTTTAGATTGCTCTCAACTTTCTCAATCAGGATACACCACATTTTGTTAGAGATCCCGACAATTGTGATGCTGGGATGTGGGATGACATTCCCAGTCTGGGGCTGGTCTCTGTAAAGTTGGTGTAAATCAGCAGGAATTCCACTGAAGTTATTTTGGTGTAAATATGGGGCGAGTGACATGAGTCTTAGACATGCTTTTCTTATTCTCTGCATCTATGTGGACCTAAACACTCCAGATACCATGATAATTTGACCACTGCAAATGACATTCTCCCCTTTTTCCCCACTCAAAACATGTTCATATGTTTCTTGAACAGAGTTTGCACTTCTGTCAACCGTAGGGGAACCCTTTTACATAAAAGAAAGACACAAAACAAGGTCTTCTCATAATCAGATGCTTTTCCTCCTCTGCTTGTCATCAGCAGAAAGCCCCATCAGACCATCCCTGGATCCAGGTGCCACTCAGTTGTTCTTGTTAGGTTGCTGTGGTTCTAGTTCATAGTTACCAGGCAGGGCAGCTCTCTTAAATAAGTGCATAGGATCCTATATCTAAGGGTTTATGTTAGTGTGCATGAGGGTGATTCTCCCCTCAGTCACATCAGTCTGTGGTACTATGTTAGCACAAGAGGGTGAGATGCAGGACCCATATATAGTGTGAATATTAGCATTCCTTGGAGAGGGGTAAACAGCATGCCCAGCTTCTTCAAATTGCCTGTAGTCAATCAGAGGTACTGTGGCTGCATTTTCCAAATAACTGAGAAAGCTGATTTTAACATGGGTCTGTTTTTCAGAAATGGGGATTACACCATATGACTGACTGGCATGCTGAAATTAGATGTGTATCCTATAGTGATAGAGTATTTTAAGACTGTATCCTGCCCTTGATGAACAAAATTAATACACAGTATGAACAGGGTTTGGTCCCATTTCCTCTTGGTGAAACCTCATACCTCATGAATACAAGTTCTCAGGGTTTTTTCCCCTTATGATTCATTTGTCTAAGTTCCACTGAAGTTGTTGAGTTATGAGAGCTTAGCAAGAAGAAAATAAACTCTTAGTGATCATCTTGTTATGAAGGATTAAATTATTTAATTTTATAATTAAATCAGTGATAAAAGCCAAATATGTCTGGTTCTGAGATAAACACAGATGCTGAACAAGTTATCAATATCAGTGAACCATTTCCGTGGTAGGAACCTGAGATGAGTGATTTGGACTGCAGTACATGTAGCTCGTAGCAAAATCTGTAGTGCTTAAACTTGACAAGGCAAAAGCACGTACTATCTTGCACGTGGCTACATTTGGGTTTTCAATTATATTACGCTAGCAGAAAATACAAAATCCCTCTATCCCTTCCAAGAAGTCTCCAGAAAGAGAGAGAACTGTAAAACCCAGCCACTGGTAAATTCCTCTTTTTGGCTATCAGCATTTACAAAATATTTCTCTCTTTTGCACAGGTAAATCAGGGCCAAACCGATTGCACCTAGACCAACTGTGCTTCAGGAGGTCTTTTCAAAATACCAGCAGTGATCCTCTGTCTGCAGTGGGTTACCCAAACAAATTACTGCAAATTAAGGTAGGGTGTGAACTCACAGCAGTGTACACATGCATGCAATCATCCCACCATGAGTGCAGAGTGCCTTACTCCTTTCTCACTCAGAGCAGGAAAAGCTACTTCATATTTACTGCAGGCTTTTATGGTGCTTGAAGCAAGTGGTGTGCTATAAATTCACATCTTTCCTTATCTTCCAGTACCTTGTTCTTATGTCCATAACTTGAATGCCTTTCCTAGCAGTTTCCTAATCTCATTACTAAATAATGTAGTGTATTGGGTCCCTGATCTCTAGGTTATTTCAGGATGCTGCAGGGTGGGTGTAGCTGGAGATCTTGGGCACAGGCTGCAAACGTGAATAGATATTGAACTGAGGTTGGATATAGAGTAGAAGTCAAGGAACATAGGGCTCAATTTCCAAAATTCATCTAAAGAACATCGGAACTCAACACTTCTTTGGACCAATGTTTCCATGCTGCATAATCAAATGGATTGTAGTTGTGCAGTTGTGAAGAATCTTTTCCCTTAACAAAACTGTTTTCATGCTTTCTGAAGCTGCTTTTGTTCTAAATGTAGGTAACCTGGTACATGAAAGGTGTTCCACTAGCATCTTAATATCATAAGCACAATAGCTGTGCTGAAGATTCAGATGAGCTGAGAGTAAGTTAACTTTTAACAGGTGGTTTCCAAATAGACTTGCAAGTTGCAGCAATGTTGGTCTATTGATGCACATTGGAACTTGCAACTCCAGTGGAAAATACCTCAAGAATTGAAAAATCAGGATGTACTAAATTCCATCTCTTTTAATAGCTTTCCGAACTGTGCATTAGCATTGTGTTTCTAGCTGAATACCACATATTTTCAAGTTATTTCTTCTTCTACATGACCAGAAAACCTGACCTTGTAGGCTCCACTGCAGTCCTGCCTGTTGCATGCAGTCCTGCCTGTTGCATGCAGACTGAGTGAATGGGTCAGACCTACATCAAAACTTACATGGCTGTTTATTTCTTTTTTCAGTAGCCAAGCAGACGCTGAGTTTTATTCCAGAATCCAGGTCCTGGGTGACTGGCTGGCAGGTCTGCAAGGGTATTCAACCCTAAATTAAAGGAACACCAAGACATGAAGTGCTATTTCTGTTCACTGCAGCTATTACAGCATTATTATTTTATTATTATTATTAATGCATGGGAGCAGTTAGTTTTCTCCTTAGTAACAGGAAGAGGTGGCCTGAGAAACAGCAGTTCAATGAAAGATCAAGTGCTTACTCACCTAATGTGCACAACAGATCCGAGATGTGGAACCACATAGAAATGATAGACCAAGAAATCAATGAGGAGGTGATGAATCTTGGGTGCATATTAGATTTATGCATTAAGTCAGCCATCTGGGAGCTATTTAAGTCAATTCAAATCATTCTATCAACAGATGAAGATAGCAAGTAATCATTCATGATATGGCTGCTATTCAGAGAGCAGTTGGGCTCCTGTCCTGCCTGTGTCCTGGTTTTGGCCAGGATAGAGCTAATTTTCTTTCCAGTAGCTACTGTGTTTTGGATTTAGTATGGGATTTGGTATGTGAAGAATGTTGATAATACACTGATGTTATTAGTTGCTGCTAAGCGATCAAGGATATCTTCCAGCTTCCCAGGTTTTGCTAATGTGCAAGTGCAAAAAGTTGGGAGGCGTATAGCCAGTATAGTTGATCCAAACTGGCCAAAGACAGTATTCCATACCATAGACATCATGCCCAGTATAAGTGGGGGTCAGCCAGTGAGCCAAGGTCCTTTTTTGCCCTTTTTTCGTTCGTCCCTTTCTGCCCTTTTTCCCCTCTTTTTGTTCATTCGGGCCTTTTCATTCATTTGTTCGGCTGTTTGTTCCCTCGCTCTCTCTCTCTGGAACTTGCTGCTCTGGGATAGCTGCTGGGGAATATTCCTGTTCCCTGACTGCTGCTCGGGACGGGCTGTATCAGTCATCGGGTGGTGAGAAATTGTGCATAGTTCATTTTTATATATTCTATTATCCTTATATTTTATTATTATCATTATTATTATATAATATAATTATTATTATCTTTGCTGTCTTGGTGAACTGCTTTTATCTCCACCCACGGGTTTTTCTTTTCTTTCCGATTCTCTTCCCCACCCCACTGGGGAGGGGGGGAGTGAGCGAGCAGCTGTGTGGTATTCGGTTACCATCTGGGGTTAAACCACAACAGTGCTGCTCTTGTCTACATTTAGACACAGGCACAGAGCAAAAGTGATGCTATAAAAAGTTTCAACTCCAGTGAGAAGTTCAAATCTGCCGCTCATCCTGTAGGACCCTCTAGAGTGCTCCACTTCCTCCGAAGCCCCCTTCTCCCCTCACGCACAGGCAGGAAACTTTCACAGAGTCTGAAACAGAGGTCACACCTAAGCCCCAGCAAGTTTATTTTGCAAGTCCCTCGTGCAGAATGAGTAAAGTAGTAATTATAGATTTTTTCCTCCAGCTTTGTCAGAAGAGCACATGAAGGGACAGGTGGGGTCCATGCTCCAGGGGGACAGCGGAGTTGGGGAGCTGGAGAATTGGCAGAGCGAACCTGTGGAAGTCACTGTCTCAGTGCTCAAGTGGTGCAGCTCTTGTATGTAGGGAAGAAGCAGGAAGAAAAAAGCTCATAGACTGGGAAAGGACTTTAGAGGAGATGCTCTCTGTTTCCCACTCCCCCCAGCTGCTTCTTCCAAGGGAGGAGAAGGGCTTTGGGTATGGCTGGCTTGTCAAGACTCTCTGCTGCTCAGTAAGTTCCTCCTGGCTTCATCTCTCCCTCATTCAGCAGAAAAGGTGGTGGAGTTTTAAAGGACAAAAAACTTTGTGGACATCTTTGATACTGCCTTTAAGTGCTCTGTGTTGGCTTCCCACGTGATGAAAATCATGTAGTGTATATGTATGTATGTATGTATATATATTCAGTATGTTTCATTGTTGATTAGCCACCTTCTGGCTAACACTGTAACAACCTTGAAAGAAAGTCACCTTGCCAACACATCGGTACACAAGATATCATAACATTGCCCTGTACATAGCCTATCCAGTGTCTGCCATAATGGTGGGATATATCTTGGCAAGTATTGACTCTTTGTAGCAAAGATGGTACCTGTTGTGTGCCTGCCAAAATCGTTGATTGATCAAATCCCCAGCGATGCATATAGATGAGGCTCCTGAATTTGCTGCTGAGGACAACCACTTTTTTGAGTCGTGCTGTGAAGCTGTTTGAATTGTGTGCACATCATATTTCATTTAGCTCTCAGACTAACTTGGATATATTTCTAACTGCAGAATTAAACACGATGCATTATTAGCTCTTAATAATGCAAACATGTGAAATGGCCTCACTCTGTAACCCAGAAGGTTAAACACCTGTCACCTTCTTGACTGACAGAAGAGGATGCTGAGAATTTCCAGAGGTATCAAAATTTAAAAGACTTGATCCACAGGTTATGAAGTGGTTACTTTGAAGACTTGTTTTGGTTAATTCAGTGTTTAGGGCATTGTCGCTTATACAGCATGTCCCTGTACCTCACCTGCTGCAGCACCACCAGTATTCATCTTTTCCCTCTCATGGATAAATGTTAAAGAATGTGGTCAAGGATGAGGAACTGCTGACATGAACGAAGCTGCAGAGGATTTACTATTCAGTTGCAAAGTGACTTTTAATCTGACTTTGTAAGTGCCTGGATGGTCTTGCCTGTAAGCATCTCTAAGAAAAAAAATTCATGTTCAGAAACAGATTGAACTTGCATCCTTGTTTTCCTAAAACATTTTAGATATATAGCATCAAGCACCACAAGCCAGCTACTTTCTGATGGCACTATAGCATCATTTACAATATTGTAGCCAGATTGATTTTGCTATAATCATTAGTTGTGTAGGACTATTTGCTGCCTTCCCCATAGACCTCAGTTGTTTACATTTCAGAGACTCAAACTGGATTCTGAATTGCAATTTTGTTTTTCAAACAACAGAGGAGACCAAAATAATTTTTGAGATTCACCATTAGATATGGTAATCCCTTGTCTATTATTTTTAAAGTAGCTGCTATCCCAGGGACAAGATATTTAATTGCTAGGGAGAACATCCAAGCAATGGTGAGTCTAGACAGCTTTGTGGGACATGGATCTAGAAATTCAGCAAAGTCATTTAAGACTATGTTTGTACTAAAACCTGGTCCAACACTGTTGTGGTTTAACCCCAGTTGGCAACCAAGCACCACACAGCCGCTCGCTCACCCCCCCCCCGCCCCCCAGTGGGATGGGAGAGAGAATCAAACAAAAAACCTCATGGATTGAGATAAAGACAGTTTAATAGGAAAGCAAAGGAAGAGAGAATAATAATAACAACAATAATAATAATAAATATACAAAACAAGTGATGCACAATGCAATTGCTCACCACCTGCTGACTGATGCCCAGCCTGTCCCCGAGCAGCGATTCCCGCCCCCTGGCCAACTCCAGTTTTATATACTGAGCATGACATTATATGGTAGGGAATATCCTTTTGGCCAGTTTGGGTCAGCTGTCCTGGCTATGCTCCCTCCCAGCTTCTTGTGCGCCTCCCCACTGGCAGAGCATGGGAAGCTGAAAAGTCCCTGACTTAGTATAAGCACTACTTAGCAACAACTAAAAACATCAGTGTGTTATCAACATTATTCTCATCCTAAATCCAAAACACAGCCCTATACCAGCTACTAGGAAGAAAATTAACTCTGTCCCAGCCGAAACCAGGACAAATACCTATCATTTAAGCTGGTATAAATACATACATCCATAGGGCTTTGAGCAGTTAGTAAGGGATTAGTACTCAACATGATAGATTTATAAATATGTTTATCTCTCCAATTATAACTGGCCATTTCCAGCTATCTTTTTCTTTTTTTGAAAACATTATATATGAGAGAATAACAAAGCTGGCAGCAATATTTGATGTCTTTATATGCCTTCAGAAACATGAATATTCACAGAATCACAGAATGATAGGGGTTGGAAGGGACCTCTGGACATCATCTAGTCCAACCCCCCTGCCAGAGCAGGGTCACCTAGAGCAGGCTGCACAGGACTGCGTCCAGGCGGGTTTTGAATATCTCTAGAGAAGGAGACTCCACAACCTCCCTGGGCAGCCTGTTCCAGGGCTCTGTCACCCTCACAGTAAAGAAGTTTTTCCGCATATTTAGATGGAACTTCCTGTGTTCCAGTTTGTGCCCCTTGGCCCTTGTCCTGTCGCTGGGCACCACTGAAAAGAGTCTGGCCCCATCCTCTTGACACCCGCCCTTGAGATATTTATAAGCATTGATGAGGTCCCCTCTCTGTCTTCTCTTCCTCAGGCTGAACAGCCCCAGCTCCCTCAGCCTTTCCCCATAGGAGAGATGCTCCAGTCCCCTCATCATCTTCATAGCCCTCCGCTGGACTCTCTCCAGTAGTTCCTCGTCTTTCTTGAACTGGGGAGCCCAGAACTGGACACAGTACTCCAGATGGGGCCTCACTAGGGCAGAGTAGAGAGGGAGGATAACCTCCCTCAAGTTGCTGGCCACACTCTTCTTAATGCACCCCAGGATGCCGTTGGCCTTCCTAGCGGCAAGGGCACATTGCTGGCTCATGGTGAATTTGTTGTCTACCAGGACTCCCAGGTCCTTCTCCACAGAGCTGCTTTCCAGGAGGTCAACCCCTAACCTGTACCGGTGCATGGGGTTATTCCTCCCCAGGTGCAGGACCCTGCACTTGCCCTTGTTGAACCTCATGAGGTTCCTCTCCGCCCAATGGTCCAGCCTGTCCAGGTCTCGCTGAATGGCAGCACAGCCTTCTGGTGTATCAGCCAGTCCTCCCAGTTTCGTGTCATCAGCAATTCAAGTGTGATCTTCTGTGTCCTGGCATCAGCAATGATTACAGGCATTTGAGAGACACATGATTGTGCCCAGATGTGCACTCACCTTCCCTGAGTGAGCGCAGGGGCTGTGGAATGAGGTGTCAGGGCTGTTTGAGTGAACACCTGCACTGGCTTCATTTTCCACTGCTTTGGCAGAAAGTCCCAAATGTCCCTGGTAATTTGGAGAGGTTACAATTAATACTGCTCCATATGGCCTTGTCCCAAAAATAACTTTTAAAATAATTTCCAAATACTGTCTTTACAAGAAACAATTCTGGAAAAGTTTGGAGAAGTGGTTTTATGAGGGACATTTGGACATTGCATAAAAGGGACAAGCACCATAACATTTGCTGTGGCAGTAGGCAAAAAGAAAATGTCAGTTTCCTGAACCTTAAAAAAAAAATCTTCTCCTAAAGAAAGAGAAAAAGAGAGGACAAAATAGACAGTTTGTTGTAGCTTTAATTGACTTAAGTGTGAAGGATTTATTGAACTCTTTAATTCTTTTCTGCTCCAAAGGGATTTTATTCCATTTTGCTTTTGTGACTAAGGTTATCTTGGTTATGAGCCTGCAATTAGGTTTCCAGTAATGAACCAAGGCTCACACATCTGTAAAAAGGTGGAGAGGTATGAATGCAGCTGAGAAAACTTCTATTAAGATGTCTCTCAAATGGTCATTATAATTTATCATTATTCTTCCAGGTCTACTTGTGATATAACTGTAAAAGATACATAATTACCCAAAGGCATGAAGTTACTGTTCTATTTTGATTTCTCTATCATATTACTTTTTTTCTGGAGGGCTATTATTGTAGAGTTACAATCAAGAAATAAAACCATCCTTTGCCTCAGAAAGGACTTTACTGGTGCTTGTTAGGGAAGATATTAATGTGCTGGGTGTTAACTGTGCTGTTCAAACAGTTCACACTGCTGTTTAGCAAATGTGGAAGAATTCAAGATCTTTTAGAAGAAGACAGATAGATACTTACCTTCCCATCACACCTGCAACAGTGCAGTTAAGTGTTGCCTTCAATTTCTACAGGAAACTGAGACAGAAAAAGGTGAAGGAAAGGAAAGAGACCACAGTTACTCAAAAAGGAAACAACAGACTTGGGAGAATGATAAATGGCACTTAGTATTTGTATTTAGCATTTAAAAAACAAAACAAAACAAAACAAACCAACACACAAAACCAAGCAAAAAGGCAAGAAAACAGAAAATGTCCACAGTCCTGACACTGAATAGTATCTTTGGCAGCAATCTTACAGGAACCCACAACTACCCAAGCAAAAATCAATCTTAATATAACTACTAGCACTACATATTTTAAAAGAATAAGGTCTGTCCTTCTTGCCATTCCTATTCCCTCAGAGGGATTTTCTTGTATATTTGTTATTCTACTGACATTTTCACTTTCTTCTGATGAGGAATGAATGGCCTTATTTCATCAAAAGAGTGGTTGTAAGAAGGGTGTTTGCAAATGGAGTATTTTTTTATCATCAAAGAGAATCATTCTAGTAATGCATAATAACTCTGTTTCAATGAAAGCAATTAATTTTCATCAAGAACTTAGTTTATATCAGGCAAGATTTTTCACTGTAGCTAAGTGGTTTGGTTGTGACAGCAGTTGTCGCTACTAAATATGTGCATTTTATCCAGGGAAAAAGTAAAAGGCATTCCTTCTGCTATCATTTGGATATATAAGAAATAGCAGAAAATAAATCACTAAGCTACACTCACAACAGTGAAATAAGTGAAGCTCCTCTTTCATATTCTTATGAGTGCTTCAATGTAAGAGAATAAACTAATATTGAAAATCATAAAAAAAATCTGAGTCCCTATCTGATATTACTATACAAGTGAACAGTTCTACAGCAAATCTGGGTAGAGCCTTGCTAACAGAACACAGGAAGAAAGACCACAGGGAAACTTCTTTTGCCCAGAGATATGAATTTCCATTTATTGGTCTGGCTGAAGATAATCTATTTAAAGATGGCATCTGTTAGTTAAATACAAAGTGAGATCATCCAATTTCAGGTATGCAGAAACCATGGCAAAATATCCACAAGGACTTGTGTTAAGACACAGTTTCCCTAGGGGAAGAAGTGTGCTTACTTCCCATAAAAAGTGAGGGCAATTCATCAGCTGGACATGTGTAAGTAAGCAAGTTTCCCCTCTGGCTTGGACTTTTTCAAAGGAAGGAAAGGAGAAATATTGTCTTCACAAATAACAATTCTAGTTGTCTTGTTACCATACATATGTTACTATGCTAAAAGCTCACACAAAAATGTGTGGCCAGAAACTGTCAGTTTGAAGGGGCCTGGAGGGAAAGCTGGGGGACCCTTAGTCTTCACAAACCCCAAAGAAGCTTAGTCCTCAGCACTTGTAAACCTGCATGTCAAACACATAATTCTTTGTTTGCTTCCCACCCTAGAAAATATGTGGTAATGAAGATGCCTGATTAGTTTATTAGTAATAGCAAAGAACGTGCGAGTGGACAAATTATTTTTGCTGTGACTTACCTCTGCATCTGCAGAGATGCCCAAGCTAGCCCCAAGGGAGCTGGTTCACACTCCTGGGCACAGGACCCCACAGTGGCCCAGTGCTTTCCCTGACCTTCAGGACCACTCTGCACCACACCACATTGTGACATGCAGAGGGTTTAGGTCTGTGTCTGGGACTCCCAGTCAGCAGTAGTATCCCACAGAGGCATGTCTGAGCATGCTTTGGGATGTTAAAGCACAGTATCTAAACTAGCCCTATTACTATATGCAGAACACAGATAATCCTGCCTCCTCAATTCATTCTGTCACTTAATCTGTAGCATATGTAGTTTAAACTGTAGCTTAAATTTCATCAGGAGCAGCTCCAGCATGATGTACAGGGAGGAGGCAGGTTTCCTGAAATGCTTCTGTCTCTGTCTTGCTGCACTGCTGCCATGGTGCCAGCTGCAGCCACAAGAGCCCACGAGGGCCCTGGCTGTCTTCAGTACACTCATCTTTTCACACACACATGGAGCAACTAACACTGGTACCAAGCACAGCCTCAGGGGGCCCTTTTACATCACAGGTTTCTGCAAGGTTGCTCTCCATTCCCACGGCACATTGCTGTTATGGTTATGTTCTTGGCATTTCCTGAGTCTGTGTTAGTCCTGCCCTTAGAGTGGCTCCTCCTTGTGAACCATGAGGTACCTCCAGCAAACTGCCATACAGGGATGGCGGAGCAGAAAGTCAACATGATGGCTTCATAGGGCTGGGCAGAAAAGGAAAACACTGTCAAGTGAGAGGTGCTGAGGTTCTGACACTTTGTTATTTCCTCAAACTGGGACAAAAAATGACATTCTCTGATACCCTCCCCATGAAAGAAAATATTTGTTTTTAAAAGTGGTATCGAAATGGCTACCTTTGACTTTACTGTTTGCATCTATTACAGAATGTATTGCAGAAAAATGTAAGTAGTTATGCTGTCATTGGCATGAAATGTCCTGGCTTCTTCAAACCAAAGCATTTCTGTGGTCGCCTGGGACTGTCAGTAGTCACACATTCTTGTGCAGCATCTCAATTCAGTGTTGCTTCAATAGCATTCACAGATGGAAAACCACTCTCAGAAAATTTTCAGACATGGCTAATCATAGATATCTCCTGTTGATTAAAGACTCTTTGACTCCAAGGCTTTGTTGGGTTTAGTACACTTTCACAAATGCACACAAAATAGCCTAAGTCCATGATTTGTTGCTTAGAGGCATTTCATACTACCAAACCATCCTATCACTCTTCTCCCTCAAGACTACAATTTTTTTCTCTTATTAACATTTCAGTCTGTGAACATTTCTGGAGATGGGATGCTTCTCATACAGGCCAAGATTTCCAGGAAAGATCAAAGATTATGGAGACCAAATGATAGATACTTTAAAATGATGGGACTTTCAGTGGGTGTTCTGCACTTCAGGACAAGAAAGGCAGCTACATTGAGCCCACAAAAAATAAAGCATTATAGTGTATTCAGCTTTTTAAATCTTGGATGATCACTAATTTGTTGCAAATCCAAAATAAATCCTCAGAAGTCATTTGGGCTATGCAGAAATAACTGAGTGTCGTGGTTTGACCCTGGCTGGATGCCAGGTGCCCACCGAAGCTGCTCTGTCACTCCCCCTCCTCAACTGGACAGGGGAGAGAAAATATAACAAAAAGCTTGTGGGTTGACATAAGGACAGGGAGATCACTCACCAATGACCGTCACAGGCAAAACAGACTCAACTTGGGAAAAAAATTAATTTAATTTATTGCAAATCAAATCAGAGTAATACAATGAGAAATAAACCCAAATCATAAAAAACACCTTCCCTCCACCCCTCCCTTCTTCCCGGGCTCAATTTCACTTCCGATTCCTCTACTTCCTCCCCCCTCTGAGCAGCGCAGGGGGACGGGGAATGGGGATTGTGGTCAGTTCATCACATGTTGTCTCTGCCACTCCTTCCTCCTCAGGGGGACGACTCCTCACACTCTTCCCCTGCTCCAGTGTGGGGTCCCTCCCATGGGAGACAGTCCTCCACAGACTGCTCCAATGTGAGTCCTTCCCACAGGCTAGTTCTTCACGAACTGCTCCAGCGTGGGTCCTTTCCACAGGGTGCAGTCCTTCAGGAACGGACTGCTCCAGCGCAGGTCCCCCACAGGGTCACAAGTCCTGCCAGCAAACCTGCTCCAGCCTGGGCTCCTCTCTCCATGGGTCCACAGGTCCTGCCAGGAGCCTGCTCCAGTGTGGGCTTCCCATGGGGTCACAGCCTCCTTCGGGCATCCATCTGCTCTGGCGTGGGGTCCTCCACGGGCTGCAGGTGGATATCTGCTCCACCGTGGTCCTCCATGGGCTGCAGGGGGCCAGCCTGCCTCACCATGGTCTTCACCAGGGCCTGCAGGGGAATCTCTGCTCCGGTGCCTGGAGCACCTCCTCCCCCTCCTTCTTCACTGACCTTGGTGTCTGCAGAGTTGTTGCTCTCACATCTTCTCACTCCTCTCTCTCTGCTGCTTTATTCCCCCAGCAGTTTTTTTCCCCCCCTTCTTAAATATGTTATCACAGAGGCACTACCACCATCGCTGATTGGCTCGGCCTTGGCCAGCAGTGGGTCCATCTTGGAGCCGGCTGGCATTGGCTCTATCGGACATAGGGGAAGCTTCTAGCAGCTTCTCATAGAAGCCACCCCTGTAGCCCCCCTGCTACCAAAACCTTGCCATGCAAACCCAGTACGCTGAGGAAAAAAAGAAGGCAATCGCACTGTTTATTTAAACTGACACCTGGTGCAAATTTTAACTTTTTATTGAAAGTGCTGCAGGGACCTTTATCCTGAGGATCCCATCACAGCTACTGTTTCAAACAAAGCCTTGAAAACCCAGTCAAAGGTGTTGAAACAACTCAGGCTGGAAAGCGAAAAAAAAATAGATTCAAATTTTGTGATAATTTCAACCCATGACCTGTCACTATTCTGCTGACACAGAGAAAAGCTGCTGCTCCAAGAGGAAGCAATGCCTCTTGTAGTCAGAAGAAAAGGTGGTTGACAGCAATCCCGGCAAGAGCAGAAATTTACTCTCAGCCACAGCTAGTTCATTTTAGGAGATGGTGGCATTTTGCAGGCCAATCCCAGTGCTGTGGAAAAACGTGATTCTGCCTGCAGTGTGTAGTAATTCTGCACTGTTTCTTAATGTCTCAGGTGCATCCAGATTTCTTGCATCAACTCAGGTTCTCCCAGGTCTATTCTGAGCTCCCTGTGCAATGAAATAAGAGCTGTGCATATGTCAATGTATTAAAGGTTCTGCATGCTGTGAAACCCAGTTAAGGAAGTTTCTCACAAGCTCCCCATGCTTTTATATTTGGAGCTCCAGCAACCCTGCAATGACACAAGAGTCTGGTGAGAAGTGTGGCTTTGATTTCAGCTGACAAGTAATAGAGATTTAAGCCAAATTTACCTCCTTTTAAAGCATAATTTAGCAGATTGCTGTTCACTCTTGTTATTTCAGTGATACAGAGTTGAAGAGCACCAAATCAAAGCTGCATAATTATGAACTCTTACTGAAATTTAAAATACTCCCAAGCAGTTAAAGGGTAGCTGCCTAGATGCTGTAGTATAGATCACAAATAATGGAGTATAGGGAATTATCTCACACACTGGTATTATTGATAGCATGGACACTTTCTGATCACCTTGAACTGATAACATAAGCTCACACAGCTCAAGAATGCCTCTTTGAATCTCAGTGTTGATTAAGAAAAGTTCATCCAAATACCAAAAAAGGTTTTTCCAAAATCAGTTTTTCTACTGAACAACAGCTTGATTGACCAACATGTTTTAAAAGATGATTACTCCATGTCAAAAAGCCTACAGTTTCAAGTGAGAAAAAGCATGTTGCATGAATTTACTGATGTACTATAATAAATATTTCTAGATCCTTCTATTTTATTTACTTCCACTCCTTCAGCACATCTTGAGGTGGAAAACTCTGGAATATCAGCACTGGACACTGTAAGGCTTCACATATAGAAATATAAATGGCTAAAGTGGAAAACTGTCATCACACTGCCCTTTGATATGTTTCAAATCAACTCCAAATAATAGGTAAATTCTTACAATTCAGTATCCATTTATATCTTAACATCTCTCCTGTATCTGACAACAGGGATGTCAGTCGGCAACATGAGTTCAGGATATAGATGCTTATCTACCGTAAAACACACAGAACCTTTTATTTAAGGATATATGACTTCCCTGGCTTTGTAAACCACGGTCCAAAGTCCGAGGCACACAGGCATCAGAAGACACATATGTGTCCGAACCAAAGGGAGAGCGAGCTCAGGAAGAGTTTCATAGGCAAGAGATGAAAATGATTCCTCACTAGTCCCATGGTTTTGGTCAGTTAGTTAAAATAATGGCAGGAAAATGGAGATCTACTTTTGTCAGAGTGGCTCCAGACACATCAGAAACACTTTGGAAGTAAGAAGATGGAACAAAGACAACCTCTGATGAGTAATATCTGCCCAGATCTGCAACACTCCCATGGACAAGCAATTATGACTACACTATCAGGTAACAAATAAGATGAAATAATTAATCTCATATCCAAAGGATTTAGAATTACTAATCAGTTATGAAGAAGATTTGCCAACAGTTCATATTTGGTCTGACAAGGAAAGACTAAATATTCTCACAGTAAAAAGTTGATTTTTAAAAAAAACCTATCTAAGGTCCTTGAAAACTATCATTAATTGTTTGCCCAGAAAAAATAATACTACTGGAAAGACTGAATTCTAATTAAAAAGAAACATTTATGGTTGCATTCCAACTAATTTCCTAATTTCTTCCTCAGTTTTGCTCAGTTCTCATTCAAGAACAACAAGGTGTATTGGTAGATATATTAGTCAAGGACCCTCAGAAAAGCTCATTTTTTAAACTATGCCCATTTAACAGCACTTGAGGATCAGAATAAACCAGCTAAGACTTAATTTTGCACTGATTAAATGTCATTTTTGTTTAGTCTAGAGCAATCAATAATACACTGTTTTTAATGGTCGGTACTGTCTCTTCTTACACATCCATAAACTATCAAAGTGCCAAAGCCACTCTTATAACAGTTCAAACTGAATGAATCATTGCACATTAAGGAGCATTGTATATTATTAATCACTGCTGTAGTTTTCAATTAAATGCAATGAGGACTGGATCCTGGTCACTTTATCCATGTGAACTGGACTAATTTAACAATTATTTATTTGCAAAACAGTGAAAAGTTCAGATCGGCAGCATTTTGTCAGATAGAACCTGATTTAAAAGCCATTAACAGGATGCCAGATGTAATATCTCGCTGTACCTTGCTGTCCTGGTTCCAGCTGGGATAGGGTTAATTTTCACCAGAAGCTGGCCAGGGGGCTATTCGATACCATGTGACCGTCATGCTCAGCATATAGAGGGGGATGGCACCAGGGGGCAGAATCGCTGCTTGGGAGCGGGCTGAGCATCGGGCAGTGAGCAATCTGTACTGTGAATCACGCGCTAAGTACATTCTGTTATTGTTGGGGGTTTATTTTCTTTTCCTTTGCTGTCCTGTTAAACTGTTTTTATCCCAACCCACGAGTTTTGCCTTTCTTTTTCCCGATTCTCCTCCCCATCCCACTGAGGGGGAGGAGTGAGTGAGCTGCGGCGTGGTGCTCAGCTGCTGGCTGGGGCTAAACCACGACACTTGCACAAACACTATTTTCCCTAGCAATGCCATAAATAGGGTACTTTTAGAATTAAAAAAGTAGCCTCCATAATATAAAATGCCAAGAAGGGCAGTTTATTATTGTTACAAACGTTATTAATGAGGAAACTCAAGCATGATTTAAATGACTGTACCAATCCACAGCAGAAGACACTGCCAGATGTAGGCTATGCCATCCAGAAATGTTCCCTTGTTTCATCCTAGTGATCAAGTAAGTGGATTTATATTTTTCTCTAAAGGTATTTAATATTCTTTGTGTATCTTTCTCGCCTACAGCCCTCCAGAAGTATTCAATTATAGCAACAGAGAGAGAGAAGTAGAATATGCTAACTTCCATTTGGATTCCAGTCAGTGTTATCAGCTTGGTCCAGCTACAACTTTAATTTCCTATCCACTGCTATGCAAGCAGAGAAGTTGTACAACATACCTCTTCTATTGGAGTAACACAAAAGGATATTCACCCAGAGCTCTCCATCAACAGTGGGATATGAGCCCATCTGGAAAGTTGCTTACAGGCCATCTGAAAGGGGGACAGAGAAAAGGATTGAATCATAATAGGCAGATTCAAAAAGACCCAACAATCATTGTTTCAGAAGGAACAGTGCAAGAGCTAAGCTCCCTCTCAGAAATTTGCAGTCAGTACTTATGCAGCTGACCTTTCCAGCATTCAAAGGGTAAGAGCTTTGCTGAGATGAACCAGTATTGAACCATTTTTCCAGTGCATCAGACAAAACAAACTCTCAGTTGACACCATCTCTGCTGTCTGTCTTCATCTTATGTGGCTGTTGCAGAAGCATATGAACTGAGACCAGTTGCAAGCAAATGCCATGCTGCTTTTGTTCAAATTCCACTACCTCCCTCTTTCATTATATCTGAACAATATCTTGTTCTAAACCCACCTGATGGGGGATGGGAAAAGCAATTAACCTTTAAAACTTTAGTGCCATAGTGTAATTAATGTCCCCTTTCTCCCTTCATGACCATTTCAAATGCATGCTATTAAAATCTCTTTAGTACCTCAGGATTTATTTCTAATTTATTCTAATCCAAACAGTTTCAGAGACAGGTAAGATTCCCAACACTAACAGTGTAGTTATTTCTCAGTTGTTTGCATACCCCAAGCACTTTAAAGCAGAAGAATTAATAGTTAACTGCCTTCTAAACCTTATGTTGCCTCGGATATTACTTTTATCAGATATAGAAGAATGCATATTTCATTACAACACAATTATCTGAGCTCTGGCTCAGAACAAGAAACCATTAGTTTTCTTACATCCTCAAAGAATAAACATATTTCCCTCTGAAAGAAAAATTAAATATGTTAATTAAAAATATTGTTCAGTCTCAGCTGCATCCCTAGACACAAGCCCACCATATGCCTTCTCTATTTTTATTGCTACTATTTTTGTATCTTGGGAAATGCCCCAAATAAACATTTCCATCTCTGCCTTGGTAAGGTTTTGAAGTGGAGAAAGCTGACTCAACTGACTTCTGTGTACAGAGCAAATTAACAGGACCACACCATAGAAACTTTTGATCTACTATAAATTTAAGCGTACCCACTGTGCCATATTAATAACTGTTGATATGAAGGTAAACATGAGCTTTCTGACTCTGGGAGCCCCTCCAGAAAGCAGTTTCTGTGAGAGCTGAGCATACTGAACCAAAGGCATACTCAGTTTCTTAATATTGCACTACTACAGCTCTGCTGTCCTTTGCTGAACAAAAGGGGTTCAAGGGAAAGGTACAAAAAAATGTCCAGGGGATAAGAAACATTGTTCTATGGCTAATGTAGATCATGCAGAAGCATCTGAACTTAGTTGCTTGTCTCGGGTGATTTCATGAGCTAGTCCTACAAGCACACCTTCCCTTGGAGCAGGTGGCTTAGGCACATCCTCCCCCCTGCAAGAGTGGGGTTTGCAGGCACCACCAGTGAGCTGAAAGAGTTCACGTGTGCACTTAGGGTTATCACCTACATCCTTCCTTTCTCATTCAAACTTCCAAAATATGCCTGGCAATGAACAGATGACAGCGCCTTACTTCCAAGGCGTTTGTCTATGGCTTAACAATTCCTTATCTCTGGTTTATAGCTCCCTACCTTAGCTTATTACATGGAATGATGCTTACAGCAATCTTTTATGAAAATCCTGGCTACTTCCTCCCACTCATAACTAGGTGCACCTCGAGGGTGAGGCTGCAAAGTGCCTAAGACAACCTGCACCATAGTTCATAGAAAGGATTTTTCAATGCTCAGTGTGCCTATGCCAAAATGCCTCAGCAGATTATCTCATCTTTACTTTTCTGCTGAACTAATTAATTACATTGCTGGAGTCTGTTACTGTTGTTCTCAGGGAAGTCATGGAATAAACTAGATAATTGAAGCCATAGAAGTGGCAAATGTCCTGTGTCCTATTCACCTGCTTTTCCTGCCCTAGGAAGGATGGGGGTTGATCTTGAGAGGAAAGATCAGTTCTGTTTCTTGCTTCTTCCACAATCAGCTGCTAAGTGAAACAACAAAGTGTGCAGAGGAATAATAACAGAGCTTTGTTTTTCCTTCTTGTTAAAAGCCAGAAGCTGCTTAGTGTTTCACAGAGCAAGATAAGCAATGTGACATTTGTGGCCATTCACATGCGTTGATTTGTTTTAGTTTATTGTGTTCTCAACTGAATTTCTTAGTGCTTTGGGACTGGACAAAAAGCCCAAAGAATATCAACATTTTGAAATTGCTAGGAAGAAAAAAAATCAAGTAAACAAATTGTGAGTTAATAGTTCTTCTGTAAAGTGGCTTTTCTGGCAAGACAATTAGAGCAAGATGATCTTGGCAGGCAGGATGTTGTGTTAGCTGCGCAAACTTTTTCTGTGCTCATATACAGTCTCTTAATAGTTGGGTGGGATCTTCTTTCCACATTTCATGGAGAGACTGAATTACAGGTTCAAAAGAAGATGATGGTTTTTAATTGCACAGTATTTAAACAAAATCTTTCGGTATTCCAAATCAGGTTTTCTGTGTACTGCTGTGGTTTAACCCCAGCCGGTAACCCAATACCACACAGGCACTCACTCACTACCCCCCCCCCCCCAGTGGTGGGGAGGAGAATCGGAAAGAAAAGGAAAACCTGTGGGTTGAGATAAAAACAGTTTACCAAGACAGCAAAGAAAAATATAATAATAATTATATGTTAATAATGTTAATAATTATAAAATATAAGGATAATAGAATATACAAAATGAATGATGCACAATTTCTCACTGCCCAATGACCCAATGACCAATACAGCCTGTCCTGAGTAGCAATCATGGAGCAAACCCAAGAGTGATCTCGGAACAAACAGCAATTTCCCCAGCAGCGATCTCGGAACCGCAAGTTCCAGAGAGAGCAAGCGAGGGAACGAACAGCCGAATGAACAAACGCACGAACGAATGAAAAGGCCACTGGCCAACCCCCACTATATACTGGGCATGATGTCTATGGTATGGAATACTCTCTTTGGCCAGTTTGGATCAACTATTCTGGCTATACCCCTCCCATGTTTTTGCACTTGCACATTAGCAAAACCTGGGAAGCTGCAAAATGTCCTTGATCGTTTAGCAGCAACCAACAACATCAGTGTATTATCAACATTCTTCACATACCAAATCCCATACTCAATCCAAAATACAGTAGCTACTGGGAAGAAAATTAAAACCACTTCCAGAATCAAATGGTCAGTGCCCTGAATTGTCACATAGCAGATGCACAGTCTCTAAATCATTTCAGCATATATGCAGATTTAATGGGAAAGGGAAGCTGAGGGAAACCTAAATAGGTCCCATCCCCCTTCCCTTCTTCCCTTTGCCCTATTTCTGTGCTCCCTCCTGGTCCTATAAGTCAATATAAAAGCACATCCTCTCTGCTCCTGTGCCAACCTACTCACGTTGTGGTGGTATTCATTCAGTCCTCATGCAACAAACACCTAAGGAGTTTGGGTCCAAGGTGTGTCACACAGAGCAGACTCAAGCCTCCTTTTATCTTTGAATCAGTAAGACCAACATTTCTGTCTGTCACATAATCTATTTTCCCAACAATATGAGTCACTGGAATTAAAGTGGGCTGGAGACCAAAACCAAAAAGGGAAGATTTGTTGTAATGTATGCAAATTAAAGAAAAGTCAAAATTAGTGTAACTTCTGAACAGTACACTTGCAAGTGATTATGCAATCACTGACTTTCATGGAAATGCTTCTGCAGCCCCTATTTCACAAATGCCCCACAAAAGATGAAATGGATTCATATTGACCAAAGAGCCATTGGGGAGAGTGTGGCCCCCAGTTCATTTATCTTCAGCACAGAAAGCTGTTTACAGGGATATAAACTGAAGATGTTTCCAGTAATGCTGCCCTCTCAGCTATGAAAGAATCGCAGAGCCCCAGATCTCTCTTGCTGGATCCTAGTTAATGCACTGGCCTAGCCACTTTCTAAGCTCTGTTTATAAATTCCATTATAAGAGCAGTGGTGCACACCAGACAATATATTTTGAGAGGATTATTGTTGTACAAGCAAGACCATATTGTTTGTACATTGCATTGTTTGTAGTCAGCTTTTGGACTCATGTTTTACAATAACATCTGAAGCATGTCAGAATAGGGCAGTACTGCCTATCATTTCATATTATGCCAAGAACAAATCTATTGATATGAAAAAGGCACTATGTGAACTATTTTTTACTGATGTACCACATACACAGCCTTCCACAAGGCCAAGGGAGGGGAACAGAGGAGACCGATTACTTTGACCGAGTCTAAATGGTATTTTTTCCTAAAGGAATCTATGTCTTCAACAACTTCTACTGTGACCATAAAGGATGTTGTGAGCATTATATGTTTGTATTATGGTAGTGAATAGAGGCCCCCCAGTGTAGGAGCTGAGTGTGCTTGCCACTCATCTCTACTCCGAAGTGCTTCCATCTTGATTACAAACAAGATGCAGAAGTGATTTGTTCCACTGCTAGGAAAAGGCTGACTAAATAAGAAAAAAACCCATGCACAAACATAAACATTAAGCGCACAGGCAGATGGCTTTAGCCTTATTAAATAAAAGCTGTATTTTGCTATAATTCTGGAGACTGTTACTTACTAACACATACGGGATAGTCCCTTTTCTTGAAAGAAAAGGTCACCTCTCCTATAACACATTTCAGACACGCATGACATTTATATCCAAATATTCCTACCAATAACCTTCCACATATTTGAGATGGACCATCATAGCCTTTGTCCTGGTTTCGGCTGGGATGTAGCTAATTTTCTTTCCAGTAGCTACTATGTTTTTGGATTGAGTATGGGATTTGGTATGTGAAGAATGTTGATAATACACTGATGTTGTTGGTTGCTGCTAAGCAATCAAGGACATCTTCCAGCTTCCCAGGTTTTGCTAATGTGCAAGTGCAAAAACATGGGAGGCGTATAGCCAGTATAGTTGATCCAAACTGGCCAAAGACAGTATTCCATACCAGAGACATCATGCCCAGTATAAGTGGGGGTCGGCTGGAGAGCCAAGCTCTTTTTTGCCCTTTTTTTGTTCGTCCCTTTCTGCCCTTTTTTCGCTCTTTTCATTTGTTTCGGCCTTTTCGTTCATTCATTTTGCTGTTTGTTCCCTCGCTCTCTCTCTCTCTGGAACTTGCTGCTCTGGGATAGCTGCTGGGGAATATTCCTGTTCTCTGACTGCTGCTCGGGACGGGCTGTATCGGTTGTCGAGTGGTGAGAAATTGTTTTATATATTCTATTATCCTTATATGTTATCATTATTATTATCATTATTATATAATATAATTATTATTCTATTTTTCTTTGCTGTCTTGGTGAACTGTTTTTATCTCAACCCACGGGTTTTCCTTTTCTTTCCGATTCTCTTCCCCACCCCACTGGGGAGGGGGGGAGTGAGCGAGCAGCTGTGTGGTATTCGGTTACCATCTGGGGTTAAACCACGACAGTCCTTTTTGGCACCCAGCGTGGGGGCCCGGCTAGCTCAGTCGAGAGAGCATCAGACTGAGGGTCCAGGGTTCAAGCCCCTGATCAGGCTCGAAGGGTTGAGATAGTGACAGATTTGACCAGAGTGTGTTAAAACAATTTGTTATAAGCATCCATTATATTAGTTTAATCGTCACTGGTCACAATGTTGTTTTATTTGTTTACAGAGTTATTCTCAGAGTTGTATCATGTAGCATCATACTTGCCATATACGCTGTTTATCAGTGTTTATGTGTGGTTTGTCACCTCTGGGCATTGTATTAAGGTTATCGCTTTGCTGTGTGGTGTAGCACTGGTTTATGGTATGATAAATTCATTGGTGCTTAGATCATTTTATTACCTGTATTCATATTCAATGGGGGGGGGGGGGTGACGTGCAGAGCAGAGCAGCAGCGACAGTTACAGCTCTGTAATTCAGGAGCAATCTGGTGGGGACTATCAGTAACTATACTTTTTATTTTTCCTCCTTGGAGGGTCACCAGGGAGGAATGCCTTCCTTTGCTTTCCTTTTCCCCTCCTGGGTAAAAATGCCTTCCTTTATAGAATCATAGAATCATAGAATTGTTCTGGTTGGAAGAGACCTCCAAGATCATCGGGTCCAACCATTAACCTATCACTACCAAGTCCCCCACTAAATCATATCCCTTAGGGCCTCATCTAAACGCCTTTTGAATACCCCCAGAGATGGGGACTCCACCACCTCCCTGGGCAGCCTGTTCCAATGCCCGACAACCCTTTCGGTAAAGAAGTTTTTACGAATATCCAATCTAAACCTCCCCTGGCGCAACTTGAGGCCATTTCCTCTTGTTTTGTTGTCTGTTACTAGGGAGAAGAGACCAACCCCCATCTCTCTACAACCTCCTTTCAGGTAGTTGTAGAGAGCAATAAGGTCTCCCCTCAGCCTCCTTTTCTCCAGGCTAAACATCCCCAGTTCCCTCAGCCGCTCCTCATAGGACTTGTGTTCCAGACCCTTCACCAGCCTCGTTGCCCTTCTTTGGACACGCTCCAGCACCTCAATGTCTTTCTTGTAGTGAGGGGCCCAAAACTGAACACAGTACTCGAGGTGCGGCCTCACCAGGGCCGAGTACAGGGGGACAATCACTTCCCTAGTCCTGCTGGCCACACTATTTCTGATACAGGCCAGGATGCCGTTGGCCTTCTTGGCCACCTGGGCACACTGCCAGCTCATATTCAGCCGGCTGTCCACCAACACCCCCAGGTCCTTTTCCGCCAGGCAGCTTTCCAGCCACTCCCCACCAAGCCTGTAGCGTTGCCTGGGGTTGTTGTGACCGAGGTGCAGGACCCGGCACTTGGCCTTGTTGAACCTCATACAATTGGCCTCGGCCCATCGATCCAGCCTGTCCAGGTCCCGCTGTAGCGCCTGCCTGCCCTCCAGCAGATCAACACTCCCTCCCAGCTTGGTGTCATCTGCAAACTTACTGAGGGTGCACTCGATCCCCTCGTCCAGATCATTGATAAAGATATTGAACAGAACTGGCCCCAGTACTGAGCCCTGGGGAACACCACTTGTGACCGGCCACCAACCGGATTTAACTCCATTCACCACAACTCTTTGGGCCCGGCCATCCAGCCAGTTTCCTACCCAGCGCAGAGTACGCCCATCCAAGCCATGGGTAGCCAGTTTCTCCATGAGGATACTGTGGGCTTTGCTTTCTCTTTCCCCTCCTGGGTAGTTACAGGAGCTTATAAGAATTTCAAATACCTTTGGGATGCTCGAACTGGCTTGCTACTCCTATCACTCGGAATGAATTTGTGTCAGATCTTGCTTAAGGTTTAAAATCGGTGCAGATACAGGCGTGGTGCGGCCACCCCAGCTCCCGCCATGGCCTCCACGGCCGCCCCAGCCCCTGTCCCAGCCCCTGCAGCCACGCCAGCTCCCGCCATGAGCACTGCGGCTGCCCCAGCCCCCGCGGCTGCGCCAGCTCCTGCCACGGCCACTGCGGCTGCCCCAGCTCCTGCCACGAGCACCTTGGCCACCCCAGCCCCCTCCTACAGCCCCTGCGGCCACACCAGCCCCCGTCACGGGTGCCGCAGCTGTCCCAGCCTCCACTACAGGTATCATGGCCGTCCCAGCCTCTGCTACGGGCACTGCGGCTGCTCCACCCCTTGCCACAGGGGTACCACAGCCGCCCCAGTCCCTGTCGCAGGCATTGCAGCCACCCCAGGCCCCACTATGGCCCCCACGGCCGCGCCAGCCACCTCCATGGGTATTGCGGCCGCCGCCCCACTCACTGCTACAGCCACCGCAGCCATCCCAACCCTTGTTATGGGCGTCGCAGCTGCTCCACTCCCCGCTATGGCCACTGCGGCTGCTCCACCCCCCGCTACGGGCATCGTGGCCACCCCAGCCCCCGCCATGGGTATCGCAGCTGCCCTAGCCCCAGCTATGAGCACCATGGCTACGCAAACCCCTGTGACAGGTACTGCAGATCCACCCGTGCAGTTATCAGTTGCCCCTATACAAAAGAAGAGAAGCACAAAGAAATCAGCTCGCGCCACGAAAGATGAGGATGAACCAGGGACATCACAAGAACAGGGAGAGGCAGAAGCAGAGATAATCACCCGACCCCTATCCCTGACTGAGCTGCCAGATATCCGAAAAAATTACAGCTGTAATCAAGGTGAGCAGCTTGTCACCTGGCTGCTCCAATGCTGGGACAACAGGGCCAGTAGCCTGGAACTAGAGGGCAGGGAAGCCAGGCAGCTGGGATCCTTGTCTAAGGAAGCAGCCATTGAAAGGGCAATTGGAAGAGAGCCAGAAGCCCGCAGTCTGTGGAGGAGACTCCTGTCAGGTGTGAGGGACAGGTATTTCTTTAAGGAAGATATTATATGCCACCCAAGCAAGTGGATCACCATGGAGGGAGGTATTCAGTTTCTGAGGGAATTAGCGGTGCGGGAGTTGATTTATCATGACCTAGATAACTCGCAGATACCTGTAGATCCAGACGAAATTGAATGTACCCGACCCATGTGGCGGAAGTTTGTACAGAGTGCACCATCATCGTATGCCAACTCATTGGCAACAATGGGTTGGAAAGATGATGAGGCATCACCAGTGTGTGCAGTGGCTAACCAACTCCAACAGTATGAAGACAATCTCTCTTCCTCTCTAAGGGCCCGCATCTTGGCTGTGGAAAGACTGGCTGAAAGATCTGAGAACCAGTACAAAAAACTGCGCCGGGAGATGCAGCAACTCGATGAGGATAGGTCCTCCTTCCCACCTATATGGACCAGTATACCTCAGCTATTAGGAGAAAATCTTCCCCTGCTCAAGAGAGACAGTACACGCGGCGAGGTACCCTGTGGTTTTACCTCTGTGACCATGGAGAGGACATGAGAAAGTGGGATGGAAAACCCACCTCAACCCTAGAGGCATCGGTATGTGAGTTGCAAGGGAAAATGATCACAAATAAGGGTTCAAGGAAAACTGCTGCTCCAGTCTCCAGTGGGCAGTTCCCCAGATGGGGTAGAAGGGCTTCTGATTCGTACTTACAAGAAGTGAGTAACAAGGATGAGATTCGACCCCATGTGTCCCACACGAACCCATTTGTTGACAGTGGGTATTATAATCAGAATTAGAGGGGCCCTGCCTCCAGCCAGGTGGAGGAGAGGGACAACCGAGTTTACTGGACTGTGTGGATTCGATGGCCTGGCACATCAGCCCCCCAGAAGTACAAGGCTCTAGTGGACACTGGTGCACAATATACTGTGCCATCAAGCTATAGAGGGGCAGAACCCATTTCTATTTCTGGAGTGACAGGGGGGACCCAAGAGTTAACTTTACTGGAGGCTGAAGTGAGCCTAACTGGGAACAAGTGGCAAAGGCACCCCATTGTGACTGGCCCGGATGCTCCGTGCATCCTTGGCATAGACTACCTCAGGAGAGGGTATTTCAAGGACCCAAAAGAATACTGGTGGACATTCAGTATAGCCGCTGTGGAGACAGAGGACATTAAACAGCTGTCCACCTTGCCTGGTCTTTCAGAGGATCCTTCCGTTGTGGGGTTGCTGAGAGTCAAAGAACAACAGGTACCAATCGTTACCACAATAGTGCACCAGCGGCAATATCGCACCAACCAAGACTCCCTGATCCCCCTCCACAAACTGATTCATCGACTGGAAAGCCAGGGAGTGATCAGCAAGACTCGCTCACCCTTTAATAGTCCTATATGGCCACTGCGGAAATCTAACGGAGAACGGAGATTAACAGTGGACTATCGTGGCCTGAATGAAGTTATGCCACCACTGAGTGCTGTCGTGCCAGACATGCTAGAACTTCAATATGAACTGGAGTCAAAGGCAGCCAAGTGGTATGCCACCATTGATATCGCTAATGTGTTTTTCTCAATCCCTTTGGCAGCAGAGTGCAGGCCACAATTTGCTTTCACTTGGAGGGGCATCCAGTACACCTGGAATCGACTGCCCCAGGGGTGGAAACACAGCCCCACCCTTTGCCATGGGCTGATCCAGACTGCACTGGAAAAGGGTGAAGCTCCAGAACACCTGCAATACATTGATGACATCTTTGTGTGGGGCAACACAGCAGAAGAGGGAGAAAATAATCCAAATCCTTCTGAGAGCCGGTTTTGCCATAAAACGAGGTAAGGTCAAAGGACCTGCACAGGAGATCCAGTTCCTAGGAATAAAATGGCAAGATGGACGTCATCAGGTCCCAATGGATGCAATCAACAAAATAGCAGCAATGTCTGCACCACCTAACAAAAAGAAAACCCAGGCATTGTGTGTTTCTGGAGAAGGCATATTCCAAATTACAGTTTCATTGTAAGCCCTCTCTATCAAGTGACCCGAAAGAAGAATGATTTCACATGGGGCCCTGAGCAACGACAAGCCTTTGAACAAGTTAAACAGGAGGTAGTTCATGCAGTAGCCCTTGGGCCAGTCCGGGGAGTAGGACAAGATGTTAAAAATATGCTCTACACCGCAGCCGGGGAGAATGGCCCTACCTGGAGCTTCCGGCAGAAAGCACCAGGGGAGACTCGAGGTCGACCCCTGGGGTTTTGGAGCCGGGGATACAGAGGATCCGAGGCCCACTACACTCCAACTGAAAAAGAGATCTTGGCAGCATATGAAGGAGTTCGAGCTGCTTCAGAAGTGATTGGTACTGAAGCACAGCTCCTCCTGGCACCCCGACTGCCAATGTTGTGCTGGATGTTCAAAGGGAGAGTCCCCTCTACACATCATGCCACCGATGCCACATGGAGTAAGTGGGTTGCACTGATCACACAACAAGCTCGAATAGGAAACCCCAGTCGCCCAGGAATCTTGGAAGTGATCACGGACTGGCCAGAAGGCAAAGATTTTGGAATGTCACCAGAGGAAGAAGTAACGCATGCTGAAGAGGCCCCACTGTATAATGAACTGCCAGAAAATGAGAAGGAATATGCCCTGTTCACTGATGGGTCTTGTCATACTGTAGGAAAACATCGAAGGTGGAAAGCTGCTGTATGGAGTCCTACACAAAGAGTAGCAGAAGCCACTGAAGGACAAGGTGAATCGAGTCAGTTTGCAGAGGTGAAAGCCATCCAGCATGCTTTAGATATTGCCCAAGGAGAAAAGTGGCCATTGTTCTACCTCTATATTGACTCATGGATGGTGGTGAGTGCCCTGTGGGGGTGGCTACAGCAATGGAAGCAGAGCAACTGGCAGCGCAGAGGCAAACCCATCTGGGCTGCCAAATTGTGGCAAGATATTGCTGCCCGGCTAGAGGAGCTGCTTATAAAAGTACGTCACGTAGCTGCTCATGTACCTAAGAGTCGAGCCACTGAGTAACATCAAAACAACCAGCAGGTGGATCAGGCTGCTAGGATTGAAGTGGCGCAGGTGGATTTGGACCTGCAACATAAGGGTGAATTATTCCTAGCTCGGTGGGCCCATGAGTTTTCCTTTTCTTTCCGATCCTCTTCCCCACCCCACTGGGGAGTGGGGGAGTGAGTGAGCGGCTGTGTGGTATTCGGTTACCATCTGGGGTTAAACCACGACATCCTTCTAAATGAACCTACACGCAGAACTTCTTGTGTGTTCTGGTGTATTCTGCTATCAACACGTGGGGTAAGCAGGTAACACCTGAAAGCAATACACAAATATGACTTTTCCACATTTACTTATCAACCTGTTTGCTCACCTGGCATGCGTTTCCAAGGTCTTAGATTGCGAGCTTCCCGAGTCTGGGACTGTTTCATGTTTCTCATTTGGCTGTGTATGTTATGGTCCGGAGTCCTGCTGGGGGTTCTTAAGCTCAGAGAAACAGACATAGAGATGAAGGGTGTAGCTGCCACTGCTGGCTGAGCTTTGTTGTCAGTGGAGTGTGTCATAATCCAAACCTGCAGTTTGAGCTCAAATGAGAACAATTCTCAAGGGAAAGAATAAAGTGCTGGTGTGCCTCCACATAGGGCCAGGCCCATGGACTGGACAACCACAAGTCCTCTACCAGGAGGACTTTCTTCACCTGTTCTGGGTGAGGACAGCACTTGGAGAGAGTGGGTCCTTAGGAAATATAGAGACTGTAAATACTTGGAGGAGACTAGATATTGGGACACAGTTTTTTATCTGGCATTTTGAATGCAGATATGACCAAGTCTGGTGCCTTTGACCTTTTTATTTGATGAGAAGAGATACCATGTATCCTAATCTGATGAATTTGTGTCCTCTCCTGGCAGGGAATTTGTCTACCTCACAAAAATCCCACTTGCTCAGAAGACAGGACAAGATGGATTATTTTCTTATGAAGTCCAGAGAATAACTTGGTGTTTCTATTCATTCACAGTTTTCTGACTTTTCCTTTGCCCTTTCTATCTGCTTTAGTCTCCATGCACTATTATTCTTGTTAAGGTGTGTTTTTTACTTCACAGGATTTTCTAACATGAGTGGTAAAACTCAGTTTCTGTGACTAAATTTAAGTCCATTAAGAAACAATTGGGCTTTATATATACAAAACCAAAGCTTGAGTCCATAATGATTAGAATCATGGAATCATAGAATCATTTAGGTTGGAAGAGACCTTTAAGATTCATTCACCCTTGTACACACCTCCAAATTAGAAGTGGAAACATGAAATACAGGGAGCAATTAGTTGATGACTAATGAAGACTAATGATTTTGCTCCTACAAGACGACAGTTTTAATGTCATCTTAGTTTCAGATAGACTTCACACACCTACGACTCGTCAGCTGAAGATTGCCATGGAATGAATTACATGTTGAAAATTAGTTGAGAGGTCTCTTGGAGATCCTGAAGTGCACATTCCTACTAAGGGTATTTGAGGTGAGCAGAGAAATAACCATTAAACCCTAATAAATCCAGTTCCAAAGAAAGTCTTCAAATGCTAAGGTTAAAACAACAGAAAGTTGTCTTTATGAACTTGCAGATAACCAGAAACAATGTAGAAAGGAGTGAACTGCCTTTATTCATCTCAAAAAAAAGGTTTAAAACAAGATTCTGACAATTATTTAAATGTCAGTGCCATTTACTAATTTGATTAAAACTTATATGGGAAGTGATCTCATTGCAAGTACCTGCACATTCTTCTGTGATTGACATTTCATGTGGGGGCCTGGAATGAGCAGAGGTTTGGGGAATGTAATCTCTTTCCCATCATATAAAGGAGTAAAAGTTTAGGGAGGGGTTAGGGGTAGCATACAAAGCTTGGGATTGCACTGCTATTTCCTATAACTTTTCATATGAACAAGATTTACTTCTTGTCATGGTCAGATCAGTGAAGCCACGATGTCAGCGTGCAGTACCTGCCCAAGAAGTAAGGCAATATTAAGGAGGTACTACCATGTGCTGGTTTTGGCTGGGATAGAGTTAATTTTCTTCATAGTAGCTGGTATGGGGCTATGTTTGGGATTTGTGCTGAAAACAGTGTTGATGATAATACAGGGATGTTTTAGTTATTGCTGAGCAGTGCTTACACAGAGTCAAGGCCTTTTCTGCTTCTCACACCACCCCACCAGCAAGTAGGCTGCGGGTGCACAAGAAGTTGGGAGGGGACACAGCTGGGACAGCTGACCCCAACTGACCAAAGGGATATTCCATACCATATGACATCATGCTCAGCATATAAACTGGGGGGGGAAGAAGAAGGAAGGGGGGGACATTCAGAGTTATGGCGTTTTGTCTTCCCAAGTAACCGTTACATGTGAAGGAGCCCTGCTTTCCTGGAGATGGCTGAATATCTGCCTGCCAATGGGAAGTAGTGAACAAATTCCTTGTTTTGCTTTGCTTGCATGAGTGGCTTTTGCTTTACCTATTAAACTGTCTTTATCTCAACCCACGAGTTTTCTCACTTTTACCCTTCCGATTCTCTCCCCCATCCCACTGTGAGGGGAGTGAGCAAGCGGCTGTGTGGTGCTTAGTTGCTGGCTGGGGTTAAACCATGATATACAAATAGGATATATGTTACAGATTTTATAGGATCTCAAGTACATTGGCAGCACCACCTTCTGAATGTTCATCACAAAAAGTGGAGCAATGGAAAGAGTTCAGGGAAATTCCACAAAAATTACCTTCCTGAGAATAAGAAGTGAAGAAACAGGAAGGACTAAAGGATTTCCAAGTAATGAGTACTGTAAAAATACATAGGAAATACAGGCTCAGTGACAGAGCAAACTGGTCACCTCACTGATCTCATGTATTATGTTTCTATTTTCTCTTCACATGGTAGCTAAGGTAAAGAAAAATCATAACGCATTGTATTAGAAGGGGAAAATGCTATTTTAAGGCCAGTTTGAGCCTTTAATCAATGAGGTTTCAGTTTTGCCCCAAAACAGAATGAAAAACTAACTGAAGAAACCTTGAAATCTTTGATGAAATTGAGTTCTTTTCTAGCCAGCCTTGCTACCCATAATCCCTGTGCCAGGAGCAGGCAAAATGCCATGAATGCAAGAATGGATTGCATCCAGGTGATCAGAGGACTGGGAGCACATAATGAATAGCTTGTCTGAGCCAAATGAAAAACAAGGGAGAGTTTTAATGAAAAGTCACCTGTATGTGCTCCTCCCCTCTTCCCTTTGATGTCTGGATGATGTGTTGCCATATTAGAGGTGCAGGCCAAGACAGGCTCTTTTTCACAGGCTTCAGCAGAATGCATCCAGGCCCCACTTCAGCTATCTCTTTCCTACAATAAAAAGCATAACAGCTAAAGTAGCCTGGTGCTTCTGGGACTGTACCACATCCCAGATCATTGCATGGGATGGACAGTTAGTTAGGAGAAACTCTGTAAACAGACCCAGGAGAAATATAGAACCACTGTCTGAGCATGCAGGGATGGGGTTAGGAAAGCCAAAGCCCACCTGGAGTTGAAACTGGTGAGGGAGGCGAAGGGCAACATGAAAGGCTTCTACAGGTACTTCAGCAGCAAAAGACAGACTAGGGAAAATATGGGCCCACTGCTGAATGGGGCAGGAGATCTGGAGGGAATGAACACAGAAAAGGCCGAGGTGCTCAAGGCCTTCTTCACCTTGGTCTTTATTGCTAAAACCAGCCCTGAGACCAGTGGGAAAGTCTAGAGCAAGGAAGACACCCTTGATGGAGAAGGATCAGGTTAGGGAACCCTTACACAAACTGGACATATACAAATCCATGGTGCCTGACAGGATGCACCCACAACTGCTGAGGGAGCTGGCTGATGTTATTGCAAGGCCACTCTTGCTTATCTCGGAAAGGTTATGGTGACTGGGAGAGGTTCCTGTGGGCTGGAAGAAAGCAGATGTCACTCCTGTCTTCAGGAAGGGCAGGAAGGAGGATCTGGGGAAATACAGGTCATTCAGTCTCACTTCTATCACTGGGAAAGTGATGCAGCAAATAATCCTGGAAACCATTTCCAGACATATGAAGGACAAGAAGGCAATTGGGAGGAGTCAGCATGGATTTATGAAGGGGAAATCTTGCCTGGCTAACCTGATAGTCTTCAACAATGAGATGATTGGCTTGGTGGATGAGGGGAGAACAGTGGATGTTGTTTACCTTGACTTTATTAAGGCCTTTGACACTTTCTCCCATAACATCCTCATAGAGAAGCTGAGAAAGTACAGGCTGAGTAAGTGGACAGGGAAGTGGACTGAAAAACTGGCTGAACTGCCAGGTTCAAAGGATTGTGCTCGGTAGTACAAAATCTATCTGAGGGCCAGTCAGTAGTGGAGTACTCCAGGGGTCAATACTTGGGCTAATACTGTTTAACATTTTCATTAATGACCTGGACGATTGGGCAGAGTGCACCCTCAGCAAGTTTACAGATGATACAAAGTTGGGAGGAGTGTTTGATGC
The DNA here is from genome assembly GCA_009819775.1 of Phoenicopterus ruber ruber. Classification (NCBI taxonomy): domain Eukaryota; kingdom Metazoa; phylum Chordata; class Aves; order Phoenicopteriformes; family Phoenicopteridae; genus Phoenicopterus; species Phoenicopterus ruber. Next base: position 9,414,468 of record CM020247.1, read on the forward strand.
ACCTGTAGAGGACCGATACTGGATGTGGTTTGTCTCGACATTGCCATCCTGCCACCACCCCACCCCCCCGGCGGCCAAAGGCGCGAAAAGAAAAGAAAACGGCGTGAAACAGGAGGCGGCTTTAAGGGGACAGCACGCCTGGCACGAGCCGCACATACGCGGTCTGCGCATGCGCAGGAGGGGGAGCCCCTATAAAAGGAAGCACGTGCGCGGTCTGGTGGGGCTTTTCCTTCCCTGCCTCCTGCCGTCCTCGTACCTCTCCCAGACCCCGGCCTTGACAAAGCTTACGGTGATTAAGGACCTCAGACGGAGTCAGCGGAACATCATTGGACTTGGAGTGGTGGTAGCTAGTTTCCTTCCTTTCTCCAACTCTCTCCCTCTAACTTTTCCCCTCTATCCCTCTCCTCTTCCCCGCTTTTCTCCCCTGTTTGTTAAAAATAAAATCAAAAGGTTGTATGACAGCTGACCGGTTTTGGTGTCTTAATCTCGTCCCTGGGATCGTAACGAAACCTCCCCGATATTGGATCGGGACAGCACCACATAGTTGTTCTGCCATTCTGAGGGCCTCAACAGACTAGAGAAATGAGCAGAGGGTAACCTCATGAAGTTCAACCAGGGAAATGCCAAGTCCTGCACCTGGAGACAAAAAAACCCATGCACCAATACAGACTGGGGGCCAACTGGCTGGAAAGCAGTTGGCAAAAAAGGACCTGGGAATCCTGGTGAATAACAAGCTGAACATGAGCCAGCAATAAGTGTTAGTGGCAAAGACAGCCAACAGCATCCTGGGATGCATTAGAAAGAGCGTTGCCAGCAGGTCGAGGGAGGTGATACTTCCCCTCTACTCAGAACTGGTGAGATACATCTGGAGTGCTGTGTCCAGTCCAGTACAAGAGACACAGACATACTGGAGTGTGTCCAGCAAAAGGCCACAAAGATGAATTAGGAATTGGAACATCTGACATACAAGAAGAGGCTGAGAGAGCTGAGACTGGTCAGCTGGGTGAAGAAAAGCCTCAGAAAAACTTATTGGTGTGTATAAATACTTGATGGGAGGGAGTAAAGAAGACAGAGCCAGGCTCTTACCAGCGGTATCCAGTGAAAGGACAAGAGGAAACGGGCAGAAACTGAAATATAAGACATTCCAGTTAAATATAAGAAAAAACTTTTTACTCTAAGGGTGATCAAACACAGGAAGAGCTAGTCCAAAGACGTTGTGGAGTCTTTATACTTGGAGATATTCAAACCTGACTGGACACGGTCCTGTGTTGACTCTTCTTTGAGCAGGGGAGTTGGACTAGATGATCTCCAGAGGTGCCTTCAGCCATTCTATGACTCTATAAAATGAGCTGAAAGCCTCTTGACTGTTGATAGATTCTGCTTCCCATTAAAATTGCTTAGCACCTTTGCATCTTCCACTGTTAAAAAAAAAAAGAGAGGAAAAGATTCTTCCTTGGACTGGATGCAGATCATCTTGATCCCAGAGGATGTGTGTGTGGGGCTCATCAGGAACATTAAGGGAGTTATTAATATTCAGTTTCAGTAGCTGAGAGCAAGTTTTGTTCATTTAGTCTTCCTGCTCTCTATTGTACTTCTTCAAATTCAGTGCCCTGGACTTTTGCAAAGAACAGAAGATTATTTTTTTTTTCTCTAAAACAGAATGTTTTTTTAATATTTCAGGTCCTATAATCTGGTGACCTATGTAACAGAAGTACTTTGATTCTATTATTAGAGTGGGCTGCACATGAGAGAGCTAAGTAGGAGATTATCTTAATTTTCCAAAGTGTGTCAATTTGGTGCTTTGGAACAGTGGAGCATTCTCAGAGCAGATGGTTAGGACTTCTTACTATGACCCCTTGTTTAAAGGCATAAAACAGTTCCAGCTTTAGAGCCATTAGACCTTATGGATATTTTAAATGCTATCATTTCAAAGGCAGCATGCAGTCTAGATACATTACCTATGACTGTAGTTTCTAAAAGTTCTTTTTTGGAAAAAAGAAGCCTTGCTGCAGGTGATGAAGTTATACCAGGGTAATACCAATACAAGAAAATACGGAACATTTTGCATTTCATTAACTAGTTTCCCAGCTGCCTAGTCTCCACCAAAGGATTTCTATTAAGTCAGTTGATAAATATCAGAATAATTCCAGAGCTTTAAAAAACTGAGAAGACACACCTGGCAACAAAACTCTCTAAATTTAAGAGACAGTTAAAGTTACAAACTGTTATTTTAAAATCTGCCTACTCCTACTTCAGTAATGCAGCTTTAGTGCCAAAAGAGAAGGATTAAAAAGTTAGATGTCTAAAAAAGACATGATTTAATAATCGTATGTAGAAGGAATAATGCAGACATATTCCTTTACCTCATCCAGACTCAGATTCCCAGTTTGGGTCTTGCTTTGACAAATAATTGACACATATTTAATGTAGCAATCTCTTTCTCCCTCTTTTTCCTAATTAGTTCTGTCTAACCATATTCAGGGTGCAGAAGTTTTCTCTAGACAAATCCAACCATTTCCAGTATTTTTCCAGTATTTCATCAGATTGGAGCTGATTGGCTTCTACCGAGGCTAGCTGCAGCTTTCTAATACTATATTATCTTAGAGAAACATCAGAATAAGTCCAGTTGAAAATAACTATTGATATGAAAGATAGGAGCTTACGTTTTGATACCGTTCATCTTCCACGTAGTGAAGTTTCAGAGGTGAGTGGTCTGTGCAGAGAATGTTTTCAGGATGGTCTAGTAATTAACAGAAACACATCCTTACATAAACCCTTGTTTCTCACAAGAGATTAAAGGTGTTCCCTCATAATGCAATCTCTGGAGAAAAATAACTAGAATCCCCGTTCAGCTCTCAATTAATACATCGCTAAGACATGAAGGTGTCAGAGGTGATATGTTCTAAATTAGCCTCCGAGGAGGGGGAGGGCAAATGAAGCTTTCTCAATGTATACATTTCAGCATTTAATTATTTACAGACCAGAATGACTGACTTCCCTGCCAGTTTCTCCTCTTTTTCTTGGTCTTCCCTCTCTCTCTGTGATATGATTAGAAAGTGAACTGCATTTTTTTAGATGACTGACACTATCTGAAGTTCCTTGCAGAAAGAAAGATGCTTGCCAAATGACAGTTAGGCAGTGCACATGGGATGTCACGTTATAAGTGGCCTCTCACTGACCTCCCAATTTGGCCACAGAGGGTTGAAGCTGCCTTTTGGCATTTGGGCATACTTGCCTCCCCTAGATGTGTAGGGAATGGCAGGAGGTGTGTAGGGAACGGCAGGAGGACCCATCCTGCGCACAAGCTGCTTCCTGCAGGAGTGGGTTGGAGGGTCTACCAGGCAGTGCCTGGTGAAGGCAGAGGCCAGGGAACCTGGCACCACAAAGGCTTTTGGTGCACTTTCAAGTACCTAATTTTCCAAGTGGGCAAGGAGGTTTCTGAGGAAGGGCACTTGGAGGTAGCGGGAGGCAGAGCAAGAGCAAGATACTTGGAGCAGAGCACTGCAAGGGGAAACCTGTGATGAGAGAGTCTTGTAAAAGCAAAATATCCATTTTTATCTTATTTACTGTTATGTAACTCTGGACCAGCTCTGCAGAAATCAGTAGATGTATTCTGGATTTAGACAGGAGTAAAGGAGATAACAATCTGACTCCAGCGCTTAAAAAGCTTTTTCTCAGAGTTGCTCAGGTCAGATTTCCTCCAGCTCTATACTGCCAGGATAAAATAGATTTTCAGATACATGCTGTTGAATATGAAATACATTTTTATTTAAAGCGTCTTTTAAATTAGAGTGTGTTCATTAAATAAAAGAAAGGCAAAATGTATGAGCCCATTGCTGAGTAAAGCAGGAAAGGGCTTCACAGTGAGATTTGATTGTTTACATTCAATGAAAGGAAAAGTCTGATTTGGAGTGCTCAGATTTAATCTTGGTGCAGATTAAAAGGTTGCTATTGTGTTCTTCTGGGCTGTTTGGAAAGGTGAACTGAGGCTTTCCTAGGACTGTACCATTGCAGCATATACATGAGATTTACATGCAATCACACCAGACAGTCACACAAAATTGCAGAGTCAAGGTTCTCTGGTATAAGCAATGTTAACGTTGTCTTTCAGGTTTTGGATTTCTACCTGCTGTTGTAAATCACCTCTGAACATGCCTTTTGGTGGGTTTGTCTGGTCATTTCCTGATGTTTCCTGTTTCTCCTGCCTGGCTGCAAAAGTCAGTTGTACTGTACCACAGATGTAGATTCATTTGGGGGGGGGGGGGGGGGATCTGCAACAGATAATTGCTAGCACACTTGCTACTTCTCCTCTGCAGTGCAATTAGACAGTGCTTGCAAACTTTAGCGGATGTCACTGGCAAAATGTCACCGGCAAAATTTTGGGTTTTTTGACCATGGGTCGGTCTACATGACACCAGGCCTGCTGACGACAGATGGGATAAACCTGTCTCAAAGGGGGAAAAGGATCTTTGCACAGGAGTTAGCAGGGCTCATTGAAAGAGCTCTAAACTAGATAGATTTGAAGGGGGAAGGGGATAAAACCAGGCTCACTAGTGATAAGCTTGGAGGCAGCATGTCAGTGTTTGAGGGTGGTGTGCTAGCAAGGTCCTTTGGCCTGCTCCAAGATGTGCTGAATGCACTGGAGCACATTTGAAATGTCCCTGTACTAATGCACGCAGTGCCCTAGCCATCTCAGTGGAGGTAGGAGAAGGAGATCCATGTGACAGAAAAGACACAAGGGTTGTTGAAGTGTTAGAAACTGCGGAAGCACTTGAAAACAGTCACATAGGAATTAGGGCTTCTCCCCCCAGAAAGGTGGCAGGATCATTAGCCCAGCTGAAGTGCATCCATACCAATGCACGCAGCATTGGCAGCAAACAGGAGGAGTTGGAAACCATTGTGCAGCTATGATGCAATTGCAATCACAGAAACATGGTGGGATGACTCACACAACTGGAGTGCTGCAGTGGACGGCTACAAACTCTTCAGAAGGGATAGGCAAGGAAGGAGAGGAGGTGGGGTAGCCCTGTATGTTAGGGAGTGTTTTGACTGTCTAGAGCTTGACGATGGTGATGATAGGGTTGAGTGTCTATGGGTAAGAATCAGGGGGAAGGCTAATAAGGCAGATGTCGTGGTGGGAGTCTGTTATAGACCACCCAACCAGGATGAGGAGGCAGATGAAGTATTCTACAGGCAGCTGGGAGAAGCCTCACGATCGCTAGCCCTTGTTCTCGTGGGGGACTTCAACTTGCCAGATGTCTGCTGGAAATACAATGCAGCAGAGAGGAAACAGTCCAGGAGGTTCCTGGAGTGTGTGGAAGATAACTTCCTCACACAGCTGGTGAGGGAGCCAATGAGGGAAGGTGCCATGCTAGACCTGTTGTTTGTGAACAGAGAAGGACTTGTGGGTGATGTGATGGTTGGAGGCTGTCTTGGGCATAGTGATCATGAAATGATTGAGTTTTGGATTCTCGGAGAAGTAAGGAGAGGAGTTAGCAGAACTGCCACCTTGGACTTCCAGAGGGCAGACTTTGGCCTGTTTAGGAGCCTGGTTGGCAGAGTCCCTTGGGAGGCAGTCCTGGAGGGCAAAGGAGTCCAGGAAGGCTGGACATTCTTCAAGAAGGAAATCTTAAAAGCGCAGGAGCAGGCTGTCCCCATGTGCCGAAAGACGAACCAGTGGGGAAGAAGATCGGCCTGGCTGAACAGAGAGCTTTGGCTGGAACTCAGGAAGAGCTTATGACCTTTGGAAGAAGGGTCAGGCAACTCAGGAGGACTACAAGGATGTTGTGAGGTTATGAAGGGAGAAAATTAGAAGGGCCAAAGCCAAACTAGAACTTAATCTAGCTACTGCCATAAAAGACAATAAAAAAAGTTTCTATAAATACATTTACGCATTCAGCAGTTGAGAAAGCAGCGAGTGGCAGGGTTATGGTGAATGTCCAACCCAACGTGACCTGAGAGGCAACATCGAAAAACACACCAGTCCGAACTAATATTAGCTGTACGGAGGAAATCTACACCTGCCACCAAAGAGAGGATCTAATCTAAGCATTTGAAGCTTGCAGTTCAAGACAGCATTCATCTAGTGCTCTGGTACCATTTGTTGTTTCTTTCATTTTAGCTCAGCTGTGATCTTCCTGGGATGGTGCGTGGGTCAGGTCTGCACAGCACTCGTGGCTTCCCTTGCACTTTGCATCCCATCAGGAGAGGTGTCCTGGTTTAGGCCGGGACAGAGCTAGTTTTGTTTTCAGCAGCTCCTGTGTTTTGGCTTTAGTGTGAGAACAACGGTGATAGCACACTGATGTTGCTGCTAAACAACCAAGGACATTTTGCAGTTTCCCAGGTTCTGCTAACGTGCAGGTGCAAAAACTTGGGAGGGGTAGAGACAGGATAGTTGATCCAAACTGGCCAAAGAGAGTATTCCATATCATAGATGTCATGCCCGGTATAAGTGAGGGTCGGTCGGTGGGCCACTAGGCTTTTAGACCCTTAACTTGCCTTAATCCTTAAGCTTCCCTTCGGGTTGCTTTTTGTTTCCCTATTTTTTCCTTTTTGTTTTTCGTTCATTCGGCTGTTGGTTCCCTCGCCTGCTCTCTCTGGAACTTGCTGTTCTGGGATAGCTGGGGGGGGATACCCCTGCTCGGGATGGGCTGTATCGGTCGTCGGGTGGTGAGAAATTGTGTATTGTTTGTTTTATATATTCTATTATCCTTATATATATTATTATTATCATTATTAATATATTTTTATATGTTTCCTTTGCTGTCCTGGTGAGCTGTTTTTATCTCAACCCACGAGTTTTCCTTTCTCTCCGATTCTCCTCCCCACCCCAGCGGGGAGAGGGGGAGTGAGCGAGCGGCTGCGTGGTATTGGGTTACAATTTGGGGTTAAACCACGACAAGAGGTCACATCAAATGAGACTTCACAAGGACAACAGAAGCACCAAGTGCCCAGGCTTGATTGCATCCAGCAGAGACACAGATGCAGGGCCAAGAGAAATTCTCCTGAGCACCTGCCAGTGGCTCAGGATGACAATGAAACCACTGAAGTGGGGAGGGAGGAGCCTCACAGCTGCTGGGCTGACTCAGTCTATAATGATCATTCCCTGCACTTTTATAACCTTGTCTGATCTTCAGCCCAGCTTCAATAAATTCTTCGCACATGTTTCATCCCAGCTATCTGTTTCTGCAGTGTTTTGGTTCTCTTTTCATGTATGCTGTGAATATATAAACACATCTCTCAGGCAGTTTTGCATCAAGTGAAACCAGAGAGAAAATAGATATTAAGCTTAATTGTTTGTTTAAAGGCTTTTCGCCAGACTCCCTTTGACACCCACTATGTGTTAAGTAGGAGGGCGGCTCCTTGTCTGTAGCTGAAATTGGCAGCTGATGCTCCACATGGCCTAAGATGCAGCAGCAAAAGTGTGATCTAAGTTAGTCAAGGGAAGCTAAAATGGAGGCAGAATTTTTTTTAGTTAATCCTAGATGGACAAATTCCTAATTCCCTTTGCTATCAAGGACTGATTCCTACAATGTCTCCATGGCATCTATGAATCTTTGTCTGCCTCTGACATTCCCAGCTGTGTCGACGTGGGAAGTTCCTGGGGAAAGTCCCTCCTTGTGCTTGTGCTTTGAACAGTCCCAGGTTGTGGACAATGTACATGCAAAAATAAAAACATGGCCAATTTTCCCTTTCATGCAGATTTAAATTTTTTCATACTCTCTCCCTTAGGATCACCCCTTATATATTTAATTTCAGTTGCAGGCATCAGGTTCATTGACTTCTGTAGGACATAAGCACGCACAGAGACATGTCTGGAGCAGACAAATGCCAAAGGCAGAACAGAGAAGTAGGTGGATTGTGGGTACGATCAGTTATGTCAAATTCTACTATCTTTTACTGAAATAGAGCCTCAATGTTTGGTATTTTTTTACCTTGTCTTCCTCTTTTTATTTTGTTCTAAAGGGCACCGTATAGATACATTTTACTCACATGCTTTGTTATATCCAAATATTTGCTGCTGTTAGCCACATTTCTCCCTTCCCATTGAGAGATAACACCCACTTCCATACTCTTCCTAAATCTGGAAACACCCACAGATGTTTGCTCTGTAAAACTACCCTCTGTTCCAACAGCAGAGTGCCTGTAGCTACATCGAGAATCAAATTAAAATAACCTAGGAAGGCCAACACATGTGGAAAGCACTGCAGAAGCAGGGAAATAATCCTCTGCAGAGATGCGAATGCTTTCGTTATGATGAAACAGATTCTGAGGCCAATTTATCCAAACACTGCTGTGCTTTAGAGTACTCAAAGAACAACAGTATTCAGTCAGTGACTTAAAAAAAAAAAAAAACCAAAACCAAACCCACAAAAAACCCCAGCAAATAAAAATACTCCAGGTTGCTCAAGGGATTGAAAAGGTGCACCTAAAGTCTCTGAAAAGACAGCCAGAGCCCTGGCTTCTCAGTGCATCTGAAATTCAAGGTCTACTTAAAGGTCAAAATACAAATGTAGACATCTAACAGTAGGCAAGAAAAACTGTACAGCAGTTATTAGGCCAGTGTAGTCATGGTGAATTGTTATTTGGCACAGGTCTGAACCAGAAGCCCCTGTCAATCCCCCACCCTTCCTATCACACTTGAGAGCCTCCATCTTCTTCCTCCCCAGTGCTGTGTTGGGTTGAGGCTGAAAGGGCTTTTCCTTCCTGAATGGGGTTTTGGTGTGACCAAGACAGCAGCAGTCTCAGGAGAGCAGGAGAACTCACCATCTTCTCACTAGTTGGAGCTGAAGTCTCACAAGGATTTCTCTGAGATTTTGGCATTATCAAAACTGAATCTAAGCCTTGAAATGATTCTGAGCCCAGAGTTCGGAGTCAGATGTGGGATAATCTACAGACAACAATCAACTGGAAACAAAAATGGCTCAAACTGTTCACTTACAATATGTATCACAGGAATGCCGCAAATATGAACTCTGGTCATTAGAAAGGGGCATTTCACTTCGAAGATAAACACAAGATGACACACAGGCTCTGAAGAATTCAGACATAGCTGCACATAATGAAAAGTGGTCGCAGAAACCAAAGTCTTGTTATCTGCTTTCTTAAAAATTCTGCATTTTTATACTCTGCTGTTCAATTTTTTACCTAATTTGTAAAATGGGGATAATGTTTATCTCTACATTATAATTATGATTTTATAACTAAAGTGCTTTGAGTTGCTTGGCAAGAAGATAAAATAACATAAAATAATGCTTTGCACATCTAAACTCTGACAGGCTCTGCAAACAAATGCAGGAGGAAACCAGGAGGAATTTACACAGTTTAGAACCTCTGCTTCACAGTGAAAGACAGTGAGCACGGGGATATTTGTGCAGAACTCCAATTAATATGCAATTTACAGAATTAACTAGAGGAATGCAAAGATCTCTCCTTTTGGTGAGTCATGTCTGAGTATTTTTACCTGGGGTATGATTGCTGTCACAATGTATGATTTGCAGTACACCTAGGTTTATGTTTTAGGGCTTTTACAATAGAAAAAATAAAGCTAGTGGTGTTTATATGGAATATAATTCTGGATGGAAATGCAATGTATTGGGTCATCTACCAAATATAGGAAACGTGTTATTCAACATGGTGACTCACACAATGAGTAATATAGTCTAAAGGGTATATTCTCCCCTGTGAACAGACATAACTCTCAATAATACTAATAAGCCCATAAATCTCAAAGAGCCTCATCTAGCTGAAAGTATCTGCAGCCTTGTGAAGACTGTGCAGGGCCACAGATGTCAGTTCCTCACCACCAGCACAGTCCTCCCAACCCCTGCTTGCCCTAGGAGAGCAGTGGTTCAGTGGCAAGCAGTTGCGGAGCTGCCCAAGAGCAGAGCCCATGCTAGAGCTTCCCTTGTATAACTGTACAGGAGGCTTGACATTGCTAGTTCCTGTACTCCGACTCCATAATTCTCCTTGAGGCTGTGACAGACACTGGGACGTCGACTGCCAAGCCAATTTGAAGATGATCTGTCTGCTTAAGAAATCTAGTCTGGTTGGTGTGGAGAGCTTCCAGCTCCTTGCCATATTTGAGGAGGAGGCACGTGTCTCTCATTGTCATTGCGGATGATGCTGGATAACAAGGAGTGACATTCTGGGACTATACCCGCCTCTTCAGACTTTGCTGGAGCTATCTTTTTGACCAAAACTTCTCGCTGAGGAAAGCAGAATTATATGTATGAACTAGGGAGCACCAAACTTCAGCAAGTTACTGATGGACCTACCTGGAACTGGGCTGGATGCTTGGGAGAGGGACAATTTGTGGTACATTTCATAAGGCAGGCAATGACTTCTGGAAAGGGGAATATTTTCCCTTTTGAAATAGAGAATAATTACAGCCCCACTTCTGGAGCGGTAAAAGACTACAAGCCAGTGTGCAGCCTCAGCTGATAGGTAGGAATCAAGCAAATCCTACAGTGTTGAGCTTTATACTCTCCCTGAGTTACAGGATACACTGATGTCATTTTCTTCTGGGCCAGAAGTGCTCAGAAATTATAGCACTTCTGTAAAAAACACAGTGATCTGATTTTAGCCAATTTCCAAGCAAAAGGAGGCATATGTGTTCATACCACCCCCATATACACACTTCTCTGGAGCTGCTTAACTCTCAGTCCAACCTCAGTAACCTTTGAACCAATCTTGACAAAACAGTGAATGTATCCAAAAAGCCCTGCAAGTTCTGTGAAATTAGATCTTTGGGTAGACAGGAGAAAGGTTTATTAGTGCCTCAACTGTGAGCTTTTATGAGATATCTGGATAGCTACATGAGAGAGGCATGCTCACTGCATCCATACTGACAAATAAAAGAGGTCTGTGAAGGGAGCTTAGCCTCTGGATACCTGCTCATCCACACAGCTTATTTCTTTGTTCACCCCTTAGCTTTGCCTTACATGGCCCCAACCGACTTTCTCCAATACAGCGCCCAGCCTTGACTTGGGAACTAGTTTGTCCAGGGGCTGTTCCTAGGAGGCAGCATGAATGAGCTCTTCTCACTAGGCTTGGTTCCTCCCAGTCTATGAGTCCTTCAACACCATCCCAAAGGCATTGCACCATCACTGTCTATACGCTTTACCCTAGGGCATGCAACACATATACTCAGTTTTATACTATAAAAAAAAAACACTTGTGTGAGTTGCAACAAGGTCTGACCTTTATTTTCAAACACTTAAAAAAAAACCCCACCACAACACACTAAGAATAATAATTGTTTCTTAGAGACCCTTTGACAAGTGCTATGCTAGCATGACAATTCTGCTCCAGAAATAGCCAGTGGTATAGAGTGAGTCACTTTGCTTTACTTGTCCCTCAGGACCAGGAATCAATCATTGGCTCCCTTTGTTCAGCAGTATAGACCCAGCCCCCATTAACTCTGTTGCTTGTGGGAGTCGTTGGTTTGTTTTTGTTTTTCAGAGGACCTTCATGTTACCACAAGGAAGTCACTCTACTGGTGGAGGAACCTCTTGCCAACCTTGGGCTCTCAGTATTGTTAGCAGCAGCTGGCCATTTTCGAGGTTTGCTGTCTGTGGAAAGAGCTAGAAGCTTCATTCTGAATGCTGAAATTAAGCCAATGCCGAAGGAGCCCCTCTGAACCCACGAAATTGTGCCAGAACCTGCTGGATGCCTTTCATCTCAACCCCACATTCAGAGTCAGCATCAACCCTTCCTGGGAGTCCCTGCCTCACACACAGTACAAATCATTTGATCAAATAAATGCAATGTTGGGCAATAATTGGACAGTTAATTGAAACCCTTTCCTACCTCTGGCCTCCCCAACACCTAGAGCCTGTTGAGAGGCATCTAGAGCCCACAGCACACTGCCACTCAGGAGCCTCCACTGAACTGGTGAAGCAGCTGCAGTGCCCCAGTGGGGATAACTGGACAGCTCTGAGGATAGCTTTTGTTCTGCGTGTTTTGGGGAGCAAACATGCCTGGGAAGGTGGGCTCTGGTGTTTGTTTTAACTTCCCAAGGAGTTAAGAGCCATTCCAGCATTACCCAGAACGTTGATTATAAACCCACAATTTTCTGTAATTGGGCCTCATTAATAAATTCCTCAAGCATTCCAAAAGGCAAAAGAGGTAAAACAAGAGCCACAGGGATCAGAGCAACAGGGAACTGAGGATACTCAACCGTGTTGTTAATTCCACTTAATCAGGTCAGAGAAGCTCTGTATTCAAAAGAAAATAACCATGACTCACAGAATAACACTGCCAGCAGGGAATGAGATTCTCTTCATTTATAGTAATATTTTCCCCAATTTTTGTCCTTTCTTTCATTCCAGTTTTGAGCAGGGAAAATGACCCTCCCTCAGGGCACCCTGAGCACCCTCCGTAGCCCTGGGCCTCAGTGCAGGCTGGAAGAGCTGTGCTGCCAGGGAAAGTCCAGCACGGGTCCCTCAGGGAAAGGCAGAATGAGAGTGGAGAAAGGGAGCAGAAAGCTTTTGAGAAAAAAAGTAGGGAAGAAAAGATTTGGTGGGAGAAGGCTTGCACAGGACCTGGAAGATGCTTGAAAATTTGAGAGCATAAGAGTCTGCAAGCAGCTGAAAAGCAAGGGAGGTTGTGAAGCAGTCAGAGCCACTGCTCAGGCTGCTCATAACCTCGTATCTGCACTTCTTCCCCTTCCTTCTCAAAAGGGAAGATGGAGTATGAAGGTACTGGGTACTGCAGTGTCATGTATGGCCTGAAGGTACACCTGAACATGCCTGTGTATAGCCTGATACCTGGGCTTATTTAGTTAACCAAGGATCATACACGCAAAGGTGGCTGCGTATCTGTGAGGGAAACTCCTTGGTCCCCTTAGCGCTTCTGTGTGTGATTCATCTAGTAAACACATCACAAGGAGTCATTAGGGCAGCCTGCAAGGGGGAAAATCCTCCCTCAAAACACACACCATCTCTTCTACAGCCAGCATGACTAAGGAAAATGTGCACTGCCACAGGCAACAGGTTTTTTTCTTTAGACATGCCACTCGAGGTTTTCCAGCATAAAAATCTTCCTTGCAGCAGGAAGGGGAAATAGATATTACAAATGAAAACAGCTCCAATCACCAACCCCTATTTCTTTCGCTTTCCCACTTGTAGACTTGCTCCCTTACTTGATATTTGGGAATCATCTAGTCTCAGCATCTATTTATTTTATTTTTATGAGTGTCCTTGAATGTAATGGAAGAATAAACATTTCAGTTTTCACAACCTTGTGGCTTTTCATGGAGCTTAGCTGCATCCACTGTGTTTACAAAACAGCATTGCGTCATCACGTTTGTTAATTTGATGTTTCTTGGCCTATCTGCATTTTTGGCTGCCAAGCTCCCACTTAAATGTAGAGTTTGTTATGTTTTGATAGGCCCCAAGAGGAATTTATTGATCAAAGTTTTAGAGTCAAACAGGACTGGCCAGTTTTATAGCTCACAGAATTACCAAGTTGTCAACAGTTGTAGACCACTGGTGGGAACTCTGTTGCAGCGAGGAGCCAGCCCTGCACGTCCCATCCTGAACCCACACCAGCCTCCTGGGGGTTGCACTCTGGCAGGGGAAATGCCAGCAGGCTGAAGCCCCTTACTCTTGCGCAGGTGTGTCTGTGCTGGGATTGGGAACAGAGCCATGATTGTGGTTGGGGTGGAAGTCCCTCTTCCCGATCTCCATCATGAGATGCAGAATCTTGGAGGGGTGATGACAATCCAGACCTAAATCCCTGAAAATCTGGTAGCAATGAATTAAGATAACACAATTTTCAACTCTGAGTAAGCAGGAAATATGAAGGTAGGACATACAGCACCTTAAAGTGGTGGGGAATCAGGGGATGGCTGCACTGGGATGAGGAGGAAGATTTGCTGGCCTGTGGTGGAAGGAGACTAGGTGGACCATGAATATGACTGGGAAAACTTGTCTGGAGATGCAGGAGGAGAGTATTTGGCTCAGTGCGCAGCTCAGCCAAGGTAAGCAAAGGAGTGTTTCCCTTCAACTGCCATTTATACACATATAAGGAAAAGCAAGCAAGCAGTCTTGTATGTACTGTAGCTTCTAGAGAGTTAATGGCTTACAGAGGAGTTAAGATGAAAATTACAGTAGTCAATATATGTTGCAAGATGTGGTGGGGGCAGGACTGATGAGAGGGAGAGAGCTGTGTGTTACCATTGTATAAGAGATACTGTGACCAGCAAGAATGGAGCTGTCAAGGGGTTTTGATTAAAAAATGTACCTACGGCTTCTTCTGCTCTGCCAGCAGCTGTGCCCTGTAAATAGTTTCACTCCTGTAAAGTAGAAAGCAAAACTGGAAGATCTCCACAGAATTTCAGCAGGTCCTTTACCTACAGCTAGGCACAATAACATGCCACCTGCACAACCTGGGAGTAATGACAGCTGCCTAAATGCATATTAAGGAGAAAATTGCTGCTTCTTTTAATCGCTAAGAAATTTACTGGCAAAGATACGCATTAATGCAGTGCCAAGATTGTGCACTTTGGAGTGCTAAGCTCAGCAAAACTTAAAACTTCTGAAAACCAGGACGCATGCTAAGCATCTTAGCTCTGTCCCCTTTGAACAATGCCCCAGCTTGCCCATTGCACACATCCTGCCTTTGCACCATCACCAAACTCCTGGGCCATGACCACAGAAGGCAAAGAGAGGAGAGCTGCACCTTGATGGGAGGTACCCACACCTGTCCTGTCCTCAAGCACTGAACTTACTTCCCTGAAACAACATCAAACCTATTGTATTTTATAACCCATCTCTCCTTATGAAAAAAAAAAAGACTGCTGTCCGAGACCATACTCTCAGTTAAATGTCTTTAACTCACAGATTTCTCTCATATCCCACCTTGCTCCTGATTCTCTCCATGGCAAGAAGACCTTCGTACATCACAAAGTGGTAAAATGATGTTGTTATACTTTCATCTTTCTCCTTTAATCACCCCCATGGTGGAGGCCTGGAGGAAGATTTGGTTCCTTTGCTCAGATCTGCCCAGCTACTCCACAACCATGGCTGCTGCTCAGGGCACCCCCAACATGCCACCAGCACTTACTCCATAAGCCCTTTGCTTCCTCCCTGCTCTGCTTTTAAAGAAAGATTTTAGAAGATTGAAAATAGAGAAAAGAAAGAGGGACTAGCTTTAGACTGTGAACTGGACATTATATTTATGTATACATGTGCCAGAAGCAGAAAAGGGATGGAGAAGGATAAGGATGGATCTCTCATGCCTTGACTCATGTGAATAGTCCCCCTAAAGTGAAGTTGATATCTGAGTTAAAGCATATCCACATGAAATGGGGTTTCAGCAGATACTGAGGGCTAAATATTTAGACTCAAACTGATGGTCAGATAGTACATGGTCTAGAAAGAGTGTCCGAAGACATACTGGAGAAGGGAAAATGCCTGCTGATATCTCTTGTGTGGAAATAGAGTCCCCGAGCGTGGGAAGCCTTGCACAGGACCTAAGCCCAGAGCTGCACTAGTCACACCAAATAGGAGAGGAAAAAAGAGGGACACAAACAGTGAAACCAGAGGAAAGTATGCAGTGTACCTTGATAAAGGGTGATTAAAGGAGCTCTGCTCTCCACAAGCTCTGACAGGTCCATGAGCTACTCCTGTTGTGCGAGACAGCATTTCCTCCCACTCTTCCCCAGACAGCACAGCTGAGGGCTGTTTTCCACCTGGGCCTTAAGTCACAGAGGAGGTTATTTAAATAAGGGGCAGGAAGGGAAGGCAGGAAGAAATGGGATTTCCTTCATTCTAAGCAAGCCTGACACCCTGGGCTGAGCCTGCCTTGAGCTAAGGACACAGCCTGCCAGCTAAACTGGCATATCTTCACCAGGAGCGTATGATCCTATACACACACACAGCCATTGTCAGTGAGCGGAGAGACAGTGGTGCCATTGAGCAACCCTGAGAGCAGTGTTAGCTGCCCAGCTCTTCCATCCTATCCTGTGAATGCACTATTGATGGCGATCACGGAGCCAAGGAACTTGCAGCCTGTCTCGTGCATAGAGGCACCAACTGTGGCTTTCCTGGGCCGTTACTGCTGGCACCAGCCATCCTCCCAGTGTAGCGGGAGGGAGAGGGGAAGAGGAGGGACTTTTGGACCAGGCTTGCCCCTGCATTGCAGTTACAGCTGAATTTTCCCTTGGGATTGTGAACCATGGCCACAGGCTTCCCAGGGGCTTCAGCACCCAGGTTTCAGCCTCCCTCTTGGCCACGCCAGGGTGGGTAAAGCTGCCTCCTGAAGCACGCAATGTAATTCTACATGGCAGAGAGGCTATTTATCTACCTTATTCACCATGCCTGGGAGGAAAGGGGGGCTGACAGTGGGCTTCATGTGGAGTGCTGCCATCTTGCCCAGCTCCTGGGCACGCATCACTGAAACAGCCCTGGGAGGCACAATGGGGCACAGCAGAGAAACCACGAGCAGCAGTGGTGGAAGGAGTGCCTGGCAGGAGCCCTGGGGATAGCAGAGGCCTTATGTCAGTGGACCCACACCTGAGCCTTTAAGATAATGAAGAAAACCTGGCTTTTCTAGGGACCTGGAGAGGACAGCGTGGAGTTTGTTGCAGCACAGGAAGCCACTGAAAATTGCTGCACCTGAAGTGGGGCTGGACTTTCTCTGCAAAGAGGGGAGATGTGTTTTAATCTATCTCACACAGCAGGTCTGAGTTTTCCCACTTAAAGACCATCTTCCTTTGGTTTAGAGATCTGGATAGACTAGAGAGCTGGGCAATCACCAACCATATGAAATTTAACAAGAGCAAGTGCCAAATTCTGCACCTGGGATGGGGCAATCCTGGTTATACATACAAACTGGGGGACGAGAGCCTGGAGAGCAGCCCTGCGGAAAGACATCTGGGTCTTTGGGTTGATGGCAAGTTGAATATGAGTCAACAGTGTGCCCTGGCAGCCAAAAGAGCTAACTGTGTCCTGGGGTGCATCAAGCACAGCATAGCTAGCCAGTCGAGGGAGATGATTGTCCCACTCTACGCTGCACTGGTGCGGCCCCACTTCGAGTACTGTGTGCACTTTTGGGCACCTCAATATAAGAAGGACCTCAAACTATTAGAGTGTGTCCAGAGGAGGGCGACCAAGATGGTGAAAGGCTTCGAGGGCAAGACTTATGAGGAGCAGATGAGGTCACTTGTCTTTTTCAGCTTGGAGAAGAAAAGGCTGAGAGGAGACCTCATTGCAGTCTACAACTTCCTTAAGAGGGCCAGTGGAGGAGGAGGTGCTGATCTCCTCTCTCTGGTGACCAGTGATAGGACATGAGGAAATGGAATGAAGCTGTGTCAGGGGAAGTTCAGATTGGACATTAGGAAAAGGTTCTTCACTGAGAGGGTGGTTGGTCACTGGAACAGGCTCCCCAGGGAAGTGGTCACGGCACCAAGCCTGTCAGAGTTGGAGTGTTTGGACGATGCTCTTAGTCATATCGTTTAGTTTTAGATAGTCCTGCAAGGAGCAGGGAGTCGGACTCTATGATCTTTATGGGTCCCTTCCAACTTGAGATATTCTATGATGCTATGATTCTAAAATGTAATATTCTGATAAAGCTAATGCAAGAGACTGAAAACCTGTGGTAGCTTTTGGTATGCTTGGTGGTGTGACAGCTATACCTCAAGGCTCTGGCCAATGCAGTATCCCATCGCATCTTGCTCTTTTCAACCCTTAGTACTGCCCAGACCAAAGTGTTGCTGAGATCTTTGATCTCAGAAATAACCAACAGCAGAGGAACCATCAGGGCGTAACTCAGCCCCTGGCTTGTGCTAACACAAAGCAGTGTGTCCTTATTCCACATTGTAATGGTCTGGTGTGATAGTGCACCCTTATGCTTTGGAGAAAAGGTTGTTCTTCCCAAACCTCTTGCAGCTTAGCCAGAAGAATAAGGAAATTTCATCTTTGTGATTCTTTTGCCACAATAGAAAAATGCAGGTTAGGCATAGCTAACAATCTCTCTCTTTCCTCTGTCTCTTTTCTATTAAAAAAAAAAAAAATATCATTGGTAGTTAACTAGGAACTACAGAATAACAGAAACTACAACCTAGAAATTTGTTCTTCTCATTCAAGCCAAGATTACTGATACATTATCTAGGAAAATACATAAAATCCGTAGTAAGTTATGTAAGGAGTCAGTTAAGACGTAGAACTCAAAGAATTAAAGAAATGTCCACAAAGCACAGGATTATCACTATATCTATTTGACAAATTTAGTGTTTGCTTTAATCTGCAAGCTCTTGGTGTATGTCTGCCTCTTAAAAATGCTTAGGGCCGCTGTGCCTTAAAATGAGAGGTGATGGTGAAAAGTGATGGAAAAATGATGGAAATGTTGTCTGGGTCAGAAGAAGGACAGTTTCTAAATCAAGTTCCTGCCTTATCTGCAGAGATTACGTCTCTTCTCAAGTGTTAAAAATATTTTCTCCCTCCTGGTTTTACACAGAGAGAGCGTTGATTGGATCTGCAGAGATGCAGTTCTTAGGCTCGATTCTTTCCCACCAGAGGTAGGTAGGTGCTACACCTGTCCCGTGCCTGCTCTGGGACTCTTGTGGAGGAGGATTGTAGTTTGCCAGCATATTTGAAACAGCTCTCCATGTCATTGGGAGTTCTCCCATAAAAGCATTCTGGCTTGTTAAAACATCCAAAATCAAATATGTGTCTGCCAGGTAGAGGATCGTCCCAGCTAAAGATGAAAAATGTCTTAGAGAGTCCATCCCCATGCTAAGGTAGGATATAGCTCTCAACAGATACACATCTCTGTTATGCTTCTTGATTTCTCTGCAGGATGCATACCAAAGGCTTTTATCATCAATCCAGAGAAGGTTCTACACAAGAGAAATTCCAAAACAGCATCAGGGAACAGTATGCTTTTTTCCTTCCCTCTCATTATTTCCTCACATTAAACAATTCATTGACTTTAAATGTGCTCGCCTTGGGCAAAGAAGCCTGGCAAATTTGAAGACCGTTTTATTATGTTAGGTGAGTTTACTTGCCAAGCATACTTTCCCAGGTTCTCTGAACATGCTACTCATCAGTCACTAACAAAGGCCCCATTCACACAAGAGCTACCAAACAGGTTTGCAACATGGTTCAGAACTGGCCCAGGGTAAGAGCTTTCAGAACCCTGCTCTGTCTGCTGCTATGGCATCCAAGGTCATCTACCATTAAGGAGGGTGCTTAAGTCTCAGTAAGAGGAGGACTCACCTAAAGGAAGGCTTAAATGGAATTGCAATGTCTTGGAACAAAATCCAAAAAGTCCCTATTCTCCCAAGGTATATCAAACTCTGCTCCTTCAGGTGTCGAGATCTGATACACATCGAGCAGTCCTTACTTCTGTGTGCAGCTGGTAGCTGTTCCCTCTCTAATTTAAAAGCTCCTGAAATAGGAGACACAGGTTCAGCTCCATTGTCAGCCCAGGGAGGTTTACTGGTTGTTTCCCATTTTCCCAGGTTGTGCCCCAAGCACCAGAGCATTGGAGGGCAGGAAGACATTATCCTGCTTTCTGGCTGAAGCTGGATCCAAGAGCTGAAAATAAGATTAAAAGTCCAAGAATTTATAGAAGAGAGAGGATGAGTCTGTAGTGGTTAGGAGATAAAGCTTAAATAAGGCTTTTCAGGGTGAAGAAGGAATTCAACCTGGGTCCAAGTACTGCTCTCTCAGCTATGGAGGTGAGCCCTTGTCGTGGTTTAACCCCAGCTGGCAGCTAAGCACCACATAGCTGCTCGCTCACTCCCCTCACAGTGGGATGGGGGAGAGAATCAGAAGGGTAAAAGTGAGAAAACTCGTGGGTTGAGATAAAGACAGTTTAATAGGTAAAGCAAAAGCCACTCACGCAAGCAAAGCAAAACAAGGAATTTGTTCACTACTTCCCATTGGCAGGCAGATGTTCAGCCATCTCCAGGAAAGCAGGGCTCCATCACGCGTAACGGTTACTTGGGAAGACAAAACACCATAACTCCAAACATCCCCCCTCTTCCTCCTTCTTTCCCCAGCTTTTGTTGCTGAGCATGATGTCATATGATATGGAATATCCCTTTGGTCAGTTGGGATCAGCTGACTTCTTGTGCACCTGCAGCCTACTTGCTGGTGGGGTGGTGTGAGAAGCAGAAAAGGCCTTGACTCTGTGTAAGCACTGCTCAGCAATAACGAAAACATCCCTGTATTATCATCAACACTGTTTTCAGCACAAATCCCAAACATAGCCCCATACCAGCTACTATGAAGAAAATTAACTCTATCCCAGCCAAAACCAGCACAGCCCTTTACCAGGAAAAGCCCTCAGTTTGTCCTCTAAGGTTTTGAGCCTATGCTGGGGCCCCCCACAGTGTTGCAGGAGGCAGAGTGCCTGCCAAGCAGCCACAAGGCTCTGCCTGAAAATACCCCCAAGGCAGGTAGTGGAGGAGTGCCACTGAGGCACACCTACACCTCTGCTCTTCCCCAGCAACTGATGGACGCACTCAGAGAAACTGTTTGAAGTTGAACTTGTTGGTAACCTGTGCCAAAGCAAAACCTTTTCCTCAGTTTTTGATCTTTATGGTCCAAGGAGGAATTGGGGCTGAAGTGCTTAGATCCGCGTTTGTCTGTAGCTGGCACAGTCCTGCGCAACTATGTAATAAGAGACTGCTGCTGAAGCACCCTAGCAGAGGTGATGTGGCTGCCAGGCAATGTCCTGGTAGGGCCTGGGAGCAGAGGCAGAGAAAAGCTGGAGAGAAGAAGGTAGCTGAACCCTCGCAAGGTGGTGAAGTCTCTCTTCCACTTTGCACAAGCGTAGAAATAGAACTGCCTGGAAACTTGACACCAGAATGTTGTTTGTGCCATGTGCTCTCTGTTACCTGGGGATAAAAGATCTGCTTTGTACTTCAAGTGGGGCAGAAGCCCCCCGTGGAGGCTGGATGGCATGTGGGACTGCTCCCAGGGCCAGAAGCACTGTGCTTGCAAGGAGCCTGAGCTAATGAACCTGCCTGGAAACAAGGGTAATGGGGAATGCAGAGCCTGACACGAGGGCAATAAGCCTTCACTGACTCTGTGCTAAGTCACAGGGATCTCTCTGCAACACATCACTCAGAAATCCTGCAGGTCCCATATTATCTTGTATTGCCATGAGTAGGAGAGTCCCAGCCATCAGCCTTCATAACAGAGTGCACACTTTTAATTAAATGCTGCTGGAAGAAATTTTGCCGAGTTTTCCTATGAAAACCAATTGGAATTTTTGGTGCTTTCTGCCCTGTGAAAGTCCAGTTTGACTGTTTGGAGGGTGTGGACTGTGTAATCTGCCCCTTCTGCACCCTCCTCCCTGTAACATGGACTGCATGGACCCACAATATATCCTTTTATCTGAATATAATGCATGGGGCAACGCGAGGTGGAGTTGCTGGTGGAAGAGGTCATGAAATTCCATTACACTAGCATTTTGAAAGGGAATACTATAAAAAAAAAAGCCCATGACATGGCTGCTGAGAAGGATTCTGCACTCTGTCAATGTCTTGGCATGGAGTTAGCGGGGACTATGGGACTGGACACAAGCGGAGAGTGGGCTTTTCTTGGCATTGGCCACAATGAATGTGGTTGTCCAAGGAAGTTTGTGGGGGAGGCTGAAGGGATAGAAAAAGACAGACATGTTAAAGGGAAATGTGTTCCTACATAATGAGACATTGTAACATATGTTAAAAAAAAAAAAAGAAAAAGAAAAAAGTCCAGGGCAGTGAAAGGATTTCCCCAGCAAGGAGGTTGAGCAGAACATAGTTTTGGCTTACCATTATGGGCCATTGTGTCTTTGTAGACACGGGGCTTTTACACTGGGACCAGCCTTTGTGTCAAATCTAGCTACAACGTCTGAGTTCTCCAAGCTGCCTCTCATCTGTGAATCGGCTTTGGTTTGTTTCTACCCATGCAGCTGCTATTTTTTATTTAGTCTAATTTTAGCATATGTACCAGCAGCTGCAAATGTAAATGGTCCCATTTGGTATCCAGCACATCTGGATGGAGAAGTGGCACATGTGAGGTATGTTGGGTTCCCCCTCTCTGCATAACTTAAAAAGTAGACAAGTAATAAACAGTTTCTGCAAAGTATGATATTAGGAGAAATTGTATTGCACAATTAATTTTTTTCTGAGAAATTCTGGACACAAATTGTAAAGTTCACACATAAATATTTCCTTGCAGAATTGGGAAACAAAGGACTTTTTGTCCCTGAGCTGCAACACCAGACCTGGAGACTGAAGTTTACTGGAAGCACAGAAATGGGACAGAAATGCAGTCTTCCTGCAATGAGTGGTATTTTCACATAATGGTGTGTTCGTTTCTGGGGAAAGGAAATGAACCATCTAGGAGGAAGAAAGGGACGATTCAAAAAAAATCAAAAGTAGAATTAAGAATACTTAATTTTTGGAAGAAAAGGTAGAGATATAGTAATAAACTGATGAAAAATAAAACTATATCAGCACGTACTGGTCTACAAGGTTCAAGACAGTTTTTAGGAAAAACATTGAACTGTCTGGGGGAATTGATATATCATTAGGATTTTGATATATTTGAGCCAGTTATGGTTTGTTTTCCCACTTACTATATTTCAACAATGCAAGTCTGTTTTTCAGCATGAAAACTGTTTGCCTTTATTTGAAGTTCACTACCACCAAATAGCATCCAGCCTTGGTAACAGCTTGAAGGACTTACCGAGTTACTGGTGCTGTAGTACTCATTCTAGGGAAGTACCGTAATTCCCTAACCCTATGCCAAGGAGTCCTTCAGTGTAATGAGATGAACCACACTGTGCCTTTTGACCAAGCCAGCCAGAGTCATACAGCTGCAGACCGGACTGTGAATGCAGACACAGACCTGAGTGATGTGGCCACATTGTTTGGTCTCTTCCAGTGAGGAATTAAGGGCTTGCTCTCACCTCGTGCTGCTGATGGTGCAGGGTCCTGCAGCTCCACACCTGCCTGCTGGCTCTCCCGTTCCCCTGCTCGTGGCCACTCCCAGCACCCGCCTCCTCCCGCAGCCTCCTCGGCCACCTCACGTGCAACGACCAGCGTGAGTTTTGCTCCCACCTGTGTCAGTATGCAGTTCGTGGCCTGCCAAGGTTTCACACACATCAGTTGAGTGCTACACCAAAACTGAGCCAAGAAAATTGAGACAAGAAGCTTCCATCCCTTCTTCAGATCACTGTACCTCCACCAGAAAAGGGAAAGCACTTCTATTCCCCTCGCTGATACAGCAGGCCAATCCTTCCCAGGCATGTTCTTTGCTGCTCTGGGCACGCTATGAAAGAAATTCAGAGGTGGATCATCTTTGCTCAGCCAAACTCAGATGTTTTAGTTGCTGAGCAAGCTCTCAGACTTGGGTTATTCTTTAACCAAAACAGAACAAAATGAGCAATGTAGGCTTATAATCTCAAGATTATGCAGCAAAAGGCTTAATGTTTGCTTATTTGGGGACATACTTTGAGGTCTTGTCTTCTCCCAAATATTTTTACATTTTCGAACCAGGGACTAAGCAGTGTGGGATGGCTATACAGATCCTCAGATCAGCCCTATCCTGACCTGGTAGTATTCTTCCCATCCTATTATGGTCCTGTGTATCAGCAGAGAGACCAAACTGGTTTCTGTTCATTTTTATCTATATGCCATGAGACAGACAAGTCGGGTGGGAGTTTGAGAATAATAATTATTAAAACATCAATATGATAAAATTATCTTATACCTGTTCTCCTTAGTGAACTTTGAAGTTTCATTTTGAGTATTTCAAACCAGCAATCTAGATGTGACCTCTCAGACTACTGGCGGTCTTTGCTCATTAATCTTACTGAATGAGAAGTGAAGATCTGTTACAGTCATTGAGTAAAGCCTAACATTGAGCCTTGCGAGGATGAACACTTCGCCTGGAAAAGACTGTGTCAGTTGAGGGAAGCAATGACAAAAATATTTGTTAGGTGAGTAGATAGGGAATTCAGTATCCTTGCCTGAGCACTGGGTTATACAACATTGTGTTTGGCCATCACTTTTGGTACTCTTACTGCCTGCCTCCTTGTTTTCAATCATGAACATGTTACACGCTCCACCTCCTTCTCCAAAATGTAACTGGTGCCAGAAGTAAACCAGATCAGCTCTGGTGATCCTCATGCACTTAAGCAGAAGGCTGACTTTTGCATGTAGTAGTTTTCCTTTTTGATTCAAGTTTCAACATCATTACAGGGTTCTCAATATCTGTCAATACCAGAACCACCATATTGAAAACAGAATAAGTACTGCCCTGAAAATCAGAACAGCAGAATCAGGCCTTTGGGTTTAAATTCTTCAGCTCTATCACCTTGTCTTGCACATCTGTCCTGGTTGCGGCTGGGATAGGGTTAATTTTTTGCCAGAAGCTGGCCAGGGTCTATTCTATACCATGTGACCATCACACTCACTATATGGAGGGGGACGACCGGAGGGGGGGATCACTGCTCTGGAACGGGCTGGGCATCGGGCTCCAGACGGGGAGCGTAAGTACACTCTGTTGGTGGTATTGTTGGGGTTTCTTGTTTGTTTTCTTTCCCTTTGTCGTCCGGTTAAACTGTTGTTGTTAACCCACAAGTTCTGCCTTTCTTTTTCCTGATTCTCTCCCCCATCCCGCTGGGAGGAGGCGGAGCGAGCGACCTCGTGGTGCTCAGCTTCCGGCTGGGCAAAACCACAGTCCCTTTTGGCGCCCAACGTGGGGCACAACAACAGCACTTTTGTATTAAGCATGCTATAGCTGTAGTAGTTATTAAGTGACAAGCTCCTGTACGGGTCAAAAAGTTCGTTCGCTGCACTGTTTATATTGCTTTACTTTTGGCAACATGTTAATACAAACAATGGTTATGTGCTTTGCCCTGGCATTGACGGCCTCACTGTGCTGGGAGAGCTATCTGGTGGAGAAGATGAGGGAATACATCTCCCTCTCCCTACCCAGGATTGATGTGGATAGGTTTATTAGGCAGGCTCCTGAGGACCTTGCTCACCCTTATGTGAACTGCTTGGTACTACTTATTAATACTGTTGGCATATTACGGGGTTTGTGGAATCTGATCTCATCCTGGTGGAAGAGAAGACAACTTTTGGGTGAGGCTATATTGAAATATGACCTGAGGCGGCCGGTCCCAGGGTGGCAGGGTGTGTGGAAGGACTTGGGCAGGTTCCTAGGGCGGTTATCACCTCCCATAGCCTGGGACTTCACACCTGAACAGGCAAGAAACACCGGCAAACTGAGGCGTCACCTGATGGAAGGGTGCCTTGCCTATCCCAATGAGAACCACCAGCTTCTAGCACTGTACTGGGGCCTGGCTTGTGCCTATCGAGCCACAGTTCAGCATTCTCAGAGGACTCTGGTTGAGGCAGGGACCCAAACTGCACCTGAGGACATCATGGTTGAGATGATAGGGACCCAAACAACAACAACTACAGTAATTGCCCCAGTAGTTAGTTAAAAAGAAACAATATGGACAAGGAAAACAACGGGTCCATATCCTCAATTAGTGAGGGAGGAGGAAGAAGAGGAAAGGTTTGATCAAGAAGCCAGTCCTTCGACAAAGACATTGGAGGAAGGAGTGAGAGAATTCAGACAGGAAGCAGAAACTACCCGGTCCCTGACCTCAGCAGAACTTGGAGACATGCGGAAAGATTACAGCCACCAGCCAGGTGAGTGGATTGCTGCCTGGCTGCTCCAATGCTGGGATAGCAGGGCCAACAGTCAGCAATTGGAAGGCAAGGAAGCCCAACAGCTGGGATCCCTTGCTAGGAACTGGGGAATTGGGAGAGGAATTGGAAAAGAGGCAGCAATTTGCAGTCTCTGGAGACGGCTCCTCTCAAGCGTGAGGGCAAGATATCCATTCAAGGAAGACCTTGTGAACTCCCCAGGAAAGTGGACCACTGCAGATGAAGGCATCCAGTACCTGAGAGAATTAGCAGTACTGGAAGTCATCTACAGGGATCTAGACAATGATCCAGAGGATGTCCTGTGCACACGGGCTTTGTGGAGAAAGGTGATTCAGAATGCCCCAGCGTCATATTCTAACAGCCTGGCAGCGATGTATTGCCCAGATATTGATACACCAACTGTGGAGAGAGTGTCGTCTTGGCTCCAAAACTTTGAAGAAAATCTCTGTCCCTCCTCATCCCTATGGGCCAGTGCCTTGGCTATCAGGGGTGCCCCAAGAAATCAGTCCTCTCCTGCCTCGGTCAGAGGGAAAGGGAGCCCCAGGCACACGCCGCGTGGAGCACTCTGGTTCTTCCTGCGTGACCGGGGGAGGACATGAGGAAGTGGGACAGGGAACCCACCTTTAAGCTGGAAGCCTGTGTACGCAAACTGAGAGGGAAGACAGCTATTAAGAAGGGGCCACCCAAGAAGGCTGTCAGCAGAGTTGCTGTAGAGACACACGAAGGCAATCAGCAATTTCCCAAACAGAGAAGAACTGAAATCACCTCCCTTGATCCTGGTGAGGGGCCTTCTGGTCTGTCACTGCAAGGGTGTCGTGGTTTAACCCCAAATTGTAACCCAATACCGCGCAGCCGCTCGCTCACTCCCCCTCTCCCCGCTGGGGTGGGGAGGAGAATTGGAGAGAAAGGAAAACTCGCGGGTTGAGATAAAAACAGTTCACCAGGACAGCAAAGGAAAAATATGAAAATATATTAATAATAATAATAATATATACAAGGATAATAGAATATATAAAACAAACGATACACAATTTCTCACCACCCGACGACCGATACAGCCCGTCGCAAGCAGCAGTCAGGGAGCAGGGGTATCCCCCCCACAGCTGTCCCAGAACAGCAAGTTCCAGGGAAAGCAGGCGAGGGAACAAACAGCCAAATGAATGAAAAAACAAAAAGGGAAAAATAGGAAAACAAAAAGCAACCCGAAGGGAAGCTTAAGGATTAAGGCAAGTTAAGGGTCTAAAAGCCTCAAAAGCCTAAAAGATCTAGTGGCCCCCCCACCGACCCTCGCTTATATCGGGCATGACGTCTATGGTATGGAATACTCTCTTTGGCCAGTTTGGATCAACTATCCTGTCTCTACCCCTCCCAAGTTTTTGCATCTGCATGTTAGCAAAACCTGGAAAACAGCAAAATGTCCTTGGTGGTTCAGCAGCAACCAGCAACATCAGTGTGCTATCACCGTTCTTCTCACACTAAAGCCAAAACACAGGAGCTGCTGAAAACAAAGCTAACTCCGTCCTGGCCTAAACCAGGACAGTATCCACCCCTTATTCCATACCATTTACGTTATGCTCAGGTCTCTCACTTT
Organism: Phoenicopterus ruber ruber; assembly: GCA_009819775.1. Taxonomy (NCBI): domain Eukaryota; kingdom Metazoa; phylum Chordata; class Aves; order Phoenicopteriformes; family Phoenicopteridae; genus Phoenicopterus; species Phoenicopterus ruber. The sequence continues at coordinate 9,441,749 of CM020247.1, forward strand.
CCAGTTAATCACTGCCACTTTATCTCTTTAATATATATACAGATACCATCCCCATAGTCTATGGACCATCCCTCCAAAATGTCTATTGAGTTCATTTAGTCCACGATCCTGGGTTCGATCTGTCTTAACAGTCTCTCAGGGCAGGAGAGATGGTGTGCGGTGTCGGATTGTTGCATGCTGCATCTGGAACTTACAGCTGGTGTATCTGGCACAGCTGGTGTAGCTTGTCCGCAGTCGGCAGGTCGAAGGTGTTGATCTCGACTGTGCGCCAGTTGTTGAAGTCAGTCCATCACTGCCACATTCTGCTTGGTTTCATCAGAGGTCGCTCTTCATTGAGTCGGGTGATTCTTGCTGTAATACCTTTGATATAGAACACAACTATAGAAATGATTATATACATGATTATATACAATATATACATAATATAAATGATTATATGCAGTATATTATAGCAATTAACATCATACAGTTCAGACTATTGGCTATTTTCACCTAAAATCAGATCTCCATGAGGTACACATCGGACTTCTCCATCCTCCTGCATTACCCACCAAGTGCATCCAGGCCCTTGAGCGAAAGCAATTCCACGGATGGGTTTGCCTTTGCCTGAGGCAGGAATAACCCAGACTGTCTTCCCCAGCATGTTTTTTACATGCACCACAGGAACTTTGTCTCCTTCTACAGTATGCAAAGGCTTTGACTGGGCAGGGCCAGCTCGATTGGTGGATCCTCTAGTGTTGACTAACCAGGTGGCTTTTGCTAAATGTGTATCCCAGTTTTTGTAGGTTCCACCACCCATTGCTTTCAGTGTAGTTTTCAGTAGTCCATTGTATCGTTCAATTTTCCCGGAGGCTGGTGCATGATAGGGGATGTGATACACCCACTCAATGCCATGCTCTTTGGCCCAGGTGTCTATGAGGTTGTTTCGGAAATGAGTCCCATTGTCTGACTCCATCCTTTCTGGGGTGCCATGTCACCATCAGACTTGCTTTTCAAGGCCCAGGATGGTGTTCCGGGCGGTGGTATGGGGCACGGGATATGTTTCCAGCCATCCGGTGGTTGCTTCCACCATTGTAAGCACATGGCGCTTGCCTTGGCAGGTTTGTGGGAGTGTGATATAGTCAATCTGCCAGGCCTCCCCATATTTATATTTCAGCCATCGTCCTCCATACCAGAGAGGCTTTAAACGCTTGGCTTGCTTGATTGCAGCACATGTTTCACACTCATGGATAACCTGTGCAATAGTGTCCATAGTTAAGTCCACCCCTCGATCACGAGCCCATCTGTATGTTGCGTCTCTTCCTTGGTGGCCTGAGGTGTCATGGGCCCACCGAGCTAGGAATAGTTCACCCTTACGTTGCCAGTCCAAGTGCACTTGAGACACTTCAATTTTAGCAGCCTGGTCCACCTGCTGGTTGTTGTGATGTTCCTCGGTGGCTTGACTCTTGGGTACATGAGCATCTACATGACGTACCTTTACAACAAGCTTCTCTACCCAGGCAGCAATATCTTGCCACAATGGGGCAGCCCAGATGGGTTTGCCTCTGCGCTGCCAGTTGCTCTGCTTCCATTGCTGTAACCACCCCCACAGGGCATTCGCCACCATCCAGGAGTCGGTGTAGAGGTAGAGCTTTGGCCACTTTTCTCACTCAGCAATATCTAAAGCCAGCTGGATGGCTTTCACCTCTGCAAACTGACTCCATTCACCTTGTCCTTCAGTGGCTTCTGCAACTCTTCGTGTAGGACTCCACACAGCAGCTTTCCATCTTCGATGTTTTCCTACAATACGACAGGATCCATCAGTGAACAGGGCATATTGCTTTTCATCTTCTGGCAGTTTATTATACGGTGGAGCCTCTTCAGCATGCGTTACTTCTTCCTCTGGTGACATTCCAAAATCTTTGCCTTCTGGCCACTCTGTGATCACTTCCAGGATTCCTGGGCGACTGGGATTTCCTATTCGAGCTTGTTGTGTGATCAGTGCAACCCACTTACTCCATGTGGCATCGGTGGCATGATGTGTAGAAGGGACTCTCCCCTGTTTAAAATGGCGCCATTGCCTACCACAATGGGCCGTTGTGATTAATGAGTGGACATCTCTAACATGCTTTGCAAAGGAAAGGCGCTGCATACTCTCAGTGCTAAGTATATTCATTTCTTAGAACAAAGCTGCTGTAAGAACGCAAAACTTGTGCCATGTACAGTAGACATTTCTGGCATAGCTTTTACTGAGGTTAATATAATATTCATAACTGCTAAAGGACTATTTGTTGAACAAAAGGATTTTGCTACTGGCATTTAGCTATAGAAAAGTTTTTCTGGTTTATGCCCACATAGTAGCATATAATTATAGTAATAAAGTCTAGTCCCTTGCTTGAAGTGACTGCTACCAGTATTATGAAATCATGGCAATGGTTGTAAAAATAAAAGAGGTCATAACCCCTACACACACACACACACACACTCTGTAGCTGATATCAAATAGCTTTGGTGGGAAAATGCAGACCTTTAAACTTTCTCTATCAAACTCAATGCATTCTGTATTTAACTTATCCTCTAAAACAGTTTGTTATAGGAATTTGAAAACTGCATATAACCATGGAAAAAGTCTGTACTTAATTAACTACTGAGTCCAGCTCAATTTAAGCAAAATAACAACCATTTCTTTGTGCTAACTATTTTTAATGATATGCGTTACATGCATCAGCCTGTCCTTATGCCAAGGCTATTCGAGTATCAACTCCTGCTTCACTGTTCTAGTTTTGGCAAAGAGAAATATCAGGAAACATCTGCATGGAGATGCTTTTTCACATCTACCAGGGCAAGAACATTTCTTTCTCAGGAACAAAGCCAATTATCTTAGAATTGCAGTGGCATCAAGCAGAATATGTTACAAGCTCCCTGGTGCCTTCTGGGAAAGCAGCGCAGGGAGCTGGAGGAGAGGCAAGAGCAGGTAGAAAAGGCTGCTGCCTGTATTCTTTGCAGATACTTTTCTAGGGACCTCTGCAGCAAATATCCCTTTCTCCCCTTTATAAATATACGCAGTAGAAAAGGTGTTAGGGAACTCATGTTAGTGACGCAAAAAGGAAAAGCAGAGCGAGGCATGACCTGAGCCTCCGTGTGTCGCAGCTAAACATAGAAGGTGGCACCTGCGTGCAGCGCCTGGGACAGAGCAAGACCAGCTCTGGCTGCTGAGCATCTCCAAATGCAAAGCTGCACACAGGGCTGTGTGTGTATATATATATAACAGGAAAAGTGGTGGTCATTAACTGGAAAGTGTAGGATCTGAGCGTGACGTAGATGGTATAGAATAAGGGGTGGATAATGTCCTGGTTGTGGCTGGGATAGGGTTAATTTTCGCCAGAAGCTGGTCGGGGTCTATTCTATACCATGTGACTGTCACGCTCACTATATAGAGGGGATGAGGAGGTGGGGGGGATCGCTGCTCAGGAGCGACCTGCGCTGGGAAGCACCGCTAAGTACACTTTGTTGGTGGTATTGCTGGGGTTTCTTGTTTGTTTGTTTTCTTTTCCTTTGTTGTCCGGGTAAACTGTTGTTGTTGTTAACCCACGAGTTTTTGCCTTTCTTTTTCCCGGTTCTCCCCCGCCCCTGTCCCACCGGGAGGGCGGGGGGTGAGCTAGCGACCTCGTGGCGCTCAGCTTCCGGCTGGGCTAAACCACGATATAGGGGTTGGAAGGGACGTCTGGAGATCATCTAGTCCAACCCTCCTGCCAGAGCAGGTTTACCTAGAACAGGTTCACTTAGAGCAGGTTACACAGGACTGCGTCCAGGCGGGTTTTGAACAGCTCCAGAGAAGGAGACTCCACAACCTCCCTGGGCAGCCTGTGCCAGTGCTATGTCACCCTCACAGTGAAGAAGTTTCTCCCTCATGTTCAGACGGAACTTCCTGTGTTCCAGTTTGTGCCCCTTGGCCCTTGTCCTGTCACTGGGCACCACTGAAAAGAGTCTGGCCCCATCCTCTTGACACCCTCCCTTGAGATATTGATAAGCATTGATAAGGTCCCCTCTCAGTCTCCTCTTCCCCAGGCTGAACATCCCCAGCTCCCTCAGCCTTGCCCCATAGGAGAGATGCTCCAGTCCCCTCATCATCTTCATAGCCCTCCACTGGACTCTCTCCAGTAGTTCCTCGTCTTTCTTGAACTGGGGAGCCCAGAACTGGACACAGTACTCCAGATGGGGCCCCACTAGGGCAGAGTAGAGGGGGAGGATAACCTCCCTCGACCTGCTAGCCACACTCTTCTTCATGCACCCCAGGATGCCGTTGGCCTTCCTGGCCGCAAGGGCACATTGCTGGCTCATGGTGAGTTTGTTATCTACCAGGACTCCCAGGTCCTTCTCCGCAGAGCTGCTTTCCAGGAGGTCAGCCCCTAACCTGTACCGGTGCATGGGGTTATTCCTCCCCAGGTGCAGGACCCTGCACTTGCCCTTGTTGAACTTCATGAGGTTCCTCTCCGCCCAACACTCTAGCCTGTCCAGGTCTCGCTGAATGGCAGCACAGCCTTCTGGTGTATCAGCCAGTCCTCCCAGTTTTGTGTCACCAGCAAACTTGCTGAGGGCACACTCTGTCCCTTCATCCAGGTCATTGATGAATAAATTGAACAAGACTGGCCCCAGTACCGACCCCTGGGGAACACCACTAGCCACAGGCCTCCAACTAGACCCCCTGCCACTGATCACCACCCTCTGAGCTCTGCCATTCAGCCAGTTCTCAATCCACCTCACCATCCACTCGTCTAGCCCACACTTCCTGAGCTTACCTATGAAGATGTTATGGGAGACAGTGTCAAACACCTTGCTGAAGTCCAGGTAGACAACATCCACTGCTCTCCCCTCATCCACCCAGCCAGTCATGCCATCATAGAAGGCTATCAGATTGGTCAAGCATGATTTCCCCTTGGTGAAGCCATGCTGACTACTCCTGATCACCTTCTTTTCCTCCACATGCTTAGACATGACCTCCAGAATGAGCTGTTCCATCTGCTTACCAGGGATGGAGGTGAGGCTGACTGGCCTGTAGTTTCCCGGGTCCTCCTTCTTGCCCTTCTTGAACACTGGAAAGACACTGGCTTTCCTCCAGTCCTCAGGCACCTCTCCCATTCTCCATGACTTTTCAAAGATGATGGAGAGTGGCTTCGCAATGCAATCTGCCAGCTCCCTCAGCAATCGTGGGTGCATCCCATCGGGGCCCATGGATTTGTGGGTGTCCAGTTTGCCTAAATGATCTCTAACCCAATCCTCCTCGACCAAGGGAAGGTCTTTCTTTCTCCAGACTTTCTCTCTTACCTCCAGGGTCTGGGATTCCTGAGGGCCAGCCTTAGTAGTAAAGACTGAAGAAAAGAAGGCATTCAGTAACTCTGCCTTCTCTATATCCTTCATCACCAGGGCACCCATCCCATTCAGCAGAGGGCCCACATTTTCCCTAGTCTTCCGTTTGCTACTGATGTATTTGAAGAAGCCCTTCTTATTGTCCTTGACGTCCCTTGCCAGATTAAATTCCAGGTGGACCTTAGCCTTCCTCATTGCACCCCTGCATACTCTGACAGCATTCCTGTATTCCTCTGTCATGGTTTAACCCCAAATTGTAACCCAATACCACGCAGCCACTCGCTCACGCCCCCTCTCCCTGCTGGGGTGGGGAGGAGAATTGGAGAGAAAGGAAAACTCGCGGGTTGAGATAAAAACAGTTCACCAGGACAGCAAAGGAAAAATATAACAATATATTCATAATGATAATAATGATATATATATATAAGGATAATAGAATATATAAAACAAACAATGCACAATTTCTCACCACCCGACGACCGATACAGCCCGTCCCGAGCAGCAGTCAGGGAGCCAGGGATATTCCCCCCCCCAGCTATCCCAGAACAGCAAGTTCCAGAGAGAGCAGGCGAGGGAACAAACAGCCGAACGAATGAATGAAAAAAAAAGGAAAAACAGGGAAACAAAAAGGAACCCAAAGGGAAGCTTAACAATTAAGGCAAGTTAAGGGTCTAAAAGCCTAGTGGCCCACCGGCTGACCCTCACTTATACTGGGCATGACGTCTATGGTATGGAATACTCTCTTTGGCCAGTTTGGATCAACTATTCTGTCTCTACCCCTCCCAAGTTTTTGCCCTTGCACATTAGCAAAACCTGGGAAACTGCAAAATGTCCTTGGTCGTTCAGCAGCAACCAGCAACATCAGTGTGCTATCACCATTCTTCACATACTAAATCCAAAACACAGTAGCTGCTGAAGACAAAACTAGCTCCGTCCTGGCCTAAACCAGGACATCCTCCCAAGTGGTCTGTCCCTTTTTCCACATTCCATGGACTTCCTTCTTCCGTTTGAGTTTTGCCAGTAGTTCCTTGCTCATCCACGCAGGTCTCCTGCCTCCCTTACCCAATTTCTTACTCCTGAGGATGCACCGCTCTTGAGCTTGGAGGAAGTGATGCTTGAACATTGACCAGCTTTCTTGGACCCCTCTACCTTCTAGAGCCTTAACCCATGGGATTCCTCCAAGCAGGCCCTTGAAGAGGGCAAAGTTAGCTCTCCTGAAGTCCAGGGTTGTAATCCTACTTAGTGTCCTGCTTCCTCCACGCAGGATCCTGAACTCCACCATCTTGTGGTCACTGCAGCCAAGGCTGTCCCCAACCTTCACAGCCCCAACCAGATCTTCTTTGTTTGTTAGTATGAGGTCCAGCAGCACCCCTCTCCTCGTTGGCTCCTCCACCACCTGCGTCAGAAAATTATCATCAGTGCTCTGCAGGAACCTCCTGGACTGTGCGTGCCTAGCTGTGTTGTCCCTCCAACAGATATCAGGGTGGCTGAAGTCCCCCATGAGAACCAGGGCCTGTGATCATGAGGCTACTTTCAGCTGTCCATAGAAGGCCTCATTGACTTCCTCTTCCTGATCAGGTGGCCTGGAGTAAACACCCACAACAATGTCACCCATATTAGCCTGTCCCTTAATCCTTACCCATAAGATCTCAACTTGTTCTTCATCCTCCCCTAGGTAGAGCTCGATACACTCCAGTTGCTCTCTCACATCATAGAGAGCAACTCCACCATCTCGCCTTGCTGGCCTGTCCTTCCTGAAAAGTACGTAGCCATCTATGACAGCATTCCAGTCATGCGAGCTGTCCCACCACATCTCTGTAATTGCAATGAGATCATGGCCCTGCGAGCGCACACAGATCTCTAGTTCTTCCTGTTTATTCCCCATGCTGCGTGCATTGGTGTACAGGCATTTCAGAGAGGTAGTTGAGTTTGCAGGTCTCCCTGGAGGGGTGCAGGAGGATCCATCATAGCCATACACACCCTTAGGGTGGTCGGCCTTCTGGTTCTCTTCTTGGGAGGCAGCTGAGGAACATTTGTCACTGCTCTGGTTGGCCTGGCTTATTCCCCAGTTGGATGTGATGGCATGAGCATTGCCACTTTGGACCCCTCCCCCCGAGCCCTTCAGTTTAAAGCCCACCTCACCAAGTTGGCCAGCCTGCTGCCAAAGATTCCCCTGCCCCTCTTAGACAGGTGGATCCCATCCCTCCTCAATAGGTTACAGTCGCCAAAGAATGTCCCATTGTCATAAAAGCCAAAACCCTCATGATGGCACCAGCCACGAAGCCAGGAGCTGATATGTATTATGCACTTATTTCTGGCTGCCCCCTTTCCTCCCACTGGTAGAATGGAGGAAAAGATAACTTGGGCACCAATATTTTTCACTTGCTCCCCCAGGGCTTTCAAGTTTTCCTTGATTTTGCCCAGGTTCCGGCTTGCGGTATCATTCGTGCCCACATGAAAGAGCAACAGCGGATAGTAGTCTGTGCTCTTGACAAGTTGTGGCATCCTCTCAGCAACATCTTGGACCTTAGCTCCCAGAAGGCAGCATACCTCACGTGCCTCCCTGTCAGGTCAGCAGATGCTCAGTGCTCCTTAAGAGAGTCACCCACTACAAGCACTCGTCATTTCTTTTTGTGGCATCTAACGTGTGCTGCTGGAGTAGTTTCTCTTTGCAGACCTTGCTCATGGGTGTCTGCAGCTGTTAAAGCTTCGTATCTGGTTTTGGTTGTGGTACCGGAGGGCAGGGACTGAAGCGGAGTCCTGCTTTTGTGGCTCACTAGGGTCCAAGATGTCTCATTCTCAGTGGTGTCTGGTGCAGGAGCGTGGTTATGAAACCACCTATCTATCTCCATCTCGGATCCTCTGATACTGTGCAGCCTTTTAACTGTTTCCTCCAACTCAGCCACCTGACGTAATAGATCATCAACCTGTGCACACCTTGTGCAGGAACTTACCTTTTCATCAGGAGAAGGGGGTGGGCACTCACTGCAACCTCCCACCTGTACCAAAGTCTCCTTCCTTACCAGTTCTGTCTGGCTGGATGCATCAGCCATCTCAGGGGCTTTCACCGTAGGAACACTGGTTTTAACTCTGAGGCAAGTGCCCACCATTGTGGCAGAGACCTAGAGCACTTCCCTGGGCTGTGGACCTACAAGCAGGTTGCAGGGCCCTTCCTGCACACACTGATACACCTCACCCTGTTTGTCCACCCTACTCGTTGGCGTTCCTTAGGGCCGTTTAAATCTCCCGCGGTTGCTCCTGGCAATGCCCAAGCCACCTCAGCCTCGCTCACGAGAGCTGCCGGCACCTGGCGGGTCTCTCTGCTCTTCCTCGGGTTTCTCTGGCTCTGGGACCCCCCCTGTTCACCTCAATCTAGCGCTCAGCTACAGAACTCACCATTGCTGCCGCTGCGTTCCTTGCTTCCAGAGACAACTAGACTTTTGGCTCACAGAATATTTTTTTTTCAGTGTTTTACAGCAACATTTTATTTTATTGCTTCTTACCTTATCTGCAGTCTATGGAGGCAACCAATAACCTGCAGAAGGAAATATTCCCCTTGTCTCTCTTGAGCATCATGCCAGTGACAGATAATCAGCAGGCAGAGAGGTAATCTGTTATTTGCCACTGAACTGCCTGGTGCAGGTGTATATCCTTTACTTCACCTGTCTTTCGCACTAAGTCTCTGGCTGAACCATCTCATTTTTCACAGATTCCCTGCACTTTGTAAAGAAGCCCAGAGATATAGAAGGGATCCATCATTTTACACTCCCATGCCAAATTCTGGCAGTGTATAAGCAGGTGCTCAGACATGCTGGAGATCCAGAAAAATCAAGGTAATTACAGAAGAAGATGGATAGTGGGTTTGACTCACTGCACTTCCATGGATGTGCTCATGCTTATTGCAGGAGCCAAATATTGCCCCAACAATACAGTGCACAGGATTTGGGGAGAGCAAAGGGGGAGGTTGGTGGGGGGCTAAATGTGTAGCACCCTGCCATTTCCCTTCCCTGGAAAACCCTCCACATTGTGAGGCTGAGGAGGTCATGGGTAGGGAACAAAGATACCCTGTCCTGCCTGGCAGTGCAGGCAGCTGCCCGTACGTGCCTCTGCCTTCTCCACCTTGCAGCCCAATGCCGAGGCCAGCTGGACCTGCCTGCGACAGAACTTGTCCACTGCAGTGGGGCTAGCTGGGGAGACTGAGCGGTTGGGGTGGCTGTATGATGTGCTGCAATCAGCCCTTACATCCTTCCTCCGACATTTTCCCATTGACTGTCCCAAACAGGGAAGTCAGATCTGACACATGGGTTGCAATCTTGTCTGGGCAGCAGGGGCTGCTTCACTGTCATCTTCAAAAGAAGATGAGCTACAGGTGCCTCGTCCACCACGTGTTCAGCTGCAGAGAGAAGAGTTACTCAGTCATCGTGGCTAGGGAGCCGCCTTCCCTCTGTCTCTACTTTCACTCAAAGTACACAACTGCTGGCATCATGCTGGTAGAGTTCCCTTTGCTCTCTCATCTCTTTTAGCCATGCAAACTTCTCTACTTGGTCATCTGCTATTGCAGCTGTAGGGCCTGATCCTGTCATATCTGGGGTCCTTTATGGCCCTCAAAATGCCTTTGCATTCAATAGGCAGCCCCAGGACTGGTCTTACTACCCCAGGTTTGGGCAAGTGAAGACAAAATGCATGGACGGGCTGCAGCCATAAGGTTCATCCCTGTTCCCATGGAAGACCATGACAAACTCCCATTGTTTCACTGGGAGCCGTTGCAGAGTGCTTCCAGTTCTCACAACAAATGGGTTTGTGTGGCAAGGTTTTAGTAGCGGGCAGGTGGGGGTTGCAGGGGTGGCTTCTGCGAGAAGATGCCAGAAGCTTCCCCTATGTCTGATGATAGAGTCAGTGCCAGCCGGCTCCAAGACGGATCCACCGCTGGCCAAGGCTGAGCCAATTGGCAATAGTGGTAGCACCTCTGTGATAACATATTTAAGAAGGGGAAAAAAAACTGCTGCACAACAGCAGCCAGAAGAGAGGAGCAAGAATATGTGAGAGAAGCAACTCTGCAGACACCAAGGTCAGCGAAGAAGGAGGGGGAGGAGATGCTCCAGGCGCCAGAGTAGAGATTCCCCTGCAGCCTGTGGTGAAGACCATGGTGAGGCAGGCTGTCCCCCTGCAGCCCATGGAGGTTAATGGTGAAGAAGATATCCACCCTGCAGCCCATGGAGGACCCCACGCTGGAGCAGGTGGATGCACTCAAAGGAGGCTGTGACCCCGTGGGAAGCCCAGGCTAGAGAGCAGGCTCCTGGCAGGACCTGTGGACCCTTGGAGAGAGAGGAGCCCACGCTGGAGCAGGTTTGCTGGCAGGACTTGTGACCCCGCGGGGGGACCCACGCTGGAGCGGTCCGTTCCTGAAGGACTGCACGCTGTGGAAGGGACCCATGCTGGAGCAGTTCGTGAAGAACTGTAGCCTGTGGGAAGGACTCACGTTGGAGAAGTTCGTGGAGGACTGTCTCCCATGGGAGGGACCCCACGCTGGAGGAGGGGAAGAGCGTGAGGAGTCCTCCCCCTGAGGAGGAAGGAGTGGCAGAAACAACACATGATGAACTGACCGCAACCCCCATTCCCCGTCCCCCTGTGTCGCTCAGGGGGAGGAGGTAGAGAAATCAGGAGTGAAGTTGAGCCCGGGAAGAAGGGAGGGGTGGGGGGAAGGTGTTTTCAAGATTTGGTTTCATTTCTCATTGTCCTACTCTGATTTTGATTGGCACTAAATTAAATTAATTTTTCCCCAAGTCAAGTCTGTGTTGCCCATGACAGGAATTGGTGAGTGATCTCCCTGTCCTCATTTTGACCCACGAACCTTTCATCATATTTTCTCTCCCCTGTCCAGTTGAGGAGGGGGAGTGACAGAGCAGCTTTGGTGGGCACCTGGCATCCAGCCAAGGTCAACCTACTACAGAGAGTTAAATTTCTTCATAGTAGCTTGTATGGGCTATGTTTTGGATTTGTGATGAAATCAGTGTTGATAACACAGAGACGGTTTAGTTATTCCTGAGTAGTGCTTACACAGTTTAACCTCAGCAAGCCAGGGCATTTCTTTAACCAGTAATAACTGGGGAAAATTAAAGCATGCTGGTGCATCAGTGAAATAATTTACCTTTTTTCTGCTGCTGGAACAAGAGTCCTCACGGATTCTCTGGTGACTCCTTTCCTGGAGCACCACAACGTCCCCTCCTGCAGTTTCAATAGTGTCCCTTTGGTTTGTCATGCTAGACCTGGGCTGCTGCATGGTTGCTTCGCCATCTGCAAGCTGGGCTGCCAGGAGGAGGGGGGCAGGCAGTGGGGCTCCCCGCAAGCTTTCCTCGTCCCGCACCAAACCCTGCCAGGAGGGAGAGGCATCACCAGGCCGGCAGGACCAGTGGGCCAGGGAGATCCTGGAGAGGGGCAGAGCTTGTGGGCTTGGGATAGTGTCACAACTCACCTCTCACATCCGTCCCTTGCTCATGGAGAACCTTCTCTCAGCTGATGAGCTCGGGCACAGTAAAGTGGACATCAAACTGGATGCCCTACTGGAAGCAGCATTTCTGTATTTGGGTTCTCTGTCTTAACCTCCCACCCCACGCTCCCATGGCAGTGGCCTTACAGCAGCCCAGCACGGCCCAGCAAACCACGTAGGACTGCCGTTCTGAGACTCACTCTTTGGGGTAAATTCACTTAAACCAGCACCTATCTGAGCACGCTTCAGCTCCTGTCTGTTTTTCTTCTGCAGAACTGAAGATCTGCAGGATAAGAACCCTTTCTGTTTGTGTGCTTGCATGGTGCCCCACCACGATGGGATTGAGTCTACAGAGGTTTCCCTAACACACTTGAGCAGACTGACCAAGAGAGCTCCCTGGTGAGCACGCAGGCAGCTGAAGTAAATCCTCTGTGCCATTGCTCCCCCCCTTTTTAGCTGCCTAATCAGGGCACAGCAGTAGCAAAGTCAGAATTGTTTAGTGCCTTTTGTCCAGCATGAAAGACACAGAGAAATACCCAGATATCCAGGGAGAAAAAAGTTGCCCTTGGGCACAGACTTTAGATACACAGCAATGAGACACAAGAGGGAGGACAACACATGACATTGCCTCTGGCCAAAATTTATTTCTCAGGGAAGTGTTCAGCAAAACAACAGCCATCACCACCACAGAGCTCTCTGGGTCGTCACAGGAGATGATTACACTTATTAGCCTTGAAGTTAAAATCAGGAAAAAAATGTTTGGACCGATTCTTGCTAGCAACTGAAAAGAGAGACTCATACTGCCCTATACCGTAAAAGTGCAGCTCACATTCAGTGGGAAAATGTGGATTTTATTTTCTTCAGTTACAGTGGTTAATCCTGTCAGCTCATTTTAATAATGCTTTTTATAAACCCTTTCTGATCCAGATGTGGTATGTTATTGTGTTCTTTTCAGGGATGCTGGGCATTTAGTCCGCATTTACAACACACTAATGATGCTCACATAAAAAGAAGGGATCCAAAAGCTATGGTCCAATAATTATTTCTAACATTTTCCAGCATCTTTTTCAAAATGCTTAAATTTGCTTTATCTCTACAGGATAAGGCTTGTCTGCATACCAGGTTTGAAAAAAGATAAAAGATCCTGGCTTGACCTGAGGTTGACCTTTCTGTACACAAGCTCCGCTATTGTAGAGGAACGGAAAGCAGCAATGCTTAGCAAAACCAAACCAAACAAGCCCCGAGAAGCAGGCGGGGGGGGCTGGAGCTGTCGCCCTGCAGAGAGGTGCAGCACAGAGTGCCAGCCCCTGCCTCTGTGTACTGCCCGCGCCCGGGCACTGGAGAGCCAAATCTCAGTGCAGACCTTGAAGAACATTTGTTAGCAATGAACCCCAACCGGCCACGTTCCTCCCCGACTTTGGAAAGCCTTGTGTCTAAAAGCAGATCCAAACAACTGTTCTGAAGAAAAATACTTTTTTTTTACTTTTTTTTTTTGCAAGTCAAATTTGCTGTAAGCCTCCTTGGTTTCATCATCCTGAGCAAGGCATGTTCAAAGCAGGCTGCAACTGCTCAGAGATTGATAAGGAATTTGGACTTGCAGTTACTTGCAGGAATTTGGATTATTACTCATCCTTTAAATCTGAGACATTTTATACCCATGCAACTCCTAATTACAGAAGCCGCATCAAATTTGTGATTCCCTGTAGATGTTTTTTAATGGGTCCTGTTATGTGATATGAGGATTTTTCACACAGACATAGGAATATACTTTTGGCTTCCTGGCCTAGTTCCCACATTTAAACTATCAGTGCTTTGACTTAGCTGCAGGAAGCTGCTGACCACGCTCCTGCTCTGCACATCTCTGCTGTTTAGCAGAGCAAATTGGGAAGTGATATTTCCCTTAAGACAAAATTTCCTCCAACTGAAAAACAAACCACTTCTTAAAGAACTGCTTTGTCAAAATTGGTCAGGTTTTTGTTGGAAAAATCTGAAAAGCAAGTCTCTGCATAAAAGCTTAGAGATGAGGGAGTCACAGCTTAGGTGGGTACTCTGCAGTAAGGACAGCTTCAGGGCTGACTTCAAGATGAGATTCATCTCCCTTCTTAAGTGCTGTGAGCCTGCCAGTAAGGCTGGAAGATGCCCTCTAGGGCACATGGGTCCAGCCGCGTTTCGCAGCCACCCAAGCTACCACCCCACCGGGCTGGTTTGCCCAGAGGGGCCAAGACATCCCCTGCACCACAGCAGGAAGATCAGGAGGGCACCTTGCTCCAGGGCACCCTGGGGCCACCCTTTCCCAGGGCTGTGCGAGTAGCTGGACAGTCTCACTGATTTTAATGCAATTGCTCATGAGTGACATGATCAGGATCAGGCCAGATAAGTCCCATTCCTACTGCTGGCTATATAAAGATCCCTGTGTCAAAACCAGTTTTCCTTACAATATTTAGTGCTTCCTTTCCCAGTTCTGGCCAGACCCCAGCCTCCCAAGGTACCTACAAATTACAGATGAAGAGGCTGAGAGGAAGAGAGGAACAACCCAACTCTCTCAGGGCTCACAAGAGCTGCAGCTCAGCTTGTGCTCCAGAGGAAAGGGGTGGTCTTACTGTATCAGAAATAGTGCAGCTGTCCAAGCCACTGAAATCTTAACATGCTGCATCAATTTATGTGCTTCCTGAATGAACTATATTTTACTTGTATCGGCCATCTGCTTTTCAGACTTGACATCATTGGCATCTCACTTACCCCTGGAGTTACTTCCCTGCACCCTCTCTTCGAGCAGACTCACCCTCCCGCATACAACAACAGGGCTGGTGGGAGCATGTCTGCCAGGACATGTGTGCCCAGGCACTGCTGGACCTGGTATATCCCCCAGTGCCTTGTCCCCAGCACATGCCCTCACTGTGCGCTGAGCTAGGAGCACCCTCCATGGGGCCACCCTGCCCCAGCCCCATGCCCTCCTCTGCCTCTCTGTGTCCCCTGAGCAAACCCAGCTTTGCCCAAGACATGGGCTGCAGAGCTTAGGAAGCAATGGGGTGTCTTGCAGGAGGAAGACGTCTGGATAAATGCAGACAGAAGCCTATTGAAAGCACAGGGACATTTCCCTTCACCTAAATAAATAAATCAAACTGATTTAAGCTGTGACAGGCAATTTCACACTTTAAAGTGGCCTCTGATTAGACTGTGTCATTGTGATTAGGCTCTATGTAAACCGTGGGTGATTTCACACTTGTATCACATTTAGTTCTTGCTAATATTTAGATCATGTGTAAGATTTTTATAAATGAGTACAAAAAACAATTATGCTGCTCATAAGGCAATAATTACAAACCAGGCAAGGGAAAGTCTAAGAAGTGCACTTGACAACAAGGCCATTAATGGGTATGTCGTGAATCAAATACTGTCAGAAAGGTGCATCAAAACCAGACTGAGGTATGTATAGTACACTGCTACAATACCAGTGGGAGCAAAGTTAGTCAGACCAACATTTCAGGTGCTTTATTAAGACCAAGTGAATAATGTAGAAATAACCATCAATAATTTAACCAGCAGTTCCCTGAAACACAGAGGGATTTAAATTATTAAACAAATGCTCTTTGACTAATTTATAGAGCTGGCTCTATAATGTGAAAAATTATTGCTCAAACAATTTGAGTGACAAATTATGGATATTATTTGACCACAGTTAAACAGTACACAAATGTGTCACTTGTTTCTTAGATAGATTTATGCCCAGTGCTGAAGCTCTGTGGGCATGTTCACAGCTGTCAAACACACATGCCTGCCCTGCACACCCCAATATGTGTACATGCCATCTCTGCATGGCATACAGTCTCCTGCTGCCATAAACACACTGAAAGTTGTCAAATCAGTCTAAACAGTGCTGATACTTATGCTTCTCTTTCCCTACATATTATATTGATCCATCTTATGCTAATCTTGCTATTAGCTGGTTGACACCAGTAAGAGGTGTGAACACAGCTATGTGGCAATTCCACAGTCTATTTATCCTGAATAAGGCATTCAGGTTTAGCTGTCGATGTCTGCTCCGACACTTCTGGGAAGGCAGGGTCCTGGGTGCAGGCAATCTGCCTGGGGTGAAGGGAGGTTTTATCAGGTTGCTCACTAGCATACTGGATTACCATCCTCCCTTACAGACATTTTAATTCTTCTTTGAAGTCTCTGCAATTACTTTGTCTGAACTGTAGTGTATGGCATTTTTTAATTTTGCCAAGCACAGGCTGCTTGCAATTGATGATACAGAAAGAAGGGAAGAAGATGATGGAAAGAAGGAAAAATGGCATGGTAAGATCACTGGAGCACAAACTAAGCTTTTGGATATGTGAAGAATATCCAGCATGATGAAGCACTCATCTCTTCATATGACTTTCAGATGTTTTTCCAATACAAACACTGATAGTCATAACAAAACAACACTAATTAATCAAGATAGCCAAGCTATTTCCTCCTTACTCATTTGTAAAAAGTCTGACATAGCTGTTTATACAGCACTCTGTAAAAAACACAGATGGCAAGAACGTGTTGAAAAGGCAGCACTTTCATGGCATTCACCTGGTTTGCTCTTGAATACACAGCATTTTTTATAAAACAGCAAACTGAGCAACATTGGAATCTACAAATTGTAAGAGACTCTTGCAAAAGAACTGACACTTAATCTTAATGTACATCTGCAATTATAAAGGTTGTGAGAAAGCTGCAAAATAAACCGCAACCCTGGAGAACCTGGTTCTGCACATCTACTCTCTTACGAACCAAGAGGAGTTGACAAAAAACTCTTTATATGAAGCTCAGAAAGCACTGAAAATTGAAAAAGAGACTCCTATGTTATTTGTGTATCTAAGCAATTTCCCAGAAAGGTTTCAAATTTTACAGTTAGCTTTTGTACTGAAAAGAAAAGAAAGATAGTAACCTTTACAGTGAGTGACAGCTCTGTGAAAACATAATACTGTGAGAAAACATATTATATTACATATTACATCATGAGGTGGTTTAATTAATTAGACAATATTAGTTTCTGTTGACATCAAGTATTCTTACTTTACCAAATCAAATTATAGACAGTTTCGCAATCAGAACATGTTTTTCACCAAAGGAAAAAATAGGCAATTATGTTTTAACACCATGGCCCCAATTCTTAGGTTGTATTAACCTGCATTCTGCAAGAGATTAGTGGAATGGATTTTACCTTGGATCTCCACCAGCCAGGACTTCCTCTGCATTCAGAGAATTATGGTTTCTTTATATTACAAGAAAAAACAAGCTGTGTCAGAGCTGCGAATTGGGTACTCCATCTTCATCAGCATAATTTGTTGGATAAATAATGTGGTCTGGCAGCTAGGGAAAGGCCTGGGAGATATGTCTCCTGGGTTATGTGCCCATTTTTGCTACCAGCATACTTTACAAACACTCAGCAATCCCATAACTTTCCTGTGCCTCTGTCTCCTGCTTTATGAATAAGGCCAATGATAACTTTACCTTTATAAGGAGTTTGGGGAGCAATGGGTAAAAGGTATATTATCTTCATCCTGTAGCTTATCATTGTTATCATTACTGAAAAAAATGGTTGCAATATATGCAGGAAGGAAACTATCTAAATAAAAGTTTTAGTAGATGATGTGTTCTGGATCACATGGCAGAGGAGGTTTTTCACAGTGACAATTCAATTGACATAAAATCATAGAAAACTAGAACTGGAAAGCATTTCAATTACTTGGCAGTGATAGGTTAACGGTTGGACTCGATGATCTTAAAGGTCTCTTCCAACCTAAACGATTCTATGATTCTATGATTCAATTACATTCCCATGCTATAAGGCTGTATCAAGCATAACCACACCATCCCAGACAGTATCTGTACAGGGACATGGACATAGGGATAGGGAAGACAGGATTGCCACAACGTTCCTAAGCAATCTATTCAGACACTAACTACCTCTGTAGTTAGAAGTTTTCCTCTTATCTAACTTTGCTGACATTTAATTAAGTTAATTAAATCTTATCCCACTCTTACTGAATTTGGCAAGCAATTCATTCTTGTCTTTTGTTCCAGGTATAGCTAATATGTCCCTTTTCAGTCCTCTTTTTTCTATTCAGAGTAAATCCAGCTCCTCACAAGCTGTGTTTTCTCTCATTGTTATCTCTGAGCTTCTTTGGACTTTCTCTTATTTGTTTACAACTTTAAGTGCTGAGTCCAAGTGTAGAAACTTCACTCCGTCTGAGAGGCCTCACCCAAGCAAATGCAGCAGTTACCTCCCATGATTTTCACATGATGCTCCTGCTAATATTTAATGGCATAACGTTTGCCATTTTTGCAACAGCCTCATACTCCACTATAACCCTGATGTCCTGTAGCAGGACCACTGCCTACCCATTTTGCATTTTACACTGACCTCTGCTTCCTAACTATAGTATGTCACACCTGTCTTTATTAAATGTCATTTGCTTATTTTTAGTCCTTTTCCCAGTCTAGAAAGGCCTTCTTTTTTTCTTTTCCTGTCCTCCAAAGTCCTGGTAATCTTTTTCAGCCAATTTTGTAGAGGTACCCTTTATTCCCTCATCAAAATTATAACTGAAAATACTGAACAGAGAGAGTACTTGAGTACAGACCACTGTAGGCATCAACAGAACATCAAATTATTGCTGGCACCTTTCTGAATACAACTTTTTCAGCTAATTATGAATCAAACATAATGCACATCATATGTCCTTAATTTGCTCATCATGAGGAAGAAAGTTATATTGGCATGAGACAGAGAACACAGAATAATAGTTCTTTAAAAGAAAGCCTATTGCAATGTTGAAAATAAGGATTATTTTAGTTATATTTTCATCATATTTTAACCTTAAAGAAAGACAGAAATAAACTGAGTTGAAGTTATCATCCATTACTGTTTATATACTTAATTGCAAAGCACTCGTACTGGGGCAGCCAGTACTTCCACAGCCACTAAATTTTTAACTTCATTTTCATGAATATGAGTATGTTCCGGTGAATTTTAAATATAATGTGTCACTGGATTCAGACTGGCCCCGATTCAGGGCTGGCTGTGTCTTTAATCATCTCTCTTGCTCTCTCCTGGGGCATTTAGGTGACTGGGCTCCTGTCTCCACCCCCTTATAGCAAAACCTAGTAGCTCATCCCTCACTCTCAGGGCAGCAGCCTCTCCCCTGCTGACTGCATTTGCCTCACAGGCTCAGCCTGACACAGCTGCCTTGCAAGACATCCCTTTGGGAGCATTGATGCCAAAACAGGCTTTTCATAATAGCATCATTAATTTCTATAGAGGTTACTGCAGCAAACAGCCCACACTCCCAGAGGGAGGAAAGGCTCCTCTAGTTCTGCATCCTGGGGGGCGATTTGGGTGCCCCATTCACCCAGCCTCAGAGACCTGCAGCAAGGAACTGTGCCAGCTCTTACAGACTGGCTCCAGCCTGCTCTGCACCCCTGTTCATGCCCCAGTTTTGCTGCCAAGCGACCTGCCCGCCTCAAGACTGGACATCAGGGCTGGGCAGGGAGCAAAATGCCTTCCACGTCCACGCCTCCCTTCAGCGCAGGGACTCGGGCTTATCTGACCCCACGTCAGCACGAACAGCGCAATTACCCTGGCATCTTCAGCAGCGGCAGGTGAAGCTTCACATTTGACAGTCATGTCAAAAATGGGAGTCTAAGTTAAACTTCCCAATACAGTCCCATTTCAAAAAACTTTGGTTGCCTTATTGCTCCCACTTGGGTACACTTTGCATTACAGAGCCACAGTCATACAGCATGGCAGTGTCGGAGCTGGAGACAACTGCTGGCACTGGGGCACATGCTCTACCAACTAACCTGGTTCATCCTCACAAGTGCAGGAATTATGTGGCTGTACAGAGAAACTTACACTGGTGACAGAGACACATGCAGAGAAAATCAGTTTGTCAGTACAGTCCTTTCCCCCTTGTAGTGCTGATGTGGTTTGTGCCAGGGTCTCCTCCAAAAATGTAGTCTGACAACAGTGCTGATGTTACATCCTTAATATGGTAACAAAGGAGAAAGATGCACCTAGAGAAAAACAATGGAGCAAGCTGGTTTTTGGATACCACACTAAGGCCAAATGCTGCCTAGCTTCTGCTGAAGACCTTCTGAACATTGCAGCTCAGTCAATAATGTCTTTTCAAATAGGCTTACTCCTTTGCAGGCAGTTGCCCAAGCCGACGCTTGGAGCAATCAATCCCAGCCCATGGAACCAGGTTTCTGCAGGCTGATTGCTCTTAGCCACAAGGTAAACTGCAACTGGCTCTGTGTCTGCATAAAAAGTGAGCACCCTACAGCACACATGGTAGAGACTCCCCTTGGCAAGGCAACTTCGGGACAGAGGAGTGGACAGGAGTGGCTGCTTTTCATAGCTGTCACGTGGAACTGCTGAAATCCTTGTGGGTTGGAGCCTGAGCCTCCCTGTACCACAGGGGTCTCCTACACTCATGCAGTATGTTAAGGCAAAGTCTGCTCTCAAAGACCCCATCCACTCTGCAGATGTTTTCTCTCAGATGCTGCTGCAGATCAAAGATCTCTCAGCGACCAGGGGAACGGCAAAACAGTGTTTTCAGGTGGCTTGCTAGTTGTGAATGTGCAAAATTTGCCTTTAGTACAAGAAAATCCCACATGCAAGCCAGCCATCCGACGGGGGAAGTGCCAGTCGGCAGATGCAAACATTTTGCCATATGCAAAGCCCACCATTAGGTTGCTCCAAAAACCTCTCTTTAACATGTTTTCTCCTCTAGCCCTATTGCTGTATAGAGCCTAACCAGGCTTGCTAGATATAACCCTGGGGGTTGCACACCAATGAATGAGGGATGGCGTGCCAGCAAGGTCCTTCGGTCTGCCATCTCAGACAAGGTAGGGGATGGAGATCCATGCAGCAGCAAAGACGCAAGGGTTATTGATGTGTTAGAAACCACGGAAACACCTGAGAATGGTCACATAGGAATTAGGGCTTCTCCCACCAGAAAGGTGGCAGGATCATTAGCCCAGCTGAAGTGCATCTACACAAATGCACACAGCATGGGCAACAAGCAGGAGGAGCTGGAAGCCATTGTGCAGGGGGAAACCTATGATATAGTTGCCATCACGGAAACATGGTGGGATGACTCACACAACTGGAGTGCTGCAATGGATGGCTATAAACTCTTCAGAAGGGATAGGCAAGGAAGGAGAGGCGGTGGGGTAGCCCTGTATGTTAGGGAGAGTCTTGACTGCCTAGAGCTTGAGGATGGTGACAAGAGGGTTGAGTGTCTATGGGTAGGAATCAGGGGGAAGGCCAACAAGGCAGATATCATGGTGGGAGATGGTTACAGACAACCCAACCAGGATGAGGAGGCAGATGAAGTATTCTACAGGCAGCTGGGAGAAGCCTCACGATCGCTAGCCCTTGTTCTCGTGGGGGACTTCAACTTGCCAGATGTCTGCTGGAAATACAATGCAGCAGGCAGGAAACAGTCCAGGAGGTTCCTGGAGTGTGTGGAAGATAACTTCCTCACACAGCTGGTGAGGGAGCCAATGAGGGAAGGTGCCCCACTGAACCTGTTGTTTGTGAACAGAAAAGGATCAATAGCCCAACAGAAGTGCATCTACACGAATGCACACAGCATGGGCAACAAACAGGAGGAGCTGGGAGCCATTGTGCAGTGGGAAAACTATGATAGAGTTGCAGTCACGGAAACATGGAGGGATGACTCGCATAACTGGAGTGCTGCAATGGATGGCTACAAACTATTCAGAAGGGATAGGCAAGGAAGGAGAGGTGGTGTGGTAGCCCTGTATAGAATAATAGAATCATAGAATCGTTCTGGTTGGAAGAGACCTTTAACATCATCAAGTCCAACCGTTAACCTAACACTGCCAAGTCCACCACTAAACCATGTCCCTAAGTGCCACATCTACACGTCTTCTAAATACCTCCAGGGATGGTGACTCAACCACTTCCCTGGGCAGCCTGTTCCAATGCCCGACAACCCTTTCAGTGAAGAAATTTTTCCGAATATCCAATCTAAACCTCCCCTGGTGCAACTTGAGGCCATTTCCTCTTGTCCTATCGCCTGTTACTTGGGAGAAGAGACCGACATCCACCTCGCTACAACCTCCTTTCAGGTAGTTGTAGAGAGCAATAAGGTCTCCCCTCAGCCTCCTTTTCTCCAGACTAAACAACCCCAGTTCCCTCAGCCACTCCTCATAGGACTGGTGCTCTAGACCCTTCACCAGCTTCGTTGCCCTTCTTTGGACACGCTCCAGCACCTCAGTGTCTTTCTTGTAGTGAGGAGACCAAAAGTGAACACAGTACTCGAGGTGCGGCCTCACCAGGGCCGAGTACAGGGGGACGATCACTTCCCTACTCCTGCTGGCCACACTATTTCTGATACAGGCCAGGATGCCTTTGGCCTTCTTGGCCACCTGGGCACACTGCTGGCTCATATTCAGCCGGCTGTCCACCAACACCCCCAGGTCCCTCTCCACTGGGCAGCTTTCCAGCCACTCCTCCCCAAGTCTGTAGCGTTGCCTGGGGTTGTTGTGACCCAAGTGCAGGACCTGGCACTTGGCCTTGTTGAACCTCATACAATTGGCCTCGGCCCATCGATCCAGCCTGTCCAGATCCCGCTGTAGAGCCTTCCTACCCTCAAGCAGATCAACACTCCCACCCAACTTGGTGTCGTCTGCAAACTTACTGAGGGTGCACTCGATACCCTTGTCCAGATCATTGATAAAGATGTTAAAGAGAACTGGCCCCAATACTGAGCCCTGGGGAACACCACTTGTGACCGGCCGCCAACCAGATTGAACTCCATTCACCACAACTCTTTGGGCCTGGCCATCCAGCCAGTTTCCTACCCAGCGCAGAGTATGCCCATCCAAGCCATGGGTAGCCAGTTTCTCCAGGAGGATGCTGTGGGAAATGGTGTCAAAGGCTTTACTAAAGTCCAGGTACACAACGTCCACAGCCTTTCCCTCATCCACTAGGCGGGTCACCTTGTCATAGAAGGAGATCAGGTTGGTCAAGCAGGACCTGCCTTTCATAAACCCATGCTGACTGGGCCCGATCACCCGGTTGTCCCGTATGTGCCGCATGATGGCACTCAAGATGATCTGCTCCATAACTTTCCCTGGCACCGAGGTCAGACTGACAGGCCTGTAGTTCCCCGAATCCTCCTTCTGGCCCTTCTTGTAGACATCACATTTGCTAACCTCCAGTCAACTGGGACCTCCCCAGTTAGCCAGGACTGCTGAGAAATGATGGAGAGTGGCTTGGTGAGCACTTCTGCCAGCTCCCTCAGTACCCTTGGGTGGATCCCATCCGGCCCCATAGACTTGTGCGTGTCTAAGTGTTGTAGCAGGTCACTGACCTTTTCCCCTTGGATTATGGGGGCTTCATTCTGCTCCCCGTCCCTGTCTTCCAGCTCAGGGGGCTGGGTGCCCAGAGAACAACTGGTCTTACTATTAAAGACTGAGGCAAAGAAAGCATTAAGTACCTTTCCCTCATCCTTTGTCACTATGTTTCCCCCTGCATCCAATAAAGGAGGGAGATTCTCCTTAGCCCTCCTTTTGTTGCTAATCTATTTATAGAAGCTTTTTTTGTTGTCTTTTACGGCAGTAGCCAGACTAAGTTCTAATTGGGCTTTGGCCCTTCTAATTTTCTCCCTGCATAACCTCACAACATCCTTGTAGTCCTCCTGAGTGGCCTGCCCCTTCCTCCAAAGGTGGTAGACTCTCCTTTTTTTCCTGAGTTCTAGCCAAAGCTCTCTGTTCAGCCAGGCCAGTCTTCTTCCCTGCTGGCTCGTCTTTCGGCTCATGGGGACGGCCTGCTCCTGTGCCTTTAAGACTTCCCTCTTGAAGAATGTCCAGCCTTCCTGGACTCCTTTGCCCTTCAGGACTGCCTCCCAAGGGACTCTGCCAACCAGACTCCTAAACAGGCCAAAGTCTGCCCTCTGGAAGTCCAAGGTGGCAATTCTGGTGACCCTCCTCCTTACTTCTCCAAGAATCGAAAACTCAGTCGTTTCGTGATCACTATGCCCAAGACGACCTCCAACCATCACATCACCCACAAGACCTTCTCTGTTCACAAACAACAGGTTCAGTGGGGCACCTTCCCTCATTGGCTCCCTCACTAGCTGTGTGAGGAAGTTATCTTCCCCACACTCCAGGAACCTCCTGGACTGTTTCCTGCCTGCTGCATTGTATTTCCAGCAGACATCTGGCAAGTTGAAGTCCCCCACGAGAACAAGGGCGAGCGATCGTGAGGCTTCTCCCAGCTGCCTGTAGAATACTTCATCTGCCTCCTCATCCTGGTTGGGTTGTTTGTAACCGTCTCCCACCATGATATCTGCCTTGTTGGCCTTCCCCCTGATTCTTACCCATAGACACTCAACCCTCTTGTCACCATCCTCAAGCTCTAGGCAGTCAAGACTCTCCCTAACATACAGGGCTACCCCACCGCCTCTCCTTCCTTGCCTATCCCTTCTGAAGAGTTTATAGCCATCCATTGCAGCACTCCAGTTGTGTGAGTCATCCCACCATGTGTCCGTGATGGCAACTATATCATAGGTTTCCCCCTGCACAATGGCTTCCAGCTCCTCCTGTTTGTTGCCCATGCTCGATGCATTTGTGTAGATGCACTTCAGCTGGGCTAATGATCCTGTTGCCTTTCTGGTGGGAGAAGCCCTAATTCCTATGTGACCATTCTCAGGTGTTTCCGTGGTTTCTAACACATCAATAACCCTTGCGTCTTTGCTGCTGCATGGATCTCCATCCCCTACCTTGTCTGAGATGGCAGACCGAAGGACCTTGCTGGCACGCCATCCCTCATACACTGGCATGCCACCCCCAGGGTTATCTCTAGCGAGCCTGGTTTTATCCCTTTCCCCCTTCAAATCTAGTTTAAAGCCCTTTCAATGAGCCCTGCTAACTCCTGTGCTAGGATCCTTTTCCCCCTTTGGGTCAGGTGCACCCCATCTGTCGCCAGCAGGCCTGGTGTCATGTGAACTGACCCACGGTTGAAGAACCCAAAGTCCTGCTGGTGACACCAGGCTCGGAACCAGGTGTTGATCTGCTGGCTCTTCCTGTTTCTTCCCTCATCATTCCCCAGAACTGGAGGGATAGAGGAGAACACTACTTGTGCTCCTGATCCCTTAACCAGTCGCCCCAAGGCCCTGAAGTCTCTCTTGATTGTCCTGGGACTTCTTGTTGCCACCTCGTTGCTGCCTACCTGAAAAATCAACAGGGGATAGTAATCTGAGGGCCGTACTAAGGTAGGAAGCTTTCTCTTCACATCCTTGACCCGGGCCCCAGGGAGGCAGCAGACTTCCCTAAGCAGTGGGTCCGGTCTGCATATGGGCCCTTCTGTTCCTTTCAGAAGGGAGTCTCCTATGACAGCGACCCATCTCTTTTTTTCTTTTACGGGGGCGGATTTGATGCAGGACATAGGCCAACTTATCCTCGGCAGCACCTCCAAGCTAGCTGAACCATCGTCCTTGTCCTTGTTCGGTTCCACTTGCAGAGCCTCATACCTATTGTGCAAGGGCACCTGGGGAGGTGGGGTAGGCACTGAGGAGATACGCCTGCCGCGCCAGGGAGGAACTAGTTGCCATTGTCCCCTGTCCCTTAAGTCACTGTGTTCAGCCATGTGGGGAGAGGATCGGGATAGGGAGTCCTCTGCAACATGCACCCTGGCTGCCTGTTGCACCTGTCTCAGGGAAGGTAGGGTGCAATTCCAATAGTCGATCTCCCTCTTGCACTCCCTGATACTCCTCAACCTGCTCACCTCCTGCCAGAGCTCTGTCACCAGGTAGAGGAGTTCCTCTACCTGGGTACACCTCCCACAGGGATGCTCGCTGCTGCCATCCAATACTGGCATAAGAGTAGGGCTCACCCTGCAGCCTGACACCTGGGTGGCAGCATGTTCCCACAGCAGCTCGGTCTGGGAAGCTGCGTCAGTCTTGGTAGGTGCAAGGCTTAGAGCATCCATGGCTTTCTGCTGGGTGGACACCATTGCTCCCTGGTCAAGCTGGCAGAGCTTCAACGCCCTTCCTGCACGCCCTCCCTGCACGAACTGCCACGCAAACTGCTGCACCACACCCTTGCTGACGTGCCATGCCCTGTTTGCCCGCCCTGGTCACTGGCACTCTCTAAGGGCTTTTTTTATACGTGGTGGGGGCTTGGCCACTGCTGCTCCTGGACCCGCCCAGGTCTCATCAGCTGCTGTCGTGTGAGCTGCCAGCTCCTGGCAGGTCTCTCGGCTCCCCCTGAGGTTCCCCCACTTCAGGAAACGCCCCTGAGCACTGCGCTAGGGTGCTCCGCAGCTGCTCGTATGTTAGGGAGAGTCTTGACTGTCTAGAGCTTGAGGATGGTGATGATAGGGTTGAGTGTTTATGGTTTGGATGGGCATACACTTTGCTGGGTAAAAAACTGGCTGCATGGCCGGGCCCAAAGAGTTGTGGTGAATGGAGTTAAATCTAGTTGGCGGCCGGTCCCAAGTGGTGTTCCCCAGGGCTCAGTATTGGGGCCAGTTCTCTTTAATATCTTTATCAATGATCTGGACGAGGGGATCGAGTGCACCCTCAGTAAGTTTGCAGACGACACCAAGTTGGGTGGGAGTGTTGATCTGCTTGAGGGTAGGGATGCGCTACAGAGGGATCTGGACAGGCTGGATCGATGGGCCGAGGCCAACTGTATGAGATTCAACAAAGCTAAGTGCCGGGTCCTGCACCTGGGTCACAACAACCCCAGGCAATGCTACAGGCTTGGTGGGGAGTGGCTGGAAAGCTCCCCGGCAGAAAAGGACCTGGGGGTGTTCGTCAACAGCTGTCTGAATATGAGCTGGCAGTGTGCCCAGGTGGCCAAGAAGGCCAAAGGCATCCTGGCTTGTATCAGAAATAGTGTGGCCAGCAGGACTAGGGAAGTGATCGTCCCCCTGTACTCGGCCCTGGTGAGGCCGCACCTCGAGTACTGTGTTCAGTTTTGGGCCCCTCACTACAAGAAAGACATTGAGGTGCTGGAGCGTGTCCAGAGAAGGGCAATGAAGCTGGTGGGAGGCCAGGCCTGGCCCCTCGTTCCATTAAACTTCATGCTTCATGGATTAGATGATCCTTGCTTTCATTTTGCTTTCTAAGGCCAAGTAAGTCCAGCAGGAACACAAGGGTCTCACCACTCCTTCCACGGGTTTTGATTTGTTTTCTTCAATCTAAAACAAGCCAAGGAACAGAAGAGAAAATGAAAAATACTGCTAGCTCTTTTTTCCCCTCCTCTTGTTTTGAGCAAGGATCCAGTTCCTCTGGGGAAGAGGAGAGCTCTGGGGTTTCAGCCCCTTCCCTCAAAGCATAGGTAGTATTGCACATGCTCTCACTTCTCATGGTGTGGTTGCAAACTCACGGTTTCGTTACTTCAGTCAGGGCTACTTCTGCTTTGCAATCAGCCCTTCTCCATTCTGCTCTTTACTTCCATATTCTTCAAGAGGTCAGATACACATAGAGATACAATCCTTTTTTTTTTTTTCAGTCCTGCCCTATAATACTGCAACAGAAGCACTGCAGCATATACCTTTTTAACTCTGATGTGTTAATCTTAACACTCCTTTTACTATTTTTCCTTCCTTATCCAGAAATGGGAGGCAAAACCTATCTCTGATCCCTACCAACTCCAGTATAATAACTCGCTTGTCAAGGCACCCTTTTAGGGCATTGGAGACAAGTTCAAATCCTTGCTTCTTCTGATTCATACTGAGAATTTGTTTAGGAGACACTTTCTCCTGCTGCCATTGATTCACACTGTGTAAGTAATTAAATATTCATTGGGCTAGAAAGAGGAGTTTCGTCCTGGGCACTAAATCACTCACAGCAGGAGGCTTTTCCCTCTCCAGGTTGAAGGGAAGCTCTGAACATCAGTGTATTTGCGATTCTGCAGCAGGGCTTGTATGTGCGCTCTCTCTGTCATTCTCCTTGTCCAGAAACTCATTCCAGGAGCCAAGGAGCATTTATTGATGCAGCTGATGTTTTGATTTGCTGCTATTTTTTATTTCAGCAAAGGCACATTTTCAGCAATTAACTGTTTCAATACAAGACTGCTAAGCAGTTGTATACATGCTAGCCAGGACACTGATGAGCTCTGACAGGCTCTATTTCAAAAAGAGTGATGGCAGGTTTTAATGATGGAAATTTGGTTGGTTAGTACTCATAGCGTTACTCTGCTAAATCAGTCCTAAATCAGTAAAGCCTTTAAACATAGCAATAGCCCTATGATTTAGTGAGATCATTTACTTGCTCTCATTTCTGAAGATCCTCAAGTACTTTGCTGGATGAAGGCTGTGGAGAGCAGGCCATGAGCATTAAATCTGCAAGCTCACAGATGTGAATCCTGTGAGAGATAGATATATTTGTCCTCTTAATTACCCACAGATGTTATACT
This sequence comes from Phoenicopterus ruber ruber, assembly GCA_009819775.1. NCBI lineage: Eukaryota > Metazoa > Chordata > Aves > Phoenicopteriformes > Phoenicopteridae > Phoenicopterus > Phoenicopterus ruber. Next base: position 9,470,019 of record CM020247.1, read on the forward strand.
GTAGTGTATAACAAGTTATAGTCTGAACACACCTGCTGCAGTGTAGCAGTGATGTTAAGCATATGCTTAATTTTAAACATTTGAATAATATCTGCTAACAGCAATTGTTGTTTCTGTATTTTTGTGACTTTTTTTTCAGATGGGTGCTAGAGGTACCAGGGAATCATTTAAAAATGTGCTTAAATTCAGTCTCATTCTGTAAAGTTCTTCAGCATGTGCTAAACTTTAAATATATGCCTAATAGCTTTTCCAAGCAGGATAATTTCCAGAATTGATCAAATTCCACTAAAGAAGGAAAATGACAATGATAAATTTTTCATTCAGCTCATGTCATAGAGATCAGTGAACTCTTGTTGACTTTTTGGTGGTCTCACGCTGTCAGTGTTTCAGTGTCTTTGGAATTTTAAGAATGCCTCAGAACAGGTTATATCCAACCCAGGGAATTCTGTATCAGATCTTTTGTATTATCAGATAAGGAAAAATTACTTATAAAATTACAAGTTAATGTTTGTTTAGAAAAAAGTGATCAGGACACACGATTTTGTCATTTTATGTGTAAACAAATATATATGTATGCGGTATGTTTTGCATATATAAATAAATGTATAGAGAGACAACCTTTTCAAGGGACTATTTCTCAAACTTGAAAATAATTATAAGTCAAATCAATCAGAGGAAAGAATATAAATAGGAAACTGTGACTAACAACTTAGAGTTATTTACAAATATATGTAGCTTAAAACTGCAACCTATAATCAGAACATAAATTTACATTGATTTAAAAACAGCTTTACAAAAGTAAAGTGCAAGAGCAAAATAAAAAAGAAAGAAAAAAGAAAGTACAAAATAAAAAGAAACAGGGAAAGTTGATAACAATGAATATAAAGAGGAAGCCAGATGCTGTAAAAGACTAATAGGGGAAGGAAAAGAACACAAGAAGGAATCTAATGCAGGTAGCAGCAGATATTCAGAAACAAAAGTAACATATAAAATTGTGGATTGAAATAGAGGAACTGTCAATAATTATGGTGAAATGTCACAAGAGGTCAGTACATATTTTTTTAAATATTCATAACAATGAAACACTCTTCATTGCAAAGATATTAAAGGATAATACCAAACTGAAGCTATGAAAAAGTAAAATCAGTAGATCAAGATAACATATCTGAACATTAAAAAAAAAGCTTGTGGATCAACACTGCTTATTTTTAATACCTTCTGGAGCCCTGGAGAAGTTCCAGAGAACTGGGAGGCAGCTATTTTGGAGCTAATACTTAAAAGGAGAAAACAACTAAATAAGTCTAGGACTCATCCTGATCTTGATCTTAGAAAAAAATAATGTTGATATAAGTTTCAATTAACAAAAAAATAGAGAGATGTCAATATAATTTAAGCCGAGATACACAGAGTTGTGGTAAATCAATCTTCCCAAGGTAGGCTGCTGGGCTTTTTGAGATTGTATGTTGAGTACTCTTAGTAGAAGTGTTGACATAAAAAGACATTTTATTTGGTTCTATATAATATTTTTATTTAAGCATCAATAGCACATCAATGCATTAAATCCTCTACTTAATATGTCACAAATGTAATTCCATGTGAGTATTTGCCAGTTAAATGTACTTCCACTGCAGCCTGTGCCATTTTATAATTTGATCAATGTCTTGAAAAAAATGTAATACCATTGCAAACAGAATTTACAATTGACATAAAGATTGAGAAGTGGAAGAGGGATGGGCTGCTGATACACAGTGCTCTGGAGGGCTCCGTGGCATTGGCAGTGGGCAAGCAACATGCATTTCAGAAAAGCCAACTTGTAAGATCATGCTCCTGGGCACAAATGCAAACCAGGCTTACAGGACAGGAAAGCAATCACTGGAAAAAGGAGCTGGAAATTGTGGTAGATAATCAGCTACATGGGGCCTCTCCAATCAGAGCAAGAGGATCCACAAGTTCTGTAGTCAAGGCTGAAGACTGTGGGGGCACAGCAAAATCGGCAACCTCCCTGCCAAGCGAGGTCTCCCCATCCTCTTCCAGCACACCGGGAATGCCATGCTTCCCTCTCAGCTGTGCAGAGGGGAAGATCCCATCTACAGGCCACTCGTGAGGGCTGGAGGAGGTCATGGGAGGAGGTGCCAAACCGTCATCTGCTGTCACCAGGCAGACTGTGTCTCTGTCCATATTTGGTACACATGCATCTCTTCTTGGAGTGTACACCCAGAGTGATGCTGAAGCAGTGAAGGTGGCTCAGAGAAGAGTGCTGAGAGTGACTAAGGACCAGAGAGGATGCTCCGCAGGGAGAGATCCAAGGTATTCCTTTCATCCAGGTCACTGAAGAGATCGCATCCTTCTCCATCCTCCTTTGGAAGCTCTGTTCTCCTTAAGTGCTACTTCAGAACATTTTCTTGGTTTTCTAGGGTGTTCTGCACTGCAGCCTTGCTTCCACAGGCTGCTGCCATGCTCTTCCAGCTGACCGAGAGTCCCCTCCACTCCCATGCAGCTCAGGCCCTTATTAAGTTTCTGCATTAACCATAGCACTCCTGCAGCATTTTGGAGCTTCCCTCAGTGCTTTTTGTGTACTAGAATGCTCTCTGAGCTTTCCATGTTCTTTTTTTAGCCTATATCTTTTTCATTTTTCAAGAGTTTTAAATTATGTAGGAAAAAGTTCTCCATAAAATCTTGCAAGTGAACCCACTTAGGAAAGAAGCAGCTGCGTGTGACAGTAAAGGTAAGTGACTGCCGTGAAAGAAGTCGAGCAAGCTTAAAATGAGCGTAGCTGGGTCATAAATTAAATTCAGTCAAGAAAATCTGTTGTCTTGTTTTCAAGTGGAGATAGCATCAATCACCAATGAGAATGAGAAACTATGAGAATCAAGGCAATGATAGCTCTTATGTGGTTTTGTTTAGATTGATAACCAGCAAACGTCCTTCAGCAATAGCAACTTACCATATTGTTTCACGTTTGGAAACTGGATGAAATAAAACATCAGTTGCTGCAGGTCAGAAAGTGTCCTGAACTGGAGCAACAAATCAATAATTAACCCACAACAACAGCAAATCTCATGCTAAGACGCAGCAGTCATTTGTCTTTTCTTTGGTAGGACAAAAGTACTGATTATATATCATCTCACTAGGAACATTTTTTCCATTTAGCTAACAAGAAAAGCTGAAGTACATTCAGGCAACTCAGGAGGACTACAAGGATGTCGTGAGGTTATTCAGAGAGTTATTGCCACGCAAAACCAGTACAGATGGTTATATGTGAGGGCTGCTGTTTGTGCAAGGCTCTTTGGAAATACTGATATATTTGTGAGCAGGCATTTCCTATTACAGGTCTGAACAAGCCCAAGGAACATAATCACCTAACAGTTTGAAACTGCTGTGCATTGTGTCCGAAATAAAGCTGGCCATGGTTTCAGAGAGTGGGTGCTGTGCCTGTCTCTCATTCAATGCATCTTGTCCCCCTACTTCCCCCTACATACATTGAGGTGCTGGAGCATGTCCAAAGAAGGGCAACGAAGCTGGTGAAGGGTCTAGAGCACCAGTCCTATGAGGAGTGGCTGAGGGAACTGGGGTTGTTTAGCCTGCAGAAAAGGAGGCTCAGGGGAGACCTTATTGTGCTCTAGAACTACCTGAAAGGAGGTTGTAGCGAGGTGGATGTCGGTCTCTTTTCCCAAGTAACAAGGGATAGGATGAGAGGAAACGTCCTCAAGTTGTGCCAGGGGAGGTTTAGATTGGATATTAGGAGAAATTTCTTCACTGAAAGGGTTGTCAAGCACTGGAACAGGCTGCCCAGGGCAGTGGTTGAGGCACCATCCCTGGAGGTATTTAAAAGACATGTAGATGTGGTGCTTGGGGACATGGTTTAGTGGTGGACTTGGCAGTGTTAGGTTAACGGTTGGACTCGATGATCTTAAGGGTCTTTTCCAATCTAAAAGATTCTATGATTCTAAGAGCATGTGGCTCTGTCTGTGTAGAAAGGACTCAGTAACCAGCTAGACAATGCAGGCTCACTGAGTTTGAACAAATCAGAGCTTGCAGCTTTTTTACAGGTGTCTCCTGTAAATAACAGGAGTGTACAGGTGACTCCTCCAAGTCTCAGTGAATGTCTTCATGTCACTTCAAGTCCAATATGGACAATCTCAAAGGTTCCTGTTATCACCATCTTTCCCTGGAAAACGCATTCAGAAACAAACATGCATGGCTCTGTTCATGGCAGTATTGGAGCTCACTTTAGGTATTCAGCTTTGGAGGAACAGAAAGGATAATACGATCCCTGAACGTGTTTCTGGTAGAACCATGTCGCTACATTAAATACCAGGTTTTAGCTAGTACGTTATATCTCTCAGCTTTTTGGAGATGGGGCGTCTACCACCTCTCTGGGCAACCTGTTCCAGTGTTTCACCACCCTCATCGTAAAAAATTTCTTCCTTATATCTAGTCTGAAATTAACTCAATCTGTAACCTCAGGATTCAGAATGAAATAGCTTTGTGTCTTTCTTTTAAGATGACAGTTTTTCAGCTGTTCAAGTTCTCTGCAGACCCATTGTTTAGTACAGGTAAACAAGGAGAAGACATACCAGAGGCTGTAATTACTCCACAGGCTGCTGATCCTCAAACAACTTGGAGAGTTATATCAGTGAGGAACATCACTGAACATGAGTCCTCCTGGGCTCTCCAGGGCTGAGGGCGAGAGCAAGAGCGCAGGTAGGCAAGGGATGTTCAATCCCAACATGCTCCTCCATCTTTTCCATAGTGCATAAGAAATAAGATCAGAAGAGTGCACACTGTGTGAGACCTCAAGGCAAGCACTGGGCAATGTCACACTTCAGGCCCCTGCTCCAGCAGCTGAGTGTATCAGACAGCTGATTCTTTTTTCCTTAACCCACCCACTGCAAGAGCATCAGTCTCTTCACTATCTAGTCTTCCCCAGTGGAGCATCAAAGAAATCCATCCCTGCTCCAAGATCCTCCACTAGTATATCTGATCCTAGGATGTCTTTGTCTAAATATTCCTAGTGTGTTTATTTATTGAAGAGAACCATTGAATCCTTCGCTGCAGCAATATGCATGCTAACTCCTACTTCTGTCCCCAGTAGTTAGTCTGGCAATTCTCCTTGACGTAGGAGTATCTTTGATCAGATGACTCCAAGGAAATCTAGACAACATCCTTAAGGCCCTGTGTGACCCTTTTCATTATGCCTATATAATCCTCCTGTGGGCATATAATGATTTCCTCCCCAGCACACGTCACGTCTCCTCGCATAGGAGGCAGAGGGCTGGGCTGGGAACTGCATGGGATCCTCTGTGCTCTCTCAGTGATAACATTGAGCCTGCACTTGCAGATGTCTGCTTGAAGGGACCTCTCTGCTTCAGTTTGTGAATGTGCAGAACTGGGGATGCTAAAGCAGGAACTCACCTTCCTATTTCTTTAAGCCAGATTCCTGCTACTAGCCTTCCTATGCCTGTTGCCATCTTCATTAAGCCTTGCACGTGAGCTGGCAGGAGAAATGGCATGCCTGACGTCTCATTTATGTTGCTTCACTGACTTGCTAGCCCCTGGCTAGGAAGGCTCAGGTACTCTGTGCAGAAAGCAAGCCCAAATAGCTTCAAAACAACAACAGGAAGTCATGGGTTTTCTTGGCTCTACAGATGGGACTGTTTGAGCATGCCTAATCCCTGTTGTCCAGTTGCAGGAGGAGCGGGTGGGACAGCTCAGAGCATATCTCGGTTAGACCTTTCCTACCCGGGGAAGGAAAGAGGGATCCACGTCCTCCCTCTTCTCTTGTCCGCTGCCCTGGTTTTAAGAAGGGAATGGTGTGAGGAATTGTGGTGGATTGACCCTGGCTGGATGCCAGGTGCCCACCAAAGCTGCTCTATCACTCCCCCTCCTCAACTGGACAGGGGAGAGAAAATATAACGAAAGGCTCGTGGGTTGAGATAAGGACAGGGAGATCACTCAGCAGTTACTGTCACGGGCAAAACAGACTCGACTTGGGGAAAAATTAATTTAATTTAGTGCCAATCAAAATCAGAGTAGGATAATGAGAAATAAAACCAAATCTTAAAAACACCTTCCCCCCACCCCTCCCTTCTTCCCGGGCTCCAACTTCACTCCTGATTTCTCTACCTCCTCCCCTCGAGTGGTGCAGGGGGACGGGGAATGGGGGTTGCGGTCAGTTCATCATGCGTTGTTTCTGCCACTCCTTCCTCCTCAGGGGGAGGACTCCTCACGCTCTTCCCCTCCTCCAGCGTGGGGTCCCTCCCATGGGAGACAGTCCTCCACGAACTTCTCCAACGTGAGTCCTTCCCACAGGCTACAGTTCTTCACGAACTGCTCCAGCATGGGTCCTTTCCACAGGGTGCAGTCCTTCAGGAACGGACTGCTCCAGCGTGGGTCCCCCCGCGGGGTCACAAGTCCTGCCAGCAAACCTGCTCCAGCATGGGCTCCTCTCTCTCCACGGGTCCACAGGTCCTGCCAGGAGCCTGCTCTCTAGCCTGGGCTTCCCACGGGGTCACAGCCTCCTTCGGGCATCCACCTGCTCTGGCGTGGGGTCCTCCACGGGCTGCAGGTGGATATCTGCTCCACCGTGGTCCTCCATGGGCTGCAGGGGGACAGCCTGCCTCACCATGGTCTTCACCACGGGCTGCAGGGGAATCTCTGCTCCGGTGCCTGGAGCACCTCCTCCCCCTCCTTCTTCACTGACCTTGGTGTCTGCGGAGTTGTTGCGCTCACATCTCACTCCTCTCTTCACTGCTATATTCCCACAGCAATTTTTCCCCCCCCTTCTTAAATATGTTATCACAGAGGCGCTACCACCATCGCTGATTGGCTTGGCCTCAGCCAGCGGCAGGTCCGTCTTGGAGCCGGCTGGCACTGGCTCTGTCGGACATAGGGGAAGCTTCTAGCAGCTTCTCACAGAAGCCACCCCTGTAGCCCCCCTGCTACCAAAACCTTGCCACGCAAAACCAGTACAGATGGTTATATGTGAGGGCTGCTGTTTGTACAAGGCTCTTTGGAAATAGCATTTCCTATTACAGGTCTGCATTTCCTATTACAGGTCTGAACAAGCCCAAGGAACGTAATCACCTAACAGTTTGAAACTGCTGTGCATTGTGTCCGAAATAAAGCTGGCCATGGTTTCAGAGAGTGGGTGCTGTGCCTGTCTCTCATTCGATACATCTTGTCCCCCTACTTCTCAAACCACTGCGCACACCCTTTCTCTCTGTGGGTTTGAAGAAGTGCTGTGTTTACTTGCAGGACTCTAACTGCGTGCACTGAACTCTGCTTAAAATCCAACCCTGCACATGCAAATGAGACACAGCCATTGTGCTCTTGGCAATACACCACCAAGGTCCTCTGGTTGTGCAGCTGATGCCCCAGTGTCCTAAACTGTGCTGCATCCTACTGGGCCACCAGGATTTGAAGGACAGGCTTTGTTTTAGGGTTTTGCCTCGTGAATAGTAATTTGTTCTGTGGTGACTTCCCAGCTGTTTTCCAACGGGCTGGCATGTGACAACACGATGTCTCCAGTCAGTCTGAGGCCTCCCAAACCTCCAGCCATGACAAGGCAATATTTATATCTCACACGTACAGCAGGCCAACATTTTCTAAAAGTTATCTATCTCGGCTCTTTTTCCCACCCAAAAGTGCTCTGTTTCCACTGTCTCTTTCCAGGGGTGGGGGCAATAGGAACTGACACAGAGTCAGTCAGACGTCCTTTCGTGTCCAGCATCCTGCTTCTGAGATTGGCTAGGGTAAGTACTTCAGAGGAAGGAGCAAGAAACCTTGCAAACAAAAAATATGTCTACGAACTAACCACCCCTTGTATTCTTAGCTGATGATTTATACCATGAAGCTAGGTAGTTTGCCTCTCTTTATATGTTTTTTTCCTAGATAAATAAGAAATACTAAATTCCTGCTAGCTCTTGACCGCAATATTATCTTCCAGCTGTGAGTTTCACAGGATAACACTAAGGAAAAAGACAATTTCCCATTCCTACATTTAAAATTGGTTGTCCTTCCATTTCTTAGGTATGACTTCCATTATAAGAAATGTCAACAGGCAGCTATTTATATACATTTCCAGTTTCTCACCTTTAAATTAGCTGTCTGTAATCTTTCAGACGTCTCATATGCCTTAAACTCCCACTTCTCTTTGAAGATTTCTTTTGTTTTCAATATGCTGTCTCTGTTCTCTCTGACTAATATTTCTGATGAATTAGATATTCATTTAAATGCAGTTTCAGTGTACCCATTACTGTATTATGTATTGTCATGGTTTAGCCCCAGCCAGCAACCAAATACCATGCAGCCGGTCACTCACTCCCCCCCCTCCCCAGTGGGATGGGGAAGAGAATCAGAAAGAAAGGAAAACTCGTGGATTGAGATAAAGGCGGTTCACCAGGACAGCAAAGAAAAAGATAATAATAATAACATTATATATTAATAATGATAATAATAAAATATAATGATAATAGAATACTGTCCTGGTTTCGGCCGGGACGGAGCTAATTTTGTCTCCAGCAGCTACTGTGTTTTGGATTTAGTATGTGAAGAATGGTGATAGCACACTGATGTTGTTGGTTGCTGCTAAACGATCAAGGACATTTTGCAGTTTCCCAGGTTTTGCTAATGTGCAGGTGCAAAAACTTGGGAGGGGTATAGCCAGAATAGTTGATCCAAACTGGCCAAAGAGAGTATTCCATACCATAGACGTCATGCCCGGTATAAGTGAGGGTCGGCCGGTGGGCCACTTCCCTTCTTTTTCCCTTTTTTGTTCGTTTGGGCCTTTTCGTTCATTCGGTCGACTGTTTGTTCCCTCGCCTGCTCTCTCTGGAACTTGCTGTTCTGGGATAGCTGCTGGGGAATATTCCTGTTCCCTGACTGCTGCTCAGGATGGGCTGTATCGGTTGTCAGGTGGTGAGAAATTGTGCATCGTTCGTTTTAGATATACTATTATCCTTATATATTATTATTAATTTTAAAAATATATAATATAATTATTCATTATTTTTTCTTTGCTGTCTTGGTGGACTGCTTTTATCTCAACCCGCGAGTTCTCTCTCTCTCCAATTCTCCTCCCCACCCCACTGGGGAGGGGGAGAGTGAGTGAGTGGCTGTGTGGTATTCGGTTACCATCTGGGGTGAAACCATGATAGTCCTTTTTGGCGCCCAACATGGGGCTCGAGAGGGGCCCAGCTAGCTCAGTCGGTAGAGCATGAAACCCTTAATCTCAGGGTCGTGGGTTCAAGACCCATGTTGGGCGCCAAAAAGGACTGTCATGGTTTCACCCCAGATGGTAACCGAATACCACGCAACTGCTCGCTCACTCCTCAGGTGACAAGCTGCTCCGATGCTGGGACAACGGGGCTAGTAGCCTGGAACTAGAGGGCAGGCAAGCCAGGCAGCTGGGATCCTTGTCTAAGGAAGCAGCCATTGACAGGGCAATTGGAAGAGACTCCTGTCAGGTGTGAAGGACAGGTATTTCTTTAAGGAAGATATTATATGCCACCCAAAGAAGTGGATCACTATGGAGGGAGGTATCCAGTTTCTGAGGGAATTAGAGAGGTGGGGGTCGGTCTCTTCTCCCAAGTAACAGGCGATAGGACAAGAGGAAATGGCCTCAAATTGTACCAGGGGAAGTTTCGATTGGATATTAGGAAAAATTTCTTCACTGAAAGGGTTATCAGGCACTGGAACAGGCCGCCCAGGGCAGATGGTGGAGTCACCATCCCTGGAGGTATTTAAAAGACGTGTAGATGTGGCACTTAGGGACATGGTTTAGTGGTGGACTTGGTAGTGATAGGTTAACGGCTGGACTCGATGACCTTAAAGGTCTCTTCCAACCTAAACAATTCTATGATTTCCGTAGCTTTCAGTCGACCACCACATGGCAGTTAAGCCTGTAGTGTGCAATTAATTTCACTCACTAAGAGGCACCTATGAGAGCTGACAGTTCAATATACCCTGGACATAGTTTATTATAAGGATAACAATCTTTTGGTTTGCTACTTGTGCTTCTTGCAAACCTGCCCTCATTTTCTGATGTTTTAGTTATTATAGCCGTTTAATCAAGGTAGAGGAAAGTAAAAACATTTTGCCATCAATCACAGAATCACAGAATCACAGAATGGTAGGGGTTGGAAGGGACCTCTGGACATCATCTAGTCCAACCCCCCTGCCAGAGCAGGGTCACCTAGAGCGGGCTGCACAGGACTGCGTCCAGGCGGGTTTTGAATATCTCCAGAGAAGGAGACTCCACAACCTCCCTGGGCAGCCTGTGCCAGTGCTCTGCCACCCTCACAGTGAAGAAGTTTTTTCCTCATATTCAGACGGAACTTCCTGGGTCCCAGTTTGTGCCCCTTGGCCCTTGTCCTGTCACTGGGCACCACTGAAAAGAGTCTGGCCCCATCCTCTTGACACCCTCCCTTGAGGTATTGATAAACATTGATGAGGTCCCCTCTCAGTCTTCTCTTCCCCAGGCTAAACAGCCCCAGCTCCCTCAGCCTTGCCCCAGAGGAGAGATGCTCCAGTCCCCTCATCATCTTCATAGCCCTCCACTGGACTCTCCCCAGTAGTTCCTCATCTTTCTTGAACTGGGGAGCCCAGAACTGGACGCAGTACTCCAGATGGGGCCCCACTAGGGCAGAGTAGAGGGGGAGGATAACCTCCCTCGACCTGCTGGCCACACTCTTCTTCATGTACCCCAGGATGCCGTTGGCCTTCCTGGCCGCAAGGGCACATTGCTGGCTCATGGTGAGTTTGTTATCTACCAGGACTCCCAGGTCCTTCTCCGCAGAGCTGCTTTCCAGGAGGTCAGCCCCTAACCTGTACCGGTGCATGGGGTTATTCCTCCCCAGGTGCAGGACCCTGCACTTGCCCTTGTTGAACCTCATGAGGTTCCTCTCCGCCCAACACTCTAGCCTGTCCAGGTCTCGCTGAATGGCAGCACAGCCTTCTGGTGTATCAGCCAGTCCTCCCAGTTTCGTATCATCAGCAAACTTGCTGAGGGCACACTCTGTCCCTTCATCCAGGTCACTGATGAATAAATTGAACAAGACTGGGCAATCACAGCTGGTAAAAGTAAAAAAGTCATTTTAAGCCAATTTTTTTGCCATTGGTGGAGAGGGGTCAGAATCTTGACCCTTTGAAAATGTTGAGATGACTCTGGCAGACAGGGAGAGCAGATGATCTCCCAGGCTTCTTCCAGCCACATGGTTCTCTGATTCCGTGAATAATGAAGTAACTTCCTAAAGCCAGTTGTGCTGCCTGCACTTACAGATATGGTTAATTCATGAGATATTGTCCATTCATAATAAAGCAGCACATCGCTATGGAGAGAATATTGTACTTATTACCAACAACTCTCCAGAGATCTGTGGGGTGCAAGATTCTGCTTCTCTTAATAAATAACTCTGTTATTTCTATAATATTATGCCACTAAAGAAGATCTCGTTTAACCAGCTCTGCTCATCATCTTTCACCTGCTGTATAATTGTTGTGGTTTGTTTAGAGAGGATTACTTATCTCCCCTTGCCTCCACCATAAAACAAAGACAATCTCTTTTCTCCTGACTGTTATATCACTCCTTTTTCCAAGGGGACAACATTTATATTGCACCTGATATATTATCCAATATCCAAATGAAAGGCTGAACTTGGCCAACACATCTCCACAGATCATTCATCACGTTCCTGAATGCTTGTACATGTCCATACTGAAATGTATAGTTTAAGTTGCTTTGTAGTAGTAACACATTGTATTGTTTCCTCTCTCCCATAAGAGAACCTGAGGAACCTGAATGTGCACAAGTCCATGGGACCTGATGAGATGCATCTGCGGGTCCTGAGGGAACTGGCGGACAAAGTTGCTAAGCCACTGTCCATCATATTTGAGAAGACGTGGCAGTCCGGTGGAGTTCCCACTGACTGGGGAAACATAACCCCCATTTTTAAAAAGGGAAAAAAGGAAGACCTGGGGAACTACAGGCCAGTCAGTCTCACCTTTGTGCCTGGCAAGATCATGGAGCAGATCCTCCTGGAAACTATGTGAAGGCACATGGAAAATAAGGAGGTGATTGGTGACAGCCAACATGGCTTCAGTAAGGGCAAATAATGCCTGACAAATTTGGTGGCCTTCTACGACAGGGTTACAGTGTTGGTGGATAAGGGAAGAGCAACTGACGTCATCTACCTGGACGTGTACAAAGCATTTGATACTGTCCCACACAACATCCTTGTCTCTAAAACGGAGAGACATGGATTTGATGGATGGACCACTCGGTGGATAAGGAATTGGCTGGATGGTCGCACTCAAAGAGTTGCGGTCAACGGCTCGATGTCCAAGTGGAGACCAGTGACAAGTAGTGTCCCTCAGGGGTCCGTACTGGAACCAGTATTATTTAACATCATATTGTTGGGGACATGGATAGTGGGATTGAGTGCGCTCTCAGCAAGTTTGCAGATGACAGCAAGCTGAGTGGTGCAGTTGATACTCTAGAGGGAAGGGATGCCATCCAGAGGGACCTTGACAAGCTAGAGAGGTGGGCCCATGTGAACCTCATGAAGTTCAACAAGGCCAAGTGCAAGGTCCTGCACATGGGTCAGGGCAATCCCAAACATGGATACAGGCTGGGCGATGAGTGGATTGAGAGCAGCCCTGCAGAGAAGGACTTGGGGGTACTGGTGGATGAAAAGCTGGACATGACCCGGCAATGTGCGCTTGCAGCCCAGAAAGCCAAACGTATCCTGGGCTGCATCAAAAGGAGTGAGACCAGCAGGTCGAGGGACGTGATTCTCCCCCTCTACTCCGCTCCTGTGAGACTCCACCTGGAATACTGTGTTCAGCTCTGAGGGCCCCAGCATAAGAAAGACATGGACCTGCTCGAGTGGGTCCAGAGGAGGGCCATGAAGATGATCAGGGGGCTGGAGCACCTCTCCTATGAGGACAGGCTGAGAGAGTTGGGGTTGTTTAGCTTGGAGAAGAGAAGGCTCTGGGGAGACCTTATAGCAACCTTCCAGTACTTAAAGGGGACCTACAGGAAAGATGGGGAGGGACTCTTTTTTATCAGGGAGTGTAGTGATAGGACGAGGGGTAATGGCTTTAAACTGAAAGAGGGTAGATTTAGATTAGATATAAGGAAGAAATTCTTTACTGTGAGGGTGGTGAAGCACTGGAACAGGCTGCCCAGAGAAGTTGTGGATGCCCCCTCCCTGGAAGTGTTGAAGGCCAGGTTGGCTGGGGCTTTGAGCAACCTGGTCTAGCGGAAGGTGTCCCTGCCCATGGCAGGGGGGGTTGGAACTAGGTGATCTTTAAGGTCCCTTCCAATCCAAACCATTCTATGATTCTATTAATTAGCTATGTTTAGGGAGGCAAACCAGAGCCATTGCCCTTTTTTTAGCTGCTCACACTTGAAAAGGTGGTAGCATACAAAGATGACGTAAGGTAAAAATAGGAAATTTCAGGAAACTAAATTCTCTTCTGCTTTAACCCTGCACAACCTTTTTCGATTTGAGGTGAGGAAGGCAGAGGTATATGAGATGTGTTCAGAGAATAATTTGGCCCATGCCATACAGTGCAATCTCATTTGGATTTGGATATCTGGGAATGCAAGACCACTATGTTGCCATGCAAAAAACAGTGGCAACTCTTATCTTATGACACTTACTTATCTGACATGAGTAGGATAAACACATGTCTAGAGTAGGAACCCAATAATTTGCTTTCCTGAAAAAGGAGTATTTTTTTAAACCACTGATATGCTCTGACATGGTGTCAGATTATATCAGGGCATTTTTCCATAAACCAATTTTGCATATGTGTGAGGTGCTGTCCACAACAGGCTCACAACTGAACTAGATAAATATTTAAATTATTTAAATATTTAATTTATAGACTGTTCACAAATATCAATTTCAATTCTCTCGGATTTCCCAGGATAATCCAGTGTGTCTCCTCCTCTTCCCCATGACTAATTGTCTGCAGCCTAAATATATAGAGAAGGTCTGTATTCTGCGCACTTACCCGCAAGGGCATTATCAACGAAGAAAGGTCTCCTGTTTGGTTTTCACCAATGTTGCTCAACATAGATAGAGTACACTTTAAAATCATAGCCATGCTGTTGTTTGAAAAGCACTGTTAGAAAACCTAAACATAAAAAATGTATTATCTCTCATCTAGGAGCTGATCTCCCACCTCAGGCAATGGAAAAACTTCTGTTAGCATAAGTGGGGCAGAATCAACACTTTTGTGAGAAATCTGGGCTTTTCTCCATCTCCAATTTCTGTCTGCATGGTGGGGCTCCCCTTTTCTCCTGACTTAAGATAACGAGGGGTTTAAGATAACAAGGGGTTCCTCTGAGTTTCACCCAATGAAATTTTAAACACCCCTTGGAACCGAGACATGAATATTGGTGTCAAATTCCCCCAAGAAACCTGGGGGGGGGGGGGGGGGGGGGGAATTATCTGAACAAAATCCTCCATGGCATACAATAGTGTCTTTAAAACAACCACATGTCATGAAGGTCAAACAAGATGTTGACAGTGCTCAAACCAATGAGACATTTTACAATGGATGCCAGGAATCATGAAAACTGAATAGGTCAAGAATCATCTGTGGTGAAAAAGGCTGCATATAGGTAAAGCAGCATGTTGTGCTAACAGTTCACAAGTTTTCTGAGACTTATTTAGCTCTGCCTTTGTGAAAAGCAATGAGCACAATCTAGTCACAGCCAGCAACTGGATGAAATGATGTAAATCAGCCAGAATTGCTTTATGACGCTGCAGGTGGGGATGCCCAGTGTGCTCTGTCCTTCTGCAGACATGGCCACACAATGGTAGAGAGGGGGAGTATCAGGCCCAGAGAGGCTCAGTGCTGCTGCAAAACTTTTGTCATGGACATTTTGGGAAATCCCACTTACTCCCCAATTCTGCAGCACGCAGACCTGCTCTACCGATTCCCTCATGCCTTGCGAGGGACAAAACAGGTGCTAGTTTAATGCCACGATGGGAGACAAACTGCCAGCACTGCATGGGAAACACGCTGCAAGCAGAATTTCAAGCTAGATCTAAACATGAACTGATCAATCCATTAGACAAAGCTACCCAAACCAGACCCAAAATAGCGCTGAGGAGCTTCAGTGCTGCATACATGGGTTTCAGGTGCCTATCTGCAAGAAAACAATTTTTCAAAAAAACCCGTCTGACCTGCTGAGGTACTTGAAATACCAAAAGCACTTACATTTTCTGGCAAAAACATCCTTAGGCAACAGTAGCTGTGCTATCTTGCATGCCCAATTGGCTGGTGTGACTATCTAGGTACCTATCTCCTTGCCTATGGCTCTTTAGGATTCAGAAATTAAGTGCCCCTGGGCCTAAATTCCCTGAAGAGTATGTTTTTTTATGCATACCAGAACACACCTAAGACAAACCAAGAGGCTACATCTATTCTAGTGAAGAAAATGGTTTCTCTAGCACTCAGGGCAGCTAGCACAGCACAGCATGCACTCATACAGCTTCACCCCACTCCAAAGATGGGTGGCCACATTCAAGCTGCTCCCTGGGAAGGTGGCTGGCACAGGCTAACCCTGAGCTGTGCCCACCCCTAGCCTGATGCAGCCTGGGGTCTTGAGGGCCAAAATCTTGCCAGGGCTCTGCTAATGGCTCAACGTTATGGACAGTCACATGCTGCTGCTCAGGTCTGCATCTGGCCATGTTTAGTACAGATCCCCTGTCCTGAACAGTTCTGGCCAGTATATTAGGATGCCCCTGGCTTTGCTCCAGACTGTTGATTAGGACATTTGCCTAGGAGCATCCTATAGGGATGTGGAGAAATATAATTTCATTTCAGATCATGTTTCCCTGATCTCAAATATAAAGAGAAAAAATAAATTTTCAGATAGAAACTGGAGATTCACATTTTTATTTTTGCAGCACAGTTGATTCACATTTTGATTTTTGCAGTGCAGTTGGAAGTGCATGGAGGACAGCACTTACGACAGGTAAACTGTCCCTTCGCTACCCTGCCCAGCTTCCCATTGCCTTCTGCCAAGGCTACCACTGCTGCTCAGTGGTAATTTCATCTGTTAAGTTTTGTTTTGTTTTGTTTTTCCATTCACAGACAGATTAGAGCCACAGGAATATATTGAAATGAGCTGTGCTCGTTCCCCACAAGACGGAATGAGAGCCCTTCTTCTCAAAGCTATTGCAAGCTGTAAACTCCTATAGCCTCCAGAAGGCACCTCTGTTTCCTAAGCGCAAGAAAGAGAAGTATGAAATGGGATCCTGGCTAGAAAGGATTTTGATTTCCTGATCTGCTCTAATGACAGAGGGCCTGCACTGGAAGTCCTTGCCTTCACATCATGCCTGGGAAGGCCCACAAGCACTGTGAACTCTGCAGAGATCGACTACTCAAATGACAAACTGCTCGAGGGTCCAGCCTGAGGGATGAGGAGGGGTTCATAATAATGTCTTTCAGTGTTGCTGTGTTTCACATCATTGTTCTCTGTAGCGGTTATGGCAGATAAAACTTCCCAGAGCTCCTTCAACAACAGCCTGGATTAATGAATAACCTCAGTCTGGGCAGAGATATGGAAATTCACCCTTATGAGCTCTGCTCTCAGCCATTTGAGTTGAGGAGCAAAACGACAGCGATATTTTGGCTGGAGAGGATTAAGGAGGGGGTGCAAGGATAAGAAAACAAAAGAATGGGAACAAGAAGGAGGGAAAGTAACTTATTCATGATTAGGAATGATTGGTGATGAGATGAGAAGTGGGCTTGAATATGGCTTCTTTTATAGGAGCAGGATATGCAAGAGCAAGGAGAGAAAGAAGACAGAGCCAAGTGGGTTTTCACATTTGTGAAGAAAAGGCTTCTCAGAAAGAAATAAGCTTGGAGATAGTGAAGAGAAAAGACAGATGAAGAAGGATGTGGGCAGGAGCTGATGAGTTTCTGCCAAGTCCTCTTAGTTTTATGTGCTATTTCACCATCTTTGTTGCAGGGGAGTCAAAGACCGTTACAGGACCCTACTGCACAAAATGTTATGCTAGAAAACACAGATCTGTCACTTAAGGGGAACATGCCAGGCTGCCAAATCCCAAGGATGTGGGCCAGGCCCATCTCCTGCCACCCTACCTTCCAGCCAGCAGCTTCCCCTTTTTGCAGCTGTCCGTGAGCACAAATTTCTTCTTGCTTCTCTGAGTAGATCAGCCCCAAAACTCAGTCTGCAAGGAGGAGGACAGACTCTAGGACAGCCAATATGGCCAAAGGTGCATTTTTTGGGGGGGAGTGGGGTAAAGGAAGAAGGAGGGAGAGAAGAAGGAGGAAGGAAAAAAGGAAAAAAGGAAAAAAGGAGGTAGCGGGAATGACAAAGAGGGTTGTAAAGGGAAAAGAAAAGAAAAGAAGATATGGTAAGACTAAGAAGAGCAAAATCTGCTAAAAGTCAGTATAAGTGTGGACACAGGGATAGCCACAGTGGCAATGCTCAGAGAAGGTGAATTAATGGAGAGTGGAGGTTGCTGGAAGGGTAAACACAGAACTCTGTTGGGTTTTTTTAATGCAAATTTTACTATTTAATGGCATGTTCTGCAGCTAGAGCAGGCCACCATTTGCCTTTTGCCAATGAAGTCCCGCTCTTGGCTTGCAGCAAGAGCAGAGAGGCAACCTAGCCCTTCCTAAAAGATGCACTTGATTACCTGGCTGAAAGAGAGGGAAAGAGCAAAAAAAAAAAAAAAAATGTTCTCAGAAGGACAGAATGAGAAAGGGAAGTTGTCAGACAAATGGCAGACACAAATCAAAGCTCACGTGTCTTTGTTTTAAGATCCTGGCCAGGAGATAAGGTCGAAAGGCAGACAGAAAGGAAAGGTGTTTGAGGATGCTTGAGGTGAAAAAAAGTGGCTAACCAACTGTGACAGTATGAAGACAATCTCTCTTCCTCTCTAAGGGCCTGTGTCTTGGCTGTGGAAAGACTGGCAGATCCGAGAACCTGTTCGAAAAAATGTGCCGGAAGATGCAACAACTCAAAGAGGACAGGTCCTACTTGCCACCTGTACGGACCAGTATCTCAGCTATTAGGAGAAAAATCTGTCATGGCAGCACTCAGCAGTGGTGTGACTTCATTCAGGCCACGATAGTCCACTGTTAATCTCCATTCCCCATTAGATTTCTGCACTGGCCATATAGGACTATTAAAGGGTGAGCAAGTCTTGCTGATCACTCCCTGGCTTTCCAGTCGATGAATCAGTTTATGGATGGGGGATCAGGGAGTTTCGGTTGGTGCGATATTGCCACCAGTGCACCGTTGTGGTAGCGATTGGTACCTGTTGTTCTTTGACCCTCAGCAACCCCACAACAGAAGGATCCTCTGAAAGACCGGGCAAGGTGGACAGCTGCTTAATGTCCTCTGTCTCTACAGCAGCTATACCAAAAGCCCACCCTTTTGGGTCCTTGAAATACCCTCTCCTGAGGTAGTCTATGCCAAGGATGCACAGAGCATCTGAGCCAGTCACAATGGGGTGCTTTTGCCACTTGTTCCCAGTTAGGCTCACTTCAGCCTCCAGTAAAGTTAACTCTTGGGTCCCCCCTGTTACTCCAGAAATAGAAATGCATTCTACCCCTCTATAGTTTGATGGCATTAGGGTGCACTGGGCACCAGTGTCCACTAGAGCCTTGTACTTCTGGGGGGCTGACGTGCCAGGCCATCGAATCCACACAGTCCAGTAAACTCGGTGGTCCCTCTCCTCCACCTGGCTGGAGGCAGGGCCCCTCTAATTCTGATTATAATACCCGCTAGCAACCAATGGGTTCGTGTGGGACACATGGGGTCGAATATCATCCTTGTTACTCACCTCTTGTAAATACGAATCAGAAGCCCTTCTACCCCATCTGGGGAACTGTAAGTGCTTTTGGTATTTCAAGTACCTCAGCAGGTCAGACGGGTTTTTTTGAAAAATTGTTTTCTTGCAGATAGGCACCTGAAACCCATGTATGCAGCACTGAAGCTCCTCAGCGCTATTTTGGGTCTGGTTTGGGTAGCTTTGTCTAATGGATTGATCAGTTCATGTTTAGATCTAGCTTGAAATTCTGCTTGCAGCGTGTTTCCCATGCAGTGCTGGCAGTTTGTCTCCCATCGTGGCATTAAACTAGCACCTGTTTTGTCCCTCGCAAGGCATGAGGGAATCGGTAGAGCAGGTCTGCGTGCTGCAGAATTGGGGAGTAAGTGGGATTTCCCAAAATGTCCATGACAAAAGTTTTGCAGCAGCACTGAGCCTCTCTGGGCCTGATACTCCCCCTCTCTACCATTGTGTGGCCATGTCTGCAGAAGGACAGAGCACACTGGGCATCCCCACCTGCAGCGTCATAAAGCAATTCTGGCTGATTTACATCATTTCATCCAGTTGCTGGCTGTGACTAGATTGTGCTCATTGCTTTTCACAAAGGCAGAGCTAAATAAGTCTCAGAAAACTTGTGAACTGTTAGCACAACATGCTGCTTTACCTATATGCAGCCTTTTTCACCACAGATGATTCTTGACCTATTCAGTTTTCATGATTCCTGGCATCCATTGTAAAATGTCTCATTGGTTTGAGCACTGTCAACATCTTGTTTGACCTTCATGACATGTGGTTGTTTTAAAGACACTATTGTATGCCATGGAGGATTTTGTTCAGATAATTCCCCCCCCCCCCCCCCCCCCAGGTTTCTTGGGGAATTTGACACCAATATTCATGTCTCGGTTCCAAGGGGTGTTTAAAATTTCATTGGGTGAAACTCAGAGGAACCCCTTGTTATCTTAAACCCCTCGTTATCTTAAGTCAGGAGAAAAGGGGAGCCCCACCATGCAGACAGAAATTGGAGATGGAGAAAAGCCCAGATTTCTCACAAAAGTGTTGATTCTGCCCCACTTATGCTAACAGAAGTTTTTCCATTGCCTGAGGTGGGAGATCAGCTCCTAGATGAGAGATAATACATTTTTTATGTTTAGGTTTTCTAACAGTGCTTTTCAAACAACAGCATGGCTATGATTTTAAAGTGTACTCTATCTATGTTGAGCAACATTGGTGAAAACCAAACAGGAGACCTTTCTTCGTTGATAATGCCCTTGCGGGTAAGTGCGCAGAATACAGACCTTCTCTATATATTTAGGCTGCAGACAATTAGTCATGGGGAAGAGGAGGAGACACACTGGATTATCCTGGGAAATCCGAGAGAATTGAAATTGATATTTGTGAACAGTCTATAAATTAAATATTTAAATAATTTAAATATTTATCTAGTTCAGTTGTGAGCCTGTTGTGGACAGCACCTCACACATATGCAAAATTGGTTTATGGAAAAATGCCCTGATATAATCTGACACCATGTCAGAGCATATCAGTGGTTTAAAAAAATACTCCTTTTTCAGGAAAGCAAATTATTGGGTTCCTACTCTAGACATGTGTTTATCCTACTCATGTCAGATAAGTAAGTGTCATAAGATAAGAGTTGCCACTGTTTTTTGCATGGCAACATAGTGGTCTTGCATTCCCAGATATCCAAATCCAAATGAGATTGCACTGTATGGCATGGGCCAAATTATTCTCTGAACACATCTCATATACCTCTGCCTTCCTCACCTCAAATCGAAAAAGGTTGTGCAGGGTTAAAGCAGAAGAGAATTTAGTTTCCTGAAATTTCCTATTTTTACCTTACGTCATCTTTGTATGCTACCACCTTTTCAAGTGTGAGCAGCTAAAAAAAGGGCAATGGCTCTGGTTTGCCTCCCTAAACATAGCTAATTAATAGAATCATAGAATGGTTTGGATTGGAAGGGACCTTAAAGATCACCTAGTTCCAACCCCCCCTGCCATGGGCAGGGACACCTTCCGCTAGACCAGGTTGCTCAAAGCCCCAGCCAACCTGGCCTTCAACACTTCCAGGGAGGGGGCATCCACAACTTCTCTGGGCAGCCTGTTCCAGTGCTTCACCACCCTCACAGTAAAGAATTTCTTCCTTATATCTAATCTAAATCTACCCTCTTTCAGTTTAAAGCCATTACCCCTCGTCCTATCACTACACTCCCTGATAAAAAAGAGTCCCTCCCCATCTTTCCTGTAGGTCCCCTTTAAGTACTGGAAGGTTGCTATAAGGTCTCCCCAGAGCCTTCTCTTCTCCAAGCTAAACAACCCCAACTCTCTCAGCCTGTCCTCATAGGAGAGGTGCTCCAGCCCCCTGATCATCTTCATGGCCCTCCTCTGGACCCACTCGAGCAGGTCCATGTCTTTCTTATGCTGGGGCCCTCAGAGCTGAACACAGTATTCCAGGTGGAGTCTCACAGGAGCGGAGTAGAGGGGGAGAATCACGTCCCTCGACCTGCTGGTCTCACTCCTTTTGATGCAGCCCAGGATACGTTTGGCTTTCTGGGCTGCAAGCGCACATTGCCGGGTCATGTCCAGCTTTTCATCCACCAGTACCCCCAAGTCCTTCTCTGCAGGGCTGCTCTCAATCCACTCATCGCCCAGCCTGTATCCATGTTTGGGATTGCCCTGACCCATGTGCAGGACCTTGCACTTGGCCTTGTTGAACTTCATGAGGTTCACATGGGCCCACCTCTCTAGCTTGTCAAGGTCCCTCTGGATGGCATCCCTTCCCTCTAGAGTATCAACTGCACCACTCAGCTTGCTGTCATCTGCAAACTTGCTGAGAGCGCACTCAATCCCACTATCCATGTCCCCAACAATATGATGTTAAATAATACTGGTTCCAGTACGGACCCCTGAGGGACACTACTTGTCACTGGTCTCCACTTGGACATCGAGCCGTTGACCGCAACTCTTTGAGTGCGACCATCCAGCCAATTCCTTATCCACCGAGTGGTCCATCCATCAAATCCATGTCTCTCCGTTTTAGAGACAAGGATGTTGTGTGGGACAGTATCAAATGCTTTGTACACGTCCAGGTAGATGACGTCAGTTGCTCTTCCCTTATCCACCAACACTGTAACCCTGTCGTAGAAGGCCACCAAATTTGTCAGGCATTATTTGCCCTTACTGAAGCCATGTTGGCTGTCACCAATCACCTCCTTATTTTCCATGTGCCTTCACATAGTTTCCAGGAGGATCTGCTCCATGATCTTGCCAGGCACAAAGGTGAGACTGACTGGCCTGTAGTTCCCCAGGTCTTCCTTTTTTCCCTTTTTAAAAATGGGGGTTATGTTTCCCCAGTCAGTGGGAACTCCACCGGACTGCCACGTCTTCTCAAATATGATGGACAGTGGCTTAGCAACTTTGTCCGCCAGTTCCCTCAGGACCCGCAGATGCATCTCATCAGGTCCCATGGACTTGTGCACATTCAGGTTCCTCAGGTTCTCTTATGGGAGAGAGGAAACAATACAATGTGTTACTACTACAAAGCAACTTAAACTATACATTTCAGTATGGACATGTACAAGCATTCAGGAACGTGATGAATGATCTGTGGAGATGTGTTGGCCAAGTTCAGCCTTTCATTTGGATATTGGATAATATATCAGGTGCAATATAAATGTTGTCCCCTTGGAAAAAGGAGTGATATAACAGTCAGGAGAAAAGAGATTGTCTTTGTTTTATGGTGGAGGCAAGGGGAGATAAGTAATCCTCTCTAAACAAACCACAACAATTATACAGCAGGTGAAAGATGATGAGCAGAGCTGGTTAAACGAGATCTTCTTTAGTGGCATAATATTATAGAAATAACAGAGTTATTTATTAAGAGAAGCAGAATCTTGCACCCCACAGATCTCTGGAGAGTTGTTGGTAATAAGTACAATATTCTCTCCATAGCGATGTGCTGCTTTATTATGAATGGACAATATCTCATGAATTAACCATATCTGTAAGTGCAGGCAGCACAACTGGCTTTAGGAAGTTACTTCATTATTCACGGAATCAGAGAACCATGTGGCTGGAAGAAGCCTGGGAGATCATCTGCTCTCCCTGTCTGCCAGAGTCATCTCAACATTTTCAAAGGGTCAAGATTCTGACCCCTCTCCACCAATGGCAAAAAAATTGGCTTAAAATGACTTTTTTACTTTTACCAGCTGTGATTGCCCAGTCTTGTTCAATTTATTCATCAGTGACCTGGATGAAGGGACAGAGTGTGCCCTCAGCAAGTTTGCTGATGATACGAAACTGGGAGGACTGGCTGATACACCAGAAGGCTGTGCTGCCATTCAGCGAGACCTGGACAGGCTAGAGTGTTGGGCGGAGAGGAACCTCATGAGGTTCAACAAGGGCAAGTGCAGGGTCCTGCACCTGGGGAGGAATAACCCCATGCACCGGTACAGGTTAGGGGCTGACCTCCTGGAAAGCAGCTCTGCGGAGAAGGACCTGGGAGTCCTGGTAGATAACAAACTCACCATGAGCCAGCAATGTGCCCTTGCGGCCAGGAAGGCCAACGGCATCCTGGGGTACATGAAGAAGAGTGTGGCCAGCAGGTCGAGGGAGGTTATCCTCCCCCTCTACTCTGCCCTAGTGGGGCCCCATCTGGAGTACTGCGTCCAGTTCTGGGCTCCCCAGTTCAAGAAAGATGAGGAACTACTGGGGAGAGTCCAGTGGAGGGCTATGAAGATGATGAGGGGACTGGAGCATCTCTCCTCTGGGGCAAGGCTGAGGGAGCTGGGGCTGTTTAGCCTGGGGAAGAGAAGACTGAGAGGGGACCTCATCAATGTTTATCAATACCTCAAGGGAGGGTGTCAAGAGGATGGGGCCAGACTCTTTTCAGTGGTGCCCAGTGACAGGACAAGGGCCAAGGGGCACAAACTGGGACCCAGGAAGTTCCGTCTGAATATGAGGAAAAAACTTCTTCACTGTGAGGGTGGCAGAGCACTGGCACAGGCTGCCCAGGGAGGTTGTGGAGTCTCCTTCTCTGGAGATATTCAAAACCCGCCTGGACGCAGTCCTGTGCAGCCCGCTCTAGGTGACCCTGCTCTGGCAGGGGGGTTGGACTAGATGATGTCCAGAGGTCCCTTCCAACCCCTACCATTCTGTGATTCTGTGATTCTGTGATTCATGGCAAAATGTTTTTACTTTCCTCTACCTTGATTAAACGGCTATAATAACTAAAACATCAGAAAATGAGGGCAGGTTTGCAAGAAGCACAAGTAGCAAACCAAAAGATTGTTATCCTTATAATAAACTATGTCCAGGGTATATTGAACTGTCAGCTCTCATAGGTGCCTCTTAGTGAGTGAAATTAATTGCACACTACAGGCTTAACTGCCATGTGGTGGTCGACTGAAAGCTACGGAAATCATAGAATTGTTTAGGTTGGAAGAGACCTTTAAGGTCATCGAGTCCAGCCGTTAACCTATCACTACCAAGTCCACCACTAAACCATGTCCCTAAGTGCCACATCTACACGTCTTTTAAATACCTCCAGGGATGGTGACTCCACCATCTGCCCTGGGCGGCCTGTTCCAGTGCCTGATAACCCTTTCAGTGAAGAAATTTTTCCTAATATCCAATCGAAACTTCCCCTGGTACAATTTGAGGCCATTTCCTCTTGTCCTATCGCCTGTTACTTGGGAGAAGAGACCGACCCCCACCTCTCTAATTCCCTCAGAAACTGGATACCTCCCTCCATAGTGATCCACTTCTTTGGGTGGCATATAATATCTTCCTTAAAGAAATACCTGTCCTTCACACCTGACAGGAGTCTCTTCCAATTGCCCTGTCAATGGCTGCTTCCTTAGACAAGGATCCCAGCTGCCTGGCTTGCCTGCCCTCTAGTTCCAGGCTACTAGCCCCGTTGTCCCAGCATCGGAGCAGCTTGTCACCTGAGGAGTGAGCGAGCAGTTGCGTGGTATTCGGTTACCATCTGGGGTGAAACCATGACAGTCCTTTTTGGCGCCCAACATGGGTCTTGAACCCACGACCCTGAGATTAAGGGTTTCATGCTCTACCGACTGAGCTAGCTGGGCCCCTCTCGAGCCCCATGTTGGGCGCCAAAAAGGACTATCATGGTTTCACCCCAGATGGTAACCGAATACCACACAGCCACTCACTCACTCTCCCCCTCCCCAGTGGGGTGGGGAGGAGAATTGGAGAGAGAGAGAACTCGCGGGTTGAGATAAAAGCAGTCCACCAAGACAGCAAAGAAAAAATAATGAATAATTATATTATATATTTTTAAAATTAATAATAATATATAAGGATAATAGTATATCTAAAACGAACGATGCACAATTTCTCACCACCTGACAACCGATACAGCCCATCCTGAGCAGCAGTCAGGGAACAGGAATATTCCCCAGCAGCTATCCCAGAACAGCAAGTTCCAGAGAGAGCAGGCGAGGGAACAAACAGTCGACCGAATGAACGAAAAGGCCCAAACGAACAAAAAAAGGGAAAAAGAAGGGAAGTGGCCCACCGGCCGACCCTCACTTATACCGGGCATGACGTCTATGGTATGGAATACTCTCTTTGGCCAGTTTGGATCAACTATTCTGGCTATACCCCTCCCAAGTTTTTGCACCTGCACATTAGCAAAACCTGGGAAACTGCAAAATGTCCTTGATCGTTTAGCAGCAACCAACAACATCAGTGTGCTATCACCATTCTTCACATACTAAATCCAAAACACAGTAGCTGCTGGAGACAAAATTAGCTCCGTCCCGGCCGAAACCAGGACAGTATTCTATTATCATTATATTTTATTATTATCATTATTAATATATAATGTTATTATTATTATCTTTTTCTTTGCTGTCCTGGTGAACCGCCTTTATCTCAATCCACGAGTTTTCCTTTCTTTCTGATTCTCTTCCCCATCCCACTGGGGAGGGGGGGGGAGTGAGTGACCGGCTGCATGGTATTTGGTTGCTGGCTGGGGCTAAACCATGACAATACATAATACAGTAATGGGTACACTGAAACTGCATTTAAATGAATATCTAATTCATCAGAAATATTAGTCAGAGAGAACAGAGACAGCATATTGAAAACAAAAGAAATCTTCAAAGAGAAGTGGGAGTTTAAGGCATATGAGACGTCTGAAAGATTACAGACAGCTAATTTAAAGGTGAGAAACTGGAAATGTATATAAATAGCTGCCTGTTGACATTTCTTATAATGGAAGTCATACCTAAGAAATGGAAGGACAACCAATTTTAAATGTAGGAATGGGAAATTGTCTTTTTCCTTAGTGTTATCCTGTGAAACTCACAGCTGGAAGATAATATTGCGGTCAAGAGCTAGCAGGAATTTAGTATTTCTTATTTATCTAGGAAAAAAACATATAAAGAGAGGCAAACTACCTAGCTTCATGGTATAAATCATCAGCTAAGAATACAAGGGGTGGTTAGTTCGTAGACATATTTTTTGTTTGCAAGGTTTCTTGCTCCTTCCTCTGAAGTACTTACCCTAGCCAATCTCAGAAGCAGGATGCTGGACACGAAAGGACGTCTGACTGACTCTGTGTCAGTTCCTATTGCCCCCACCCCTGGAAAGAGACAGTGGAAACAGAGCACTTTTGGGTGGGAAAAAGAGCCGAGATAGATAACTTTTAGAAAATGTTGGCCTGCTGTACGTGTGAGATATAAATATTGCCTTGTCATGGCTGGAGGTTTGGGAGGCCTCAGACTGACTGGAGACATCGTGTTGTCACATGCCAGCCCGTTGGAAAACAGCTGGGAAGTCACCACAGAACAAATTACTATTCACGAGGCAAAACCCTAAAACAAAGCCTGTCCTTCAAATCCTGGTGGCCCAGTAGGATGCAGCACAGTTTAGGACACTGGGGCATCAGCTGCACAACCAGAGGACCTTGGTGGTGTATTGCCAAGAGCACAATGGCTGTGTCTCATTTGCATGTGCAGGGTTGGATTTTAAGCAGAGTTCAGTGCACGCAGTTAGAGTCCTGCAAGTAAACACAGCACTTCTTCAAACCCACAGAGAGAAAGGGTGTGCGCAGTGGTTTGAGAAGTAGGGGGACAAGATGTATCGAATGAGAGACAGGCACAGCACCCACTCTCTGAAACCATGGCCAGCTTTATTTCGGACACAATGCACAGCAGTTTCAAACTGTTAGGTGATTATGTTCCTTGGGCTTGTTCAGACCTGTAATAGGAAATGCAGACCTGTAATAGGAAATGCTATTTCCAAAGAGCCTTGTACAAACAGCAGCCCTCACATATAACCATCTGTACTGGTTTTGCGTGGCAAGGTTTTGGTAGCAGGGGGGCTACAGGGGTGGCTTCTGTGAGAAGCTGCTAGAAGCTTCCCCTATGTCCGACAGAGCCAGTGCCAGCCGGCTCCAAGACGGACCTGCCGCTGGCTGAGGCCAAGCCAATCAGCGATGGTGGTAGCGCCTCTGTGATAACATATTTAAGAAGGGGGGGAAAAATTGCTGTGGGAATATAGCAGTGAAGAGAGGAGTGAGATGTGAGCGCAACAACTCCGCAGACACCAAGGTCAGTGAAGAAGGAGGGGGAGGAGGTGCTCCAGGCACCGGAGCAGAGATTCCCCTGCAGCCCGTGGTGAAGACCATGGTGAGGCAGGCTGTCCCCCTGCAGCCCATGGAGGACCACGGTGGAGCAGATATCCACCTGCAGCCCGTGGAGGACCCCACGCCAGAGCAGGTGGATGCCCGAAGGAGGCTGTGACCCGTGGGAAGCCCAGGCTAGAGAGCAGGCTCCTGGCAGGACCTGTGGACCCGTGGAGAGAGAGGAGCCCATGCTGGAGCAGGTTTGCTGGCAGGACTTGTGACCCCGCGGGGGGACCCACGCTGGAGCAGTCCGTTCCTGAAGGACTGCACCCTGTGGAAAGGACCCATGCTGGAGCAGTTCGTGAAGAACTGTAGCCTGTGGGAAGGACTCACGTTGGAGAAGTTCGTGGAGGACTGTCTCCCATGGGAGGGACCCCACGCTGGAGGAGGGGAAGAGCGTGAGGAGTCCTCCCCCTGAGGAGGAAGGAGTGGCAGAAACAACGCATGATGAACTGACCGCAACCCCCATTCCCCGTCCCCCTGCACCACTCGAGGGGAGGAGGTAGAGAAATCAGGAGTGAAGTTGGAGCCCGGGAAGAAGGGAGGGGTGGGGGGAAGGTGTTTTTAAGATTTGGTTTTATTTCTCATTATCCTACTCTGATTTTGATTGGCACTAAATTAAATTAATTTTTCCCCAAGTCGAGTCTGTTTTGCCCGTGACAGTAACTGCTGAGTGATCTCCCTGTCCTTATCTCAACCCACGAGCCTTTCGTTATATTTTCTCTCCCCTGTCCAGTTGAGGAGGGGGAGTGATAGAGCAGCTTTGGTGGGCACCTGGCATCCAGCCAGGGTCAATCCACCACAATTCCTCACACCATTCCCTTCTTAAAACCAGGGCAGCGGACAAGAGAAGAGGGAGGACGTGGATCCCTCTTTCCTTCCCCGGGTAGGAAAGGTCTAACCGAGATATGCTCTGAGCTGTCCCACCCGCTCCTCCTGCAACTGGACAACAGGGATTAGGCATGCTCAAACAGTCCCATCTGTAGAGCCAAGAAAACCCATGACTTCCTGTTGTTGTTTTGAAGCTATTTGGGCTTGCTTTCTGCACAGAGTACCTGAGCCTTCCTAGCCAGGGGCTAGCAAGTCAGTGAAGCAACATAAATGAGACGTCAGGCATGCCATTTCTCCTGCCAGCTCACGTGCAAGGCTTAATGAAGATGGCAACAGGCATAGGAAGGCTAGTAGCAGGAATCTGGCTTAAAGAAATAGGAAGGTGAGTTCCTGCTTTAGCATCCCCAGTTCTGCACATTCACAAACTGAAGCAGAGAGGTCCCTTCAAGCAGACATCTGCAAGTGCAGGCTCAATGTTATCACTGAGAGAGCACAGAGGATCCCATGCAGTTCCCAGCCCAGCCCTCTGCCTCCTATGCGAGGAGACGTGACGTGTGCTGGGGAGGAAATCATTATATGCCCACAGGAGGATTATATAGGCATAATGAAAAGGGTCACACAGGGCCTTAAGGATGTTGTCTAGATTTCCTTGGAGTCATCTGATCAAAGATACTCCTACGTCAAGGAGAATTGCCAGACTAACTACTGGGGACAGAAGTAGGAGTTAGCATGCATATTGCTGCAGCGAAGGATTCAATGGTTCTCTTCAATAAATAAACACACTAGGAATATTTAGACAAAGACATCCTAGGATCAGATATACTAGTGGAGGATCTTGGAGCAGGGATGGATTTCTTTGATGCTCCACTGGGGAAGACTAGATAGTGAAGAGACTGATGCTCTTGCAGTGGGTGGGTTAAGGAAAAAAGAATCAGCTGTCTGATACACTCAGCTGCTGGAGCAGGGGCCTGAAGTGTGACATTGCCCAGTGCTTGCCTTGAGGTCTCACACAGTGTGCACTCTTCTGATCTTATTTCTTATGCACTATGGAAAAGATGGAGGAGCATGTTGGGATTGAACATCCCTTGCCTACCTGCGCTCTTGCTCTCGCCCTCAGCCCTGGAGAGCCCAGGAGGACTCATGTTCAGTGATGTTCCTCACTGATATAACTCTCCAAGTTGTTTGAGGATCAGCAGCCTGTGGAGTAATTACAGCCTCTGGTATGTCTTCTCCTTGTTTACCTGTACTAAACAATGGGTCTGCAGAGAACTTGAACAGCTGAAAAACTGTCATCTTAAAAGAAAGACACAAAGCTATTTCATTCTGAATCCTGAGGTTACAGATTGAGTTAATTTCAGACTAGATATAAGGAAGAAATTTTTACGATGAGGGTGGTGAAACACTGGAACAGGTTGCCCAGAGAGGTGGTAGACGCCCCATCTCCAAAAAGCTGAGAGATATAACGTACTAGCTAAAACCTGGTATTTAATGTAGCGACATGGTTCTACCAGAAACACGTTCAGGGATCGTATTATCCTTTCTGTTCCTCCAAAGCTGAATACCTAAAGTGAGCTCCAATACTGCCATGAACAGAGCCATGCATGTTTGTTTCTGAATGCGTTTTCCAGGGAAAGATGGTGATAACAGGAACCTTTGAGATTGTCCATATTGGACTTGAAGTGACATGAAGACATTCACTGAGACTTGGAGGAGTCACCTGTACACTCCTGTTATTTACAGGAGACACCTGTAAAAAAGCTGCAAGCTCTGATTTGTTCAAACTCAGTGAGCCTGCATTGTCTAGCTGGTTACTGAGTCCTTTCTACACAGACAGAGCCACATGCTCTTAGAATCATAGAATCTTTTAGATTGGAAAAGACCCTTAAGATCATCGAGTCCAACCGTTAACCTAACACTGCCAAGTCCACCACTAAACCATGTCCCCAAGCACCACATCTACATGTCTTTTAAATACCTCCAGGGATGGTGCCTCAACCACTGCCCTGGGCAGCCTGTTCCAGTGCTTGACAACCCTTTCAGTGAAGAAATTTCTCCTAATATCCAATCTAAACCTCCCCTGGCACAACTTGAGGACGTTTCCTCTCATCCTATCCCTTGTTACTTGGGAAAAGAGACCGACATCCACCTCGCTACAACCTCCTTTCAGGTAGTTCTAGAGCACAATAAGGTCTCCCCTGAGCCTCCTTTTCTGCAGGCTAAACAACCCCAGTTCCCTCAGCCACTCCTCATAGGACTGGTGCTCTAGACCCTTCACCAGCTTCGTTGCCCTTCTTTGGACATGCTCCAGCACCTCAATGTATGTAGGGGGAAGTAGGGGGACAAGATGCATTGAATGAGAGACAGGCACAGCACCCACTCTCTGAAACCATGGCCAGCTTTATTTCGGACACAATGCACAGCAGTTTCAAACTGTTAGGTGATTATGTTCCTTGGGCTTGTTCAGACCTGTAATAGGAAATGCCTGCTCACAAATATATCAGTATTTCCAAAGAGCCTTGCACAAACAGCAGCCCTCACATATAACCATCTGTACTGGTTTTGCGTGGCAATAACTCTCTGAATAACCTCACGACATCCTTGTAGTCCTCCTGAGTTGCCTGAATGTACTTCAGCTTTTCTTGTAGCTAAATGGAAAAAATGTTCCTAGTGAGATGATATATAATCAGTACTTTTGTCCTACCAAAGAAAAGACAAATGACTGCTGCGTCTTAGCATGAGATTTGCTGTTGTTGTGGGTTAATTATTGATTTGTTGCTCCAGTTCAGGACACTTTCTGACCTGCAGCAACTGATGTTTTATTTCATCCAGTTTCCAAACGTGAAACAATATGGTAAGTTGCTATTGCTGAAGGACGTTTGCTGGTTATCAATCTAAACAAACCACATAAGAGCTATCATTGCCTTGATTCTCATAGTTTCTCATTCTCATTGGTGATTGATGCTATCTCCACTTGAAAACAAGACAACAGATTTTCTTGACTGAATTTAATTTATGACCCAGCTACGCTCATTTTAAGCTTGCTCGACTTCTTTCACGGCAGTCACTTACCTTTACTGTCACACGCAGCTGCTTCTTTCCTAAGTGGGTTCACTTGCAAGATTTTATGGAGAACTTTTTCCTACATAATTTAAAACTCTTGAAAAATGAAAAAGATATAGGCTAAAAAAAGAACATGGAAAGCTCAGAGAGCATTCTAGTACACAAAAAGCACTGAGGGAAGCTCCAAAATGCTGCAGGAGTGCTATGGTTAATGCAGAAACTTAATAAGGGCCTGAGCTGCATGGGAGTGGAGGGGACTCTCGGTCAGCTGGAAGAGCATGGCAGCAGCCTGTGGAAGCAAGGCTGCAGTGCAGAACACCCTAGAAAACCAAGAAAATGTTCTGAAGTAGCACTTAAGGAGAACAGAGCTTCCAAAGGAGGATGGAGAAGGATGCGATCTCTTCAGTGACCTGGATGAAAGGAATACCTTGGATCTCTCCCTGCGGAGCATCCTCTCTGGTCCTTAGTCACTCTCAGCACTCTTCTCTGAGCCACCTTCACTGCTTCAGCATCACTCTGGGTGTACACTCCAAGAAGAGATGCATGTGTACCAAATATGGACAGAGACACAGTCTGCCTGGTGACAGCAGATGACGGTTTGGCACCTCCTCCCATGACCTCCTCCAGCCCTCACGAGTGGCCTGTAGATGGGATCTTCCCCTCTGCACAGCTGAGAGGGAAGCATGGCATTCCCGGTGTGCTGGAAGAGGATGGGGAGACCTCGCTTGGCAGGGAGGTTGCCGATTTTGCTGTGCCCCCACAGTCTTCAGCCTTGACTACAGAACTTGTGGATCCTCTTGCTCTGATTGGAGAGGCCCCATGTAGCTGATTATCTACCACAATTTCCAGCTCCTTTTTCCAGTGATTGCTTTCCTGTCCTGTAAGCCTGGTTTGCATTTGTGCCCAGGAGCATGATCTTACAAGTTGGCTTTTCTGAAATGCATGTTGCTTGCCCACTGCCAATGCCACGGAGCCCTCCAGAGCACTGTGTATCAGCAGCCCATCCCTCTTCCACTTCTCAATCTTTATGTCAATTGTAAATTCTGTTTGCAATGGTATTACATTTTTTTCAAGACATTGATCAAATTATAAAATGGCACAGGCTGCAGTGGAAGTACATTTAACTGGCAAATACTCACATGGAATTACATTTGTGACATATTAAGTAGAGGATTTAATGCATTGATGTGCTATTGATGCTTAAATAAAAATATTATATAGAACCAAATAAAATGTCTTTTTATGTCAACACTTCTACTAAGAGTACTCAACATACAATCTCAAAAAGCCCAGCAGCCTACCTTGGGAAGATTGATTTACCACAACTCTGTGTATCTCGGCTTAAATTATATTGACATCTCTCTATTTTTTTGTTAATTGAAACTTATATCAACATTATTTTTTCTAAGATCAAGATCAGGATGAGTCCTAGACTTATTTAGTTGTTTTCTCCTTTTAAGTATTAGCTCCAAAATAGCTGCCTCCCAGTTCTCTGGAACTTCTCCAGGGCTCCAGAAGGTATTAAAAATAAGCAGTGTTGATCCACAAGCTTTTTTTTTAATGTTCAGATATGTTATCTTGATCTACTGATTTTACTTTTTCATAGCTTCAGTTTGGTATTATCCTTTAATATCTTTGCAATGAAGAGTGTTTCATTGTTATGAATATTTAAAAAAATATGTACTGACCTCTTGTGACATTTCACCATAATTATTGACAGTTCCTCTATTTCAATCCACAATTTTATATGTTACTTTTGTTTCTGAATATCTGCTGCTACCTGCATTAGATTCCTTCTTGTGTTCTTTTCCTTCCCCTATTAGTCTTTTACAGCATCTGGCTTCCTCTTTATATTCATTGTTATCAACTTTCCCTGTTTCTTTTTATTTTGTACTTTCTTTTTTCTTTCTTTTTTATTTTGCTCTTGCACTTTACTTTTGTAAAGCTGTTTTTAAATCAATGTAAATTTATGTTCTGATTATAGGTTGCAGTTTTAAGCTACATATATTTGTAAATAACTCTAAGTTGTTAGTCACAGTTTCCTATTTATATTCTTTCCTCTGATTGATTTGACTTATAATTATTTTCAAGTTTGAGAAATAGTCCCTTGAAAAGGTTGTCTCTCTATACATTTATTTATATATGCAAAACATACCGCATACATATATATTTGTTTACACATAAAATGACAAAATCGTGTGTCCTGATCACTTTTTTCTAAACAAACATTAACTTGTAATTTTATAAGTAATTTTTCCTTATCTGATAATACAAAAGATCTGATACAGAATTCCCTGGGTTGGATATAACCTGTTCTGAGGCATTCTTAAAATTCCAAAGACACTGAAACACTGACAGCGTGAGACCACCAAAAAGTCAACAAGAGTTCACTGATCTCTATGACATGAGCTGAATGAAAAATTTATCATTGTCATTTTCCTTCTTTAGTGGAATTTGATCAATTCTGGAAATTATCCTGCTTGGAAAAGCTATTAGGCATATATTTAAAGTTTAGCACATGCTGAAGAACTTTACAGAATGAGACTGAATTTAAGCACATTTTTAAATGATTCCCTGGTACCTCTAGCACCCATCTGAAAAAAAAGTCACAAAAATACAGAAACAACAATTGCTGTTAGCAGATATTATTCAAATGTTTAAAATTAAGCATATGCTTAACATCACTGCTACACTGCAGCAGGTGTGTTCAGACTATAACTTGTTATACACTACAGTATAACATCTGTGGGTAATTAAGAGGACAAATATATCTATCTCTCACAGGATTCACATCTGTGAGCTTGCAGATTTAATGCTCATGGCCTGCTCTCCACAGCCTTCATCCAGCAAAGTACTTGAGGATCTTCAGAAATGAGAGCAAGTAAATGATCTCACTAAATCATAGGGCTATTGCTATGTTTAAAGGCTTTACTGATTAGGACTGATTTAGCAGAGTAACGCTATGAGTACTAACCAACCAAATTTCCATCATTAAAACCTGCCATCACTCTTTTTGAAATAGAGCCTGTCAGAGCTCATCAGTGTCCTGGCTAGCATGTATACAACTGCTTAGCAGTCTTGTATTGAAACAGTTAATTGCTGAAAATGTGCCTTTGCTGAAATAAAAAATAGCAGCAAATCAAAACATCAGCTGCATCAATAAATGCTCCTTGGCTCCTGGAATGAGTTTCTGGACAAGGAGAATGACAGAGAGAGCGCACATACAAGCCCTGCTGCAGAATCGCAAATACACTGATGTTCAGAGCTTCCCTTCAACCTGGAGAGGGAAAAGCCTCCTGCTGTGAGTGATTTAGTGCCCAGGACGAAACTCCTCTTTCTAGCCCAATGAATATTTAATTACTTACACAGTGTGAATCAATGGCAGCAGGAGAAAGTGTCTCCTAAACAAATTCTCAGTATGAATCAGAAGAAGCAAGGATTTGAACTTGTCTCCAATGCCCTAAAAGGGTGCCTTGACAAGCGAGTTATTATACTGGAGTTGGTAGGGATCAGAGATAGGTTTTGCCTCCCATTTCTGGATAAGGAAGGAAAAATAGTAAAAGGAGTGTTAAGATTAACACATCAGAGTTAAAAAGGTATATGCTGCAGTGCTTCTGTTGCAGTATTATAGGGCAGGACTGAAAAAAAAAAAAGGATTGTATCTCTATGTGTATCTGACCTCTTGAAGAATATGGAAGTAAAGAGCAGAATGGAGAAGGGCTGATTGCAAAGCAGAAGTAGCCCTGACTGAAGTAACGAAACCGTGAGTTTGCAACCACACCATGAGAAGTGAGAGCATGTGCAATACTACCTATGCTTTGAGGGAAGGGGCTGAAACCCCAGAGCTCTCCTCTTCCCCAGAGGAACTGGATCCTTGCTCAAAACAAGAGGAGGGGAAAAAAGAGCTAGCAGTATTTTTCATTTTCTCTTCTGTTCCTTGGCTTGTTTTAGATTGAAGAAAACAAATCAAAACCCGTGGAAGGAGTGGTGAGACCCTTGTGTTCCTGCTGGACTTACTTGGCCTTAGAAAGCAAAATGAAAGCAAGGATCATCTAATCCATGAAGCATGAAGTTTAATGGAACGAGGGGCCAGGCCTGGCCTCCCAGCCAGCTGCCTTGCAGAGTTGGTGTCTCACAGCTAGATCTGCTATAATAATCCCTACAAGTCCTGCCTCTTTGGAGGATGCTCTATATTTTTAAATCACTCAAGACTTCAGTCTAATTAAGGAATGTTCAGTGAAGACAATTAATTAGCTCCAAAAACATGTGAGGTGCAAACATATGATGAGCCAAGCTGCTTATGCAGAAAATAGCAAAACCCTAAATAGCGTTTAAAAGCAAACCTGAGTAAAACTGTTTTGGGGTTTCTCACTTTACAAAATGCAGACAGTAAAGACTAGTTAATGCAAGAATTAACCAATATATACTGTTGATTAAGGAAGGACAAAAGTCAGAAACTGATTTGCACTGGCCTGTTGAAAATACCTAGCAGTACTGGTGGACGTCGCAAGTTAGCACTCCTTTGCTTGTAAGCCAGCTGGCCCTCTTTGAGCAGGGTCGTTCTCCCAAATGGTGCACCAGGGAGCATCCAATGAGCAAGGTGCTACCGGCTCTGGAATGCCGCACTCCCGCCGCTCTGTTTTCCCAGTTGTCAGCTCTGTTTATAAATTGTCCATTTATAGCAAATCTAGCACCTGCTATGGACACCTCAGGCTGCCAAGTGCTTGAATATATCTCAGAGAGCCACTCCATGCTTTAGCCCATTATGCTCAACCTTTTCTAAACTGGTTAAAGCAGCTTCCCAGGATTTCTGAGGGCAAGTTTAGGCTGTTGTGAACAAACTGGACAAGCCTTTAGAATTGTTTTTGGGTAGACCTAAGATGTACAGTATTCCCTTTCAGAATAAAATAGCATATCCACTGAGCCTTTAACATACCACCCTCTGTAAGCATACTACTTTTATGCTTTACATAGCACTTAAAGATGAATTCAGACTGATAATTCAAAAAACTTGGAATAAAAAAAAAATCCTACTGAATCTTTTACTGTTTAGTTCAACTGATTTGCAATTTTGATATTACCAAAATCACAGAATCACAGAATCACAGAATGGTAGGGGTTGGAAGGGACCTCTGGAGATCATCTAGTCCAACCCCCCTGCTAGAGCAGGTTTACCTAGAGCAGGCTGCACAGGACTGCATCCAGTTGGGGTTTGAAAATATCAGATGCCTGGCTTTGTTCAAACTCGTTCACCTCTTCCTTTAACCAACCTCCCTCACCCTAAAAGTGCTCAAACAGCAAGGAGCAAACGCTTGGTTACACAGAAAGAGAAAACACAAAAGGGATATGTCAGCTCCATTGCTCGGCTGGCCCAAGCATAGCCCAAAACACAGATTGTCTGTGCAGGGGCAAGCACGACCCAGCTCCTGCTACAAAAACAAAGCAACCCCGAGGAAAACTCTAGCTGCCAGTCTGCAAAGACAGAGATCACAGGGTTGCTAATAACCAGCTGAGGGGGGAGTTGGGGCTAGTGCATCTTCAGCTGAAGGAGGGCTTTTAGGAGGCTGCACGATGCAAGGGCTCCTTGATTTTGGAATTCACTCCTCCTCCCCTGTGGCCAGAAAGAGCTCCAAATTCTTGACTTTCAGGCATAGTATAATCAGCCCATTTATTAGTCTGGGCTTTTGGGGAGGCTTCAGATGTACAAGGGGTGACAGGGCTCAGAGGTTAATGATTTTTTTGGGGGTGGTTGCTTTTCACTGGAGTTAGTGATTTGCTTCTGTATTTCTTGCATTTTATGGGGTGTAATTGGAATAACTTGAGGCTGTCAGAGTATGACATGGGCTTTCTTCATGTAGCCAAGTCAGAATTCATACAGAGGTGAATGAATGTGTCCTCGAATGCCTTGAATGTTATAAATTTCTGATTCTCTCTGGACTGTTCATCTCATTTGCTCCAGTGCAAAGTTGGCACAAAATGCTACTGACTAAAAATTCTCCAACAATAGTAGCCTTTTACCCAGGTCAGGCTGTTTGCACAACTCACCAGTGACCCTACAAGCACTGTGGTGTTGCCTTGCAGCTGTACTATGCTCACCTAAGAAGGGTCTTCCCACCATGAACAAGGTGGTCCTAGTGGTCTGTCTTCAGGGAAGCTGGCACCCAGTGATGCTGAAGAGTGACAGACTAGAAACACTTCATTAATCTGTGAAGCTCACTGCCTCAAGATTAAAGGAGGTCAAGTGCTCAAGAGGACTCCAAATGGATTAGCTTTTGTACTGCTCCTGCAAACTTCTAATTGTACTTGATGTTCACAGATGACAGCAGAGAAACCTTCACATTACAAGGCATTATCCAATCTTTCCTGGAGTTAAGGAAAAAAAAAGACAAAAAAACATTTTCCAAACAGGAGCATCTGACAAGGCCTAGTAAAAGAGAAACCGTCCACCAGAGAGACACCACTGCCATATGACCATTCCTAAATGCCTCCCAGGTGCCTCCTAACTTGCCCAGGGGGGTAAGCACAGGGGCAGTAAACACCGCTGCAGCTAAACAGCAAGTCCTTACCACTGTTTGGTTGGCCCAGGAGATGCTGACCGTGCAAATTATCAGCAAAGTGTGAAGGTGGAGGTTTGGTGGGATGAGGCTCAGCACAGCGTGGATGCAGTAGGCTGGCACAACCAGCCACAGCAACTCTGATCACTTACACCTCGTGAGAGTGGTGGCAGCTTCCTGGACCCTTTGCGTTGGTGCCAAGGGAAGGCAGGGAGCTGGGAGCTGCCTCCTGACTTGGTGCACATCCACCATCAAATCCCTGCCCACAGCCCCAGGCTCAGGGACATACCTCAGAGGAGGCTTTGAATTTCCTTCAAAACACTGGTAGAATGATTTGAAATCCATTGATGTGGACTATGTTATTACTGACTTGTTTCTCCCCTCTAAAATCAAATGGACTTGTATATATTATGGGGACAATATGCAAAGAAAAAAATATTTGTCAGGTTTCCCAGATATTACTTAAAACACTGAAATAATATTGTTTTAAGCATATGACCCATACATTAACACACAGTTTTGAAATATGCTTCTTTCCTCTATATTTATTAGGCAGAAGAGATCTAAAAATAAATTCAGAGACTCGAACTATACTTTTAGACCCTTGATGCTCTAAATTGACCCATGTCTAATTTTGTTCCAGTTAATCTGAAAAAGCTTTAAATTGAACACTTACTTTATCTCCAATTTTAATGTTACTCACTTTTTTGGTTATGTTTTCAAACCAAGGTATTGTAAGAATCATAACAAGTTCACTGGCAGACCAGTCTTTCACACCACAAATCTGATTTTCAGACTTCAAAAATAATTTCTAAGCACTTAGAGAGGTCTAAAAATGCATTACTTTTTCTGAGCATGGATTAGTAGTCCATAGAGATTATGCAGATCTAAATTTGCACTCTGCTACCAAATATAGGAAAAGGGAACCTTTGAAGCCCAAGAACAGCTAAGAATAATTGTCAATAAAGAGATGGAGTCACATGGATAGGAAGCAATACTCACGTTGCAGCTTTAGGCGACTATCAAACTGAAATAAGAAGCCAGAAAGTTTTCACTTCATCAGCAACACTTAGATTTACTACCCTACTTACAGTACTCCCATGCCTGTGGATCATTTCAGATGAACTGCTTGTTTTTCTTTTGTTTTAGCATTGGGGATTTGTCATGGTTTAACCCCAAATTGTAACCCAATACCACGCAGCCGCTCGCTCACTCCCCGCCTCCCCAGTGGGGTGGGGAGGAGAATTGGAGAGAAAGGAAAACTTGTGGGTTGAGATAAAAACAGTTCACCAGGACAGCAAAGGAAAAATATAACAATATATTAATAATGATAATAATGATAATATATATAAGGATAATAGAATATATAAAACAAACGATACACAATTTCTCACCACCCGACGACCGATACAGCCCGTCCCAAGCAGCAGTCAGGGAGCAGGGGTATTCCCCCCCCAGCTATCCCAGAACAGCAAGTGCCAGAGAAAGCAGGCGAGGGAACAAACAGCTGAACGAATGAACGAAAAACTAAAAGGAAAAATAGGGAAACAAAAAGCAACCCGAAGGGAAACTTAAGGATTAAGGCAAGTTAAGGGTCTCAAAAGCCTAGTGGCCCACCGGCCGACCCTCACTTATACCGGGCATGACGTCTATGGTATGGAATACTCTCTTTGGCCAGTTTGGATCAACTATTCTGGCTATACCCCTCCCAAGTTTTTGCACCTGCACATTAGCAAAACCTGGGAAACTGCAAAATGTCCTTGATCGTTTAGCAGCAACCAGCAACATCAGTGTACTATCACCATTCTTCTCACACTAAATCCAAAACACAGGAGCTGCTGAAGACAAAACTAGCTCCATCCTGGCCTAAACCAGGACAGGATTAAAATTCCTTTCTCAATGAAATCCTGAAATAATACTACATATAGACATACAATGGTATTAAATCCTAGTCATCAGTGAAGTAGTTCAGAAAATGCCCATTGAGGCATAATGATACAGGTAAAAATGTTTACAAGAGCCTAGAAACCACAACTAAACCTATTTTCGAACTAGCTCTCAAATGCACATTAGCATTTGCTCCCAGATCTTCAGGAGAGCTCGAAAAGCTGTGTGTCAGGAAAGTTTTTGGGATGTGGCCATCAGCTCCACTATGAGAGTGGTTAGATGTTGAGTGAGCACTTCTTGAAGTGCTTTCCAGTTGTGTTTGAGGGCTGAGTATCAGAGAGCATGACTTACTTTAAAAATTTGGCCCACTGCATAGGGAGAACAGAAAATATGGTGACTGTCAAAGAGTGCATGTAAGCATCAAGCAATACATCTTTACATAGAATACTGTAAACATTAACTCTTCTGGAAGTCATTTTATTGGAATGAATTCATAATGGAAATACATTGAGGAAATCATTATATCTACCTGGACATCGGTGAATCGTGTCCAGTGGGTATCCAGTGAGAGAGAACAAATAACTGTTGCAGACTTGAGCACATTCACATTTTCAAGGTTAAGCTCCTCCAGTGTGTTTAGATATTTGAGAGGACACAGTTTCACTTGTCACATTGTACTGACATGACAGATACCTGAACTCACGCCACACAGCTTGTGCAGTCATGTAGTCCCTAAAAGAAGCTGCAGCTTTTGGCTCCAATCAATAGTACGTGCATCTTGACATTTTACTTTTGTTTAGGATCTTGGCTGAGAGCCTAACCTTTGGGTCACTGAGTCGATAATGCACAGAAGATATTTTCCTGTATTTGGTAACACCAGTTTTTCTCACAAACATGTCAGTAGTGCTAATTGTACATTTCATGTTTATATTCCATATTTTCATATGTGCATCTCAGTGGATGACATCATATATCATCTATGTATGCTGACTTGCAATGGCTCCCACTGACCTCTAATATTTCTTCAGTGCCAATTGCAAAGAATTTGCTGATGAATATCTACAACTGGCCCCAATATGCACCTTCACTCAGTAGAGATGTTTCTGTGCAATTGGTCACGCTCTGTTGCCGAGCATGTTTCAGACCATGCTTTGGAATAGATAGCCCTGCTCCTCAGTCTCCCCTGGATTTTACCTGACACATTTTTATTTGCAAGAATTAATATCCTCATTGCTGTAGCTTTGGTATCCTTTTCTCTTACTACACCTCAGTT
Source organism: Phoenicopterus ruber ruber (assembly GCA_009819775.1). NCBI lineage: Eukaryota > Metazoa > Chordata > Aves > Phoenicopteriformes > Phoenicopteridae > Phoenicopterus > Phoenicopterus ruber. The sequence goes on from CM020247.1 coordinate 9,511,119, forward strand.
CCATTCTGTGTGATATTTCCTCCTTCAGTCTATGTGGGAATACTGCTTCTAATGATATAAAACTTTCTTAACTTCAACTTTCCTTGAAAGCAATGGGAAAAGAATCAGGCCCGAGTTGCCCATACAGAACAGAGATAGCCAAACTGTGAGCAGTGTACTATGAACGATACACAACACACCTCAAAATGCTGCACAAATGGTTCCCACACAGCTAAATGCCTCTTTTTGAGAAACAGGAAAATTAACGTTGCAGCACGTGTACAAGACAGAAGTCTTCAGCAGCTTCCCTTCAGTGCAGTGCTCAGCTTGAAGACTGAAAGAAACATCACAAGAACATCACAAGAATCAACTCTGGTCTCACTGTCTGAGATCAGGGGATAGCTTGTGAGATCAAGTCCTTTGTAACAGGCTAAATCCTGCCATGTTAATTCACCTTTTATGCAGTCTGGTGTTGGGATGCAGCTCAAGAAACCTAAGCTTTCTTTACAGCTAACTTGGCCAGCAGCCAGCTGGGCCACCTCAGACAAAGCACTTTACCTCCCCAGGCTTCAGTTTCACCATCTCTGAAATAGGGCTTGCAATGTTTCCTTGTGGTACTTGAAGATCAGCTGCTGAGAAGAGGTATTTTACTATTATTTAGGTAAAATCATGTAGGACACTGTGGGAGCTTTGCACAAATAAGGACAAGATGGGTACTTTCCCTGAAGCGCACATCACAGGACATGAATCTCTGAGGTACAGAAATTCTATTGTCTTCCTACGACAGGCAGGGAACCGATCACAGGCTCCCAATGCTGCTTTGCATCCACATCTACCTCTCACTGCCTCCATGCAGATGCATAAACCCAAACCTCTCTGGACACCTCACCTCCCACCAGTGCCCTGCTACTAAGCCTCACAGCTGAGACCTTGATCAAGGTCTCAATGGTTATAGCAGTGGGTTGAAATGATAAGCACTGATGTTAGGGTCCCACTCCAAAAAGAACATTTTGTTTGCTATGTAAAGCGATGCAGTTCAGAAGGATCCACCAGCAATGTTCAGTGTGCCAAACTAGGACATGGAAAATGGGAGGTCAGGTTATCCATCTGAATCAGCCAGCGAGAGGATTTGAACCAAAGTCTCTCATGTAAGCAGCCTACAACTGGCTGTCATGTCTTGGCAGTGGGGTGGAATGACCCTTGAAAAACAGAAAAAGAAAGAAAGAAAAAGTGAAACAAAGTGGCTGGTTTAGATGTCTTCAGATAAGGAGTTTCAGATGGAAGACAATACTTCCCAGCAGATAACTGATGCTAGAAGCAATGATCCTCAGCTCTTCCCCCCTAAGGACTCATAAATACAGCATGCTGACCTTCACAGGTTTCATTTTAAGTGACTGCTTGTCCCTTGGGAAGAGCCTGGGTCGACTCTGGAGCAGTGAGTGCACTAACATTTTTCATACACTGAAACTACTTACTACAACACGAGAGCTGCTTGTGAATCTAGCATACAGTTAGCTCGGATAGATTTTCCCATTACCTTGCATAGTACTTACTTGGATTTCCTGGTGCACCTAAGCAACATATTCAGCAGAAGGCTATGAAAATGGAAGAGATAGAGAACAACTTTTTTTTTTTCAAATTCTTCAGCTTTCTGGCTATTCACAAATGGTCAGAAGGCCCTCTTCTTGGAGTGAAGTATTATAGTTAAGTCCTCCACACAGCTCTAAAAATGCTATAGCTATAAAATGGCTCTTAGTGAGTCCTAGTTACTTACTTGTGGGAAAAGGAAAACAGTGTTATGTCGTGTCGTCAGCACGGTAAGCAAAACATATTTCTTTTTAAAGTAGACTACTATTAAAAGCAAATGCTAAAAATTGCTATATGAAAATCTCAAGGTATTCACCAAAACATTTTCTGACCTTTTTTTTAAATAAAAATGGTTGTGTTTTTCTTCCCTTTATATATATAGAGGACACTTGTTTCCCAGGATGCTTTCCTGGGGGTGAGTCTTTGGGATGGGAGTAGAGTTTAAAATTAGGCTTATTTATTTATTTATTCTGGCTAGGTACATGACTGGCACTTGGTTGCATTGTTTCCTCTGATAGTAAGTAATCAACATTTTTCTTTCTTGTATAGCATTTCAATCTTTGTTTGGCAGTAGTTTGAACATATCAGTATTAGTAATCGTAAGCATACCCTGAAATAAACACACTGAAGTGCAACATACTTCTTGGTCTGCTTTTAATTCCAATTAAAGGTTTAGTAGAAACTCTCCTAGAAGGAAACATAACTTCAAGCAAACTATTTTAATGTTGTAAGGACAAACAAACTCTCAGGCAAAGCTAAACACAGCTCAGTGTAAATTACAGGGCAGTCTTTCCCAGAGTATGAAAAGATATAAGTAGACTAAACTGACTCTTTCCACTCTCACAAATGAGGAAAAACATGTGGCAGAGAGAGAAGTCATTTGTCTAATCCTGAAATAAAGACTCAAGGTAATGTTTTTATGATTACAGTTGTGGATATCCTCGATAGTACTTCTCTGTTTTATGCATTAGCCTGTGCTCATCCTTGCAGACAGATATCAGATGTGCAAGCAAAGGGGATAGCAAGCTCTCTTACAAAAAGATCTGCCATAAAAGACTAGAAAATATGAAAAAACAGGGAGTGAGGAAAAGCCCACTTGTAACTTGTCTAACAGTAGGCAGAGATGTGATAGACCTGTAGCCTGACCGAGGCTAAATCTAGCAGAGAAAGCAGACACTGTAGGGCCATTGCTCTATGTTTCATATAAACAGCTACTCCTGTGTCCTGACCTTTGGGCCCAAGAAGATATTTTTGCTTAAGGTCACAAAGAAAATTGAAGAAGTTAATAGGGCCTGGCAGGTTTTGAACAAGAAACGCCTTCATTACATGGAGACAGATTGCTTGCCTACCTGTGGAAAGCTAACTCTGCTAGCTAGGCTTGATGTAAACTGGCCACCTCCTGAAGAGCTTTCCCATTTAGTGTTCACGTACAAGATAGCTAACCAAAGTGAAATCACTTGTATTTCATTAATAGAAGTCATTACTAAAATGAAACTGGTTTCCTGGATTTTCTTCATCTGGTGTATAATTACTGCTCAAATGAAATGCCACATATCTCACCTGGAGTCCAGGAGCCACTGCCATGATCCATAAAAAGGAGGCTGTGTAGCATACTATTCCTTTCTTCATGAGAGTGTTGAAAGGAGAATGCTTATAATAATGAGGCATTTGAGGCAATGTTGTACTAATAGGGTCATATATAGATCAAATAGAAAATACACTCTGTTCTAAAAAAATCTGGCAATGGCTCTATATCAAGACTAATAAGGGTAGCAGGAGTACATATAGAAATCTGAAGACTGAGGGCCAAAACTTATGAGATGCTAAGTGGTCTCATCTTGCTCAGAGTATTAAGCATTGTTTAGTCTCTGTAACCAGCCCCAGTGACTCAATGTAATAACTCACCAGGTCAGAAAGATCAATATTGATTCGCCTTAGCCCTTCACTAGAAAGAAGAAAAAAAGAAGAAAGAAGAAAAAAAGAAAAAAAAATAAAAAAAAAAAAATCATGGTTTCTCATGTATTTTTAACTGACCCAGGCCCTTAGTTTACCGTTATGGGACACTACTCCTTTAACTGTGAAAATCCCTTCCCATTTGATTTTCAGTATAAGACATCTTGGGTGCTCTGTATGAACCCAGATGGCTCTTGAGAGCTGTTTTAAAAATCAGTACTTGTGGTTAAACTTGTACATTCTGACATCTCTGGGAACTGTAGCAGTTTGTTAGTGTGATGTGCTGTGCTATTAACGTTTAATTTTGGTATCTTTTATGAACTTTGTGTGAAGCTCTGATCTGTGCTTTTCTTTGAAATAGGACAGGATCAATATTGTTTCAATTGTGATTTGATTCTTTTTGCGTGCAAGATATATAAGAAGCTCTCATCCTTAAAAGTATTTCCCTGCAACACAACACTGTTCATTGTGACAGGAAGCAGGAAACACTATGGAAATCGGGGATGGTTAAAATCAGAAGAATGTTAATTATGTAGTAGGAAATTAGCTGGAGCAATTCTTTTCAACCTCTTTCTGTTTGGAAGCCCCTAAAAATCTGAAAGTGGGTGCAAACCACTTTTCAGGGGAAAAAAAAGTTACTTGCTAATGTACTTGTGTTTGGGTTATCTTTCACAAACCCTTTAGAAGAGTAACTGCTAAACTACAACACTGGTATAGAGGTTCCTTCTTAAGAATCTGGGAAATGCCACAGGTTCTTTATGATGTCTTGTGGTGAGAACCTCAGTTACTAGGATTTTAACCACTGAAAAGACATTTCTTTCAGCAATAACATGCTCAAGTACCCTCCCTGTTTGAAAAGCCATATTGGTATCTTCTGACAGTTATTTGGATTTTTCTCGGCTAATTGCTATACAGCTTTAATAATACTTAATTTGATATTTCCTGTGATCATGGACTGAGATGACGTATTTCAGATGGAGTCATTCTTAATTCTCAGTATTAGCTAGCATTACTTCTGATGCTCAATGGCTACATAGCTATGACCTTGCTGAATGGTGTTGTATAATTTGACCGCACTTATTGAACAATTTATATCTTAGAATATTTATTTGTTAATTTTTAAAATATAAGGGGGAAATAATGCCAACTTCTATCTCCTTTTTTCCCTCCAACTTTATCTAGTAAAGGTCCTATCTACATTTCATCCCTCTGCGTATCCGAAAACAAAGATATAAGTTCTCTCTGAGATATATGACATAGATGATAATCAAAGTATCACCTATGTATAATCATTCCCTACTCAAGGAAGAGCCTTTATCAGTTTGCATCTCTGTTCCTTTGTACTTAGAGGACTAGACTTCCAGGACCATTATCTCATATTTTTGAGGGATTTTAGACTCCAATACTATTTCTTATTCAAGCACGAGAAGCATCTACATTGTAGGCATTCTTTCTTTCATAAATATTCAGTAAAGATTTATTTCTTGCATACGCATGCCCTGCTCCTGTGAGCTTTGAGAAATTGTGATTCCTTCCCAGGGTGAATCATTAAAAAAAGATTGCTAGACTGAATTTCCACAGAAGAGCCTCTGGCCTACAGCATTAGTAATCAAGCTTGGTTACTAAAATATTGGGTTATTTTTGGTTAATGAGAACTTTTGAAGTTACACTTGAATGCAATTTTTTTCCCTTTCCCTGTATCTTCATGTTCTTAGCATTTTTCATTAGCAGTCATGTCAACATTGCTTAGAGAAATTGAAAGGAAACAAGTTGGAAGGCTTTTCACATATAGTCACTTTGTTGTATAAAGATACTTCTATGGATTATTAAAAAAAATTTAAACATCTGATGTGGATGAAAGACACATGAATAATTTCTAATGGTCCAAAATCTGCATCTACTAAGCAGCCATTGGGCTCTGTTTGGAAATACAATTTGGTTATTTACTGTCATTTTCAATGGAAAACAGTAATTTAGTGTTCCCTATTTAGCTTCTTTAGACAACCTTAAAATTGTGATTTGATTCCTTTTGTGTGCAAGATATATAAGATGCTCTCATCGTTAAAAGTCTTTCCCTGCAACACAACACTGTTCATGGAAATTGGAGATTTGTGTGAAGAAATGAGAAGAGAGGAAATAAATTGGCATCACAAAGTGGCAATTTTAAAAGAAATGTTACAACATAAAAACATTTTTATGCTCAGTAACATAGCCCTAGGTTTAAATGTGACTACACAGACCATCCAGCTTTGTACTGGAATCAGGCTGTCACAGAAACTGTCCCGGAATTTCTCCCTACAGCCTGAGCACCCATCAGGGCTGTAGGAAGTGATCACCAAGCGTTTTTCTGCTTTTGAGCACACACATAAGCACGTAGCTTGATAGCTTTAAATTTATTACAGAAAGATGCATTTTCACTTACAGTCACTGTAGAGTTTGCGTTTCCAGCATAATTTCAGTAGAATGATAATGTGCAATAGAGAGCTCCAAGGTAAAAGGGCAATGGGCTAGATTATTTATCATAAAATAAGGTATCCTTGTGTGAGCCCAGGTTGTGAGATGATGGGGTTTGTTCTGACAAGGAACTGCTAGAAGGCTTCTCTTGATTCATGATGTAGAGGCTTCAGTGTCCTGTGGAGATGATCTAGGATATGAACTGAGTGGATATGTGCAAAGTGAGTAGTTAGGAGATCTTTCTTCATGTGGAAACAGATTCATTTAAAGAGATGGCTCCAGATAGAAGAAGTCTAAATCTGAACTTCTCTGGAGAAGTAACTAACCAACAAAACAGCTGATGAACTTAATGAGTCATCTGAAGACTTAAGATAATGAAAGAAAGGTAATTTCTTAAAGGAAGAAAAGATTAGAGAGATATCACACATTTTAGGAGATAAATTGTGTTCAGAAAGTCAGTGAGAGAGAAGGGATCCCAAACTCTTTAGTCAGTAGAGATCCTGATCTGAGAGTGCTGAACCCAAATTTGTAAAAATGTGAAAGTTGTTTGATTTACGTATTTCTTGAGCTTTTTAATGTGCTATGTGAGTCAGCTATTGTTTGTCTGGAGAGAGAAAGCACTGAACTGAAGCACTCGCTTGGTCAGACTCCTAGAAAGCCTGGACTGCAGACATGAAGTGTTAGCATGGGCACCCAGACCACAGAGTCCTGTTAATCAGCTGGACAGTGAAGGACACCCAGGGAAACTCAGCTCAACCATCTCGTGATGCGGGGAACCAAGGATTTAGCAGGGGGAGCACAGACCCTCACAGCCCTTGTACCTTTGCAACTTGAGATTGAAAATGCTTTGGGGCAGGGATTGCCTCACTGTTTCTGGTCGCACAGTGGGACTTGTGTCTCAGCTGGAGCCCTTGAGCACCACAATAAAGCAAATGACAGTCATCTCCCATAAACCTACTGAACCCTTGACTCTACTTCAAGGAAGGCACCAGGATTATTATTATTATTCCTGGCTGGGTAACAAGTATAAACTCTCATCATTTACTTTACTCTCTAATTTTTTTTAAGCTTATGTTTTCAGTTAGCTAAAATAAACTGCATTTTAATGGATAGCTTTTATGCAGGTAAATACAGAGAGTGGACTTTTTATTAGGAGTGAATTAGTTAATTCTGTCCTTACCTCTGTTTTAAATGTACTTGGTCAGTAGGGGAAGCTATAAATAATGTAACCTTGCACTTTCTGTCTGTAGGACAAAGAAATGCAAATGACAGTCTAATTGTACATGCCTGAGTGAGGACTGGAACTGAGCAGACTAGCCCATATTAACATTTTAAGATATTTGAATCAAAGTGGTATTATAGGCTTAAATCTAACCAAAGGTTGTCATGGATTTTCGTGTTATGCATAATCCCATCTAGCTCTTTAATAACGAGCAAAATACTTGAAAAATAATCCACGGAGACTTTTGTAACAGACATTTTAAAAAACAGGCTCTTTATAAAATATGCAGCTTAAGGGCTACTGACTGTAAGCACTACACAATCAAATGAATTCATTTCTGAAAATCAGGCTACTTATTTAATTGCTGCATATGGATTTAGGTGCATGAATGTAAACATATATTTGAAAATCCTAAGTTATATGGCCTTTTCAGATATAGATCAAATTGCGGTTAGGTAGTCATGTGCCTCAATTACCTTCAGGAAAGCCGCAGCAGTACATTTGACACTGAAGAAGGGCTCAATGGTCCAATACACGCATGGGGAAGGAGGACAGATACTGCATAGGCCTTCATGCCTTACATTGTAATCTCATTCCCTGGGTCTGATCTAGTCGTAAAGCTGCCAATAGTTCAGTGCCTGGATATGGTGGAAACCATCTGTGGAGCCACTGGTTTGACAGTCAAAGATGTTGTTATGGCTGAAAAATATGGCTGAATGTCTTCCAGTGAGCACCAGAGAGTCAATAGCAGGCTCTCACCTGGGATTTACCTATATTTCCATAGGGTACAAAGTCCTTCAATCCTATTTTGTGTGCCTTGCAATTATTCTGTGTATGTATAAAACTGGGCTTCCCTGAAACTACTTTTAAAGGGACAACAGGCTATTATTTTTACCTAATTACAATAATGACTCATAATAATTATCAGGACTTGTTCACTTCAGTTCAGCTGTACTGATGCCAGATAAACTCCTCACTTAATTTCTTTTTCAAGGTGTGGTCCTGAGTTAATGATCCAATCATTGCCTTGAGGCCATGGGTCCCTGTCAGTCCTAGGGGTGGCTCCCTAAAAGATCCAGGTTAGTCTCTATTACCAGGTAAAATAAGAGACATTTGGGGTTTGTTTGAGGAAATTACAGATTTGCAGTTTTGGTGTGATTTGTTTCCATGCAATCCCTCATTCCTCGGAATCATAGAATTGTTCTGGTTGGAAGAGACCTCCGAGATCATCGGGTCCAACCATTAACCTATCACTACCAAGTCCCCCACTAAATCATATCCCTTAGGGCCTCATCTAAATGTCTTTTGATTACCTCCAGGGATGGGGACTCCACCACCTCCCTGGGCAGCCTGTTCCAATGCCCGACAACCCTTTCGGTGAAGAAATTTTTACGAATGTCCAATCTAAACCTCCCCTGGCACAACTTGAGGCCATTTCCTCTTGTCCTGTCATCTGTTACTAGGGAGAAGGGTTCGACCCCCATCTCTCTACAACCTCCTTTCAGGTAGTTGTAGAGAGCAATAAGGTCTCCCCTCAGCCTCCTTTTCTCCAGGCTAAACATCCCCAGTTCCCTCAGCCGCTCCTCATAGGACTTGTGTTCCAGACCCCTCACCAGCCTCGTCGCCCATCTCTAGACACGCTCCAGCACCTCCATGTCTTTCTTGTAGTGAGGGGCCCAAAACTGAACACAGTACTCGAGGTGCGGCCTCACCAGGGCTGAGTACAGGGGGACAATCACCTCCCTACTCCTGCTGGCCACACTATTTCTGATACAGGCCAGGATGCCGTTGGCCTTCTTGGCCACCTGGGCACACTGCCAGCTCATATTCAGCCGGCTGTCCACCAACACCCCCAGGTCCTTTTCCACCGGGCAGCTTTCCAGCCACTCCCCACCAAGCCTGTAGCGTTGCCTGGGGTTGTTGTGACCCAAGTGCAGGACCTGGCACTTGGCCTTGTTGAATCTCATACAGTTGGCCCCAACCCATCGATCCAGCCTGTCCAGGTCCCGCTGTAGTGCCTGCCTGCCCTCCAGCAGATCAACACTCCCTCCCAATTTGGTGTCATCTGCAAGCTTACTGAGGGTGCACTCGATCCCCTCGTCCAGATCATTGATAAAGATATTGAACAGAACTGGCCCCAATACTGAGCCCTGGGGAACACCACTCGTGACCGGCCGCCAACCGGATTTAACTCCATTCACCACAACTCTTTGGGCCCGGCCATCCAGCCAGTTTCCTACCCAGTGCAGAGTACGCCCATCCAAGCCATGGGTAGCCAGTTTCTCCAGGAGGATGCTGTGGGAGACGGTGTCAAAGGCTTTACTAAAGTCCAGGTACACAACGTCCACAGCCTTTCCCTCATCCACTAGGCGGGTCACCATGTCGTAGAAGGAGATCAGGTTGGTCAAGCAAGACCTGCCTTTCATAAACCCATGCTGACTGGGCCTGATCACCCGGTTGTCCCGTATGTGCCGCGTGATGGCACTCAAGATGATCTGCTCCATAACCTTCCCGGGCACCGAGGTCAGGCTGACAGGCCTGTAGTTCCCCAGATCCTCCTTCCGGCCCTTCTTTTGTAGATGGGCATCACATTTGCCAGCTTCCAGTCAACTGGGACCTCCCCAGTTAGCCAGGACTGCTGATAAATGATGGAGAGTGGCTTGGTGAGCACTTCTGCCAGCTCTTTCAGCACCCTTGGGTGGATCCCATCCGGCCCCATAGACTTGTGTGTGTCTAGGTGGCGTAGCAGGTCACTGACCATTTCCCCTTGGACTACGGGGTCTTCATTCTGCTCCCCATCCCTGTCTTCCTGCTCAGGGGGCTGGGTGCCCAGAGAACAACTTCCCTTGCTGTTAAAGACAGAGGCAAAGAAGGCATTTAGCACCTCAGCCTTTTCCTCGTCCCTTGACACTAAGTTTCCCTCCGCATCCAATAGAGGAGGGAGATTCTCCTTAGCCCCCTTTTTATTGTTAATGTATTTGTAGAAGGACTTTTTGTTGTCTTTTACGGCAGTAGCCAGACTAAGTTCTAATTGGGCTTTGGCCCTTCTAATTTTCTCCCTGCATAACCTCACAACATCCTTGTAGTCCTCCTGAGTGGCCTGCCCCTTCCTCCAAAGGTTGTAGACTCTCCTTTTTTTTTTTTTTTTCTAAGTTCCAGCTGGAGCTCTCTGCTCAGCCAGGCTGGTCTTCTTCCCAGCTGGCTCATCTTTCAGCTCATGGGGACAGCCTGCTCCTGTGCCTTTAAGATTTCCCTTTTGAAGAATGTCCAGCCTTCCTGGACTCCTTTGCCCTCCAGGACTGCCTCCCAAGGGACTCTGCCAACCAGACTCCTAAACAGACCAAAGTCTGCCCTCCGGAAGTCCAAGGTGGCAGTTCTGGTGACCCCCCTCCTTACTTCTCCAAGAATTCAAAACTCTGTCATTTCATGGTTGCTGTGCCCAAGACAGCCTCCAACTGTCACATCACCCACAAGACCTTCTCTGTTCACAAACAACAGGTCCAGCGGGGCGCCTTCTCTCATGGGCTCCCTCACCAGCTGTGTGAGGAAGTTATCTTCCACACACTCCAGGAACCTCCTGGACTGTTTCCTCTCTGCTGCATTTTATTTCCAGCAGACATCCGGCAAGTTGAAGTCCCCCACGAGAACAAGGGCGAGCGATCGTGAGGCTTCTCCCAGCTGCCTGTAGAATACTTCATCTGCCTCCTCATCCTGGTTGGGTGGTCTGTAACAGACTCCCACCACAATGTCTGCCCTGTTGGCCTTCCCCCTGATTCTTACCCATAGGCACTCAACCCTCTTGTTACCATCCTCGAGCTCAAGGCAGTCCAGACTCTCCTTAACATAGAGGGCTACCCCACCGCCTCTCCTTCCTTGCCTATCCCTTCTAAAGAGTTTATAGCCGTCCATCGCGGCACTCCAGCTATGCATGTCATCCCACCATGTTTCCATGATGGCAACTATATCATAGTTCTCCCCTTTCACAATGGCCTCAAGCTCCTCCTGTTTGTTGCCCATGCTCTGTGCATTCATGTAGATGCACTTCAGCTGGGCTAATGATCCTGTTGCCTTTGTGGTGGGAGAAGCCCTACTCCCTACATGTCCCATCTCAGGTATTTCTGTGGTTCCTAACAGAACAGTGACCCCTGTGTCCCTGCTGCTGCATGGGTCTCTCTGTCCTACCTCATCTGAGACAGCTGACCGAAGGGCCTCGCTGGCACACCCTCCCTCATTCATTGGCATGCCACCCCCAGGCTTCTCTCTAGCAAGCCTAGTTTTATCCCCTTCCCCCTTCAAATCTAGTTTAAAGCCCTCTCAATGAGCCCTGCTAACTCCTGTGCTAGGATCCTTTTCCCCCTTTGGGACAGGTGCGCCCCGTCTGCCGCCAGCAGGCCTGGTGCCATGTAAACCAACCCATGGTCAAAGAACCCAAAGTCCTGCTGGTGACACCAGGCTCGGAGCCAGTTGTTGATCTGCTGGCTCCTCCAGTTTCTTCCCTCATCATTCCCCAGAACTGGAGGGATAGAGGAGAACACTACCTGTGCTCCTGATCCCTTAACCAGTCGCCCCAAGGCCCTGAAGTCCCTCTTGATTGCCCCGGGACTTCTTTTTGCCACCTCATCGCTGCCTACCTGGAAGATCAACAGGGGATAGTAGTCTGAGGGCCTTATTAGGGTGGGAAGCTTCCTCTTCACATGCTTGACCCGGGCCCCAGGGAGACAGACTTCCCTAAGCAGTGGGTCCAGTCTGCATATAGGCCCTTCTGTTCCTTTCAGAAGGGAGTCTCCTATGACAACGACCCATCTCTTGTTTTCCTTTGTGGGGGCAGTTTTGATGCAGGCCCTAGGCTGACCAGCCCTCAGCAGCACCTCCAGGCTGGCTGAACCATCAGCCTTGTCATTGTTTGGTTCCAGTGGCAGGGCCTCATACCTATTGTGCAAGGGCACCTGCGGAGGTGGGGTAGACACCGAAGAAACACACCTGCCTCGCCAGGGAAGCACTAGCTGCCACTGTCCCCTACATCCCTGTGTTCAGCCGTGCAGGGAGAGGATCAGGAGTCCCCCATGACAGGCACTTTGGCTGCCTGTTGCGCCTGTCTCAGGGAGGGCAGGGTGCGAGCCCAGTCGTCGATCTCCCTCTTGCACTCCCTGATACTCCTCAACCTGCTCACCTCCTGCCAGAGCTCTGTCACAAGGCAGAGGAGGTCCTCTACCTGGGCACACCTCCCACAGGCATGCTCGCTGTCGCCTGGTGCTGGCGTCAGAGTAGGGCACACCCTGCAGCCTGACACCTGGGTGGCAGCATGTTCCCACCGCAGCTCCATCTGGGAAGCTGCATCAGCCGTGGCGGGTGCAAGGCTTGGAGCGGCCATGGCTTTCTGCCGGGTGGACACCATTGCTTCCCCCGTCGAGCTGACGGAGCTTCAGCACCCTCCCTGGGCGAACTGACGCACCGCGCCCTTCCTGACGCGCCGCGCCCTGTTTGTCCGCCCAGGTCGCCGGTGCTCCCCAGGGGCTTTTTTATACGCCGCCGCGGCTCCTGGCCCCGCCCAGGTCTCGTCAGCCGCTCTCGCGCGAGCTGCCGGCTCCTGGCGGGTCCCTCGGCTCCCTCTGAGGCTCCCCGGTTCGGGAAACCCCCCTGTACGCCGCGCTAGGACGCTTCGCTGCAGGTCGTGCCGGCACTGGAGCTGATCGCCTCGGCAACTGAGTGCCAGTAATGGTTACGCCGCGTTTAAATCTCCCGCCGCGGCTCCTGGCCCCGCCCAGGTCTCGTCAGCCGCTCTCGCGCGAGCTGCCGGCTCCTGGCGGGTCCCTCGGCTCCCTCTGAGGCTCCCCGGTTCGGAAAACCCCCCTGTACGCCGCGCTAGGACGCTCCGCTGCAGGTCGTGCCGGCACCGGAGCTGATCGCCTCGGCAACTGAATGTAGCAGGGAATGAGCACTCCAGGAGCCAGTGGTCTGAAGTCAGAGAGTTGCAGAGGCTGTTTTTCTCAAATCATAAATCCAAGAAATAGAAATAGATGTTAGGCTGTTGGGTTCCTCTCATTGACAATTTCCAGTTGTCAGAACATTTTCTAGCTGTTGTCTGACAAAGTGCTGTTAACTAAAAGGCAAACATGATGCCTTTCTGAACTAATTTAAAACTTTCAGTTTTTTAATGGGTGCGGAATTGAAAATGACATTTTGAAAGCCAAAAAAAATGTCTCTATTTTTCATCCTGTAAAGGCTGGAATGTTGCTTTTTGAAGTGTACAAAATAGTAACATATGGTGACATTTTAGCAACATGTCATTTCTATTACTGGTCATGCAGCATTATTTTATCCTGTTTGCTTTTGAGGCACTTGATTTAGGTACTGACAGCTCAGGATGAGCGTGAACTCTGTTTCATATTTTATAGCACACAAATATTCTCAGAGAAGAGAAACACAAGGCTGTCTCCATTTTGTGGGGCTGGTTAGCTTGCAGATCTTTAAAAAAGGCTGCAAGTTATAATTTCTATTAATATAGAATTACTACTGCGGTTCTCACACATCAGTGGTCTCTAAATTAATGTAAAGATGTAAAGGACTGGTCTAAGGAAACCCAAGTGTATGGCTAATGTTTCCACAGCCAGTCACTGAGATTAGAGGAAATTCCTGTCTGAAATACTTAGATTGTAAAATTTCCCACTGTAAGAAAGAGCTATGTAAGTAGATTGTTCTCGTCAAAGAAGCTGGAATTAAGTGAAAAGCACAAACATATGAGACTTTCATGTTCTGACATCCCCACTAGATTATACTTTTTTCTCATATAATAAAACATTTATAATTAATCATAAGGATTGTTCACAGCATGAGAAAATGTTTAACACACTTAACTATACCCTCTACCCCTTTTAACTATATCCTCTGATCAATCAAAGGAAAGTAGTAAATACACAATAGGTGTGAATAAGATACATTTTTATATCTTCTTCATCACTTTTCTCTTTTATTAGTGTTCAAATTTGCTCCCCAAAGTGTGGGCAAACAACACCCTGAAATTTTGTAAACATATGTTTATGATCACAGCACACAGATTCAAACCACGCAGAAATAATAATATGTGTTCTCTTATAAAAGATAAGACTCAGACCTTTGGTCTGCCTGCTTTCTGTCTCCAGTCATGTTATTTTTGCTTTTCTGTCTTGGCATTTTATTGCCTCAAAGTCTTCTTTATCTATGCTGTGTTTTCTCCTCCTTTTCTTTCACCCTAAGTATTGATTTGGTCCTGAATGGCTTAGGGCATTGAAGGCCCCAAGGTAACTTCTTGAATAAGGACAGAATAAGATGAATTGCAGAACACAGCATAGTCACACAATCCACAAGAATTTTCAGGATCGTGTTAAACTCTGCACCTGCTTATGTGATAAGTACTTCCTCAGTAACTATGATATGACAACTTTCATGGCCATTTGAGTAACCTATTCAATGTTCCCTGAACAATGGGACATCAGGAGGCATTCAAGCACAGATATCATCATGAGTGCCAGCTAATTTAGCTCATTCCAGCAACATCAGGCAGTGATAAAACTTTTTGTAGGCCATTTTCAGTATTTTGCAAGATACATCTTGGCCAAATGGAAGATTGTGAACTTTGTATTCTCTTCTTCAGTCCAGGAAAGTATGTTTCACCGTGAGCAATCACATTAATATAAAAAAGACTTCTATTTAGATTAAACACCTCTGCCTTCTCACATGTCTATATCCATGTGTTACTTTATGTTTTTAAAGGAAAAGTAACCTTCCTCTGCCTTTAAGTGCCATAGGAATATGTTTTCATATTCATTCCAATGTAAATTTTATTCCAAACTTTGTAATGAAGATGGATATTCCCTAATTCTGTCCCTCTGGCCCTAACAGCATCTGGTATATTATAGAGGAGTGAAGCTGAAGCCAATATGGTCTAACAATAGAGTTCAGACAAAGCACCACATGCTGTGTACCAGCAATGTGCTGTAAGAATAGTCTGATCTTATATAAATTGTAAATTCCTTTCCCTGAACATAATGCTTTCTTGTGCATCAGAATACCTCAAAAAGAAAGTGTTTTCCTGCGGGAAAAAAATGCTTTTCTTTGATTATTTTATTTTTCTAGACATGTAGATAATTATTCCCCCAATTTTCTGTTGGGGTAATTGGAACAATGAGAAACAAGTTGAGAAGAGAGATGCATTAAGCCTGAAATTTTCCATGCTATGCCAAAAAGCCATACATGGTTTGGCAGAAAATAAACCACTTTTAAATTAGGCTCCAAGTCTCTCTTTGATAAAGCCATTTCAGGGTTTAATAGAAGTACTATGTTATTATCATGACTGGAGCAACTATGAAGCTCCCTTATCTAAGCAGTACATCACAGATTAAAGGAAAATAGTACCAATTTCTGAATACAGTGCAACTGATGCAATCCTTTCCTGCCCTGGAAGTCTCTTGACCTCTTGTTTAGAAAGATGATCTCTTCTCATGATTATTCCTTGGCCCCAGACTGTCAGCTATATAGCAGTAGAGATGTGGATATGTAGCCCTTAAGAAATGGAAGATGGACATTTAGAAATCAGATAGCAGACTTTTTTATTACTACTACGATCTACCCCAGAGCTGAACTAGAAATTATTCTAACCAATCTAATAATTCTAACCTGATCTAATTGTCTGCAAAATGATCAATACCTTTTACTTTGTATTTTCAGACATAGTCAGCCATCACCGACTTTTGTCTAAAGGTTTACTTAATTGACTACCTCTATATGAAGCTATAAAAGAAGAAAACAAATAGTAATTCAAATCCATGCATGGAATGTTTTTAAATATTTTTTTTCCTGTTCTTCTTATAATGTGTTGGGGGGCATGTCTCCATGTACTTTCTGAATTGGTCATAAAAAATTACAGAGCTTTAAATGCTAAAAATAAGTGAAACCAAAAGAACACTTACCTCTAGTGTCAATACTTAGCTCTAGTGCCAATACTTAGCTCTAGTGCCAATAATCTTTCATTTTCTTTTAGAGGAATATGATGCTAGAGACATGTTTTGAACTTGATTTTTCTAAGTAGGTAGTCTTGAATGATTTATGTGAGGAAAGGATACATTATCAACCCCCTTGGTCATTTCTTGCACACACTGAAGTAAGTATTATATGTAGACAGAGTCTTCATTCTCATGTGTTTTTAAATGCATGTTTTGCCTTCATTTTACAATTCTGGGAGAGAGAGAGTGAAGGGAATGATGGCACGGACTCCGGGATAGGTGGAAAGAGGAGACGCTTTAATGCACACTTACAGGGTTTATAAAGCTTCCTTATCTACTACACGCGCTCTAACACCTGTTCATGCGACTGGCATGCATAGTTACAGCTTTGTGATTGGTAATTCTCTTCTGTCCACGCGAAGGGCAAACATTTCTTGATTGGTGCACTTAAACATAACAAACAAATTCTTTAGTATAACAACAAACTTCTTTCTGGTTCTGTCTGCTTCTAGCTTCTCTTGTTTACCTTGCTGTGTCCCTTCATTGACCTTTACTGTACTGCTGTTTTAATCAGCTCTAACCTGTCGCAAAACGGGTCACCTACAAGAGAGCACCCAGTTGACAAGTGTTTGTATAGATCATATAGATCTTAGTAGACTTTAAAATTGGCTTAATTTTAAGTAGTGTAGACCCAGAGTGTGCATACCTTTAAACAAATTTAATCCTTGTTGAAATCAGTTCAGCTTGTCTAAACACAGGATGCTTCCTTCACACATTACTTACAAGATACTAATTGCTCTAAGAGACTCTAATACATAGTCCCTTTCAGATCTTTGAATTTTGATCTCCAAAATGGCTTTGGTAGAACTGTTCTTATGCTACAGGTTGTTAAAACATGTGAATGCATTGTAACTGAAAGAATACTGAAATTTTGCATGGCTAGTCCACATTTACAAAATACACAACTTTCAGTGCTAAGTATGCGCAGTGCTGTATCCATGTGATCATGATTCATCTTCTCTGTCTTTCTCAGCTGCTAATTCCATGCCAAGTTTCACTACTGGCAGTTTTGTATAGTATAAAGATTTGAAATCAGTATGTGGTTGGCAATAATTACAGAAATAAGTTAAAAGATCACAGTGTATTATTTATTTTTAAAGTGTCTGGACAGTTTTCTTTCTCAAGTCAGTAGCACAAATCACCCCTTTTGTGTCTTGGGCTAGGCTTCCTTCAGCTGCTGTTTCACAACATCAGTTTCACAACACTAAGGCAACAGACAAACTAGTCTGCCTTGGCGACAGGCATTGCTATCAGTTTACATTTCCTTTTAAATATTGCTGGAAAATAAGAGAGGTGGGGGGGTTGCTGCAAAAACACATTTTAGTATCATTACCATTGAGTTAGATATCAGAACAACACTTATTTCTGACTATCATAGAATCATAGAATAGTTTGGGTTGGAAGGGACCTTTAAAGGTCATCTAGTCCAACCCCCCTGCAATAAGCAGGGACATCCTCAACTAGATCAGGTTGCCCAGAGCCCCATCCAGCCTGACCTTGAATGTTTCCAGGGATGGGGCTTCTACTACCTCTCTGGGCAACCTGTTCCAGTGCTTCACCACCCTCATGGTGAAAAACTTCTTCCTTATATCTAGTCTAAATCTCCCCTTTTAGTTTAAAACCATGACCCCTTGTCCTATCACTACAGGCCTTGCTAAAAAGTTTTTCCCCATCTTTCCTATAAGCCCCCTTTAAGTACTGAAAGGCTGCAATAAGGTCTCCCCGGAGCCTTCTCTTCTCCAGGCTGAACAAGCCCAACTCTCTCAGCCTGTCTTCATAGGAGAGGTGCTCTGATCGTCTTTGTGGCCCTCCTCTGGACTCACTCCAACAGATCCATGTCCTTCTTGTGTTGGGGGCTACAGAGCCAGATGCAGTACTCCAGGTGGGGTCTCACCAGAGTGGAGTAGAGGGGCAGAATCACCTCCCTCGACCTGCTGGAAATGCTTCTTTTGATGCAGCCCAGGATACGGTTGGCCTTCTGGGCTGCGAGAGCACATTGCTGGCTCATGTCCAGCTTTTCATCCACCAGTACCCCCAAGTCCTTCTCAGCAGGGCTGCTCTCGATCCCTACATCCCCCAGCCTGTATTGATACTGGGGGTTGCTCCGACCCAGGTGCAGGACCTTTCATTTGTCCTTGTTGAACCTCATGAGGTTCGCCCGGGCCCACCTCTCGAGCTTGTCCAGGTCCCTCTGGATGGCATCCCGTCCCTCAGGCGTGTCCACCGCACCACTCAGCTTGGTGTCATCTGCAAACTTGCTGAGGGTGCACTCGATCCCACTGTCTATGTCATTGATAAAGATATTAAAGAGTACTGGTCCCAATACGGACCCCTGAGGGACACCACTTGTCACCGATCTCCATCTGGACATTGAGCCATTGACCACTGCCCTCTGGATGTGACCATCCAACCAATTCCTCATCTACCGAACAGTCCACCCATCAAATCCATATCTCTCCAATTTAGAGAGAAGGATGTTGTGAGGGACCATGTCAAAGGCCTTACAGAAGTCCAGATAGATGACATGTGTAGCTCTTCCCTTGTCCACTGATGTAGTCACCCCATCATAGAAGGCCACTAGGTTGGTCAGGCAGGACTTGCCCTTGGTGAAGCCATGCTGGCTGTCTCCAATCACCTCCCTGTCCTCCATGTGCCTTAGCATAGCTTCTAGGAGGATCTGCTCCATGATCTTCCCAGGCACAGAGGTGAGGCTGACAGGTCGGTAGTTCCCAGGGTCCTCCTTCCTCCCCTTTTTAAAAATAGGTACAATGTTTCCCTTTTTCCAGTCCCCAGGGACTTCACCTGACCGCCATGACTTTTCAAATATCATGGAGAGTGGCTTGGCAACATGAGCCAATTCCTTCAGGACTCTGGGATGCATCTCATCAGGCCCCATAGACTTATGTATGTTCAGGTTCCTCAGGTGGTCACGAACCTGATCTTCTCTTACAGTGAGAGGGACTTTGCTCCCCCAGTCCCCGTCTTGTAGTCCATCCACTCGAGAGGTGTGGGAAGAGAGGTTGCCAGTGAAGACTGAGGCAAAAAAGTCCTTGAGTACCTCAGCCTTCTCCTCGTCCGTTGATACCAGTTTGCCACTCCTGCTCATCACGGGGGTACACTTTCTTTGACCTTCCTTTTCTGGCTGACATGCCTGTAGAAGCCCTTCTTGTTATTCTTTGCATCCCTTGCCAAGTTCAGCTCTAGCCGTGCCTTGGCCTTCCTGACCCCATCCCTACACAACCAGGCAGCATCCCTATACTCTTCCCAGGATACCCATCCCTGCTTCCACTGCCTGTGCATTTCCTTCTTGCCCTTTAGTTTGACCAGCAGGTCTCAACTCAGCCATGCTGGTCTCTTGCCTTCCTTGCCCAATTTCTTGCACCTGGAGATTGAGGGATCTTGCGCTCTATGGAAAGTGTCCTTAAAGATCTGCCAGCTCTGTTCTGCTCCCTTGTCCCTGAGGGCAGTTTCCCAGGGGGTCCTATTAACTAACTCCTTGAAGAGCTGGAAGTTTGCTTTCCTAAAATTTAGGGTCCTGACCTTACTCTTCACCTGACCCGTATCCCTCAGGACTGTGAACTCCACCAGCACATGATCACTGTAGCCCAGGCTGCCTCCAATCTTGACGTCACTGATTAGCTCACTCGCGTTGGTGACCATCAGGTCCAGCATAGCATCCCCTCTGGTGGGGATGTCTATTACCTGGCTTAAGAAGTTATAATTGCAAGAACTCTATATGAGGCGTAATTGATAAATCTTGATGCTACTTCAAATGTCTCAAGCTTTTTCTCAGCAAGTACACGAGATTGCTTGGGTTTTGCCACCTTGAGGAAGGCAGGCAGGATAGCTCAGGTGATGAACACAGGCTTAGGTGACTAGGGCCATATTCCACTAGGGCCATTAAGTTAAAACCCCAAAGAAGGGGAGGAATTTTCTCATTCTTTTTATTTACAGAGGAAAGCATTATAAGTCACAAATATGAACAATGCTGCGGTGACAGTCATCTGTATTGCCTTCTTCAAGGTCTTTCATGTTCCAGTCCCAGATAAATTAATTTCTTTTGGGCATCATGTCTTCAAGTTAATAAGACTTTGATCTGCATTTAAATGCATGTAGTCATGGCCTTTATTTACATAGTTCAGATGACAGAAGAAATGACGCTTTTGATTTTGAAGGCTCTGCCACTGGACTATTAAAACTCTGGACATATGGTTCTTATGTGACTGGTTCATAAAATGAAAGCAGATACCCTGTTTCTTACCTCTGTTTACTGGTTATTGTGATGGGGTAGTGTCGTGGTTTAACCCCAGCCAGCAACTAAGCACCACACAGCTGCTCGCTCACTCCTCCCCAGTGGGATGGGGGAGAGAATTGGAAGAGTAAAAGTGAGAAAACTCGTGGGTTGAGATAAAGACAGTTTAATAGGTAAAGCAAAAGCCACACATGTAAGCAAAGTAAAACAAGGAATTCATTCACCACTTCTCATTGGCAGGCAGGTGTTCAGCCATCTCCAGGAAAGCAGGGCTCCATCACATATAACAGTTACTTGGGAAGACAAAGGCCATCACTCCAAACATCCCCCCCTTCCTTTTTCTTCTCCCCGCTTTATATGCTGAGCATGACATCATATGGTATGGAATATCCCTTTGGTCAGTTGGGGTCAGCTGTCCCAGCTGTGTCTCCTCCCAACTTCGTGTGCACCCCCAGCCTGCTTGCTGGTGGGGTGGTGTGAGAAGCAGAGAAGTCCTTGACTTAGTGTAAGCACTACTTAGCAACAACTAAAACATCAGTGTGTTAGCAACATTATTCTCATACTAAATCCAAAACACAGCACTATATCAGCTACTATGAAGAAAATTAACTCTATCCCAGTCAAAACCAGGACAGGTAGAAGGAGGTTTAGGAGCGGTTTGGACAGAAATGAGGGTGATATCTCAGTGTCCCGCTGCTCTGTTGCAGGGCAGGCTGAGCTGTGTCCAGACCTTTTGCCAGCCTGTGTTGGCTCATTTCTCTTCAGAGGGAAGGGACCTGGCTACTTAACATGCTCCATGCCAGCACACCCTGCTCTCAGTTGCTTTCAAACCCTGCCCATCAAAATTTCCCTAGTGTGGCAGTCAGAGTCAGCCACAGCAGACAGAGCTGGGTACCAGTGTGTGGGGGGACAGTTAGAAATGTAACTGTAAATGTGAACAGTTAGAAATCCATGGCCTATTCCTGCAAATATGTATTTGCAGCAAGGTCTTCCTCATATATATCATAATTTCCTGTACTGAATTCTTCTTTAAATATACATTTTCACAAAGCCTGCACATCCTCTTCCCTTCTGAAAGTATTTTAAAGTATCTTTCAGAATTTCCGACAAAAATAAGATTACTGAACTTGAAACTTCACTTAATTTATTGCATATCCATTTTTCTTGATGTATCAAATCATGTCAAATGCATGAGCTGACAGTTTGCCAGCTGTTCTTCATTTGATGGTACTGTGAGCAGTTATGTAAAAGGATTATATATGATTTTTGTAGCAACAAAAATCAGCAGGACCCTTGACTTAACATCTTAAAAAATGCCTAATATGTATCTGTCACTATGTACATAATTTTATTTTTCAGCACAAAAAAAAACTTTGGGTGAAAAAAAACCCAGTACTTTGAATGTCTTCTTAGCATCTTGCTACTTTTCTATATCTGAAGTGATGATTTCTAGAGTTGTAAAATAACCACAGTGAATCCATGCTTAACAAGAACTCCAATGTGCTCATGTTGTTTGTGGAGTCTCCTTCTCTGGAGATATTCAAAACCCGCCTGGACGCAGTCCTGTGCAGCCTGCTCTAGGTGACCCTGCTCTGGCAGGGGGGTTGGACTAGATGATCTCCAGAGGTCCCTTCCAACCCCTACCATTCTATGATTCTGTGATTCTGTGATGTTGATACTGTCTGCTTCTGATTTTGTGTTGATTTATGCATATTTTTTCTAGTAAGTTACTATTCTGTGAATGAGCTTACCAGGAGACACTGAATAAATACCATTAACTTTAAGCAAAATAACTGTGATAGCTTTGATAAATGTCCATCCTAATTCTGTTTTATTGTTGCTCCAGCAACTGTTCATCATCAACTGCTCTGGGAAAACTGAGCAATATACAAAGATTGTTCGCAGTTGTACAGAGATATATAGAAATTTTTGAAATCCAATATATTTTAGGTGTCCCCAAAGAAAGGCCTTGAACTTCAGCACCTCATTTGTTTAAAAAATAATATTTCTACCCAAAGGTTACCACTGAGGTCATAGTAAAAAATCTCCCAATGAATGACTTAAAGGAAGTCAAGATTTCACTTGTCTATAAGAGCTCTCCAGAATCTTGCAAACATGACTAGTAACACACCTGAGCCAGGAAGTCCATTGGCAGAAGGATTTCTTCATTTCAAAATATGGCTTTCTTTTGAATTCTTTTTTTTTTTAACACTCCAAGTGAAAAATCTGAAGAAAAATAAATCAG
Organism: Phoenicopterus ruber ruber; assembly: GCA_009819775.1. Classification (NCBI taxonomy): domain Eukaryota; kingdom Metazoa; phylum Chordata; class Aves; order Phoenicopteriformes; family Phoenicopteridae; genus Phoenicopterus; species Phoenicopterus ruber. The sequence continues at coordinate 9,533,849 of CM020247.1, forward strand.
CTGAAATCAACACAAACATTTTGTTCTGATAAGACATTTCATTTCAGGTCTAACTGCTATGTGATCAGTTTATATACTATAATATCAAATAAATAATAACTTAAAATGTACAGAAAAAAAAATTAGAAAACAGCAGAACAGGACGTTTATACCTTATCAGAATCCTTAAAGGGCTTCTTTACCCAAACAAAATTTAGCCAAATAACTATATGCCAAACACTGTTTTAGATGTGATTACACTTCTAGGTAGAAAATGGTTCCCTGAACTCTTTCTGCCTGGCTCTAATTAGCAGTAATGCATAGTATATATGTGAAAATGGTAGCTTCACATTAGCTATGCCCTACATAGCATATAACATGGATGCTTGTACTTCTCTTGCTTTGGCCTTTTCCCTGTGACAAAAAAAAAAAAAAAGGTGTCTTCCCAGTTCTAGTAAGGCATTGGTAATAAAATGAAACTGTGGTACCTTTCCCATCATCGGATCCTTTGTGCAAGTTAGCAACCTTTAGAAGGCAAAAAGATAAGACAAAGGTTACAGATCACAATGCCTGTGCTGATCTGCAATTTTCCCCCTTTTCTTGCAAAGGGAAAGACGAATACCAGAGTCCAGAAAAGGGCTAAGTATCATTTGTAACAGGAACTCACCTTCTTATTCATCTGTAAAACTGAGTTAATGACTGCAACCTATTCATAAACTGCTTCAGCATCTCCTTATACATAATACAAGACTTAGTTAATATAAAAACCTGATTAATTCCTCTCCTACCATAACAGACAGCATACCATAGCAAATCAAGTGTTTCTATTTTTCTGAGATCAAGAATTTTACTAACTAACTTGGCAATTCTGCAAGAGCTCATCCATTCTCATGCTTTTTCAGATACTACAAGCCAATCCAAATGTAAGATCCATTGTATTCACACCAAGTTTAAAATCACAGGACTGTTGAGATGTTTGGAAGGGCGCTCTTGAGGTTATCTAGTCCAACCTCCTGATCAAAGCAGGATTATTGCCAGCATTAAATCAGGTCAGTTGTGGTGGTGTCTAACTGAGCCTTGGAAACCTCCAAGGATGGAGATGTTGCTACATCCCTCTGTATCCTGTTCCAGTGACAGAGGAAGAAGGTTTAATAGGAAAAATATCCACTAGCAGCCCACTACCTGATAGCTCAGTGTTAGGATAGCTTCACTGAAAATGTAAGCTAAGCTTATCTCTGCATCCTGAAGGCTGGATGGGAAATGAGGTGATGTTTCAATACAATCATTTTTATTGCTTCTTGTTCCTTGTTAAATTTGTTGTATGCTCAAACTTTGGCTGATTTATATTCTGCTATAGCACTGTATTTTGGCTGTTAGATGGTTTATTTGTCATCTGTACATAACTTTGGAGTGAATTTTCTGTGGCCTAACTTTGATGGGAGAAGAGAGACTCTAGATGTTTTACAGATATTACAAATATTTTTTGCAATGGCAAAACATAAGTTCTAAGAGATGGAGGCTCTGTTAGGAGCTAACATTGTATAAAAAACACTTTAAAGTGCACCGAATAATTATTTTGTATTTTTTTCAAGTCGATTGTGATTACTATGAAATCACCGATACATCATTACAAGGTTAGCAGAAACGTGATCTTCAAAGCACATTCATGGCAGGAAAACTTGGAAATCTCATGTGGCTTTGTGGCTGAAACACTGAATTGGGCAGACATAGGTTTTTATTCCCAGCTTTCTACTTGCCCACAGTAGGCAAATCATTTCATCTGTTCCCCATCTGCAAAACAGAGTAAATGGCAGTGACCTACTTTATAAAGTACTTTGAGATCTATTGATTAAAAAAATGAAACGAGAGACTTTGCTGATATTAAGTAAAAGGTCTTATCTCTGGGAATTACTCGGGGTGCTCTGAGTGTTCATACAAGAGGATTGCTGTGATTTAAATATGTTCCTTTAGAAACTGATTCAGTTAAATCATTGCAACTTCTGTAGTACATACAAGACCAAAGAAAAAGCCTGAAGCAATAAGTACAGGGGAAAGGGAATGTATTTGCAGGTCAAGCAGTGAAGAGCAAAATTCTCTGAAGCGAGCACTTCAGTCACAACCAGTTCTCATTGGCTTTCACCTCCTTCTGTTTTAACTTGGGATCATGCTATAGAAATGAACATAATAGCAAATGAGATCCAGTCTTTTTACCTGAAGTTCAACCACATGTTATTCTGTGCTGCAATATTAACCATACTTGCAACTTTCAAGTTTCAAGATCGTGCAGCCATGGAGGACAACTAAAAAGAACTAAGGAACAACCTATGTCAGACATGGACTTCCTAGTATATTTTAAAGTAGAGATGATTCATTTTGAAAGCAGTCCAAAGCCTGGGGGGGGACTTAGCCTGAAGGACAGATGATGTTGTCGCTGTCATCTTTCCTCATAGTTTTGTCTGGAAGAGCTTAAGAGCCTTTTCAGCAGAGCATGCTGAATCAACTCATTCTTGGCCAGCTCAGTTTGCTTTTTGCTGAGCCCATGGCAGGCAAAGAGGAGGGCGTGACCACCGTAGCCTCTTTATTCTGCAGACTTCCTAGCCCCTTTGTCATGGTTTCTGCTACCTGGACCTAGTGAAAATTGAATTGTGACCATTGTCCAATGTGTATTGTGACAAGAGTTGTAATTTTTGTGCGTGTTCTTAAAGTGCAAAAAAGCTATGTGATTCTCTATGACACTGTCACAAACCCCCTTATCTGATTCATGTTATCAAAAAATTGTTAGAGCTTAAAAATATTAATGTGTTTTTTTCTGACTGTAACAAGAACAGGGAGTAAATGAAGTAGAATGCAATGGCCTAGATGAATTAATTTCATCCTGGATGATTTCTATTAATTTTGGGGGGAAGCACATATGTTTACAGCAAAGAGAGTTAAACATATTCTGCTTTATATGAGTCTGTAAGGATTCCAGTATGAGTATGTTGATGCTTGAATCCAAGAGAAACAGTATCTAGCCAACCTATGTTAAATGCAATCAATGGCATTTCGACTAAGCAGCATTGAACAGAGCACTAGATCTCTCTCTTCAAAACACTCATTGCTGAGGCAGAGAGGCAGCCCAAGCCATGACATGGAAGCCCCATAACTCTTTTCTCTCTCCACAAGGAGATGAGCCTATGCCTGGTGACCAGAGCAGATGGTCTCATCCAATTTAAGTTCTAGCTTAGGCCATGAGTTTTCTGTGTGATGGCAAGTTGTTTCACTTGTCTGTGCTTTAGGAATTGCTGCTGTATAAATAAAGTCTGGATATTCAGAGAATGACAGCATTAAAGGTGTGGGGCAACCTTAACACTTTTCCTTGCAATGAATGTTTTGCTTATGTAGATCTTCATATCAGTATTAATACAATATGGCTCACATCTTTCATTAGACCCATGGGATGACACACAATATTTTGATTTATCTTTGCTTCATTTGGAAAAATATCTTCCATTTTTGAAGAGATTCTTCTAAGCTTGAACTTATTATAGGGTGTCGTGGTTTAACCCCAGATGGTAACCAAATACCATCTACGGATTGTAGCTCCGTCCTGGCTGAAACCAGGACATAGGGACAAGATCCAGAACCCTTAAAGTTGGGCTCTGGGCAAGAGGACTTTTGGCAGATGTTGCCTTCACTGGGCCCAGAGACTTTAGCAGGAAAGGTAACAGGATCCTTCCCCAGTCACTGGAGTTGAACCATCTGGACTGTGACTGGTGCCCTACAAAGGCTTAGTTGATATTGCAGTGCTAAAGAGAAGCGGACAGATTTTTGTCTCTTCTCTGTAATTTCAGAGCCTAGACCAATGAATGCCAAAATACTCAGTAAATCATATGGTAAGCTTGGGCTTACTAGCAAAATTTTCATTCATACTTTCCCATCTTCTGCAGCAAGACTAGAATGCAAGACATCAGTGGAATTCAGACCTACAACCTTCTGAATATTCACAATGAATTCACTTTGAAAGCATCATACACTTCAATTTCAGGACAGCTTTTGTTGTCTTTGGTGTGGTGCAATTACTAAAATAAGATGGTTGGAATGCCTTTCCATGTACCAACATAGACTACAAACACCCTCACGCAGTTCTGTAACATGCATCTGACATCAAATCTACTTTTGGTTATGGTTTTAAACAAATTAATTTGCAGGCTTGTAAAGCTAATCTAGGTCTCATATATGAATATTGTTCCAAATAGTAGCTATTTATCTCATGCTTTGTTGGGGGGAGGGGAAATAGAAATGTTTTCTTTTTATAGCTACAACTTTGGCTTTCACGACATCATCAAAACGCATTGGAATTTAGCTTCTCTTCTTTCAGTAGTTTAAAAAAAGAGGGAAGGGGGAAGGAGACAGGAGTTTATGTTACATACCTTTCTAATATGCTGTCATTAGTAATTGTTTTAGAATGAAAAATAAGAACAAAAGATAATTTTAAGGGGAAAAAAATTACGTACAAAGAATTTTGCATTTATTGACCGATTAACACACATGTTCACATGAGTTAGGGAAATACTCCTGATTTATTTCAGACATAAATAAGTTGTTTTATATCACTCATATTAGGGGAAATGCTGGGTTTAAAAAATAGGATTTTTGTCTTCCTGCAAGCATTTCCAATTGGCCACATTCTTCCTTCATAATTTTCTGAAGTGATACTTTTCAGCTGCTTTTCAGCTTCCTTCAAACTTTGGATAATTTAGAATGGTGAAAAGATGAGCTGTGATGTTCTTTCTTTGATATCTAGACTCTCATATAGTAGTGTATATACTACCCCAAATCTTTCAAAATCTGAAAGAGAAGCTTCTGGTGGACATGTATAGTGCTCTATAGAAGTATATATCTGACCATTGTGTTGAGACTGAAGATTCCCAAAAGCAAAGTTGATTTTTAAAAATTTGGGAGGATTTTTGGAAATGTGGAAAAGAAGAGACTCTACTAGTCAGGGAGAGAAGAGGGCTATCTATTGATTAATGATGCAGTGAATGGCAATCTATCTACTCTATTAAAATTGGCAAGATAAAATAATAAAGGATTAACCTGAACTATGAAGCTGTTTTAATATATGAAAAGTACCTTTTCTTAGGGTTTAAGGGGTCTAATGTCTGCCTGTAACTTAACTGACATGGATAGCTGGGCTTTCCTCATACTTAAAATGTTGCTGCAATTATGTGTAAGTGCTTTCACTGAACTAAAATCAAATAAAACTGAGTTCTCTGTGAAAAAGGAGAAGGAATATATATTGTCGCAATTCATAGTAAACATGGGGAGTTAGAATATGCAAAGGAATTTGGGAATAACTCAGAAAGTTTGGGGTTTAGGAACTTAAATAAGAGGAGGTGCTATTTTCTTTATTTAGCTTCTTCACCCCACATTTTATTTTTACATTTGGTATCTCTCCATTCTTAAAATATACATGGGTGTGATCCACAGGGTGCAAGAAGTTATTAGAAAGGGGTCTGTAGTAGTTCTTACTGTAGACTGAAAGGTATGTTACCACCCCAAGAAGGATCCTTTGTTCTGGTTAAACAGAGCAAACAAATAGCTATAATCTCAAAACTTCTGTGCCTAATATGTAAATATGTCAATACACATTCTTATCTTGGAAAGAAATTAAAAGGAAGATTGTTCTTTTCAACATAAAGCAGACAGTTCATGCAGCTTTATGATTAAGATGTTAGAGACTACCCAATGAAGTTAATAAAATGAAATTGGTGTTAACATTTGTAAAAATCACCTCCAAATCTTGTGTCTAGAGGACAAGAAACTAAGAGCAGCAGTTCAGTGGTGTTCATTTGTTAATGAAATTCAAGAGAAAATAGTGACATGTATTTCTTAAGTGATCTGACTTGCACTGTTAGTACTGTGCACAATAAACTCAATTAAGGCACTGTCCTTGAAAAGCAGTTACGCAACTCACAGGAAGTGGTTTGCATGGTCAATACCTTCAACAGTAAGTCGTCATTTATGCTCTTGAGAGTTGCAAGCCTTTGTTCAAAATCTGAAGTTTTGGCTTTAACCACAAAGAACGAGGATGATAGGCAATCTGTCAAAATAAATTATATATCCTACCTTGGCAAGCATTAAATTAATGCCCTCCCCCAAATCCACAGAAACATTACCTGTCAAGGTCGTTCTTTGCTTCTCAAGGCCTTTCATAGAGAAAACACATAGAGCATGTGAAGTCAGCTTAGTTTTGTACCCTGGCAATGTTTTTAGGTTACATCAGCAGGATGAAATGAAATCATCAAAATTAAAATCGCAAAATATAAACCCAATCTATTAGAGAAGCAGCATATATATGTTATACATATATTTATAGTACATACATGTATTTATATTACATGCAAATTAACTTTGCAGATGTCAAAGATGATCAACTAATACAACATAAATTTTCTGTGATTTAAGTATCCAAGAGAAGGAAGGTAAGTATGCGGAAAGCAGAGGATTTATTTACTGATGATTTATTGATAGGTGAGATTCATTAATCTCTACAAACTTCATAAAAAAAAGTAAATGAACTGGGTGTAGCAAAGGAAGCTATAATATAGAGCAGCAAGAGCCCTATGAATGATAAATAAACCCCAGGAGTAACAATCAAGTTCAAGAAGTAGGTTTATACTGTGGAATAGATAGAATATTTTTTGAAATATTTTTTTATTAGTAAAACAGATCTCAAGAAAGATAAGAAATTTGTTTTGCAAAGATATATTTTATTTCATTGTGTTTCTTTTGGAGCCAGCTGCTCATGCAATATAAAGGTAAGATGTTTGGTTTTAATATCAACCAAATAGTAAGACTGAAAAGTTACTGTGGTGGATTGACCCTGGCTGGATGCCAGGTGCCCACCAAAGCTGCTCTATCACTCCCCCTCCTCAACTGGACAGGGGAGAGAAAATATAAGGAAAGGCTCATGGGTCGAAATAAGGACAGGGAGAGATCACTCAGCAATTACTGTCACAGGCAAAACAGAATTGACTTGGGGAAATCAGTTTAATTTATTACCAATCAAATCAGAGTAGGACAATGAGAAATAAAACCAAATCTTAAAGCACCTTCCCCCCACCCCCTCCCTTCTTCCCGGGCTCAACTTCACTCCCAATTCCTCACACGTTGTCTCTGCCGCTCCTTCCTCCTCAGGGGGAGGACTCCTCACACTCTTCCCCTCCTCCAGCGTGGGGTCCCTCCCATGGGAGACAGTCCTCCACGGACTTCTCCAACGTGAGTCCTTCCCATGGGCTGCAGTTCTTCACGAACTGCTCCAGCATGGGTCCCTTCCACAGGGTGCAGTCCTTCAGGAACGGACTGCTCCAGCGTGGGTCCCCCCGCGGGGTCACAAGTCCTGCCAGCAAACCTGCTTCAGCATGGGCTCCTCTCTCTCCACAGGTCCTGCCAGGAGCCTGCTCTCTAGCCTGGGCTTCCCACAGGGTCACAGCCTCCTTCAGGCATCCACCTGCCCCAGTGTGGGATCCTCCATGGGCTGCAGGTGGATATCTTCTTCACCATTAACCTCCATGGGCTGCAGGGGGACAGCCTGCCTCACCATGGTCTTCACCACGGGCTGCAGGGGAATCTCTGCTCTGGTGCCTGGAGCACCTCCTCCCCCTCCTCCTTCACTGACCTTGGTGTCTGCAGAGTTGTTGCGCTCACATATTCTCACTCCTCTCTCTGCTGCTGTTTTCCCACAGCATTTTTTTTCCCCCTTCTTAAATATGTTATCACAGAGGCACTACCACCATTGCTGATTGGCTTGGCCTTGGCCAGCGGTGGGTCCGTCTTGGAGCCGGCTAGCATTGGCTCTATTGGACATAGGGGAAGCTTCTAGCAGCTTCTCACAGAAGCCATCCCTCTAGCCCCTCTGCTACCAAAACCTTGCCACACAAACCCAATACAGTTACTTTCCTCAGAATTCTCTGGTGCAATCTTTCTTCTTCCAGAAACTGCCTGGGAAACGTTTTTATGACTCCTGGGCTCTTATTACATGTACTTACGCATGCACAGAAGAGAAAACTGTTGAAGCAATAAAATGTTGAAAACATTTCGTCTCAGGATAGGCAAATGCCTGCTACTCATGTCCAGATCATCCAGCTTTGGAGGATGTTTAGTTTAGATGGTTGCTTGGGACACTGTGATTAAATGGCTTTGGAAACACCATTCTTATGGACTGTCACTGGCACACAAGCAATAAAGTAGTGTTGGACCTACTATAATTGCTGGAGGGAATAACTTACATTTAAGATCTTAGGAAAAATATGATGTGGACTTTTCTAAAAAGGTGGGTATAATAAAGATCTGGCTGTTTGGACATAAAAGACCCCATAACTATTTTTAAGATCTGTGGACTCCTTGCCATCATTACAGCAAAAATCTATTTGATTTGCTTCTGCCATGATGCCAGAAAACTGACAGTCTTGGCATAAAGGGATCGCACGATGAACTAGGCGCTAATGTTGCTGCTAAGTTTTCTTATTCTCTCTGACAGCTGTGAGGGCCTTGGCAGAGTGTGTCTGCTGGATTTAAGAAGAGGAACAGCACTGCCACCACTGCTAGCCGTCATGAATGAAACCATACAGACTATTACTAGAGGGGCAGGGTGGGATGAACAGAAATAAAACAGAGGGAGAGAATGTGTCAGGCAGGATGCCATTACTGCACCCAGAAATTATTATTCAGATATGCACTGGCTCTGGAGAAAGCAAGAAGGGTACTCTTTGGAGGGTGTTCTTGCCAGTTCCTTGCTCATCTGGTGATTATTTAGGGAGGCAGTTATCTAGAGGTAGCTGTCAAACTGCGTCCCTCTTGTCTGCTCCTCTTCTACAGGATCCTCATACAGCTTGTGTGGTATGCGCTGAATATACCCGTCACGTGAGACTGTTGGTTCACAGCCCACAGCCATGCTGAGACACACCAACAAGACTTGGCCTTGTTTTTGTGTTTGGTGATGGTTGGATGTTTATGCTGTTGTCATGTTACTGTCCTCTAGTAACTGCAGTTTATTGTTGGCACTGCATGATTCTGCTGCTGGCAGAAGAAGGATGACAGAGCATCAGGCAGAGGAAAAGAATAACTGCAGGGTCCTCTTTGGTGGAAGCGAGGAAGTGGTCCTTCTTCCATCCTGACCCTTCACACTCCCTTTCAGTAGGTTGCTATATTGTCCTTAGAGACAAAAATAAGAGCGAAACTCTTGCATCTGTTCCCTTGTAATTTGGAAATCTATAGCTTCCAGTGGAGAAAAGCTTCCACAGTTTATTAACAGCTGTGCTTATTCCCCGTGCCTTTGTCTCACAGAACAGAAGGAATAATAAGCGTCTATACTGAAAGAGAAGCAACAACCAGTGGTAGAGCAGTAAAGGAAAACTAAGCTATTGCTAGTCTCCTGAGTCTGAAATGGTACAGTTGCTTTCTTCTGGAGAGGGAACTGATAGTGGTGCTTACAATAGATGTAACCACTGATCTGGGTGAGAGCTATGTTGTCAATTTAGTAGTCTGGAAGAATTTAAGAAAAAGAGATGATGGCTGCAATAATTTTGGTAGCTCTTCCCAAGTGATGTACGAGAAGAGGCTTAACAGGTCTTGCTCACTTCATTACTGTAGTTCTTTTGAGCAAGGGATCACCTAGAAACTCAATAATATTAAATCGCTCAGCCTTTTGTCAGGCCTGAGGTAGGTATATTTGTTACCCTGTTACAGTTGGGAAAAATTGAGCCACGAAAGGATAGTGACTTATTCGAGGTAAGAAAAATCCTCTGCAGCACAGACAGGAAGAATATCCAAATTAGATGTCAAATTATTGATATTTTAAAAACTGAGGTCACAAATTGAACTGATTTTAGTAGTTAATACAAGATGTACAAACTAGTGACGAAAAAGTCAAGGCAGCAGATAGACTCCTGCTGTACAAGGACTGCAATCTAGCTTTGGGAACAGATCACCTTTTTACTTTGGACCATATGGTGGATAGACCAAAAGGTTCCCCAGTTCATGAATAGATGCTACAGGAAGAAAATCAGTAACTGTGATGAATGTGACTAGACAGTACAGGGCTGTTAGAAGAAACATCAGTATTAGTTCTTAAAAAGAAACAGAGAACTGTGGTTACGTGCTTTGGCAGAAAAAGGCGGCTTTATGTACAGCTCTTTTCTTATATAATGTGTCTGACACCTAGGTCAAGATGTAATCTTAAGTTTTGTGGATCCAAAATACATTTTTTAACAGGAGTTCAGTTCTGTGTGAACTGAAATGTGAGGGAAGAAATCTTTAAACACATTTTCCATGGAAATCGATGCTGAAATTAATAGGTAAACCAGTAAGAAAAATACTTAAATAACAGTAAGACTAGACATTCCCAGTGTCTGAACTAAACCCAGAGACTTTCCTGTAACAGATTCTGGTTTTACCTGGCTTTCTCTCTCCTGAAAAGTGATATAGGATCCTGATTATCTGAGGTGGAATTGCTTCTAAAAGGCACACCTGTTATGCTACGAAGTAAGAACTGAGCATCAGCAAGATGGCAAAGCATTTCTATAGGCAACAGAGATGCCAGCAGATTCTCAGCAGGAAACCAGAATGAAAAGGATCTCCTCATTTAGTTGCTTGACTTCTCCATTACACAGAGGTGTAAACAGGAAAGCATTATGGCTTAGGAGCAGGTTTGCTTTCCCTTTCTCACAACGGAAAGAATGAATGGAAGATCAAGGTGGGGATAAGTCTTTCTACACAGAAGAACAAGGCAGGGAGAATCTAGTTTGTATACAGTATTAAAGCACTTTTTGCATGTTTAGTCAAGACCAGAAGCTATGGACTGGTATGCTGGTTTTGGCTGGGATAGAGTTAATTTTCTTCATAGTAGCTGGTATGGGGCTATGTTTTGGATTTGTGCTGGAAACAGTGTTGATAATACAGGGATGTTTTAGTTATTGCTGAGCAGTGCTTACACAGTGTCAAGACTTTTTCTGCTTCTCACACAGCCCCACCAGTGAGTAGGCTGGGGGTGCACAAGAAGTTGGGAGAGGACACAGCCAGGACAGCTGACCCCAACTGACCAAAGGGTTATTCCATACCACATGATGTCATGCTCAGCAATAAAAAGCTGGGGGAAGAAGAAGAAAGAGGGGGACATTCAGAGTTATGGTGTTTGTCTTCCCAAGTAACTGTTACACGCGATGGAGCCCTGCTTTCCTGGAGATGGCTCTAAACACCGGCCTGCTGATGGGAAGTAGTGAATGGATTCCTTATTTTCTTTGCTTGTGTGCACGGCTTTTACTTTACCTATTAAACTGTCTTTATCTCATCCCACGAGTTTTCTCACTTTTACCTTTCTGATTTTCTCCCCCATCCCACTGGGGAGGAGTGAGTGAGCGGCTGTGTGGTGCTTAGTTGCTGGCTGGAGTTAAACCACAGCACTGTGTTATCTCTCATATTTATTCTGTTTGTGGATGATGATGCCTACGTTACATATTCAGAAGCACAGCAGATTCCTATCTCTAGCATGTTGAAGATTGTTGGTTATTCATGACACTGTTACAGGTTTTGTGCAACAAGGAAACTCCTTGGCTCGCAAAAACTTAGTGTGTTCCCAAACAGAACTTTCTTTGTGTATAACAGTTGATGTTCCAAATGTTTCACAATGCTAATTTGAGGCCAAAGGCTTCTGTTTCATAACAAACCCTGGGTGCCACTATTTATGACTTAGGGGAAACAGGCTCACTGAAAACTGCTGAAAGTCTCATGTTACCCTCCAGAGCTGTATTTTAAATTGGCCCATTGGAACTCAGCAGTTTGATAGACTGAGAAAGAATATGTGCAAGAGAGAACTCAGTATCTTTCTGAGTTTTTCAGTAAGTTTTATGCTTTTTACAATTAGGTCAACTCATATTGATTAAGTGCAAAAGGATTTTTAAGAGCAGATCACAAGAAAACACAGACGTCAGTCAGCATGTTCAATTAATGATTTCAGAATTTAGTACTTCTAGTAGAGCCTCTACTATACAGTGTCTCTATATTGTTCATAAATCTATGTTGCATACAGGCATTGCATTACCTAGTGTTCTGGAGTAAGGCATGGCAGGTGTTTTCTCATTTGCCGCTGTGCTCCCCTGGTCAAGGCAGAGTGGAGAAATATCCATTTGAAACAACAGGTTGAATATAAGGATCAAAGGCAAAATGTAATTTATTAGTTATTAGTTAGTAATTTATTCTTACACTAGAGCTTCCTGCTGTCCCTGGATTTCATGTTTTGCCCTGTTCTTAGCTGCTTTCCAGAAACCATTTCACCTCAGTGCACACGCACATTCCTCAGTACCCCATTGCCACTCTGACATTTTGCCTCGAATTTCCCATGTTTCCCTCTCCTTTAAGCCTTGTTGGAGCCTTGGCACTCTGGGAGAGGTGTTCCCTAGGACTCTGTCAGACCGAAAGGACGTGTATGCACTCTTATTTCCTAGGTTTAGTTTTATTAGAGTTTTGCTCTTTTACTTCTCTGTATCCCTTTCTAACCGATTGCTATTCAAAGCTGTATTCCTTCTCCATGTGACAAGTGTTTAGTAAATTCCTAAAGTTGGAGTTTTTTATGTTCAGAATACTTTAAAAGCATAGGGTTTTTTTCTGTGAATGGGATTTTATGGCAGAGAGGAATATTTGAAAAGGTATAATTGTGCAGTTTGGTTTTGTTTGTGGGTTTTTTTTCTGTTGAAGACTAGAGGATCCAGGTTACACTGCCAACAGCTGGTAATAATTTGAGTTCATTTTAACCATCTGCTTCAGAATTTGCATGCAGCTAATCTCATCCCACTTCTACAAAGCACATACTTTTCTCTGTTCTTCCCTGCATTTAATAACATCCTCACTTTGACGATAAGGCTTGGTTTAGGAATCTTCCAGAAAACTGTCCCTAATTTACTATATAGTTGAGGCTTTAAATAAGAGAAGTGTCAAATACTGCATTTATGAAATTCAGAATTAATTTCTCTTTAAATGTACATCCCTGAGTTGTACATTACTAGAGGATATTTAGATGACCTGTTTATCCCAAAGGTACCCTACTTACAAGATGACAATGAACACAACTGACTTTCTCACAGCATCCTTCACTGAAAAACCTTCATAAGGGTAGTTAGAACATGGCATCTTAACAGACCATTTAAGTGATTCACTTAGTGTGACCTTGAGGCCACGTGCATACTAATACTAATCTGCAATTATATGGAGTATCATTTGAAACAGTCTCCTCGAGCTTTTGCTCTTGCAAGTCTAGAGTAAAAGAACTCTTCTAATCTGCTCATCACATCCTTCAGCAAAGACTCTACATTTAGGTTAGCATCTGATCATGTATGTAAGACAAGAAAGAATCTGCTTCTGTTAGGAGGTACTCTCATCCAACTAGTGCTTCAGATCAAAGCAGTGATCCTAGTAAAGTGATCGTACTAAAAATCGTTGTCAAGATGCTTAGCTAATGTTACACTTGGGGGATACACATCAAATTCTGAGAAATAAGCTTAAGATATTCAGCTAAAGAAAAGTGCTTTGAACTGTGTGACTTCTACTGTATCCAAAATCACACCAATCTGAAAACAACTTGGTATGCATAGCGACATTCAGTTTTTCTTTCCTTGTCTCTGATCAAATCAGCATTCAAATAGGTAGACCCGTTTAATGGCAGCAAAGCAGCACCTCTCTGACAACAATGTATGCCCTTCTGTTCTTGCAAAATTTTAAGTCCCTTCTCCACAGCTCAGAGGTTGAAAGCAAAACCACCCAATTGTGGTCAAGTGGAAATCTAGACCAAGAGTAAATTTTACTTGGACCTCCCCAAGGTTCTGGTCATGTGATGTCTACTGCCTTTCTCTCTCTCAGTCCCTTGGGAAACAGCTGCAGCCGTAGGTACACGTGGTGGGCTATAATCTAAACTAGATGTGCATACACACGCACACATGGAAACGAGTGTACTCTGACAAGACATTAACGCTTCTAAGTAGTTACAGACATGGAAAAGTATCAGAGGACGGGTGAAGCGGCACCTGCCAAGTGAGGGCAACTCAGAGAAACACGCATGAAGGCTGCAAGCAAGGATGTGCATTGAATTTTGTACTAATCCCAGAGACAAATGAGCAGGTAATCTTAGGCACAGCAGCAATTTCAAGGCGGCTCGCTGCAGCACAGGAAGGCACCACAGGCATTTTGCTCCTTCCCCGCCTCTCGCCTGACTCCTGAGGAGGACGTTGCCTGGGGAAGTTTTGGAAGTGCTAGGGAGAGGGAACACACAGACAGAGCGTTACGAGCTGGGACGCGGCGCCACCAGGAGCCGGCTCGAGTTTCGGGAAGGGCTTCCCCGCGCTGCCCCACAGCGCCGGCTCCTCACAGGGCGGCGGCTAGCCCACACCACAGCCCCACATCTCGAGACCGCCGGAGTACCCGCCGCTCTCCTACACATAGGAAGGGCCACGTGGGGGCGGGGACACCCTCCCCAACCAGCACCTCCGCCAGCTCCCAAGGGCGGCCCGACCCTGTTCGTTCGTGGGCGGCCAGACCCTGCCCCACCCCTGACAAGCGAGCGCGACGCCAACACCTGCGCGGAAGCGGGCGGGGCGCCTCCGTGGGCCGCTGCACCTACGGGCCGCTGCACCTACAGGCAGCCGCCCCGCCCCGCCCCGCGCCGCCTGCTGCCACCAATCCGCGCCCGCCTTCCACCTCCTTCCTACGCAGTTTCCGTAATGGGTTGGAGTGTTAGCTTTCCCTGAGCCTTGGGAGCCCTATGTGACCCGCTAGAGAAAATGGCGTCGGCGGTGGGGAATCGTAATTCATCGTCGAGATTATCCTCGGGCAGCAGTGCGGAGGCGGCCACTGCCACTGTTGGGAGCCTGAAGGGTGGCGCGGGGAGTGTCGCCGGGAGCGGTAGGGGGCTCCTGCGGGAGGTGGACGGCGGCTGTCGGGAGCAGCGCTCTGACTGGAGACGGAAGCAGCTGCGCAAAGTACGGAGTGTGGAGCTGGACCGGCTGCCTGAGGCGCCCCTCTTCCTCGCTGCCGCCTCCTCGTCCTCCTCCTCTTCGCCGGAGCCTCCCGAGGCGCTGCTGCTTCACTACCTGCCTGGGCCGCGCTCCAGCCCCGCCAGCCCGGCTACCTCCCCCAGCCGCTGCGCCGAGTTCCTGGAGCCGTTGCCGGTGAGGAGCCTGGCGGGGACCGACCCCGCCGCGGAGCGGAGGATGGAGCCGTTTCCCCTCGCGAGGTGAGGGGGGGCAGTGGAGGCGAGGAGGGCTCGGGTGCCCCGTTCCTACTCTCCTCCGAGCGCCCGGCTGTTGCCTGGCCGGGAGCGGATGTAGGGGCGGCGGGAGCTGCCTGCGGAATGCAGGGTTGGGGCGCGGCGGGCAGCCCTCGTCCGCCGCCTTGCCCTGGGGCGCGGAGACACCTGGTGCATGCTTGAGGGAGGGGTGGTCACCGGGCTGCCCTGTGGGTCGCCCGCAGCTGTCAGCGGTGCGGGGCCCAGCAGCCGGCGCCGGAGGAGCGGGTCGGGGCGGCGTGTCCCTGCGCCGTGGGCGATTAGCTGCGCGGGAGCTGAGCCGTGTGCGGGGATGCTTCTGTGTTTAACTTCTGCCGGAGTCCCAAAAGGCTTTGGAGTTCGAGTTTGTGGTGGTGGCGGCGAGGACCGGGATCGGATGTGTCAGCCTTCGGATCTCGGTGCGAGTGGAGCCCATTAACTCTTCCTGCAGCTCTATCGCCTCGGTGCCAGAGCAGGGCGCGAGGGTGCGGCGTGGTTCAAGCGGCAGCTGTGCTTCTGCTTCGAGTGTTCACCGAGTACCTGACTGCTTTCTGCACTTTCCTAGCAGTTTGCACAAAATTGAGTAATTTTTTTTTGTTTTTTTTTAAGAAAAAAAATTTAAGACTTCTCTGAAGTCTGAGTCTAACTTGCAGCATTGTGGTATTGCGGAACTGATTTCTTTTGATCCTTAGTAAGGGAGGGGGGAAGAGAAAGTATCACCTAGACTGAACCACTACAAAATTACATGAGTGGTTTCATTTAGTGCCCTTGTGTTTGTAGTCCTTGTTTGTCTTCCGTGTGTTTTATTTGATAAGTCCGGTTTCTTGAGGTTTTATAGAACTGCCCATGCTATGCTTATTTGATATATGAAGAAGTATTCAGGGTGAAAGTGAACATGTCCGTGGTGAAGCAGTTTAAGTACTTTAGAGCACATTTCAGCTTTAATATGCACTTGCTATGTCTAATTGGTATGTGTGTGGGAAGGCACTGCGGTAGTGATGGTGTAATTTTGATGTGAAGTTGATAATTTCATATGGATTTCTTGTAAGGTTTTATATGATATGGACTGTGTAGTTTAAGGACTTAGTATTAACATCCTTAGTATTAACATCAAAAGACCTATTTTAGTGCTGCTTTATGGTTTGTCTGGCTAATTATTTAAACCTCATAAGAAATCTAGTACCAGTTTGAACAGATGGCTTGTGTATTCTTTTTAATTGTGTCTTATGGCAGTTAAACCTCAAGGATATCTTTTAAAGGTTGACTTATCTTGGGACTACTGTAATAAAAACTGTTTTCTAGATCAATGTCCTGTTCATATGAATTTTCAGCAATTCTGATGGATTTTAGTCTATTTCTAGGGCAATGTAAAAATACTTGATATGGTGTGGTCCTAACATATAGGAAATGCCTCTGTACCTAAAGAAGGATTAGTGGGAAATTTTAATTGTTTCAGGAGGGGAAGAAATCATGTATGAATTTTAGCAAGTATCTTGGGCTTTTTTTATGACTCTTAGCACCATCTTTGTCTCTTGAGTTGGGAATTTATAATGTACTGTATCTCATAATACATTTGTATCCAGTTTCATGGCTTTCAAGGAAAAATAATCGGTGTTGGAACATGTTTAAAACAACTCAGTCTCCTGGTGATAGTGGGAGTTAGGCTTGATATTAGGTTCAGGAAGGTCAATGTATGTTGCATTGATGCTGAAACATTGAGTCCATCTTTGCTAGTCAGTCCCACAGCAGCAATGACAGAGCAGCTGTGGATTTTTTTTCCTTTCACGTGGACAGTTTTGCTTGCTTTTAAGTACCTGCATTTGGACAAGTCAATGTTTTGAGTGTGTGCATGAGTTAAAACCCTTCTCCCCAAATGCTCTCTCACATTTGACTAGGAATGTTAACAAATCATAGAAAATGCTAAATGTTAAGTGCTTTTCTCTTTAGTATTTTAGTGAGATAGTCTACTTTTCAACTGTCTTCATGATAAATTTAAATATGTGGCAGCATTAATAGTGATTCTTCTTCACAAATATACTATAAATGCGCTCACGTAGAATATCTCAGTAATTCTGTATGTCGTGTTACCAGTAAATAGATGTTAGACAAAGTACTATTTTGTCAGGCCATATCGAGATTTTTAAAACATCTCTTTGCCCTTATTGTAATATTAACTTGCTCTAGCCGAAGGAGGGAGATTAATTTGTATGTGAGTAGCAGTTAGCATATTACACGTTAAATTTGTGCATGCAGCTGTTGCCCAGACACTTAAGAGGTGAACTGAAGGGCATAATCAAAATAATATATTATGTGGAGGCTTTCTATTCTGTTTTTAAATACAGTAGTTGTACTTTCCTGTAAGGATATACTGTTCGTTAAAAGATACTGTGCTTGCTCCAAAGTTGTCCTATCAGTCTCTGGTATTACAGTCACTTTCTTTTTAAACAAATTTTCTGTTTATGCTGGAAGACCTGCATGAGCCTCAGAAAGAAGCTGAGAAGGAAAACTGACTCTGCTGTTAAGTCCTAAATGTAAATATTACCCTTTTTTCTTTAATCTCTCAAGCATTCTGCTTGTCAGGGCAGTAGAACAAATATTTTCACTAAAAGCTGTGAATGTTATAAGCTATCTTTTCATATCACTGTAAGAGGAGGAGGGAGTTGTTTTACTAGGAAATGCAGCTTCAAGATAAAGCACTTCAGACCTTTTATCCCATGTCTATACTGACAGTATATTGATTTGATTTATAGAAAAAGATCCTAACAGTAAATTTGGCGATAACTCAAGTTACAAGAAATCATACTACAGTTATAACTTCCGATTTGGGGCAAATCCATGTAGGCCAAATGCACCTCCTTCTCTGCAACCTTAACAATGTTCTCTTAAAACCTTCAAACCATTTAAGTGATGTTTATTTGTGTCTGAAATTGGTGTAGGTGACTTATTACATCCTTGAGTACAGGATTAGTTATACTGCTATAACC
Source organism: Phoenicopterus ruber ruber (assembly GCA_009819775.1). Taxonomy (NCBI): domain Eukaryota; kingdom Metazoa; phylum Chordata; class Aves; order Phoenicopteriformes; family Phoenicopteridae; genus Phoenicopterus; species Phoenicopterus ruber. The sequence continues at coordinate 9,552,104 of CM020247.1, forward strand.
CTGTTTTTATAAGAATGAAAAGCAGGAAATACTGCAATTAGTCTCCTCTGCATACAGTAACCATGTACTGTGTGACTTGAGCGAAAATTGTTTGAATTTGAAAATGTATATGCTAGCTATGGCAGACTTGTCAGATAGTTCAGCTGCAAGACAACCTTTGTAGATATTTATGCTGTTTTCTGCAATTGCTGTTTGCATTGATGCCTGCTAGAGATACCAAAGACACACTGCTGAAACTGAAGTTTTGACTATATGTACAAGTGTACTATTAAAAGCCTGTCAGTTTTAGCTCTGCTTATCAATTTGTAGCACCTTTGACTTTCAAAGGAGGGCATGAATGTATTAACAGAGCACTGGACTGGACAGTGAAGTGGGAGCAGAGGGAGAGCAAGTACAGTGAAAGCACAGCATGGCCAAGGTTTGACATGTTCTTTTTTTCTGAAATGATAATATTCTCAGTTCATGTTGTCAGAATGTAGCTAAGGTAAAACATATAGCTTGTTTACCTTGGCTAAGAATAGCTAAGGTAAAATATAATTTATGCATTTTAACCAAGTCCATAATGCTGGATATTTCTCACTGTCTACTTAAATAAGCCACCAAATTTTCTGCTTCCAATTTAAGCTGAATACTACTGTGAGTGAAATTTCACCTCCTACCTCTTCTGTGCTCTGTGGCTTGAGAGTGTTTTTGGAAGAGGATCACCCTCTACCATATTTGATTTTTATCACTATTAGTTATTGTAAGTGGTAGGGTTCTGCTTAAATGGTTTGATCTGGTATGGCAGTTTCTTTGTTCCTATGCAAAGTAAATCGATTGTAACTAATCTGGAGCTTTCTGTCTCGTTGGATTTAGTGATACTAAAGGTTCAGTCTTCACTGTCACTCAGTGGAGTCTAGGTACTGCTCAGTGTGATACCTGTATGTAGACGTGTGCAGTTGTGCCTTACCCAAAGCTCAAACATGTAGAGTACAAGATACTTTTGAAGATCAGTTTTTCCTTCTGTATGATGGATTTGAACTTCATGAGATCTTTTACTGTGCTAATGCATTTGTTATTGTTTGAAGTTGGAGTAAAGGTAATGGTGCAGCTGTGCAAAAGTTTATCCCAGTGCAGGAGAGGATGAGGTGGGAGTGGAAACAAGCAGCTGGGGGTGGGGTGACTGTGGGAATGCTTTTGTTGGCTTTCGCTGCCTTCCAGTATTGGTGAAACTTGGCTTAAGCTTGTATAAAATAGAAATTATATGTTGCCACATAGCTATTCTTTAAACAAACTTGTAAAGCTAGATTTTTGGCAGCAGTGGTGATAAGAGAATGGATCTGGTTTGAGTTCTGGAGTTTCTAATGCTAATCTCTGTGTTCTTGGCGGATTCTCTGTGAAGACCCAAGGGTTGTCTTATTTTACTTTTTATCTGCTCTCACTTAAAACTCTAGAATTACAGTTCATTCTTTTGCTCGAGGCAAAGAGGACAGAAAGCCTTTAAGAGAGCTTCGTTACTTGTCTTTAGGTGACTAGGAGAATGTAATTTAAGTGGAAAGCTGCTTTCTGTTGCTCAGCCTCCGGGTAAAGATAAAAAGGGAGAGAAGCATGTTGCCTGTAGGACACTTCTGATTTCCTGTCTCGCCACCCTGCAGAACTGGAGAATCCTGCTTGGTGGTGAATAGTCCTGATTATTTTTTCCTATAAGATAGGTTTGTTGGTTTGGTGTGTGTTTTGGGGCTTTTTAGGGATTTTTTTTTTTTTGCTTGTTTTTTTGGAAGATCAGTTTTGTTGGATCTTGACTGAAAAATGTCCTGAAAAAAACCCAGCTCTATTTACTTCAGAATCATTTGAAACTGGGAGTTGTTTACCTTCTGTCTGGAAATTGATGAAATACTTTTTCAAATTGTCTTAATAAAAGCTGATATGGCCATCGCTCCCTCTGAATTTTGCTCAGAAATGTCCAATTTTTTGATAGTGCTCAGCATCTGATGACTAAGGATTTGAAGGTGTTAATAAAAAGTGGTGTCTTTCGTTAAAATTTGTCATTGAATATTCTGGTTTCTCTGCTATGAGATGAAACTGGAATTCAAGTCAGTCTACCCTTGTTTCACACTGTCTCAGTGTATTTCTTTTGTATCCCTGAAGTGTAAACTATTCTCATAATTCATGGAAGTCTTACATAATACTGTTTGTTCTCATCTCTCTTGTCCTAATATTCTAATTTGTAGTGGAATGGCTACTAAATATACCTATTACACCAGGTGATTTCAATTCTTCCCTAGTATTTCTCATCAATAGATTTCACAGTATTTATTACTGACACACTGCTTTTGATACTGCACCTCCTTGTAACTTACCCAAGGTTACTGTGGAAGGTGGGAGTAGAGTGCTGGAGAAATGAGTTCTGTCTGCTACACTATGCTGACGTCTTGTTTTCTGAGCTCTTTTCCATCCTCCTCTTGAGCATCCTGTCATCTTGCTTTTGAGCAAACTGAAATGAGTCTTTGCTCAGCTGTCAGCAATGATGATCAGGTCCTTTTGTGAGCTGGTAGTTAACCCTCAAAGGTATGCAACTAATACTCCTTGTTTTGACCCATGGATATGCATTTCATTTCACTAGTTATTTCTGTCAAATACTCTCTCTCACTCTGAGGATATTTTTTTTTTTTTATGACCATCATGCTTGTATCTTCAGAATTGTTCCTTTCAGATGCTGAAAGGGTTTGGTGTTGAAGGAAGGGGAAATCATGCTTGACCAATCTGATAGCCTTCTACGATGGCATGACTGGCTGGGTGAATGAGGGGAGAGCAGTGGATGTTGTCTGCCTGGACTTCAGCAAGGTGTTTGACACTGTCTCCCACAATATCCTCATAGGTAAGCTCAGGAAGTGTGGGCTAGACGAGTGAACAGTGAGGTGGATTGAGAACTGGCTGAATGGCAGAGCTCAGAGGGTGGTGATTGGCGGCGCAGAGTCTAGTTGGAGGCCTGTAGCTAGTGGTGTTCCCCAGGGGTCAGTACTGGGCCCAGTCTTGTTCAGCGTATTCATCAATGACCTGGATGAAGGGACAGAGTGTGCCCTCAGCAAGTTTGCTGGTGACACAAAACTGGGAGGAGTGGCTGATGCACCAGAAGGCTGTGCTGCCATTCAGCGAGACCTGGACAGGCTTGAGAGTTGGGTGGAGAGGAACCTCATGAGGTTCAACAAGGGCAAGTGCAGGGTCCTGCACCTGGGGAGGAATAACCCCATGCACCAGTACAGGTTAGGGGCTGACCTGCTAGAAAGCAGCTCTGCGGAGAAGGACCTGGGAGTCCTGGTGGATGACAAATTCACCATGAGCCAGCAATGTGCCCTTGTGGCCAGGAAGGCCAATGGCATCCTGGGGTGCATGAAGAAGAGTGTGGCCAGCAGGTCGAGGGAGGTTATCCTCCCCCTCTACTCTGCCCTAGTGAGGCCCCATCTGGAGTACTGCGTCCAGTTCTGGGCTCCCCAGTTCAAGAAAGATGAGGAACTACTGGGGAGAGTCCAGTGGAGGGCTACAAAGATGATGAGGGGACTGGAGCATCTCTCCTCTGGGGCAAGGCTGAGGGAGCTGGGGCTGTTCAGCCTGGGGAAGAGAAGACTGAGAGGGGACCTTATCAACGCTTATCAATATCTCAAGGGCGGATGTCAAGAGGATGGGGCCAGACTCTTTTCAGTGGTGCCCAGTGACAGGACAAGGGCCAAGGGGCACAAACTGGAACACAGGAAGTTCCGTCTAAATATGCGGAAAAACTTCTTCACTGTGAGGGTGACAGAGCGCTGGCACAGGCTGCCCAGGGAGGTTGTGGAGTCTCCTTCTCTGGAGATATTCAAAACCTGCCTGGACGCAGTCCTGTGCAACCTGCTCTAGGTGACCCTGCTCTGGCAGGGGGGTTGGACTAGATGATGTCCAGAGGTCCCTTCCAACCCCTACCATTCTGTGATTCTGTGAAAAAAAGATCTAACTTGTGATAATACCAATTTGAGAAACCATTTTTGTTTTTTAAACAAATCAGTGTTACCTCCTATTCTACTACCAATAAATGCATGCAGAGTTTTATTTTGGTAATCCTTTGTATTCTTTAAAAGGGAAGCTTCAAAGCTTAGTGGATAATAGGGTCTCCCCATTACCTTCAGGTAATTTTACCTGTTCTGGATCTGAAGAGGCATAGAAAATTCAAATATCTGAAATGTGTGGTGGAACTTGCAGTGACCTCTAGTTTGCAGTTTATGTAGAGTTTATTGACCTTGTCAGATTAATGCACTCTATCAGGCAAGTGTTTGTCTATTGTTATGGTTAAGACAATACTTTAATTGCTTTGATTTATGACAGTACTCTAATTTTTGGTTGCTGAATATGTACTTTGAAAATTCACGTGTAGTCAGTGACAGTTTTCGCAGTTTATCAGTATTTGACACTTTTTAAACTCTTTTCATGTTTATAGACTGCAGAGTTGCCAGGTATGATACTAATATTACTTTAATTTTTTTTTCTTGTTGCAAGTTGTAACTTTACTACCACATATGTCATCAGTATCTTAAATGTTCCCGTAAAATACATCTGAAGCTTTTGGTTTTTCATTGAAGTAAATATCTCTACAGATGCCTAGCCTATGACTAAAGACTTGTTTGCTTAATGTAAGAAAATATTGCAGTTGTGATTAGCATGGAAGCTCACTGAAATAGTGCTAGTGTGTTCTTAAAAATTTGGAAAGGCTCTCCCATATTAAGGATCCATATTGCTTATTAATTTTGTTGGATTATTGCAACATTAGTTGCATGATGTGTAGAGGGGACCTTCCCTTTGAACATCCAGCCCAGCACGGGCAGTCCAGGGTGCCAGGAGGAGCTGTGCTTCAGTATCAACCACTTCCAAAGCAGCTTGAACTCCTTCATATGCTGCCAAGATCTCTTTTTCAGTTGGAGTATAGTGGACCTCAGATCCTCTGTATCCGTGACTCCAAAACCCCAGGGGTCAACCTCGACTCTCCCCTGGTGCTTTCTGCCAGAGGCTCCAGGTAGGGCCGTTCTCCCTGGCTGTGGTGTAGAGCACACTTTTTACATCTTGTCCTGCTCGGACTGGCCCAAGGGCTACTGCATGAACTATCTCCTGTTTAATTTGTTCAAAGGCTTGTTGTTGCTCAGGGCCCCATGTGAAATCATTCTTCTTCCAGGTCACTTGATAGAGAGGGCTTACAATAGAACTGTAATTTGGAATATGCCTTCTCCAGAAACCCACAACGCCTAAGAAAGACTTGGGTTTCCTTTTTGTTAGCTGGTGGAGACATAGCTGCTATTTTGTTGATCACATCTGTCGGGATCTGATGACGTCCATCTTGCCATTTTATTCCTAGGAACTGGATCTCCTGTGCAGGTCCTTTGGCCTTACTTTGTTTTATAGCAAAACTGGCTTTCATCAGGATTTGGACTATTTTCTCCCCTTTCTCAAAAACTTCTGCTGTGTTGCCCCACACAATGATGTCATCAATGTATTGCAGGTGTTCTGGAGCTCCACCCTTTTCCAGTGCAGTCTGGATCAGCCCATGGCAAAGGGTGGGGCTGTTTCCACCCCTGGGGCAGTCGATTCCAGGTGTACTGGATGCCCCTCCAAGTGAAAGCAAACTGTGGCCTGCACTCTGCTGCCAAAGGGATTGAGAGAAATGCATTAGCGATATCAATTGTAGCATACCACTTGGCTGCCTTGGACTCCAGTTCGTACTGAAGTTCTAGCATGTCTGGCATGACAGCACTCAGTGGTGGCGTGTTCATTCAGGCCACGATAGTCCACTGTTAATCTCCATTCTCCCTTAGATTTCCTTACTGGCCATATAGGAGTGTTAAAGGGTGAGTGAGTCTTGCTGATCACTCCTTGGTTCTCCAGTTGACGAATCAGTTTATGGATGGGGTTCGGGGAGTCTCGGTTTGTGTGATATTGCTGCCTGTGCACTATTGTGGTGGCGATTGGTACCTGTTGTTCTTCGGCCCTCAGCAACCCCACAAGAGAAGGGTCTTCCAAGGGACCAGGCAAGGTGGACTGCTGCTTAATTTCTTCTGTCTCCAAGGCAGCTATACCAAAAGCCCACCGGTACCCTTTTGGGTTCTTAAAATACCCTCTCCTGAGGTAGTCTATGCCAAGGATGCACGGAGCATCTGGGCCAGTCACAATGGGGTGCCTTTGCTACTCATTCCCAGTTAGGCTCACTTCAGCCTCCAGTGCAGTTAGCTCTTGGGACCCCCCTGTCACTCCAGAAATACAAATGGGTTCTGCCCATTTATAGCTTGATGGTGTTAGGGTGCACTGTGCACGGGTGTCCACTAGAGCCTTGTATTCCTGTGGGTCTGATGTGCCAGGCCATTGAATCCACACGGTCCAGTAAACTTGGTTGTCTCTTTCCTCCACCTGGCTGGAGGCAGGGCCCCTCTGGTCCTGGTCATAGTATTTATTACTCACTCCTTGTAAATACAAATCAGGAGTCCCTTCAAGAGGATCAAAAGTAAGGTCAGCCCTTCTACTCTGTCTGGGGCACTGCTCGCTGGAAACTGGAGCAGCAATTTTCTTGGAAGAGCCCCCCTTTTGCGATCATTTTTCCTTGCAACTCACGTACCCGTGCCTTTAGGGTCGAGGTAGATTTTTCCATCCCACTTCCTGATGTCCTTTCCGTGGTCACGCAGGTTAAACCACAGAGCGGCCCGTGTTGTGTGCCCTCTATATCCTATCTCTTGAGCAGAGGAATGCTTGCTCCTAATAGCTGAGATACTGGTTCGTACAGGTGGGGAGTAGAACATATCCTCTTTGAATCGCTGGAACTCCCGGGACAGTTTCTTGGATAGTTTTTTGACTAGCACATCTGGCAGTTTCTCCACAGCCGAGACGCTAGGCCCATAGGGAGGAAGAGAGACTCTGTATTGCCAAAGTTGACCAGCCAATTCATCCACTGTTTGTTCCTCTTCGTCTTTCCAGGTCATTACTACCAATGAGTTGGCATATGATGACGGTGCGCTCTGTACAAACTTCTACCACGTGAGTTGTGTGCACTTGACTTCATCTGGATCTTTGGATAACTGCTCATTGTTCAGGTCATCATAAATCACCTCCAGCATGGCTACTTCCCTCAGGTACTGGATACCTCTCTCCACGGTGGTCCCCTTGCCTGGGTGATGCATAACATCTTCCCTGAAGGGATACCTTTCCTTCACGCCTGACAGAAGTTGCTTCCAGAGGCTGAGGGCTTGTGCCCCTTTTCCAATCACTTTGTCAATGCCCCCTTCCCCAGAAAGGGATCCCAGCCGCTTGGCTGGCTTACCCTCTAGTTCCAGGCTATTGTCCCGGTTATCCCAGCATTGGAGCAGCCAGGTGACAATGTGCTTGCCTGGACAGTGGCTGAAATCTTTTCACGTATCTCGCAGCTCACTCAGGGATAGGGATCCAGTGGTTACTGCCTCGTTTATGAGTTCTTCCTCTTCGCTCTCCTGTTCTTGTGATGGCCCTGCTTTGGAGTAGTCTGCCTCCTCCATTTCTTCTTCCTGCTCCCTCTGAGAAGCAGCTTCTTCATCCCTTACTAAACGAGCTGACTTCTGCTTCCAAGATTTCTTCTCTTGTATAGGGGTGACTGATACCAGCATGGGTTGGTTCTCTGGTTCAGCTGCAGTGCCTGTCGTGGGGGTTGATCTCTGGGTGGTATTCTTAAATAGTTGTTTAACCCTAAACAAGACCTGAACCACATTCAGGAGACATAGCAATAGAAATGTGCTGGTTTGAACATCCCAAGGATATTCAACATTCTCAAGAGCTATTGTACCTAGCCTGGAGGAGAAGGGGAAGATGAAGGAAAGTGTCTCCCCCATAGATTGGCTCTCTGAGGAGAAAAAGAAAGAAGTGTTGTTATTAATAATTTCCAATAGATGGCTCCCGTAGCAGGGAGATGATGGCAATGCTGAGTACAAATACCAGTTTAGTCTCATGACCAACAATTTTATCATATTGTAAGCCAGTATTACAAAGTACAGCAAAATGATAACCTTGACCCAGTTCCTAGAGATGATAAACATCACAACAGGGAACATATATTGCAAGTAAGGTGTTACATTACACAATACTGAGAACAAGTGCAGCAACTTTGAGAGTAAATAAATCAATGCTATGACCACCAACTATTAAACTAATATAATGAATACTTGTAACAAATTTGTTTTAACATGCTCTGGTCAGATCTGTCATTATCTCAACCCTTTGAGCCAAAAAGGGGGCACCAAAAAGGACTGTTGTGGTTTAACCCCAGTTGGCAACCAAGCACCACACAGCTGCTCACTCACCTCCCCTGCTCCCAGTGGGATGGGGGAGAGAATTGAAAAAAAACCTTGTGCGTTGAGATAAGGACAGTTTAATAGGATAGCAAAGGAAGAGAGAATAATAATAATGATAAGAGAGTATACAAAACAAGTGATGCACAATGCAATTGCTCACCACCCGCTGACTGATGCCCAGACTGTCCCTGAGCAGCAATCCTTCCCTGGCCAACTCCCCCCAATTTGTATACTGAGCATGATGCCATGTGGTATGGAATATCCCCTTTGGCCAGTTTGGGTCAGCTGTCCTGGCTATGCTCCCTCCCAGCTTCCTGTGCACCTCCTCGCTGGCAGAGCATGGGAAGCTGAAAAGTCCTTGACTTAGTATAAGCACTGCTCAGCAACAACTGAAAACATCAGTGTGTTATCAACATTATTCTCATACTAAATCCAAAATGCAGCCCTATACCAGCTACTAGGAAGAAAATGAACTCTGTCCCAGCTGAAATCAGGACACCAAGCTTTTTTTTCTATCCAAGATAAGAGTAGTCAGGGCTTGCAGACTGCAGTCCTGAACTTTTCTACAATGGAAACTGGACTTGCCTTTCTGAAGGGGGGGGGGGGGGGGATATTGCTGGAAGGCTTTGAGCTGAAAGTTGCTATATGAGATGTCCATGAGAGAGGTCTTGATGACATCTCATTCAAATGTTTACTGTCTGTACCAAATACGTCAGTGTCAGTAGCTTTCCTTGGCTGTTGCTCTTGGGATATTCTATATAATGTAAGTTTAATAACAGCATCACAAACCTTTATGAAAACTCTAGCATTTCTCAGAAAGGTACTGTCTTTAATATCACTGGAGAAAATAGGGGAAAGATTTGGTTTAACTAATGAAACTGTTTAATGTTAATCTTTCTAAACTTATTTGGAGTATACCTGATCTTGAAATTGTTATTTATATTGAAAATTTTGAAGTATAGATTAGTTCTTTAGAAAATTATGCGTACATATGGTAAAGAGGAACAGTGCTACTGTATCTTCAGTTTTGTCTTTTAAGCATGTGATTAAGTTCTGGTATGTTTAGGTACAATGGTAAACCATCTTGTCCTGGTAAATATGCTGAAGCATATAATTCCCCTTAGTACCTCAGCAGAAAATTAATATGCTCTACTGTTTGCTTGTTCTGACCTGCATGTTTGTGGCAGTATTTTACAGTTCTGCCACTAGTGAGAATGCCCAGTGAAGCCAAGTGGGGAAGGAAAATGGCTTTGGTATTTTGAAATCAGCTATGTATTAATTACATTCCTATATTTTTAAAATTGACTGCAAATGGGAATAGAGGTCCAGTGCCAGGGCAGGCCACTTGTAGACTCTGGGAATCAAGACTGCAAGGGAGAATGCAGCCAGAATTTCTAGGCCTTTGGTTTCTTTTCAGCCCACAGGGTGGACTGATGAAGAGCTAGCGAGGGGAATTAGTAGAAAATCTGCCAGCTTCTACTGTGTAGACAAAGTTCCATAGGAGCTTCATCAAAATGGGTCTCTGACTTTTTCTGAATTGACAAATAATTTAAAAAGAAAAGTATTTTTTTTCCAGGCAGCAGCTTAGCTGTATGCATAAGTAGTTCCATTGTCTTTAACAGTACTCACATGCATAAATATTTGAGACCTAAATAACCATAAATAGCTGGGACCTAAACAAAAAATACAGGTTTTAATCTTGTGAGTGAGCCTCTAGTAAAACCCTTATGCAATGGTGGAGCCTTATAGGCTTTATTGGTATTGTTTTGAGCAAGTGTTCGCTTCTTGTGTATATATCCAATTTGTGGTATTGGTGCCTTAGGCTGAGATGAAGCAAGGTTTATCACTGAGTAAGTGAAACTTCTCTGATCTGGCTTTCATTCAAAACCTGAATCCCAATTCAGAGGAAAATCAGGACCCAAATTACCACTGTGCCCACCCTGGAGTTACATGTGACTCTTGCAGGGTTCTGACTGAAGCTTCTCTGCTCATCAACTCTATCAAGCTACTGGCAGCAGGGTGATGCTAGCATGAAGCCTGTTGTACTCGCAATAACTAGGTAAGCGCTGTGCATCTTGTGGCCCTCAGCTACATAAAAACTTGGTATGGGGCTCATAAGATTAGTGAGGCAGACCATCTCTGATGCTTCAGGCAGGGAGGTGCCTATGGAGCTTGGGGAAAAGGAGGATGCAAGATCTGGTAGTGTAGCATGCATTACAAACTGCAAGACCTACTGGGTCTAACAGAATTTCCACATATAAATATGTGTTTAAATTTATGTATATTTAGCACTTTTAGGTTGCTTTTGCCTAGGCCATGCTGATAGTATTTTGGTACATGTCAATTTGTGAAATATCTAAAAAGGGTGAGTTTGTCATGATTAAAACCGTGATTCAAAAGATATAACAGTGAAAGCTGTCAAAAGTAAGAATATGATTGGTTTTCTTTTTTTTGTTCTTTAATAAGCCTATGACCTTTTTAACTATAAATAGCTATACTTAAGGAGCCATAAGATCTTTGGAAAAAAAAATACTATTTGCTTGCTCTGGCTTATTGGGAAATAATTCAGCTCTGTTACGATTAATGCTTGTAAGGGAGAGACTACTGAACAAATTAACCTTCTCTCATTACCATTGGTACAAAATGTACACAAAGTTTCTCTGATCTTGGAGCCAAAAGGTCTATACACCTCTCTGATTTGCACAACTGGTAAGTAGGTAAACTGGCTTGGAACAAAGCCAAAAATAGATGGAGGACTGATTTATGCAATTGCTGCATTTGTGGATCTGTGAAACATTGTCATCTGTGCAAAAGAGTTATACTAGTTGGGACCAGCTGTGCTCTGTCTCCCCTCTGTGGGGAGAACACAGTTTGTGTTATGGGAGCTGGTACCTTAAGGAGGACAGGCTCTTTTTTTGCCATTAAGTATTTTCAGTAAAACTTTGGGGGAGAAGACACAGTTGCCTCTGGATTTCAAAACACTTTCTTATGTAGTGAACATGATGACAAATAAATTTATGATTTGGTGGAGGCACAGAGCAGGCCTATGGATTTTGTCCTAAAGAAATTTTTTAAACTTTTTTCTTGAAACCACAAAAAATTAGTGGGCAAGCATAAATGCAGTTGATGTTTTCATTGTAGTTATAATTGGCTGTCCTGGTTGCGGCTGGGATAGGGTTAATTTTCACCAGAAGCTGGCCGGGGTCTATTCTATACCATGTGACCGTCACGCTCACTATTTAGAGGGGGGTGACTGGCGGGGCGGGGATCGCTGCTCGGAGCGGGCTGGGCGTCGGGCTGCGGGCGGGAGCGACCTGCACGGGAAGCACCGCTAAGTACACGCTGTTGTTGTTATTGTTGGGGTTTCTCGCTTGTTTTGTTCTCTTTCCCTTTGTTGTTTGGTTAAACTGTTGTTGTTGTTAACCCACGAGTTTTTGCTTTTCTTCGTCCCAATTCTCTCCCCCGTCCCACCGGGAGGGGGGGGGTGAGCGAGCGACCGCGTGGCTCAGCCTCCGGCTGGGGCTAAACCACGACAGTCCTTTTTGGCGCCCAACGTGGGGCACGACAACAGCACTTTTGTATTAAGTGTGCTCTAACTGTAGTAATTACTAAGTGACAAGCTCCTGCACGGGTCAAAAAAAAAAAAAAAAAAGTTTGCTGGTTGCGTTGTTTATCTCTTGACTTTTGGCAACATGTTAATGCGAATGTGGTTTGTTCTGGCACTGACGGTCTCACTGTGCTGGGGGAGCTATCTGGTGGAGAGGATGAGGGAATACATCATCTCCCTCTCCCTACCCAGGATTAATGTGGACAGGTTTATTACACAGGCTCCTGAGGTCTTTACTCACCCTTGTGTGAACTGTTTGGTATTACTTACTAATATTGTTGGCATATTATGGGGTTTGTGGAATCTGGTCTCGTCCTGGTGGAAGAGAAGACAACTTTTGGGTGAGGCTATATTGAAGCGTGACCTGAGGCAGCCGGTCCCAGGGTGGCAGGGTGTGTGGAAGGACTTGGGCAGGTTCCTAGGGCGGTTAACACCTCCCATAGCCTGGGACTTTACACCTGAACAAGTGAGCAACCCTAGCAAACTGACACGCCACCTGATAGAAGGGTGCCTTGCCTATCCCAATGAGAACCACCAGCTTCTGGCGTTGTACTGGGGCCTGGCTTGTGCCTATCGAGCCGCAGTTCAGCATTCCCAGAGGACTCCGGTTGAGGCAGGGACCCAAACTGCACCTGAGGACACCATGGTTGAGATAGGGACCCAAACAACACCACCAGCTACAGTAATTGCCCCAGTAGTCAAAAAGAAGCAATGGACAAGGAGGACAACGGGTCCATACCCTCGATTAGTAAGGGAAGAGGAAGGGTCAGATCACGAAGCCGGTCCTTCGACAAGGACATCAGAGGAAGGAGTGAGAGAATTTCGACAGGAAGCAGAAACTACCCGGTCCCTGACCTCAGCAGAACTTCGAGACATGCAGAAAGATTACAGCCGCCAGCCAGGTGAGCGGATTGCTGCCTGGCTGCTCCGATGCTGGGATAGCGGGGCCGACAGCCAGCACTTGGAAGGCAAGGAAGCCCAACAGCTGGGATCCCTTGCTAGGAACTGGGGAATTGAGAGAGGAATTGGAAGAGAGGCAGCAATTTGCAGTCTCTGGAGACGGCTCCTCTCAAGTGTAAGGGCAAGGTATCCATTCAAGGAAGATCTTGTGAACTCCCCAGGAAAGTGGACCACTGCAGATGAAGGCATCCAGTACCTGAGAGAATTAGCGGTACTAGAAGTCATCTACAGGGATGTAGCCAATGATGAGGTCTCCAAAGATCCAGAGGATGTCCTGTGCACACGGGCTATGTGGAGGAAGGTGATTCAGAGCGCCCCAGCGTCATATTCTAACAGCCTGGCAGCGATGTATTTCCCAGATATTGATACGCCAACTGTGGAGAGAGTGTCGTCTTGGCTCCAAAACTTTGAAGAAAATCTCTGTACCGCCTCATCCCTATGGGCCAGTGCCTTGACTATCAGGAATGCCCCAAGAAATCAGTCCTCTCCTGCCTCAGTTGGAGGGAAAGGGAGCCCCAGACGCACGCCGCGTGGAGCGCTCTGGTTCTTCCTGCGTGACCAGGGGGAGGACATGAGGAAGTGGGACGGTGAACCCACCTTTAAGCTGGAAGCCTGTGTACGTGAACTGAGAGGGAAGACAGCTGTTAAGAAGGGGCCACCCAAGAAGTCTGTCAGCAGAGTTGCTGTAGAGATGCATGAAGGCAATCAGCGATTTCCCAAACAGAGAAGAACTGAAATCACCTCCCTTGATCCTGAGGAGGGGCCTTCTGGTCTGGCGCTGCAAGGGTCAGACAGGGAATACTCTGACGAGGAACAGGACTAGAGGGTCCCTGCCTTCGGCCAGGAGGAGGAAAGGGATGACCGGGTATACTGGACTGTGTGGGTTCGATGGCCTGGCACATCAAACCCACAGAAGTATAGGGCTTTAGTAGACACCGGTGCACAATGTAGTCTGATGCCATCAGAGCATAGGGGCACGAAACCCATCTGGATCTCAGGAGTGACAGGGGGATGCCAAGAATTGTCAGTATTGGAGGCTGAGGTGAGCTTAACAGGGGACAAGTGGGAAAAGCACCCCATTGTGACTGGCCCAGAGGCCCCTTCTATCCTTGGCATAGACTACCTCAGGAGAGGGTACTTCAAGGACCCAAAGGGATACCGATGGGCTTTTGGTGTAGCCACGGTGAGTGCAGAGAAGACCAAACAGCTATCTACCCTGCCTGGCCTCTCAGAAGATCCCTGCGTTGTGGGATTGCTGCAAGCTGAAGAACAGAAGGTGCCAATTGCTACCAGGACGGTGCACAGGCGGCAATATCGCACTAACAGAGACTCCCTGGCTCCCATCCGGGAGCTGATTCATCAACTGGAGAGCCAAGGAGTCATTAGTAAGATGCATTCACCATTTAATAGTCCTATATGGCCAGTACGGAAATCTAACGGAAAATGGAGACTAACAGTGGACTACCGTGGCCTGAATGAAGTCACGCCACCACTGAGTGCTGCCGTGCCGGACATGCTAGAACTTCAGTATGAACTGGAGTCCAAGGCAGCCAAGTGGTACGCCACCATTGATGTTGCCAATGCATTCTTCTCCATCCCTTTGGCAGCAGAGTGCAGGCCACAGTTTGCTTTTACTTGGAGGGGTGTCCAGTACACCTGGAATCGACTGCCCCAGGGGTGGAAACACAGCCCCACCCTTTGCCATGGACTGATCCAGACTGCACTGGAGAAGGGTGGAGCTCCAGAACACCTACAATACATTGATGACATCATTGTGTGGGGCAACACAGCAGAAGAGGTTTTCGAGAAAGGACAGAAAATAATCCACATCCTTCTGAGAGCTGGCTTTGCCATAAAACGAGGGAAGGCCAAAGGACCTGCACAGGAGATCCAGTTCCTAGGAATAAAATGGCAAGATGGACGTCGTCAGATTCCAACAGATGTGATAAACAAAATAGCAGCTATGTCTCCACCAGCTAACAAAAAGGAGACCCAAGCTTTCTTAGGCGTTGTGGGTTTCTGGAGAAGGCATATTCCAAATTACAGTTCTATTGTAAGCCCTCTCTATCACGTGACCCGAAAGAAGAATGATTTCACATGGGGCCCTGAGCAACGACAAGCCTTCGAACAAATTAAACAGGAGATAGTTCATGCAGTAGCCCTTGGGCCAGTCCGGGCAGGGCAAGATGTTAAAAATGTGCTCTACACCGCAGCCGGGGAGAACGGCCCTACCTGGAGCCTCTGGCAGAAAGCACCAGGGGAGACTCGAGGTCGACCCCTGGGGTTTTGGAGCCGGGGATACAGAGGATCTGAGGCCCGCTACACTCCAACTGAAAAAGAGATCTTGGCAGCATATGAAGCAGTTTGAGCTGCTTCGGAGGTGGTTGGTACTGAAGCACAGCTCCTCCTGGCACCCCGACTGCCGGTGCTGGGCTGGATGTTCAAAGGGAGAGTCCCCTCTACACATCATGCAACTGATGCTACATGGAGCAAGTGGGTCGCACTGATCACACAACGAGCTCGAATAGGAAACCCCAGTTGCCCAGGAATCTTGGAAGTGATCACGGACTGGCCAGAAGGGAAAGATTTTGGAATGTCGACAGAGGAAGAGGTGACGTGTGCTGAAGAGGCCCCACCATATAATGAACTACCAGAAAATGAGAAGGAATATGCCCTGTTCACTGATGGGTCCTGTCGTATTGTGGGAAAACATCGAAGGTGGAAAGCTGCTGTGTGGAGTCCTACACGACGAGTTGCAGAAGCCACTGAAGGACAAGGTGAATCGAGTCAGTTTGCAGAGGTGAAAGCCATCCAGCTGGCTTTAGATATTGCCGAGCGAGAGAAGTGGCCAGTGCTCTATCTCTATACCGACTCCTGGATGGTGGCGAATGCCCTGTGGGGGTGGTTACAGCAATGGAAGCAGAGCAACTGGCAGCGCAGAGGCAAACCCATCTGGGCTGCCCCATTGTGGCAAGATATTGCTGCCCGGCTAGAGAAGCTGGTTATAAAAGTACGCCACGTAGATGCCCACGTACCTAAGAGTCGGGCCACTGAGGAACATCAAAACAACCAGCAGGTGGATCAGGCTGCTAGGATTGAAGTGGCGCAGGTGGATCTGGACTGGCAACATAAAGGTGAATTATTCCTAGTCCAGTGGGCCCATGACACCTCAGGCCATCAGGGAAGAGATGCGACATACAGATGGGCTCGTGACCGAGGGGTGGACTTGACCATAGACACTATCGCACAGGTTATCCATGAGTGTGAAACATGCGCTGCAATCAAGCAAGCCAAGCGGTCAAAGCCTCTTTGGTTTGGAGGACGATGGCTGAAATATAAATATGGGGAGGCCTGGCAGATTGATTATATCACACTCCCACAGACCCGCCAAGGCAAGCGCCATGTCCTCACAATGGTGGAAGCAACCACCGGGTGGCTGGAAACATATCCTGTGTCCCACGCCACTGCCCGGAACACTATCCTGGGCCTTGAAAAGCAAGTCTTATGGCGACATGGCACCCCAGAAAGGATTGAGTCAGACAATGGGACTCATTTCCGAAACAACCTTATAGACACCTGGGCCAAAGAGCATGGCATTGAGTGGGTGTATCACATCCCCTATCATGCACCAGCCTCTGGGAAAATTGAACGATACAATGGACTACTGAAAACTACACTGAGGGCAATGGGTGGTGGGACCTTCAAACACTGGGATACACATTTAGCAAAAGCCAGCTGGTTAGTTAACACTAGAGGGTCTACCAATCGAGCTGGCCCTGCCCAATCAAAGCCTTTACATACTGTAGAAGGGGATAAAGTTCCTGTAGGGCACATGAAGAATATGTTAGGGAAGACAGTCTGGGTTAATCCTGCCTCGGGCAAAGGCAAACCCATCCGCGGGATTGTTTTTGCTCAAGGACCTGGGTGCACTTGGTGGGTGATGCGAAAGGATGGGGAAGTCCGATGTGTACCTCGAGGGGATTTGATTTTGGGTGAGAATAGTCAACGAATGAACTATTGATAAAACTGAGCAAAGTGCAGCAGTAATGGAAGCAGAACTGGCTGTAGCAACTGGCGCCCATCAACTTCCTCAAGAGATGGACATCTTCAACCCACAGACCGTGGACATGATGCAGCAGCCGAGCCAGATACCGTGACTGCAAGTTCCAGATGCAACAATCCAACACTACACACCATCCTCCCACTGCGTCCAGTGTCACCTGCTGCACCACACCGAGACCCAGTCCTGTTTCGCCAACTGAGCAAGCTCCACATCATCTCTCCTGCCCCAGGAGACTATTCTGACAGATGGAGCCTGAAGTCGTGGACTGGGTGAGCTCGGTGGATGCTTCAGGGGGATGGTCCATAGACTAAGGGAATGATGTCTGTGTGTATATCTATATATATATATATCAGGAAAAGTGGTGGTGATTAATTGGAAAGTGTAGTATCTGAGCGTGATGTATATGGTATAGAATAAGGGGTGGATAATGTCCTGGTTGCGGCTGGGATAGGGTTAATTTTCACCAGAAGCTGGCCGGGGTCTATTCTATACCATGTGACCGTCACGCTCACTATTTAGAGGGGGGTGACTGGCGGGGCGGGGATCGCTGCTCGGAGCGGGCTGGGCGTCGGGCTGCGGGCGGGAGCGACCTGCACGGGAAGCACCGCTAAGTACACGCTGTTGTTGTTATTGTTGGGGTTTCTCGCTTGTTTTGTTCTCTTTCCCTTTGTTGTTTGGTTAAACTGTTGTTGTTGTTAACCCACGAGTTTTTGCTTTTCTTCGTCCCAATTCTCTCCCCCGTCCCACCGGGAGGGGGGGGTGAGCGAGCGACCGCGTGGCTCAGCCTCCGGCTGGGGCTAAACCATGACATTGGCCAAGTTTTTTGGCATTTGTCAGTAACAGTCTATCCAATCTCTCAGATTTCTTTACAATCAGTTTTGGAAAATAAAAAAAAGATTACGTAGCACTTGCTCTTCCCCCCACCCCCCCCTGTAAGCTCACTTTAGAGAACCACCATCTCACTTTCTCTCCTGAAGGTCCAATGTCTGCTTCATTGCATTTCTGAACCTTATTGTGGTACGGTCTGCATTTTGATACCTAAAAGGAAACAGGAAATGAGACAATGTGGGTCTAGCGCTGTTACTACCTTTGCATGTCTAAATAAATGGCATGTTTTTATAACTGGGAGGGAAAAAGCTGATTCTCATGAGGGAAGTAGTTAATGTAGCTAGTTCTTACTGTGGCAACTTTTGATAAGGATTTGTTGGGTTACTGTATACTTATTTGCAGTCACTAAAATAATCTATAATTACATGAGTTGAAAAGTTTAACTCTTTCACTTTAACTACATTAGTCCTTCAAAAGCTGTGAATGGGCAGTGGGCAGTCAGTAGTATTGAGAATTGTGCTATTCCATAGTCATGCAGCACCTTGCATCTAACTTTGTGTAGATGTGTGGCTGGCTGGCTAATGCTTAACCCAGACATACTAAGCAAGTAGATGGGAAGGCTGTCTTGTGAAAGTATTGACTTGTCCTATCTGCAGTGGTCAGAGATACTGTTCTGATCCTATATCTGAATGTTCGCACATTACATGTTGTTAGAAATATGACTGAAGCTGACTATGCAAGCACCTTTAGTTTTCCAGGATAGAATTAGGTGACAGTGTGTTCTTTACTTGTTCTGTGCAGTCTGGACAGAAGTCAGCCTTGTTCCAATTCAATTTCAAAGGCATGTCTTCCTTCTGACGTCTGCATGGACTTGTTATTCTCCCATTTTTGAGAGGCTGTTACTGTGATACAAGTCTTTATGGTAAGAAGTAAAATGAGTCTAAGGAGTCTAAGCCATCTTTAGTGATCACAAATGTTTGTTTAATCTTTGAATATTTTATTAACTTAGAAAGGAACTTATCTGTGTGTTAAATGCTTTTTATAGCTTTTTTTTTTTTTTAAATGCTTGTTGTGGCTTAGCCCCAACTGGCAGCTGAGCACTACGCGGCCGCCCCCCCAGTGGAATGGGGGAGAGAATCTGGAAAAAGAAAGGCAAAACTCGTGGGTTGGGATAACAACAGTTTAACCAGACAACAAAGGAAAAGAAAACAAACAAACAAGAAATCCCAACAATAACGATAACAGAGTATACTTAGTGTGTGCTTCACAGTGCAGGTCGCTCCCCCACCAGGAGCCTGATGCCCAGCCCGCTCCCCAGCAGCGATCCTGCCCATGTTGCTGTCCCCCTCTATATAGCGAGTGTGATGGTCACATGGTATAGAATAGACCCTGGCCAGCTTCTGGTGAAAATTAATCCTATCCCAGCTGGAACCAGGACAACGCTTATCTCATCTGAATGTCTTTCAGAATAGTATGCTTTTTATTTGAAATATGCAGATTTTAAGGTAAATGTTTTAGTGACAGTAGTTAAACTTTTAAGACTTTCTGATCACGCACTGTTTTAATGTAAGATTCCTCTTGTAATCTCTTAATATGTGACAATGCCATTAAACTAAAGCACCTTCCAGACTTTTAAGAGGTGTGGATTTTTTCTACTTTTTTCATTCTTTCAAAGTAGAACTTGTATTCTGTAGTGAAGTAGGGAAAATGAAAATGGATTATGAATTTGTAATAATCAGACAAATTATGGAATAGATTTCTTACTAAGTCATGTTAACACAAGTTGTTTCTAACTCTAAGGTTGAAAGTCCATTCAGAAGAGTCATAATACAGCAGGGTGGTCACAAATGGGACTATAAACCAGTGCAGCTGCCAAGCTGGTTAGAGTGCTTGGCAATCACCTGTTTAATTTGTTGTTTCTTTATCTTTTCTTATATTGAAGCACAGCTGATGAGTAAAAGCTTTTAGTGGCATCTCAGGGAATGACTTCAGATTCAGTTGTTATTGATTTTCTCTGTAACAAGGGGTATTATTTCCCCTTTCTTAAGCTGGTTCAGTGAAACCTTACACTTTTTCCCATTTTTTTTTTATGACTCTCATTACTGTAGTAGGTATTACTGCTTCAAGTCAGTCCTAGCTTGTAGAGAGTAAGGAATGTGATTAAAGGAGATCATCAGTAGTATCTATTTTATGTGTGTTTGTGTGTGCATGCATGTGTATACACTTATCTAAATTATACAAATATATACATAATCTCTTAAAAAAGGTAATATAAAATGTAATGGCAGAGATGGAACATCTGCATAACATCTCATAGGCTTTCATATTGTTTCAGCAGATAATCAACTCTTCACGTTACAAATTTGGATTTTCTGACCTTGAACTTAAATTTTTAACTAACTGTTTGAACCCTCACTGTGAAGTTATGCATTGTATGTTGTGGATAGTTTTATAACTCTTTTCAAATATTTTAACAAAATGCAAAGTTGTCTTATTCAATTAAAACCAATCTAACATAGTAATGAACACAGCTAAAGAGGCAAGTTTTCTGAATGGAGAGAGCTCATAAAGGGTTTTGCCATAATTGGCACTATTGCCAGTGGTGGGTACCTCTTTCCCAGGCCATGTGCCTTTTTGAAGTATAATGAATACTACTGGTTATGTACATATCACAGTTTGGCAATTTCTTGCCTGGAGTGTTTTGTGGGCGTTCTTCAGAAACCAGTAACGTGACAGAACCTAAAATGCTCACGTGAAGAGATAAAAACTAACATTTCATATAAGAAATTATTTAAGAGTGGTCAAAAGATTACTGTAACAAAACACTCTTAACCTCAGAAGGCTCTTTCCTGTCCTTTCCCATCCCCTACACAAATATTTTCTAATATTTTTTGATAGTGTCTTAATCGGATGCATCGTTAGCTGAAGGCACTAGAAGGCTTTCTTTTCAGGTGAGATTGTGTTGAACAAGAATATTATGGGAAGATGCAACAGCTCTAGTTGTACCTTAAGGAGAATGAGAATGCTGTGACAGTCTGGAGTGTAGCTTTTGTGAACACACAAACTACAGTAGTTATCACGTGTTGCCTGGCTTTCTCAAAGGTGCGTGCCAAGTGCTGCTTGTTTTGGTAAGAGATACTTAGCTTCTCTCAGCTTTGTAAGAAGGTGGGAGGGAAGTGCAGGTTGAGAATCTTCTATAAGCAGTTTGACCATACATTAAATTCTCAATTTAATTCAGTAGGGCAGATACTGATTAAAAGGTAGGCTACAATATTGTGCATTTTGATTCTGCTTCATTCTTGTATGTAATCATGTAAAAAAGGTCAGAAAGTGAAGACAATTGACCTTAGGGCTGGTTTATGGCTATAGCCCATTTTTTTTCCTAGGCTTTTGTCTCAGTTTAAATTAGCAGATCTAGTTTAATATGATTTAAATGACAGGAATAATCAGCCTTAATTTTGTTCTTTTCTAAGTTCCAGTTTATTACACTACTGTGGCTTTGCCACAATCTAGTTGAGTATAATGTTCGAATATCGGCAGCTGCAACACACTTTTCATCTTTGTTTTGTTTTCTTTCAGTATGGCTGCACTGAAGTTAAATTCGGGTTTTAGTTGATATTTGTTAGAGGAAATTTAGCAGCTAACCACTTCAGCAGTCTTCTCCTGTACTGTTGAAAAGTATATGCATAAAGTGATGCGTGGGTGGAATTTTCCTGTGTGTTTCTTATCTTTAAATGTGTTGCTTAAAAAAACCCAAACAAACAAACACCAACAAAAACCACTGCACACCTCAAAACATCCTGCTTTAGGTTAATACTGACTTTTTAATATGAATTCTATTTTTAAAATCCTCAAATAGATTGTGAAAGTGTGGATACCACACAACTTATTGAAATATTTCACTTATGACTATTTCTGCATAAAACACCTATGGAACTTTTGGAGGAAAGCTTATAAGGCAGATCTGACAATTTGTTCTTTCCAAATAAGAATGTATGTTCTTGAAGATAATTAGCTCTTTATTTTCATTTCACTTAATTTTGAGTAAGACAGTTATGGCTGCTTGCAAATAAACAGAGTCAACTTAAAAATTGTAGATTGGTCTAATAAGTCTAGTACAAAGAGTGAGCAACTAATAACTTGCTTCAGAAGGAAGAAAAAAAAATAGATGCACAGCTCAAAAGAGTGTAAGATTAGATTTTTACAATATGAAGATACTTTAGCCTAATTGAGTGTACAGAGAATTACAGAAATCAGTTTGAACAGAAATAAGTTGTGCTTCATCAAATCCAAAACCCAAAAAGGATTGGGTGAGTCAGGCCTCACCTGTGCCTTAAGTACATGCTGGTATTTGAATAGGAGGGTCACAAACCATACCAAAACTTCTAGTGAGCCAAACACACTGATCACTAAAACTTATATGTTGACTTAAGGGGAGACAGAGTCAAAGGTAGTGGAAGTAACTTCTTTTAACAGAAACTTGTTTAGGTAATGGAGAAGAGGAGTTGTGTTGTTTTCTCAACAAGAAGCAACTGATGAAAATGTTTTGCTCTCATATTATACCTTAATAGGTATAACTCCTATGAGTTCATGTTTCTTGTTCAATTTTTTCATATCCACTTGAATTCTCATTCATTGTAGGCCGATTTTCCCAGTGATTAGGCTTTTTTTCAAAGTAACTGTCATATCCCTTATTCAGTGTTTTGGTTTTTTAAGATTGCAGTTTTAAAACATTCTTATCATTCTGGAAAACAGCAATAGAAGACATACCTGTATCTGAATGTTCATACAAAATAAATCACTCAAGTTACTCAAATTTCTTTTAAATTGCAATTAATAGCTTTGAATTTCTCTTGTTGGTATTTATGTGTTTTCTGAAAATGAATGCATCTTCTGTGTGTGTGGTGTTTGGGGTTTTTTTGGTGGTGTGTTTTTGTTGTGTGTTTTGGGGGGGTGGGTGGTTTATTTGTTTTTTGGGGTTTTTTTTTGTCTGTGCCCTCTTTGATTAGATTTGCTTAGGCAGAAGATGAAGGTTGGATTTTAAATATAGCTTCACATTTAACAGCTTTGGGAGGCTTGATGCTTTAGAAGACTAAATTGTTTCTATGGATGCTTTTGTAACGTAAAGGCAGGGAGGGGAACAATCCAGAACAGCAGTCACTAGTAGTCTTTCACCTTATCTAGAAATGTAATGCCCTCTTTTTCTGAAGCTGGCAATGGGAACAAACTTACTGAAGACTATGTTTATCAGCTGGTTTGCTTGAAGTGATGTGGTTTATTCTGGCTTTTTTAGGATTGATTGCATAACATAAAATGTTATTTGCATTATTAATTCGAAGTTGGAGGTGGTTAAGAATCTTCCAAGAATAATACCAAAATTTTACTTTTCTCAAAATATGTAAATTGCTTGAAATGCTTTTTGTTAAATGCGTTTGAAGAAAGACTAGCTAGCTTTTATTCACCAATTTGAAAACCAATAAGGTTTTTTAAGGTCATCACTTTTATGGACCAGAATTTGTTATTGCATTAAGAAATTATGAGATGGTTTTGAACAGAAATACAAAATTCAGTTAACATTAGTTTAACCTTCCCTTAGACCACTGAAATAAAATGAACTGGAAAAGCTCCCAAAACCTAAGACACACTTGAAAGCACAGATTCACTTGGTGCCTTTCTTATTTTAGGACATCATGGTGTTCAAAACTGCTGTAGAATCTTCATGAGAAACTGGCAATAAATTGAAGTAAAAACTTCCTGCAGGAACATATGCGTTATTTTCAGAAATTCCTGTTAAAACTGCAGGACAAAGAGTATCTTAATTGATGAATTTTACTGTTGTGAAGTGGCTGAGGAACTCGCTTCTAGCTTACTCCTGAAGTGAAATGGCAAAACTTGCAAATGATCAGGCTTTTTGACTTTTTGCAAGAGAAAATGGTTTCTCAGCCAGCCTCAAAACTTGTAGTTTGTGTAGTTTGATAGGGATTTGTTTCTGACAGTGGGATGTGGAGAAGGAGACAAGTCTTAGCTTTACTGAAACTCTGGAGCCGGTTCAGCGTTGTCATTTATGACCTTGTTCTTCTGGGTTTACCTTTGTTGTACACATGTGTTTCAAGTATTTTCCATTCATTGTTCTTCACAGCAGTGAACAGTAGAGTAAAAGTTAAGGAAAAAATATTTCTGTAATTAGGATCTGTACTAGATTTTTTTGGGAGGAGGATTTCTGTTTTTAGCTTTTTTCCCCAAAAGCACAGACCCTCAAGGAATGCGAAATTAAATAATGCCGTTTTTGCAAGACAAAGGATAATTAAATCTTATTTTCTGAATATAAACAAAATTAACTGAAAATTTTCCTGAAATAAATGAGGCCACTAGGTGCAAAATTATATAGATGGGTTTCAAACATAAGATTTATAATAAAGCATATATTCTTCCTTAATTGCATCCATGTCTAGGTCTAATACTGTAATTTAAAACCCCTTAAATTCATAAAATATTTTTGGATAGTGTCTACTACCAAGCAGGCCCTACAAAGTACTTGGTTTTATTATTTTCTGAGATGTTTTCTTAAGCTTTTAAAATCAGAGAAATTGTGGAATTATGGAGTTTGCTTCCATTGCAGATGCAAAAATCTTAACCTGCACATTGGTATGAAATTTTCCATTAGATAGCCATTTACATTACATTTCATACCTGAGTTAGAAAGGTGTTGTAGATATACTGGCATAAAAACACACAGGATTTGCTATGAAGTGAGAAATCTGGAAGCTGCTTTTAAAGAGTAATGGTTTAAAAAAGTGGGAAACAAATATGGCTTAAATTTAAACTTATTACACAGATTCAGCCTAGTATTTCCTCTTTTTTAATATTTGAGAAGAATATTGTAATAATTATGATAGTATGGCATAATTGCCTGTATCAGGAATTACTTCACAAAGATGCCTAAATAGTCTTGAAGTATCATTGTCATGGCTGATTTTCAGCACTTCCTGGAAAAACAGTGCTTCAGTTTCCTGTCTCAATTTATTTCATTGCCTATTAATAAGCAAGGAGTTTACTAGCAAACTTGAGCGCACATACCTCTGGCACATGTGACAGTTATGAGATATTTCAATAATCTGAATATGACTTCTTTTAATCTAATGTAATGTTAGCTAGAAGGTTTGGGAGTACTTTCATGGAATAAAGTGTAAGAAAAGAATATATGGGGGGGGCAGGCCAGGTGCTGGACTGATTTCTTTTAATTTTCTTCTATATGGCTTCAAGACTTTTTGTTTGCATCTTTTTCCAGATTGTGTCAATTGTTTGCTTGCTTAGATGAATTGCTTGATTGATTTGTGGGGCTGCCATTAATACCAGCATAGCTCTAATGTCTTTTGATCTGACTGCAAGTTAACAGTATATTTTACACTAGAAGCCTTACTTTTAATGATAAAATCAATTTGTGAAGCACTGAAGGGGTATACAGTGGAATATCATCTTGTTTGCTTTTAATTGTACTAATTGGTGAATATACAAAACTAGAAAAAGATTCAAACAAGGATAACTGTTCCTCCCCCCACCCCACACACTAGTGGCACTTGTACATTATGTTAAATTAGACATAGAAACTTTTGCTTATTGTTCTCATATATTTGAATTCTATTGTCCTTCATAAGGGAAAAAAACTACAGATTTTTTGAGTAAACTAAAATAAAATCTCCAGATAACTAACTTGCTTCACATGTTGATCATAATTTTTGTTAGCAACACTTTCATGCGTGGGCTAGATTTCATGCTGTGCTTTATTCTCAGTAAGAACATTGCTTTTAAATGTTGTTACATAGATGTGAACACTTCTCTTTGCTTATTGGGTCCTGGATTGAGGAGAGAGTATGGTATGCTATCCTATGGATAAAGGATATCCATATCCTATGGATATGTAAGTAGTTTACTCTGTGTAATGCCCTGTGAAACTGGAGCTGGTAAGTTGCAAACGTAACAGCCAGCTGCTACTTACATAGTAACGTCTCCCAAATTAGCTAATGTTGTCTTTACTGTACCACTTTTAACTAGATGTATTTTATGTGAATGACATGAGATTTTTTTTTGTTGTAAAGAGGATAATTTTATAAGAGAAGTATTTGCGCTTTGTGAACTGTAAAATAACTTTGCCTTAAAAAAAGGCAAATCTGAGTTTGTTGCTCCTAGATGAACTTGTAAAACTACTGCTGTAAAAGTCTTCTGAGACAAATTGCAGGCAACAAGTGTCTTGTACTTTTTTAGCTTACTTCATGCAGCTGAATCTTTAGCTGATGGCGAGTTTGCTGTGGAATTGATGCAAAGTGACCAAATGCTTACTGCAAAGAATGGTCCCAGCAAATGCATTCTGCAGTGCAAGGAAACAAAGTACTGATCTCCAGCTAGACACTTCCTGTTGTGTTCTTAATGGCTCTATTGTAGTAAATTGTTTATTACTTGAGTCATCTAAGGAGAAGCTGGAACGCTACAGATTGTATGGTATAGTAAAATTCAGTTCTGTGCTGATCGTATCTATTAAGTTTATTTAACTATTATGTACTTTAAATTGAGTTAACTGTGTACTGTGCTATGCATAACAATTCAGTGCAAAAGTAATGTAAGACTGTTTGTCGTGCACACATTTCCCTCTTTATAATTGTTTTAACAAACTACTGTATTTCTACATTGTCCAGACCAACCGTTTTGGTTTTTTGAATGTAATGATCTGTAGAAAAGGAATTGCTTCATAAAACGTGCTCAAACATTAGGACAGCACTTGAAAGTAACTTCTGTTTTCCAGATTTCTGCCTCCCATGAACTGAATTTCACAGACTTTTGCATGCTACACAGGAAAGAAGGTTTTTTATTTTTCTTTTTTTTTTTTTCCCTCTTAGCTAGATAAGAAACTGAATGCATGCAGCTGACTTCTGCAAAATGTTTTTTCATTCCCCACTTCTGCAAGGGAAGGAGTCCTTATGAAGCCTTCTTTAACTTCCATTAGTAACTATCTTTGTCTTCATGCAGTCTGTGTTATGGCATATACAACTTTCATGTGTATTGAAATTTTTCTTTTTTTTGTATTTATGTTTTGGATAAAGCATGAAAATGCATCTTTCTTGACCAATGTCTAGTCCTGTTCTGTTTAGGCCTTGGGAAGAGATCACCTTTTTGTTGTTGATGCCTTCAGGAGTTTGGGGTTGGTTTTTGGTTTTGTTTATCTTTAATTTTGCTGTCAGCTTTCCTTTATAGCTGAGGTACAATTTTCAGCATGCTAATGAAACACTCTCAACATCTAGGTACAGTAATCTGTTCCTGTCTGCTTGTTAAATGTTGAAAAAGTGACTTAGTCATTTTGATAGTTTTGCAAAGCAGGAAGTTACAGACTTCTCATGCTCTCATGTCAAACTTCAATGCCTAGAGCAGGAAGAACTGCTGAGATCCCTAAGAATGTGTTCCAAGATACAAACACACAGTATTTCTGGTTTAGCCTCACTGTGAGGAACTGGTTTAAGTGAAGTGGCTTAAAAAACACAGAACGCTTTTTTTTTTTTAATAGTTTGTAATAGTTGATAATCATCTGATTTGTTTAGGTATGACTTACAAGCCATGGTGCAATCGGACCTTATTTCTAAGAATTCATTGCTAGTATAGTTACACCAGAGAAAGCCTTCATGAAATTAAACTTGTCTTCCTTCCTCTGCTCTTCTGGGCTGTATGTATGTGATAACGCTGACAGATCTGTTTGAATGTCTACTTGCATGGACAGCTTCTTTTAGAGTTTTAACATAAACCATAATTATACAGTTTCTCCTTCTTCTCTCCCCAAAAGGTGAAGTAGGTAATTTGGAATTTTTCATCTGCCAGTTTGAGTGAAACACATTCATTGAATACATGAAGTATTTTATGGCAATATCAGATGTCCTAACCTTAAGTGGTATTTCTCTGCCTCCTCATCTACCCCTTCCACCTAAAGGGGGGAAAAAAGTTTTAAGGAAAACTGAGGTAGTAGATTACATATATTGCTAGGAAATGCTATCTGTATAACTCATGGTAATATATATTGGAGTCTGTAGCTCTCTGCATTGGGAGAATTATTTGGGTTTTCTAGTTTAAATGCAGTTGTATATAATGGTATTTCTGGTGTAAGATTGTCTGAACACTGAAATAGTGGGATTTCTTGTATCAGTCTTCCTGTGTATTAATGCTGATAGTGTGACATGTAATCAAGGACATGCAATGTCTTCTACCTAGAGCAGTCGAAGACCTTAAGAGAAATGTATTCATAGCAAAAATAAGGAAAGCAAAGCCTGTACTTTGTGGATCAATTAGTTCTCAATACTCAAGAGGGTACTCGAGTACCCTCCTTCTTTCTGACTTATCTACAGGAGCAGAGTTGATGATTACAACTTTTTTTTTTTTAAATTGCCTCACAGTTTTAAAAGACAGAGAGGGAGCTCAAGGTGTGTGTCTTTATGGGGATTCTCTTTTAAGTTACTGTATTCCCAGGCCTTCAGCTTTTGTTTTCTATCTGTAGGTTTTGTTCCCTGACCTTCATTTGTACACAAAGGTAGCATATAAACTGGAATAAACAATGTGCATTTACCTTTAATACATATCTAACATACCTTTCTGTTTTACCATTAATTTCAGCTAACCATCATCTTTGTTTTTTTCTAGTATTGTGATGTGCTAAGTAAACTATCTCTTCTCTTCCTGAGGTCAGCTCAACTTCTTTTTAAACATCTCGGGTCATTTCATGTGACATGCCTTTGGTTTTTTAGAGTGCAGTCTACGTACAAACCAGAAGGTGAAAGTTTACAGCAGATCAAAAATTGTTCAGGCAAATTCATGCAGAGGCATCCTCCTCCAATTCCTCCCTGAAGCCATGTATTGCTGTGAATGTGGGGAAGAATTTGAGGAAGGAGTTGCTCAGAGGTGGTTCCTGTAGTTTTACCACAGCATCCACAGGTAGTTGCTGTTTGACATAGGATATTGGACTAGGTGGACTTTTGATTTCATCTTATAAAGATGCTCTCATGGGAGATTCTGTGGAGTCGCAGACTCTGCAGCTGGGAGCCTTGTGAATGCACAGCAGCTACAGTTGCCTGTAAGCTTTATTCTTGTGTTTTCCTTTGAGTCACGCTACCATGCTTCCTTTCTGTCCTGAAAACATAGCATTTTCTTCCTACCATAAATAGGAAACAAAAGTAGTAGTTATTTTTTTGGGAGTAACCTCTTGAACAGAAAAATAAAGTAGCATTAATTGCTTTCAGAGCGTTAAGTCTTCCAATACATCTAATCTCATGGTTGCAGGTCATAACCCTGCAATCTTGCTGAGTAGATTCAGGTTAAAGGAAAACAAACTTCAGATTTTTGGAGCTGTAATTCCTACTTCAGCAGCTTCATTTTAATAATAATTTCTTCATCCTATGGAACCATATTCTCTGGTATGGTAAATTCCATTGTTGCATTTGGGGCATTTTCTCTACTGGAATGAATCTGTATCACAGTGCGTGTGTACCATGTGGAAATGGAAGACCTAACTATTATGTCTTAAAAGACTGACTGAAGCTTGTTTATCGGAAATGCTATCCTGTCTGTTTTCCTGGGAAATTGTTGTGGGACCATGTTATGAATAGGATTGGAGAGCAAATCCAGTTCAACAGTTTTCCACTGTCTCCTCTCCAACTTCAAGTTTCAAAATGTGTTTTGGGTGGGTGTTTTTGTGTGTGGTGTTGGTTTGGTTGGTTTTGTGGTTGGTTTGGTGGGGTT
This sequence comes from Phoenicopterus ruber ruber, assembly GCA_009819775.1. Lineage (NCBI taxonomy): Eukaryota > Metazoa > Chordata > Aves > Phoenicopteriformes > Phoenicopteridae > Phoenicopterus > Phoenicopterus ruber. The sequence continues at coordinate 9,581,637 of CM020247.1, forward strand.
TTTTTGAGATCCGCATCAGTGGGAAGGTATAGAAATGAATTGAGGTGGGGAGTAGGAACTGCTTAAACTGATATTGCTGCTGGGAAGATGGTATGTGGAACTGTTTCAATAGGTTACCTACCCAAGTTAGGATAGCTTCTGGCCCCTTCTTCCTCTGTAGTGGCATATATAGCCATTTATTCAGAGTCTAGGTATTTAAATTACCTAATGTGTTTCTGTGCTTGTTATCGATCTAGTTCTAATGGTAGTACTTGAATTTGCTGATAGGCTACTATTAGATCAAGGTCCTACTTGCATATAAATATTTTATGGACTCTTTGGGGTTTTTTTGGTTTTGTTTGTTTTTTTTTTTCCTTTAATACTCAGTGTACTTTTTTCATGCTTAAAAGCATCTTAATCTATAAAACTTTTCAGTGTTTATGGCTGAGATTTAGATCCGTAACCAAACTGAAAAACTTAAATTACCCATAGCAACAGTAACTTGGCTTTTCCTTAATGGATACAGGATGGCAGATATGGCAGTGGCAAGAGATGAAATATGGATGCCTTGCTTAAATAGGTTTGCATTCAAATGAATACTCTGAAAAATTGGGAGTTTTATTTTTTTATTCCTCTCATAAATTTTTGAAAGCTACCTAGTAAAGAAACAAAAACCTTGCAATGTTTATTCTTTGTGTTGTCCCATGGAATAGATTTTCAGTAATCTCTCTGAACTTCCAGTTTTACAAATGTTATATATGACCTTCAGTTTGATAGCATTCTCTGGGATTCAATTCAACTTCTTTTAAAGACTACATTATAATGTTAAAATAACTTAATATCTCTGTCACATACTGCTAGTAGACTGGAAGCTTTTAGAACTTCATTGCAGCCTGCTGTGAGCTGATTTATGTTGCAAAAAAATCACAGTACTCCTGACTCTTCTGGTTTATGATCCAGTTCAACTCTGGCCTATAGAGTAGACTTTACGTGTCCAATTTCCCTTTTGTTGCATGAGTACATCCTTTAGATGGAGTATTAAAAATAAAATTGTCAACTTTACTTGCTTTTTGAGTTAAATTCAACATTTCTATTTTAATTGATTTTTGTGTTTTCTAATGATCTAACTAGGGAAAATGTTGCATCTTGTGTCTACGCATGACAGGTTTTACAAAACAAATTACACAGGGATTTTTCTTAATAGCATAATACTAATTTTATTAATAAATTGAAATTTATGAAGTTTAATTTTAAAATTGCCATCAGGAAGTAGTTATTTTGGACTGAACTGTGTAGAAAACAGCTTTCAATTGAGGCTTCAGTTTGAAACCTGCTGCTTTCACGTAGTAGTTAGCTCTATGCCGGCAATATATTATCTCTAACTGTGCCCCTTCCCTGAAAAGGGGAACAGAGCAGTCTTTGTGAGTCTAAATACCTGTCACGCTGCTGTAACTGCATTTTGTCATTAATACTTGAACTAAATTTAAGGAAGGCATTTTACAGTATATATTGGGTTTGCGTGGCAAGGTTTTGGTAGTGGGGGGGGGCTACAGGGGTGGCTTCTATGAGAAGCTGCTAGAAGCTTCCCCTATGTCCGACAGAGCCAGTGCCAGCTGGCTCCAAGACAGGCCCACCGCCAGCCAAGGCTGAGCCAATCAGCGACAGTGGTAGCGCCTCTGGGATAACATATTTAAGAAGGGGGAAAAACTGCTGGACAACAGCAGCAGGGAGAGGAGTGAGAATATGTGAGCGCAACAACTCTGCAGACACCAAGGTCAGTGAAGGAGGAGGGGAAGGAGGTGCTTCAGGTGCCAGAGCAGAGATTCCCCTGCAGCCTGTGGTAAAGACCATGGTGAGGCAGGCTGTCCCCCTGCAGCCCATGGAGGTCCACGGTGGAGCAGATATCCACCTGCAGCCTGTAGAGGACCCCATGCCAGAGCAGGTGGATGCCCCCAAAGGAGGCTGTGACCCCGTGGGAAGCCCACGCTGGAGAGCAGGCTCCTGGCATGACTTGTGACCCCATGGAGAGAGGAGCCTACACTGGAGCAGGTTTGCTGGCAGGACTTGTGACCCTGTGGGGGACTCGTGTTTGAGCAGTCTGTTCCTGAAGGACTGCACACCATGGAAGGGACACGTGGGAAGGACCCACACTGGAGCAGTTTGTGAAGAACTGCAGCCCATGGGAAGGACTCACGTTGGCGAAGTTCATGGACGACTGTCTCACATGAGAAGGACCCCATGCTGGAGCAGGGGAAGAGCATGAGGAGGAAGGAGCAGCAGAGATAACGTGATCAACTGACTGCAACCCCCATTCCCTGTCCCTCTGCCTCACTTGAGGGGGGAGGAGGTAGAGAAAATAGTGAGTGAAGTTGAGCCTGGGAAGAAGGGAGGGGGTGGGGGGAAGGTGCTTTAAGATTTGGTTTTATTTGTCATTACCCTACTCTGATTTGATGGGGAAATCAGTTTAATTTATTACCAAAGTCAAATCTGTTTTGCCTGTGACAGTAATTGCTGAGTGATCTCTCCCTGTCCTTATTTCGACCCACAAGCCTTTCCTTATTTCTCTCCCCTGTCCAGCTGAGGAGGGGGAGTGATAGAGTGGTGTGGTTTGGGCACCTGGCATCCAGCCAAGATCAACCCACCACACAGTAGCATGGACTCCTAGTCTAACACTGCATTTGCACATTCTACCTAATGCTGAATTTTGTGTTACATTGATTGCACTGATGGTGTTAGGTGGTAAGTTGAAAACTTCCCTGCTCTAGGAGCAGATCATACAGACAAGGCTGCAATTTTGTTGTATCCCTCGAGCAGGTTAGCGTGGCTGTAAGCAAGACGATATTTTCCTATCTTTTGTCATGGTATAGCTAGGTTTTACAGTGTTATGAATTAATTGTATTCAGACTATCTGAAATCCAACATTGTTGGGGTGGAGTGCTAAAGCTTAATATGTAGGCAGATACAGGTAACGGATAAAACATATCAGTGCATTAAAGCAATATTAATGTTAAAGTTTCCTTGTAGGGAGTGATACATGTGATAAGATTGCAGCAGCATCTGAAGTTCTTCTATCTTGTTTGTGGAACTTGACAGAACTATGGAAATACTGTCCTGTACATAGGGTTTTGTGTAGCAGGCTCTCTGTTTAATGTGTAGACTTTTAAAATATTTAATGTATTGGTGGCAACAAAATTTGAGATGAAGTATGTTCACTTTATGATCCCTTCATAAATAAGACACTCCTCATACAGGGACTGATACAATTTACATACTTTCCCCATATAGCTTTAACTTGCCTTGCAACATCTTTCTTCAAAAAAAAAAAAAATTCCCAGAACAGTGCTAATATGTGTGAAACTAAAAATAAAAGCTCTGATACTTCTTCACTTCACAAAAATAAAAGCATGCAAGGATAATTAGAATAAAATCTCTGCTATTCAGGACCCAGGTTTCTCTTGAGCTGCTTTAAATAAAATGAAAAAATGTTTTTAATTCTGTTGCTGTCTGAATCATGCTCACTAATTCCTAATAATGATTGGTTTTGTTAATCAGGTTGATATGACTCAACTGTTTTTGTGTTCTAGAACAGGTGCCCCTGAAACAGGGGCCTACACGTTTCTCCAGGGTTTATAGCTTAGTTTTAAGGGGTTTGTGAAATATAATTAAGATAAGCAAGGCTTTTCTGTACAAAGGCATAGTTTTACAATGAAAAAATAAGATCTGCAAATCAAGAAGTTTAAAAGTTGTGCTGTACATTTGGGGTTGGGAGGAAAGCCTTCTAAAGAAAACTTTAATTCCTTGCTATTTTAATTTCAACATGGCCTTACTTCTCACATGTAACAGTGAAATGTCATCCTCCAGACAGATGATAGGAGGTTTATCTGTTGTTGATACAATTTTCTCAATCATGTATCATGAGACGTTTAGGAAAACTGTGGAACTTCTTTGCATATATGTGCAACTAAGTGACTGTTCAATCTATTCAAAATGTTTTTAATGTTTTTAGTTTTAATTGGCTAAAGTTTACCTTTATGTTTACCTTAATTTTTGTTAGTAAAGTTACTGTTAAAAGCATTAGTACATTCTGTTTTTCTGGTCTCAGGGAAGCAGTACCTTGCTTTCACTTCACTGTAAAGCTCAGGTAAGCATTAATACTTCATTTTAGCCTGACCACATGTTTGATACCAGGTTTTTTAATTGGTTCCGGGGGGGGGGGGGGGGGGGGGGGGCCAGGAATGAGGCAAGGAAACCTTGTTGTTGATGTATATGAGTACTTAGGCATTGTGAACTAAATGTAGGAGCATCTCGGCATTCTTCCTTAAATTAGGAATACTTGTGAAAGGGCCTTGCTAAGATTTCTTAATGCAAAGTCACTGACGGTGTCATAATTCCAGAGAACTGCTTCATTAAATTTCAGACTTAATCTGTAGAGGGGAAACACAATTGTGGACAGAAGATGGTTGGTTGAGAATTGCGTTGATGAGCTTACACGAGTAGTCCACAAAAGCCTAGTGTGTAGTATTGCAAAACAAACACAATCTTGTCTTTTGGGCTATGTGAGCGAGCAATTTAAAAATCTGAAAGCACGCTTATGTATTCATGTTTGTTCTTTGAAGCTGTGGACTTCACTGAGCGCTGCTATTTCAGCTGAAGCAATGTTTGAGCATACTGCACAAATGGTTAATAACCACTTACTATCTAGAGCTTTCAGAGTCCTTTAGCATGGCTGGACTGCATGGCAGTTCTTAAAACCAAATTTTCCCTGATGATTGCTGGGTTTATAGCTTGGAGTTTTTCTTGCAGTTCTGCTTTGACTATCTTAATTGAAAAGCTTGAGTGGCCCCAGGCTTATTCTGTCAGCTACCTGAAAGATGGTCTGAGTTGTATGCGATTGAAGAAAAAAATAATATCACTGGTCTTAAATGGTAACTGATATCTTAAGTGATCAACAACATATAGGAAATCAGAACCTATTAGCTTGAATGCTGACAATCAATTTCTTACAAAGTCAGTCTTAATTTTGCAATATATTCTTTCAACATGAAAAAATCTCTCAATTGAGTGTGAAGCTTGGAGGGTATGTTCGCAGAAGTAAACTGTTGAACTGTATGCATAAAGTCTGGGACACAATAAATCCACTGAATAGCTGACTATTGACAATATTTCAAAATGAGGGAAAAAGATTCTGGAAAGAAGACTTGTACTGTAAATATGTAAACAATTATTTGAGAAACAGACTTTGTGTTTTGATGCCATATCAGAAGTCTGAGGTTTGTTCCTTTTGTGTTTCTGTGGAAGTTTATATTGTTTGCCTATGGACTCTGGTAGGCAAAATCTTGTAGAGTTAGACTGCAGCTTAAAAAGTCCCTGTCTGCATATGTGTATTCCAGTGCCAGGAGCTGTCATCAACTGTGGCAGAGTGGATGCAAAGGAAAGCATGTTTGTCCCAGTTTAAATATGCTACCTTTACCTGCCAGTTAAAATTGATTTGGTATCATTACTTGACCAAAACCAAATAGTTGTTCTTTTGAAGTAACATGGCAGTATCATATATAATGGCAAATGCTGTGCGGAGAGAAGGTAGTTGTAATGAAAAGCTGAAAAAGACAATTTTAAAGGAAGTATTGCTGCATTTCAAGTGAAAGCCAAAGAAAAGTAACCGGATAGCAGCAAAATGGAAAACAATAATGCTAGAGATGGTGTATATATAGTAACTGCTTGCCCTGAGCATCTTTTCCGGCACTAATGAATAGAATCTTCTCTGACTGAAAACATGAGGTTTCATTCTAAGGTGGAGTATTGCTGTGCAAACTTTTTAAAATATGAGGTCACTTACAAAATGGTTGAAAATAGTCTAATATGTTCTATATAAGAAGTTTAAATGGGCAGATAGTTTAAGAGAAGGATATGACAATCGTGCGCTTGTAAAGTACTAAATACTCTATTTATTCCGTCTCTGATGTTTGTCAGTATGAAATATTTAAAACAAGGCACAAATAAAGCCAAACTTGAATTTTTAAGTGCATTATTGTAATTCCATTTCTTACATTCTCTTTTTTTAAGGGAATCTAATGAGAGAGATCATCATTGTCGTTGAAAACGTTTCCTCTGCCTGAAGTGTGTGTATATATATATCTTTATTCTGGTGCTCCTGATTAATTATCTTAGATATGCTTGGCATGCATCTCACTGAAAATGCCTTTGGTGTTTCTTATAACCAGTGCTGTTGAATACAGTTCTCTCAATAAGCAAGTAAATGCTTTTTTGTAGTCATACTTATTTGTAGCTTTAGCAGTATAAGACGATGACTTCTTCTAAGGCAGAGTGGTCATTTTTTTTTGTGTGTGTGCTTGTGGGTTAGGATAAATGAAAAAGCTTTCTTACAAGTTACTTTATTGTCATGGATAGGTATCACATTAAAGAAAACTACTCAAGTGCTGCTGTTGATATTTTTGAAATATCTGAGGTTTCTGAGGTTTTTGTCAGTTTCAATTGTTTGACTTTTTTCAATTTTATAGTTTTTTGAACTCCCTTGTATGTCTGCAAAACTTGTCTTTCATGGTTGCCTGTGCTTATTCATGTTTATAAATTTCATGTTTTTAACAACTTTTTTCTCCTTCCCCAATTCTTTTGGATCAATAAAAAGATGATGATGGTAAATTCAGCTACTCTGATTTTGTTTAATAGTATATGAAAGTTCGAATTACTGTTATAGCTTCATCCCAGCCAAAACCCATACAGTTACTTTGGGGAGGAGATCTCATAATGGAGTTATGAACTAGAATTACTCTATTGTTCAGTTGTGTTGCTGATTAGAAAGCACAATGAAAGATTAACTCTCCAGTTCTGGAAAGCTCTCCTCCATTTCTCTTCAAAGAGGTTTTTTTAGCAGCAGTAAGAAAATCGATCACGGTTCTGCCAAACATAGATGCAGTTGGGATGATTTAGAGTTCAGTGCTTATTTTAAAAATATTACTAATTATTTTCAATATATTTTGAGGCCTCAAAGTCCCACATGAGGTTCAAAACAGATTTGTTCCAACTACCCTATAAGTACATATACCAGAATGTTTGGATAATGCAATAGTGGGTGAATATCAGTGTAGATTTGGGGTTGTTCCCCAATGTGGCTTATTTTGTCCTGTTGGCCATATCTTTTAATCTTTCTGTACTTCCTCAGATATAGAATTGCTTTCAGTATTCAAAGTAGTGTGGTGGTGTAATCAGTACAGTGATGATATTTTACAAGTTTTTACAAAACAATCGCTTACACAATCTTGATGGAAGGAAAAGATTTCTTGTAGCTGTGACAAGCATGAGAATCTTAAAAGGTGCTATCTTTGAAACAAAAAAAAAAAGTTAATTTAAAAAGAAATGCAAGAAATGAGAAGTGGCTAAAGCTTTTTCTGGTAGACTGAAAGGCAGAAGTGAAGGCATCACCCCCTGCTCCCCCATAGCATTTACTTGATTTGAATTCAGAATGTTATCTGACTTTGCAGTACATCTAGGTTTGCTTTTTTAATTTTATTTTTCACATATTACTTTCCCTGTAATGGTTACTGAAGCCATTGGCCTAGAGAACTCAGGAGTGTGGTCAAAGTGGGATGCAGGAGCTAGCATGTAGAGCTATACGTACTGAGCAGTGGTTTCAGTAAGCTTGATGGCCCACAAAACCTGCTGAAGGTTGGCAGTAGTCCACTAGAAGTCAGTATCCTAACCAAAAATCTGAAGGTGATGTCAAATAATGCTACTCTTTCATGAATCTGGAGTTAGTAGGACCACATACGTTTCACTAGATAAAAATAAATTAATTTTGCTTGCTTTGTCTATTAAGATTGTTTCACAGCTAGGAAAAAAAAAATCCAACTGACCAATAGCTCTTACTACTTCCATCCTCCCTCAAATACTGTATCAATGTTTAATACTGCTTCTAGTTGCTCTTGCACAGTATGTCTTGATGGAATTAGACTATTCCTTTTCCAAAAAGCATATTTTGCATAAGTGTAGTATCTATCTACGTAGTTTCATGCTCATGCATCTTTCTAGATATATGTAATGTTATTTTTATCTTTCATGTCGGGGTGCCCATGATTTGTGAAACTTTCTCCCAGGTGCTTGCTTACAGGAGAATATATTGTGCCTAGGAGCCTGGGAGGAAACGACTATATTGAAACTTGAGTGTAAAGCCTTTCTGATCAAATTCTGTTTACATGGAGTGTTGTGTCCTTCCTCAAATCACTGGTGACAAGCCGGAGCTCTTGTAAAGTAATGCTTCTCTAGTGTTATGCTTTCACACTACTATGTAAATGTGCCTGCAATTTTTCTGTCAATTTTTAAGCAAAATCTCTTTTCTTTTTATCCAGGCCAATACGAAAGGGATGTGAGCTCATCGCATTTTTACTGACAGTATGTGATTTTTATTTTTTTTTTAATTCGTATTAAGATTTATATTTCTAAAGTAGTACATCTTACTACAAATTAAAAGCTTAAGTACATTGTTATAAGAGTAGCTGAGGGGAGCTGCTCTGGAGCTGGCCCAATCCGCAGCAGAGCGGCAGATCTCGGTGCACAGGGGGTTTCCTGAGGCAGGGAACCGTTGGGGCAGCGGGGAGACCTGCCAGGAGCCGGCAGCTCTCGCAGGAGATGCTGACGAGGCCTGGGCATTGCCAGAGCAACTGCTACCACCCCCACACCTATAAAAAGCATCCTAGGGAGTGCTAGCGACCAGGAGCACTGCGACCAGAGCCAGCAAACAGCGTGGCATGGCAGGGTGTGCAGTGAGGGCATCTCTTTGAAGGTGGGGCATTCCATTGGCCGAGAGGGAGACTTGAAGTACACATAACCCAGTAGCCGGGCACTGCTCTGTGACCCTCTGCACTGGTCAAGGGTACTTGTCCTACCTGACCCTCAAGGCAGAATGGTGGGCACTCATCTGAGGGCAAAGGATGCAGATGGGGGGTTGTCTGTGCCATCTACCCCATTGGTGGCCAATGCCTCCATGCAGATGGAGTTGCTGAAGGGAGAGGCTGCAGTGCAGACCTCGGACTGTAGGAGATGCCTAGACCTCTCTTACAGATTACAGAGCCCTGGGAGTGGCGGTAAGGGACTTGAGTGCAGGTAGTTTTTTCATCAGTCCTCCCAGTCAAAGGGAAGGGGTTTGAAAGGGCCATTCGAATCTGGTGAATCAACAAATGGTTACAGGACTGGTGCTACAGCCAGGGGTTTGGCTACTTAGACCATGGGACTCACTTTGAGAAACCTGGTCTACTGGGGGCTGATGGGGTCCATCTATCAGAGAAGGGGAAGAGCATCTTCGGTCATAGGCTTGCCAAGCTGGTGAAGAGGGCTTTAAACTAAAGTTGCCAGGGGAGGGGAACCTCAATCCATCCCACTCCTACCAGTTTGATGCCAGTGCCAGCAATAGATGCCCAGGGCCTGGAGAGGAGGGATCACAGGCCAGCAGGAGAGCACCTGAAGAGCAGCACAAAGGAATTCCAGCCACTCCAGCCAGTAAGTCAGCTTCATTGGGGGCCCAACTTAAATGCCTCTATGCAAACATATGTAGCATGGGGAATAAACAAGAGGAGTTAGATGTGTGCATGCCTTCAGGGCTATGATCTTATTGGCATCACGGAGACATGGTGGGATGGGTCCTACGACTGGAGTGTTGGAATGGAAGGGTACAGGCTCTTTAGGAAGGACAGGCTGGGAAGATGAGGAGGGGGTGTCGCCCTCTATGTCAATGACCGGCTGGAGTGCATGGAGCTCTGCCTGGGGATGGATGAGGAGCTGACCGAGAGCTTATGGGTCAGGATTAAAGGGAGGGCAGGGGCAGGTGACACTATAGCGGGGGTCTGCTACAGGCCACCCAACCAGGAAGACCAAGCAGATGAGGCCCTCTCTAGACAGACAGGAGCAGCCTCACGTTCACAAGCCCTGGTCCTCATGGGGGACTTCAACCACCCCGATATCTGTTGGAGGGACAACACAGCAGGGCATAAGCAATCCAGGAGGTTCCTGGAATGCATTGATGATAACGTCCTGCTCCAAGTGATAGAGGAGCCAACGAGGAGAGGTGCTATGCTGGACCTTGTTCTCACCAACAAGGAGGGGCTGGTGGGGAATGTGAAGCTCAAGGGCAGCCTTGGCTGCAGTGACGATGAAATGGTGGAGTTCAAGATCCTTAGGGCAGCGAGAAGGGTGCCCAGCAAGCTCACTACCCTGGACTTCAGGAGAGCAGACTTTGGGCTCTTCAGGGATCTGCTTGGTAGAGTACCATGGGATGAAGCCCTGGAGGGAAGAGGGGCCCAAGAAAGCTGGTTAATATTCAAGGATCACCTCCTCCAAGCTCAGGAGCGATGCATCCCAACAAAGAGGAAGTCAGGCAAAACCGCCAGGAGGCCTGCATGGATGAACAAGGAGCTCCTGGACAAACTCAAACACTTCAAAAAGGAAGCCAACAGAGGGTGGAAGCAAGGACAGGTAGCCTGGGAGGAACACAGAGGAATTGTCCGAGCAGCCAGGGATCAGGTTAGGAAAGCTAAAGCCCTGATAGAATTAAATCTGGCCAGGGACATCAAGGGCAACAAGAAAAGCTTCTCTAGGTACGTTGGTGATAAAAGGAAGACTAGGGAAAATGTGGGCCCTCTCCGGAAGGAAACGGGAGACCTGGCTACCTGGGACATGGAGAAGGCTGAGGTACTCAGCGACTTTTTTGCCTCGGTCTTCACCGGCAAGTGCTCTAGCCCCACCACCCAAGTCGCAGAAGGCAAGGGCAGGGACTGGGAAAATGAAGAACTGCCCACTGTAGGGATCAGGTCTGAGACCATCTAAGGAACCTGAAGGTGCACAAGTCCATGGGACCTGATGAGATGCATCCGTGGGTCCCGAGGGAACTGGCGGATGAAGTTGCTAAGCCACTGTCCATCATATTTGAGAAGTCGTGGCAGTCTGGTGGAGTTCCCAGTGACTGGAAAAGGGGAAACATAACCCCTGTTTTTACAAAGGGAGAAAAGGAAGACCTGGGGAACTACAGGCCAGTCAGTCTGACCTGTGTGCCTGGCAAGATTATGGAGCAGATCCTCCTGGAAACAATGCTAAGGTACGTGGAAAATAATGAGGTGATTGGTGACATGGCTTCACTAAGGACAAATCGTGCCTGACAATTTTGGTGGCCTTCTACGATGGGGTTACAGTGTTGGTGGATAAGGGAAGAGCAACTGACATCATCTACCTGGACTTGTGCAAAGCATTTGACACTGTCCAGCATGACATCCTTGTCTCTAAATTGGAGAGACATGGATTTGATGGATGGACCACTTGGTGGATAAGGAGTTAGCTGGATGGTCGCACTCAAAGAGTTGTGGTCAACAGCTCAATGTCCAAGTGTAGACCAGTGATGAGTGGCATTCCTCAGGGGTCGGTGTTGGGACCAGCGCTGTTTAACATCTTTGTCGGCGACATGGATGGTGGGATTGAGTGTACCCTCAGCAAGTTTGCTGACAACACCAAGCTGTGTGGTGCAGTCAACACACTGGATGGCATCCCTTCCCTTCAGAGGGACCTTGGCACACTTGAGAGGTGGGCCCATGTGAACCTCATGAAGTTCAACAAGACCAAGTGCAAGGTCCTGCATGTGGGTCAGGGCAATCCCAAGCTCAAATACAGGCTGGGCGGAGAATGGATTGAGAGCAGCCCTGAGGAGAAGGGCTTGGGGGTGTTGGTTGATGAGAAGCTCAACATGACCTGGCAATGTGCACTTGCAGCCCAGAAGGCCAACTGTATCCTGGGCTGCATCAAAAGAAGTGTGACCAGCAGGCTGAGGGAGGTGATTCTGCCCCTCTACTCCGCTCTAGTGAGACCCCACCTGGAGTACCGCATCCAGCTCTGGGATCCCCAACACAAGAAGGACATGGATCTGTTGGAGTGAGCCCAGAGGAGGGCCACAAAGATGATCAGAGGGATGGAGCATCTCTCCTAGGAAGACAGGCTGAGAGAGTTGGGCTTGTTCAGCCTGGAGAAGAGAAGGCTCCGGGGAGACCTTCTAGCAGCCTTCCAGTACCTAAAGGGGGCCTACAAGAAAGCTTGAGAGGGACTTTTGACAAGGGCATGTAGTGATAGGACAAGGGGTAATAGCTTTACACTGAAAGAGGGGAGATTTAGATTAGATATAAGGAAGAAATTCTTCACCATGAGGGTGGTGAGGCACTGGCACAGGTTGCCCAGAGAAGCTGTGGATGCCCCATCACTGGAAGCGTTCAAGGCCAGGTTGGATGGGTTGGATCTATGGTTCCATGATATGAATGCAGCAAAGTCTTTAAATAAAATCTCAGTTAGGAATACGCTGAGGATGATAAGAAGAAATGGTATGTTTTTGTTAAGGAGTAGTCCGTATACTTGCTGTCCTGTAATAGGCTTCTTTGCTTTATCACAGTTCTACTTGGTTATTATGGATTTTTTTTTTAATTGCTTTTTAACTACATTGACTTTTTTTTTAAGTTATCTTACTAAATATTCCCCTCCTCGTCTGATTGCTGCACTTAATTTCTCTTTATATTCTGGATTTTAAAGAAGCTGAAATAGGAATTATTGAAACCATAACCATTTTTAGCCATATACTTGCATAAGTTTTGAATGCCTTTTCCTGCCTTTTTTTTTTTTTGTCATGATAGCTTGTTGCTTTCTTACAAAAATAAACAATTGTAATAGTAGCTGCTGTTGTTAGAATGGGTGTAGTTGTATGTCTGGCCTGTGGCTAGACTAGTTAACAGACATCACCGAAAGGTCCCTCCTTGATGCACAGGGAGACTTGCTCTCCCTGTACAGCACAGAGCACTCTGTATAGCGTGCAAGGGTGTTATATGCGTGACAGTTACTGAAGGTCCTAAGTCTGGGTCTTCATGGCTAGAGCATAGTTCATCTGTGACTTTCTGCTGATAGATCCATAGTGGACAGCATATTTTCTATCGTAAGTGGGCGAAGGGGTCTAATACGTTGCTATAGGATGGTGTTTCTTCACCTAGAAATTACTCAAAATAGGCTTGCAAGGAATTTTTTACATTATTTCTGCACCCTGGGAAAGCTTTTTATGCTAGAGCCGGAAATGTAGGTGGATATGTTTAGTCCCCTTTGGCTTTTGGAGCCAAGTTCAGCGTATGCATGAGTCTTTGCAGGATAAGGAGACATTTTGAACGGGTCTCTGAGTGTCAGTGAGCAAGACAGACATCCCTTTAGCAAGGTTTAGTGCTTATTTAATACAGTTTATTATTGAGTTCCTAAATCATAAGAAATCAAATTAATAATATTAATTGCCAATGTAACTCAGACTGATAAATATATGGGCAAGCTTACATGAAAAGAGAAGAAAAAACAAATTAGAGCATAAGCCTTAAAGATGAATACCAAATAACAAAACCAGATATGGACAAGATACATAATTGTCCCAATTTATTTTCTTATTTAGCATACCAGGGTCCTGCTTCATGACTTCTAAATGCTATTTCAGTAAAACTAGTAGATGACAATAATAATTTTATAATTGTCAGCAGTGTGCACTAAGAAACAAACATAATCCTGGTGAGAAATATGATTTTTTTTTTTTTACCATGGAAACATGGTATTAAAAATCATTCTTCAGAAAAGAACAAGAGCAAACCTGTTAAACATCCTTCTGGGTCTCTAGTCTCCTTCTGTAAGGCCAGAGATTGTTGGGTTTTATAACTTTTTAAATTTAGCTTTAAATCTTTTAGACTTGTTTGTTTTGAAAAGAGTAAGTTTGGTTCTCCATTTGCATTACATACTGTTTACTGCTGAACTAGTCATTAAGACTTAAATTTTACTGTTATGTTTTCTTTGCTATAAATAACATATTTAAAGCAAATAAGAAAATAAAGGCTTATGTGTGGTTTATTTTTGATTGTCTTTTGCCGAGAGAACTTTAAAATTCTCTTTACAGCAGCAATCTTGGAACATTTGATATCTGCTGATAATTCCACAGTTTTGAACAGTGCCAGGATGGTCTAAATTCCCTTTCTTGTTTATAACTTCTCAAGAAATTATTTAATAAGTTGTAGCTTTGGAAAATCTACGTAGCTAATCCTGTACCAAGTTACTTCTTTATATGCTAATCCCTTTCTCTGATACCTACGCACTTATCACACTTTAGATATTAGTCCAAATACATAGAATTATGAAAAGAATTAAGCTGCACAATTATTAGTGGCTTTGGGTCTCCACGTATCAATATAAATTATTATCTACTTCCTATAATTTCTAGAAATTTTGCTCAATAATGGAATAAACTTTTAGTTTTATAGAGATAAAATACCAGGCTCCTTCTGCAAACCTTTTAGTATGAAAGTAAAGAGTTTGAGAGATCATTTAATGAACTGCTATTTTTACATCTTGAAAATACCACAGTGTGTGTATACCTTGATGCATGAGTTGGTACTGAGAGATTAAATAACAGCAGGAAGGATTATAGAGACCTAGGAGTTTTTGTAATATTTGCTTCAGATGTCTGATAGCTTTCTTAGGAAGTATGCAGAAGAGAGAAGCCCATTTCAATAGCTTTGTGGCAAGCATCTGTTGCAAGTAGAGGCTGATATTTCTTGGCTTGTTTTGTAGGACTCCTTTTCAGTGGCTACTGAATAGTGCCACAATCGCAAAGTATGACTAGGTGGCTTCAGAGCAAGCAATCCAACCAATTTTTTTACATATTTCAAGTAGGTGGATTTGACTTCATAGGAGCTAGAAAATCCAGGCAGGTAATTTACCTCTAACTTTAGACATCCATCTTTGAAGATCTGTGTCTTCATCACTGAGGGGATGATCCTTCTTGACCAGGGCCTGTGAGGTTCCACTGAAGGTGATGGTTCAGTCTGTGGAGTTAGTGCTTCAGTTGTGAATGTTGTCCTGTTAGCAGTGAAATGTTCTCTTTGACAAATGGAAGACTGACAGGTCAAAAGATGCAGAGATATGCTTGATTCTCATGGTCTTTGAGACCAAATGACTATAGGGAGTGAAGACAAGGGATGTATCAAACTGAGTAAATAACAATTACTACTAAACTAGTAGAGGTGTAGGCTCAGTAGGTTTGGGTTTAGAGACAAATAACAAAGGTTTTTCTTCCATGTTTTCACATTCTAAATGGATTTGTTACACTTTTATAGAAAAACGCTGGAAGAAATAGGATATGCTTTAGCTTTTAAAACTACTTTGTAAAGATGCAGTGGCTGTCACTTGATAGTGATTTCCAGCAGGGGCACTTGCACTGCAGCCTGGGCTCCCCAGGGCAGTGGAGGTTCCACAGAAACCTGCTGGGTGTTATGTTTCTGTTTCATTACACCTGGGCACCACTTATGCTTTTTCTGTAGTTTTGTAATGTGTAAATGTCTTTATAATTTATAAGTAAGTTTAAAAATATATGTAGAAGATACAAGTTTATTTGAGGTAAATTGAAAAGTAAAGACTTTTTATATCAGTTGGGAAGTTAATCATGGTTATATGAACAAATTAAATACCGTGTCATTCTTTCACTGCTGGGATAGTGTTTTCTGTCTTGTATACAAAGTATTCATGCAACTGAGATGGTTCACGCCATGGAATAACTAATAGAAAAAACAGAGTAACTCTATATTCTTAACTTGCACCTATATTATTTTGGAGCTGTATTGTTCTTATGCAGACAAAGATTTTTGTCTTTGAACTGATTTTTTTTTTTGACTGAAGAAAAAAACTGTAAAATCAGCCCTTTTTAGACAATAGAGGGAGTTTTCCCCTATATTAAGCTTTTAGGCACGTTCTACATTTGGACTCTACTTACTGCTGTAATGTATTTTGTTTTTCATGAAGAATCGCTAGTTTTTGTCCCTTTCTAGAAAGCAATAGTATGAAATTTGGTGTTGGGACAAAAATAACTTGTTACTTGCATTAGTTTTGAAGTTAAGCAAGCATTAATGCTTAACCTCTGAAAAAAAACATTAATTCTTAGGTGGATTGTTTTTCTATTTATAAACATTTAAGTCTTTAATTGCTAGACACAGTTCTGAGTGTCTAAATTTGGTTATTAACAGTAGGTTTAGATGTTGCTTGAAAGAAAATGAATTTTGTTTACAATATCCATCTGCTTATTACATTTCAGCACTAAACAGGAAGAGTTATTTCCTGTCTCAGAATACTTTGTTTCCTTTGTTTCTACAATGAGAGGGAAAAAAAAAATAACACGACTACTCCTTCTGACCAGTGAAAACTTCTCATTTTTCTAAGTAGGGATTTGTGATAAATGAACTTTAGTAATACATTGCTGATAGACATTGTAATTTTAACATCTTATTGCAGTGAATGTTGTAGGGAATATGTTGTAGGTCATCATACAGTACATAAATGTAGTTTTAACTGCATAGCTAAAAGTTTTAGAAGTTGAAGACTGCATGCATGAAAGCAGCAGATGTAAATATGTAACTGCTTCTCATTGTAACTAAATTATTATATAGCCTTCCACTTTAAGTTGTGATTTTATTTTTGAAACAATTTTATTCTGAGAGTTGGCTTAATCAAGCTTGCTTATTTTTAAAGATAGCTAACTTCAAGAAAATGGAAGGGGGGGGATCATGTACTGCTGCTTAAGAATGTGTTTTTCTTGGTGATTTAGCAGATAATTCAACAGAATCAGGAAATCTTCCAGACTGTTCATATTTATTTTTCAGTGACAGTATTTTTTTGCTGCTTTGTTGTTGCCAGCAATCACAGGCAACTACTTTGCTGTAGGTCAAAAAAGCACAAGTCCAGATGGATTATACTTTTGGTTTACAGATACAAACTTGCTGTGAGTTTTGCTATAATTATAGCTGACTTGAAGTGCTTTTGAGTCATCAGTCACTCAGAAAGCAATTCTCAAGGACACTAGCCTTACTTTCATTATTTCTGTGTCTAGTTTAAACATACTGTGTATTAGTTTACAAGTCCTCTTTTTTTGAGGAAGAGTTCATGTATAGTAAGAGGCACTACATACATAGTTTCATGCTTGTGCATCCTATGAAGATAGAAACTTTTCACTGTTAATTTATATTCATTTTGTAAATTGTTTTAAAATAGAGATTGCAAGCTTTGAATTGCCAATGCATGCATGAACCATCACAACACTTCCAAAACTTTTGGTGAATGACATGACATACAGGGTAATTTTTGTATTGGTTTAATGTTTGCCAAGACATTCTTCTTTATTGGATGTCCAATGTTACAAGCAATATGCACATTTTAAAGAAATACCCCTCAAAACAGATATGCTGTGAACTGCAGACTAGCAAATTAGTCATAACTGTTGAAAGGCTTGCTGCAGTCAGTTGGAAGTAATGTTTTAGTAGCTGCATTGTAAGGAGAGGGAGAACAGGATGGCACAAAGCTTAAGAATGCTACAGTACTATACCTTAACTAAAAATAATTATATCTATGACTATACTTTTTTTTTTCTTTGCTGTAGTCGTGACATGGAGAATAGAGAAACCCTCAGGGGGTTGCAGAAGATGGATGACCGCCCAGAAGAACGTATGATCAGGGAGAAACTCAAGGCAATGTGTATGCCAGCCTGGAAGCGTGAATGGCTGGAAAGAAGAAGCAGGAGAGGCCCTGTGGTAAGTGGCACGGAAGTAAGAGCAATATTGATGACAACTATTACAAATAAAAATCCAAAATCCCTTAAATTTCTTTCTTTTAGAAACCTCTTTAACAATTTGCAAACTCTTAATTGTGATCCTCTCATTCTATTTTTTTTAATGAGCTGTTTAACAGGAAATTGTGGTTGACTTTCTGAAGTGTACGCATTTATTAAGCTTTATTTAAAAAAAAAGCATATTGCTGTGCTGCTGATTGTGTAGTATAAAATACTGCTGTGGCAACACTGCCTTCTAATGTCAACAGCAAAAGTAGCTTTTGTTCATTAGATAAAAACTTACATTTGAGTGCAAAACTGCACTGTAGTGCTTTGTACTCCATTCTTTAGGGTTTCATGACTTTGCATTTCCTTAGTTTGAAAATGTTAAAGTTTTCTATATGTTTAACGTGTGTGGATTTTTTTGCTAGATGAATATACAAAATGCAAGCTTATCAGAACCAGAAAAATCAAATCTGAGTAACTCCTTCACATAAGTCTCAACTCTGCTAAAATTTGGATGCCCGAGTATTCCTATTAGCTTTTTTGGGTGATGCTTTTGTATAAATGACTCGGAAGTAATTTTAAGAAATTTCAGACAGATCAAACTGAAAACTTATTAAATACAGTTACGATTCGAACACTAGCGTATTCAGTATAATGCTGACTAATTAATAGTAATTAGTTACGTATAAGTGTAGTTGCATTGGTCAATGTGACTCCTGTGTAACACTTGATGGGAGTGCTAATTTAAAGCTGAGATCATCTGATGCAGTAAACAAGTGTTTGGGGGCAGCTTTTCTAGAACAGAAATAAGGGTTATGTTGGTAACTTTTTGTCATAAGAACATTGAAAATATTTAAAGTGCACCAAAAAAGCAATACCTTGAATAGCACAAAACAGTTCTTACTTGAAAAAAAAAATTAAATGCATCTTGGTTACTGCATAGCTTGAAATCGTGGTTCCCTGCTCCAGCCCACTTCCCTTGAGGTTTCTGGTTTTTGTTGGGTTTTTTGGGGTGGTTTTGTTGGTGGTTTGTTGTTGTTGTTTGTTTAATACAGCTTTTGATGCTCCAGATTCTCAAGTACTACCATTTTACATTTAAACTTTTTCAAGCACTAGCAACTGATAACTAACTTGTCCATAGGCACGTGAATTTGCATTCTGACCTTCCAGGAAAGAAAAAAAGCATTACAGTAATCAGTAGGAAGGAAAAAAAAGCCTGCATTGCTTTTCATACTTTTCTTTTATCCTGTTCATTTTCGTAATCAGATAGCAATATATTTTAAAACAACAACAAAGGTTTCTGAAAAGTTCAGGTTTGCAAGAAGTATACATTCAATATGGTGACTTCTTAAAGTAAAACAAGCAGTGCTTGGACCAAGGCTGTAAACGCAAGTCTGTCTTCTCTTGGGCAGTGCCTAACTGCTATGCTACAACCTCCTCATTGTGCTCTTCTCCCTGTAGCCTGCTGAAACTGAAATGCATTTCTGGATAGTGGAACAGCTTCAGCTGGATGAGTTAAACGCTTCAGTTTAAAATAGCATTTGACCTTGTGGATGCAGTCCAAATCATCAGGTAGAAAGGCACTGAGGCTGGATGTCTCTTCCTCCTCATGCTCTGAGCAGGGAAAGCCCCTTCCTTTTTTTTTCTTAACCTAAATCAGAGACCTCTGCAACTTTCTAGGAGAGGTCTGCTCCGTTAATCTGAAGTGTTACTTGGAGCTTCCCTCTGGCTTTGAGTCAAGCCTCTAAGACGTGGAGAAATGTAGAACTAAAACTGACTCTGCCTGCTGTGACTGCTTTTAATTCGATTCTGAGACCTTACTCTTCTCATGCATTATGTAGGTCTGAGGGGCAGGCAGCTGAAAGTTTTATCTTGAAATATTCCATGTCTCGGTGTCAAAATTCAGTGTTTATGCAACAAAGCACTGTATTAGAAGTGTACATGCTCACTCTTCTTGAGCACATGTGTCTATTCAGGTAGTGCAGCACTGTGCACAGTGATTAGCTCAGATACCAGATGCAGTGTAGCTGTTTTACTTGTATTGCAGGCAGAAAAGCTGGCTGTGGTTCTTATAGGGCACAGCACACCTTAATTTTGCTGTATTGCCTCCAGGTTTAAAGTATAATTTTACTTTGCAGCAAGCGTTCATATTGTACTGTAGAAATAGCAAACCTAGTATTTATCAACTGATACTTACTGTATGTAACAGATGGATCCAAGGTTATAGCTCTTAAATAAGCAGACCATGCCTGTAGAGAAAAAAAAAATCTTTTGTCTCCTACTATCCAAATGGGAGAATTGCTGTCCTCTGAGATACCATGAATGACAATTACAGAAGCACTTTGAGAATCAAATCAGTTGCTGCCACAACTCTAACATAAGTGGCACAAATGGACAGGAAAAAAGGTTCTTGCTTTTGTGTTGTGTATAGGTTAACAAGCTAGCCCCTATTAGATGTTAATATTAGAACCTAGGGAGCATGCAAACTTTGGGTGTCTAAATAACAGCTTAATTATGCTAGCAAAACAAGTTTTGATGAATTTGTTTTGCTTTAATGTAAAATGATCAGTTTGTAATTATAACACATGGTTTAATTCCTGCAAGGTGGTGAAACCTATCCCTGGGAAAGGAGATGGATTGGAATTGAACAAACTCTCTCTAGAGCCTCGGGCTGAAGGACAAAGCACTGCTGCTTCACCTACGCAGAAAGGAAGACGTAGTCCTTCTCCTAGTAGCTCTTCTTCATCCTCTAGGACAGTTAAATCTGAATCACCGGGTGTTAGAAGAAAAAGAGTATCTCCAGTGCCTGTAAGTTACAAGCTGTGATGTAATTTTTAATTTGGCTATATACTGCAATCTTTTGCTTAGAGAGGCAATTGGTATCTAATCCTTCCTGGGTAGGCAAGGTGCTGATATAAAGGGGTTATGACAGGGTATCACTTGAGTGAGATATGCAGAGCATGTCTCGCATTACACTTTCCTTATGTGTGGAATTTTGTTCTCTGCTCTTAGGTGTGTGTTTTCTTCTTAATTCAGTCCTGCTTTCAATTTTTATTTGTAGGAAATAAATTAAGAAATATAAGCACTCAGTTGTGAAGACATGTATTTTCTCTTAGCTTGATTTGCATGAAGAGGTGCCAGGAGTTTGAGTTTGGTTTTTTGCTTTTTGTTGGGGTTGGGGTTGGGTTTTTTGAGGGGGGGGGTCCCCCCTGTAGTTTTGCATGTCAGTTCTCCAGGCAGGTATATTCCTTTGGGGATAGGACTGTTGACTGGACCCTCCAACCTCCCCCACCCCCATCTACCCTTGAGTTCTGGGCATGGAAGAAAATTAATCATTTTAAATTCATATAGTTTAAGCAGGTTATAGTTTCTTCAGGTTTTGGGGACTCTCTTATTCTATGTCATTTGGGGAAAAAAATACATAGTTAAACTTACTATTGTCCTGGAAATACTCATGATGGAACTGCTTATGTAGTTTCAGAGTGGACGAATAACACCACCTCGACGAGCCCCATCTCCAGATGGCTTCTCTCCATACAGCCCTGAGGAAACAAATCGTCGTGTCAACAAAGTTATGCGAGCCAGGCTGTACCTACTGCAGCAGATAGGACCCAACTCTTTCTTAATTGGAGGAGACAGCCCTGATAATAAATACAGAGTGTTTATTGGGCCTCAGGTAGAGAACGCTTTTGTGTTTTCTGTAGCTTTTATTAATTTGTAGTTAATCTTGGAAAACTGTACAAAACCAAATTAGATCAAGTTAGTTGCCAACCCTTGCTAACGGTTCTATAAAGTAATGTTTAAAAGATGTAATCTGTGCTCATGTAATATGATCAGCTTGTATTTTTTCAAATATGTAGCAAGTATTAGTTTTGTCTAGAGTTTATCTTTAAAAAAAAAAAAAAAAATACTCTGGGAAGTAATTACTAATGTTCTGTATATTTCTCATTCCTAGAAGTGGCTCCTAATCATATATCTTAAGTAGTTTTGGCTATGATTTGGCCACTTCATTTTCCTAGTTTCTCACTCTGAAATGCTATATTTTCTCTATTCATGGGATATATAAATGACAAGCACATGACACAATTCCTTTAATGGCGTGATGATTTCATTAATACCCATAGTGAGGTTCTTTTCGGAGACTTGCATAGTACTGCTGTGATGCTGTGTTGGAGAACATTTAGGTTTTTCAGTAAACAGAAGCATCTCATTTAAGTTTGATTGCTGTCATGTTATGGGTATATGATGATTATATGCATAAATTCTTTCTAGTATGAAGCATAGCAATAGCTTCATCTGATTTTAAAAAATAAAAAGGGGGGGGGGGGAAGTCAAGAGAAAACTGATGTTATAATTGTCTGCTTTTCTATACACCTTCCTGAATAATGTTTTTGGGGATTCGCATTTTCTGTAAGGCCATGCAAGAAGATATTTATGTCTATAAATAAAATATTTTGCATTAACTACTTTTTTTTTTTTTTAAAGCATGCATAGGGGGGATTAGTATATGTCTCCATGATGCACTTAATGATCTATGTAATTATCAATTCAGTAGAGCCCTAGCATATACTTTTCTTTGCAGACTTGTAGCTGTGGCCGTGGGACGTTTTGTATTCATCTGCTGTTTGTTATGTTGCGGGTCTTCCAGCTTGAACCCTCAGACCCAATGCTCTGGAGAAAGACACTGAAGAACTTTGAGGTAATAGATTTCTAATGGCAGATCTAAAATACACTCCAGGTAAAAATCTTTAGGGCGTTATCTTAAAAATGCTGAGAACTGCTGCATTTCAAAGCAACAAGAATATACGTTTTTAATTATATCTTTAATTTGGGTTCAAGAGCTCTGCAAGTAGAAAAAAAAAATCTGCAAATAAAAGGCATAACTAAAAGAATTAGTAGAGAGTTGTAGTTTAGTGAGTGATTCAAATCTTGGATTTTCTACTCAAATTTGTATATCTGTCTCACTGATTAGTTGAAAGGTAAACAGAACCAGGATCTTCAGAAGTAACTGTGTGTATACTTAAAGCTGCTATTTTTAATAAGCAAATAGGTTTTTGTTGTAGTTTCTTGTGATCTATTTATTAGTAAGACTTCTGAAATTCCTGCTACTGCTAATACATTATTGTGAAGGTGAATAGATCTTTCTTAGCAGTAGTTAAGCTTCAGTAATATTACCTTTTAAATACAAGCTATTCATAGCATAAATATAACTGTTGCTATCTTTTTCTGATGTTAGGTTGAGAGTTTGTTCCAGAAATATCACAGTAGGCGTAGCTCGAGGATCAAAGCTCCATCTCGTAACACCATCCAGAAGTTTGTCTCACGCATGTCAAATTCTCATACATTGTCATCATCTAGTACTTCTACATCTAGTTCAGAAAACAGGTTAGTATTTTTCTAAATGAATTAAAAGCTTTATTCTGTAGTTTTTTCTAATTTTTGAGGTTTAGAATCACCTACATTCTTTTTGTTCAAAGCTGCTTTCATTTCAAGCCATGTTAAGTCTCTGTATTTGCAAACAATCAAGAGTCAAGCATGCATTAGTCACAGTCATACCAAGTGGACATATTTACTTTATACCTTCTGTTTGAAAAACGTTAAGTAGAGTTGTGAAAATAATTTTTTTTTTTTCACTCTATGAATTTGGGAAACAAACTCTAGAAATGCAAGTGATCATCTGCAAGACTGAAGTGTATATTAACTTTGGAAACTTCAAATACAGCACTTGTGCAAATGTTGACAAATGAAGAAACAGGATTTCTTTCTTTTTTTTTTTTTTTTTTTCCCTCTTGTCCTAATAACTTTGTACTACTTTGGAGAAATGCTTGTGCCTATAACAATATACTGAAAAATTTCTGGGTAAATGTACTGTTTGTGTAAACATATATATAATAAATGTTTTTATATATCTATATATAGTTAATTTCTGACTTCTACTTGAGTGCTTTTGCTTGTTCTTTTCCTTTTTTTTGAAAAGATATTGGTTAACTTTTTAAACAAGTGATTTGTGCATGCATTGGTTAGTGGACTGAGTGAACTAGACATCCTATAGAGAGATCAAACCACAGAATGCAACCAAAACTGAGTCTTTCTTTTGTGTAAAGTAAAACTTAAGGGAGTACCTTGATATGTTACTTTGTGATAATAAGCATATAGTTAGATGAATATATTCAGACAGGTTTATAATTCTGATATACAGATTGTGACCTTAATTTCCCATAGTCTTTTAATTATTTTTCCAAATTGTGTCATTGTGAATAAATTACATAAGTAGTTCCAGAGTATATTATGTATTTAACTGGTTGGTTTATTTGGCAAGCCAGTTCCTTTAATTATATACCTTGCATAGGAAGACTTTTTTTTTTCCATAGGAATGGCTTTATTGGACTGTGAACTTTGCTACATTAGTTCTCATTTTTGACAGGATGAAAGATTCTTTCAGTTGTTTGCCAGTACACCTGATGATTAGTTCCCAGCATTACTGGTTCAATGAGATAAGTTGTCATTCTGTGAGAGTCTAATCTTGCATGATATAAGTATTGGAGAACACTGAGCATCAGATTCATTTGAGATAAGTTTACTCAGTTCTGATAATTACTGTGACTTGCAGTTATTTTTATTTTACTACTAATTCTTCAAAAATAAGTTTTAAATTAATACTTTTGTTTCTATACGTGCCATGGAACTGAATTTTTCACTGTAAGCTTATTTTTGTGGATTTTTCAAGGACAAAGAAAATTAGCGTCAGCCATTTGCAAGAAAATAGAAGCAAATATATATGTATAGAAACAATGTATATAAAAATTATTTTTATTTTAAAAATATACTGTTGCTAAACAAATACAAGGTTCCTGCAAACAATTAGACATGCACCAACTATAACTTAAAATTTTACTATGAATAGTAAGAGTTTTGCACATTTAAACAATATGACAGAAGATTAAATCTGTGTTTTTCATTACATGTTGTTTAAGTTTAGAATAATTTTTCTGGCGAAATCTCTGGTTATATCCATTTAAAAATTAAGATGGGGGTAAATAAAATGGAAGCAACATGTAAACCAGGGAAAATAGTGGGTTTTTTTAAAATCTACATGCGATATGTAGGTATATTAGTGTTCACGTGAATATTACATCTGTTTCTCAGTGGCAGAAAATTTTTGAGTGGCTGTTATCCGTTTAATTTTTTTTAGTTTTACGTATGTTCATCAAATAGTATTTACAGTTTTCTGTAAAGGGCTAAAGACTATCTTATGACTCAATACTCTGAAAGGAGTGTGGAAAAAAAATGTATGTAACTTTCAAAATCTAAAAATTTCTTATTTTTTCAAAACCAAAGGATAAGTAAAAAAGCAAAGATAGGATTGTTTAAAGAAGCTGGGAGGAGGGGGAGGGGAATAAGTGCCCAAGGCTGAGTCTTTCAATCTCTAATTGGTATCTGACCTAGTTTGAAAAGATGTCATGCGTTTTGTGATGTTCCCTTTCATTTCAACAAAGTGTTGTCTGTACTCAGTGGTTCTAAAAATTCGGTTGCTCACTTATTCAGACCAAGGTTTAGGAGAATGATTCATGAATAGCATATAGTTATTCGGAAGTGACTGTTCCAAACTGAAAATTGATTTTTTTTCACTGTTAAAGCCTGTTCTGAATTCTGATATGCCATTTTTACAATGACAAATATTTATTTTTATAGTATGAAGGATGAAGAAGAACAGATGTGCCCCATTTGTTTGTTAGGCATGCTGGATGAAGAGAGCCTAACTGTGTGTGAAGATGGCTGCAGGAACAAATTGCACCACCACTGCATGTCAATATGTACGTTGTCATCTTTGTCTCATTAAGTTCTGGTGACTCTAAATATGCAAAAGTATTATAACAGTGCGTGTGTGTTGTAGGGTTTTTTGTTTGTTTTAAAAGTTAAACAGAAACCTGCTCTTAAGTGATGACTGTAGCTCTTTGAGAGTTTGGTATCATTCAGGTACTATTGATATGCCTTATTTATCAGTTATCAAATTACAACTTGATTTGTGAATGCTTTGAGAAAGATGTTAACTGCAGGGCTAGAGTCTTGAGCCTCTTACCTGAGTGAGAAGATCATGTCCAATTAGAGCAAGGTTAGGAACAGACTTTTACCCCTGTGACTTGTCATTAGAATGCATGAAAGTTATCTACTAGGATTATATAGTGAATTACTGAGTGTGTTTTTATATACTGCATTAAATAAAGTATATAAATAGTTTGTTTTAACAAATAAAATTTCATCGCCCGTTTTTAATACTTTTGAAAAAGTATTGCTTATGTTTGAGGCACAAAAAGAACTGCATTTCAATTCATAACTTTTAATATTAAGTGCTAAGTTGAAGTGTTTCTGCATGTGAAAATGTTTAAATGCACATATTTATCAGGCTTCTGCACATGGTTCAGTTCAGAAGTGTTTATCCTGAAACTGACATTCTTCAGTAAAACTTCAATAATAATGACATCTTCTGATTGTATGCACCGTAAAACTTAAATACGTGTTATCCTGTTGCTGTGTTCCAGGGGCAGAAGAATGCAGAAGAAACAGAGAGCCACTTATATGTCCTCTTTGTAGATCTAAATGGAGATCTCATGATTTCTATAGGTAAGGATTCAGTCTGAGTATAACAAACTATCTGTTTCTGGATCCTTAGTTGATGTTCCTAAATATGCTAAAGTATTTATTTCAGTAAATGTTTCATTTGTTAATCCATGTTATTTGTTGTTAATCTGTAGTCATGAATTGCCAAGCCCTGTGGATTCTTCTTCTGTTCTCCATGTGGTTCATCAACAAATTCAGCAGCAATCTACAGTTGGATCACAGAGAAGAACCCAAGATAGCAATTTTAACTTTACTCATTGTGGGGTCCAGCAGATCCCTTCTGCCTATAAAGATTTAGCTGAGCCATGGATTCGGGTAATTTTACTTTGTAAAAGAAGCTTCAAATGTAAAAACTGTTGTGTTTTTTTTAACTGTTTTTGCTAGATTTGTCAAATCAACAATTCAAAAATTTATTCTGAATCCTATCAGCTTTATGATTGATTATTTATTGGAAAGAATTATATTTAACTTGCATCAGAAGAAAAGGTTTTCCAGTCTTGTTTTCACTGGGGTTTTTAGTTTTGGACTTCATCTCAGGCCTCGTATTAAATTTCCATGTAATAAAATGCAGTATTCTTAATTCTAGTTTTGGTTGTGCGAGTGTCACATAAATACAAAGTTGGCACTTACTGTTATGCAAGTTGGGTTGCAGGGAGCCAAATGACCTAAATTAACCTCTAGAGTCTAGAGGTGGGTTCAACTGAGCAGGGATCACATACTTAAAAGAAGAGTGAGAGAACTTGTATTGCCTATATGTCTGCTGTAACTTTTCTCCGGTATATCCGGACCTTGGTTTCAGGGTTGTTTATATCAATATCTAGAAACGAATTCCATACTGAATAATTAAAATTCAGAGTGAATGAAACCATCCATACAGTCATTCCCCCACTTCTCTTAGCAGAGTTTTTGGAGAACCGATGACTTAAAAATGAAACATCATAAATGATATCACAGAATCTTTTTTAAGACACTACCTTCTGGCACATTTTTGCTGTCAGGCTTCTTAAGGTGATCTTTCACCAGAAACATTTCTTTGCTCTTTTTTGATTGCTCTTCTTAAGTACTTAAGTTGCAGTATTATTCAATTTGACTGCTGTAATGTTGCTTTTTCTTTGGCAGGTATTTGGAATGGAGTTAGTTGGCTGCTTGTTTTCTCGAAACTGGAATATACGAGAGATGGCACTTAGACGTCTTTCCCATGATGTTAGTGGTGCTCTGTTACTGGCTAATGGTGAAAGCACTGGAAATTCTGGAAGTAGCAATGGAAACAACACAAGTGCTGGAGCTTTGGGAGCAGTTAGTGGGTCATCTCAGACCAGTATCTCGGGAGATGTGGTGGTAGAATCCTGCTGCAGTGTGCTGTCCGTGGTCTGTGCCGACCCTGTCTACAAAGTGTATGTTGCTGCTTTGGTAAGTAGCTGTTTACTCGTTGTGTTCTAGTAATTCCCAAATGACTTCACTTTTGAAAGGGAGGAGATATACGAAGTCAGGAACCCTAATAATTGTTGTTGAGCACCACTGATGAGATGACTTTTAACCATCGTCTGAAAGTGGATTGAACAAAATCCTCAGCGAGAGTGAAATGGTATGACTCCACTAGTCAAATATAAGGAAATGCTTGCTACAGTGCTAAGTGTTAACAGTACTTGTATGACCAGATTCTTTCTAATCTCGAAGAATACATGACTAATTCTAACAGTGAATATATAGTAAGCTGTTTATTCTTTGAACATTTCACTGATATTTTGAATGCAATTTACAGAGAACTATTTACAACTCTTAAAGTAAATTTGTGTAGCTAATTTGATTTCATATGTATTGTTTTTTTCTTTTCTCTTAGAAAACCTTAAGAGCCATGCTGGTATATACTCCTTGTCATACTTTAGCAGAGCAGACTAAACTACAGCAACTTCTTAAGCCAGTTGTAGAGACAATATTAGTTAAATGTGCAGATGCCAACAGGTATGGTGTCTCCTGAACTTCAAATTAATTTTGGATTGTTACTGAAATGTCTTGAAGCTTCATTTGTTGCTATTTTATATGGAACTAGGAGACCATTTATAGGTGGCGGTGAAATAAAATGTGTATCATATGTATAAAAGTTTTTGTTAAAGTCTAGTTGCTATCAACCAACTTCTGTCTTGAAAGATGTAGGTTTTGAAGGCACCTGATTATATTTTTCCAGCACTTACAAATCTTAAATGATGCTTTGCTTGCATAAGGCCTTTTATCCCCTTAAAATAAAGGAAGATATGTTGGGTGCAGTCATCAACCATCCCCTCCATCTCAGTTGATATTGCTTTGGTCTAATTCTCATGGCTCCCCTTTAAGCAGTCAGAAAGTACCCTTCAGCAAGTACCAACCATCAAATTTTGTATCTTTAATATATATGTATGTTTCCAACTTTAACAAAAGCTGTTGTACATCTATGTCATGAAGCATTAACGTAACGCTGCTACTTTTTACTTCATAGTGTAATGTTAGGAGATGGCTATTCTGAGTTGAATGCATTTGGCAGTTCTGGCTTGAGTAGGCCTTGTCTTCCTCTCCCGAGCTACCCTATCTGCTCTGCCAGACCAACCATTTCTTCAGCTGTACTGTAAACTTCATGCAGAAGTCCACCAGATTGATATTTAATTTTTTTAATTTTTGGGGGGGAGGGTGTTTGTCTATTTCAGTTTAGTTCCTAAGCAGCATTGCTTCTGAAACTGCAACTAGAGATGCACTGGCAATAGTTTAGCAATAGAAAATCTATAATGAAAGGTATAAGTGAAATACAACTGTTCCTTGTGGTGCTGGATTCCTGGATTTGGCCTGTTTGTACAAGAGGATGAGATCCTAATGTGCAGTTGAATTAATTTCTTTTAATAAAGAGATTATTGCCTGAAAGTCTCAAAGAATTTGAGAAATGGGGAAGCTGATTTCTATTTGGG
Organism: Phoenicopterus ruber ruber; assembly: GCA_009819775.1. Classification (NCBI taxonomy): domain Eukaryota; kingdom Metazoa; phylum Chordata; class Aves; order Phoenicopteriformes; family Phoenicopteridae; genus Phoenicopterus; species Phoenicopterus ruber. The sequence goes on from CM020247.1 coordinate 9,610,821, forward strand.
GTTTTTATTTGTTAGTGATAGACATTACATTTCTGGAAGTGTCCTTGTAAAAAAATGTCACAACTATTGGTATCTTACAGACAGAGGATTATAGAAGTGTATTGGAATAAAGTGATGTGAAATAACTTTCCAAGCGCAATTCTAAGCTAACGATTATTGAAATGTAATGATTAAAATGTTTTTTCTTGAAAGCATCTGCTAAAAGTTGTTTGGGTTTTTTGTTTTAATTTCTTATAGTCGAACAAGTCAACTTTCAGTCTCAACGCTATTGGAGATGTGTAAAGGCCAAGTGGGAGAGCTAGCAGTTGGGAGAGAAATACTTAAATCTGGTAATAATAGCTCTTCATATATAATTGAATTATAACTACAAGCAAATATACTGAAGTGTTTTAAATTTAATACAGGTTTTATCCTGTATTTGCCAGCATGGCAAAGAGAACAGTGTTGCTCTCAGTGGTTTAGAGGGGAGGGTGGTGGTAATTTGGGCACACATTGTGTATTTCTGTATGATATAGTTCTGATCTTTATTTAGATCAGAATTTAGATTGTGAACATATCTAATCCTTATCAACTTTTTTATAGGGTCTATTGGTATTGGTGGTGTTGATTATGTCTTAAACTGTATTCTCGGAACCCAAATGGAGTCTAGCAACTGGCAAGTGCTACTGGGGCGACTTTGTCTAATAGACAGACTTCTGTTGGAATTTCCTGGTGAATTTTATCCCCACATTGTCTGTGGAGGTGTTTTACAGGCTGATATTGTAGTAGACAGGTACGTACTTACACTATGTGACTATTACTCTTTGTAGTTGAATGTGGTGTTGGTGATTTCTTCAAAAATTGGTTGTTTTAATTCCTGTAAACAAATGGTGTATATTAATATGCAAAAGTGTACCTACTTTAGAGAGTAAATGGTTGCCTTTTTTTTAACTTCTGACCTGTGAAACAATTCTGAAGCACCAGTGCAGCAATAAGTCTCCTTTCTACTGCAGAACTGACAGCTAAATAGATTATCTTGAAATGGCTTTCTTGGCACTAGTTAACTAGAGTATATCATTCATAAGACATTTTCTCTTTTTCATTTTTTTTTTTTAAACTTTCAGGTATAAGAAACTTTTTTCCCTTTTAAATTTCGCCTTGCAGTCAATTGACAATTCCCACTCGATGGTTGGAAAACTATCACGGAGAGTATTTTTGAGTGCAGCAAGAATGGTGGCAAGAGTGCCCCGTGTTTTTATAAAGCTGTTAGAAATGTTGAGTGTGACAAGCTCAACTCATTACGCAAGGATGCGTCAACGTCTGATGGTAATAGCAGATGAAATGGAAATTGCAGATGCCATCCAGATAGGCATGGAAGAAATGCACTCTGGGGAATGGCGACATGAAGACTTTTTGCAGCTACCTGTACCAGATAACTCTCCAGAAGCTACAGAAAGTAATACTCCTAACAATACTGTCCAGTTACCAAGGAAAAGTGAGAAAAGTTTAAGTGATAAAAAACTGAGTGCCAGTCCAGAGGACACTTCTGAGACACTGACTGGCCTTGCTGTGGGACTTCCCGTTTCATCAGTAACCACTGAGCAACCAAAGCCAGCCATTCAAACAAAAGGAAAACCCCCTAGTCAGTGTTTGAACTCTTCTCCCTCATCCAGTCATTCTCAGTCACTATTCCCAATGCTTCTGTCTCCTTCAAACCCATCTGTACTAGCTGGCACTGTAACAGATGTCTCTAAACTCAGACCTCAGGGATTTGTTCCCTGCAAAATCCCCTCACCTTCTCCTCAAACACAGCAGAAACTTTCTCTCCAGTTTCAGAGAAACTGTTCTGAAAATAAAGAACCAGAGAAACTTTCTCCAGTTTTTACCCAAGCCAAGCCATTGCCATCCAGTCACATATACAGGCCAAAGCTATCACGACCCACCCCAAGTGATGTGAATAAGCGGGGAGAAACCTCAAAAAACAGTATGACACTTGACCTGAATGATATTTTGCAGTGTGATGGCAATAGTAGTAGCAGTGCAGTTATACCAAGTGAAGAGACAGTGTTCACACCAGTAGATGAGAAATGTCAATTGGATGTTAATGCAGAGCTCAATTTCAGTATTGAGGACCTGCTCGAGGCCTCCATGCCAACGAGTGATGGCGCAGTTACATTCAAGTCTGAAGTTGCAGTTCTTTCTCCTGAGCAGGCAGAAAATGATGATACTTACAAAGATGATGTAAATCATAATCAAAAATGCAAGGAAAAGATGGAAGCTGAAGAAGAGGAAGCTTTAGCTATTGCTATGGCAATGTCAGCATCTCAAGATGCCCTGCCAATAATTCCCCAACTACAGGTCGAAAATGGTGAAGATATCATAATCATTCAGCAGGATGTAAGTATACATATGGTAATTTAGCGTAAGTCTCAACTGAGGTACACTGAATTTATAAAGCAGTGCTGTTGTATTTCCGAAGTTATATAAAACACAAAGGGACTCAATACCCTCTCCTAGAAGTTGGAGTATAAACAGTCTACCAGTTGAGGGTGCTAATGGAATCCTTCTATGGTTATTAACAAGTTTAGAGACAGTATTTGGAAGAGACACATCATGTTGTATACCAACCTTTAAAATGACAAAGAAGAAAGTGTAAAAGTGGGGAAACAGGAAATGAGAACAAAGTTTTTAAGCAGGAGTAGAACTGTACTGGGTCTTAATGCTGGTTTACTTTGAAGGCAATTGTACAAAACCAAATTAGTTTCTGAAAGAAAAGGCAGATAGAGTAGGAAGAGATCTTGCTGTCAGCACATTTTGAGAGAGAAGATGTGAGATACTTCAGAAATCAGAAAAAAAGATGTTTGTAAATAGGCGAAAGCATAAGAAATAAGAATAGAGAAAGAAAGGAGTATTTATAAAAGTTCACGAAATGGTTGAGTGTATTGACTTGAGAGTAAGACAGGTGCTGGAAGCTTGTGAGGCTGCATGTCTAGGAAAGGTAACAGACTTGGTAGAGTTACTGGAAAGAGGAATGAAATGTTGGGGTTTGTGATCCTTTGCATGAGGTAACAACATGTGAAGCATAAAATGACAGAAATAAATTAAGTAGAAAACATGATTTTGTGTTTACTATAGGTGCTGACTAAAACCTTGACTAGACATGAGATCAGGAATAGAAAAAAAAAAAAGGTCTTGCTCCTATTTGTGTCCTTACATCTTGCCTTTCGCCTTTAGGTAGTAACATAGAGGCGGCTCTCTGTTCTTACATACAGTAGAAATATGTGGATTAAGGAATACACTGGTGTTCTGATCTCAACTGAAACATGTATACCATGCAGTACAAATAACTGTAAGGGAGAGGAGAGGCATATAAACTTGGATATTTCATAACCTTCCAGAATGTCTACATTTTAGATGCATGTTAGTAAACGTGGGATTGATTTGGAATTTAATTTGCAGACACCAGAAACCCTGCCTGGACATACCAAAGCAAAACACCATTACAGAGAAGATGCAGAATGGCTTAAAGGTCAGCAAATTGGTCTTGGAGCTTTCTCTTCCTGTTACCAAGCTCAAGATGTAGGAACAGGGACACTAATGGCTGTAAAACAGGTAAATACTTCACTTTCTTGAATATATTGTGCTTGTTCTTCAATATTTCTTTGAAATATTAAAAAGAAAAGCTCTTTGCTCTCACAGACTTCTGTTCCCTACTTCCTCTTCTCCCTGTCATGTATACTCACATGATACATAATACAAAGTCTTTATGTGCATGGAATTAACATAATGTTTTCAGTTTCTTTTCCTTAAAAGGAAAAAAAAGTACTCTTTTACATGCCCCTTTTTTTCCATAGTTCTTCAAATGCATTTTTGTTTTTATCAAGTTCACAAATCAGTGACAGAGATAAGAATGGAGTCCAGGTCTCTTGATTCCAAATTGATGCTCTATTTGAAAGATAGCTATTAAAAGTAATTTCCCCTTGTCAAGATTTTTTTTTTTCCTAAAACAATTTAAGCAGAGGAAATGGATTGGAGAAAACAAGCATTAAACTACAACAGCCAACTTTGAGGCAAGTATTTTTAATATTTAAATTATTAGATACAAAAATGTGACTGAGAAGAGACCCAAATGCACATGCTTCACTCAACATTTTGGAAGCTTCTAGACATGAGTAAATCTTCCACACTTAAGGTGCCCTAGGTCTGAATTAGTGATACCAACATAGAGGGAATTGTAGTCCTAACATTTTCTTATTAATTCTAGAATGAGCTTATATCTACGGAATTGAGCAATTTCAAAACACTTATTCAGGGAAAGAATATCTGTCATCGGGTATTTCTCCTTTGAAATTCTCTTGCTTGTGAAAGAGTAGGACTGTCCATGTGGTCCTTGAGGCTCCTCCTGGAGAGATGATGACAATTTTGAGGCCCAGGGGAAATTCTCTGCAGCATAGTATTATTTCAGATTTAGTATGGATCAGAGCTGGGGTTGGCTCCAGTTCCATTACTGGACTTCTGATCAGCTCCCCCCCCCCCCATCAACTTTCTGGGGTAAGAGGTTTATTTATGAAACAGTATGGTTAAACTGGTAAAAAGTCTTACAAATAACATCACTGTCAGAATCCTGTTTCAGGCCTTATCTTTTTTCCTTTTCTTCAACATCTGAAAAAAAAATAATAAAAAAAAAAATTCCTAGTTTAAGCAGAGGAGAGTGAAGAGGGAAGTTTCCCCACACCACACTTGCAGAGATTTTTGTTGGTATTTCTCTAGAAGATCACTCTTAATTTTCTATGACTGTCTTGCATGGAGATATACAGTCTCAGCTGAAGGGACTTGAGATAAAAGAATACTTGCTATTTCCAGATGGTGAAAAGGGACAGAAAAACCATCCATTCTTGTTACTGTACTGAAGGGGGATGGTTACAGGACTGGTAATTATGTAAGGTAAATCTGAATACCATATTTCAAAACAGGTGACATATGTCAGGAACACATCATCTGAACAAGAAGAGGTAGTTGAAGCACTGAGAGAAGAAATAAGGATGATGAGTCATCTGAACCATCCTAACATTATTCGAATGTTGGGTGCTACATGTGAGAAGAATAACTATAACCTCTTTATTGAATGGATGGCAGGTAAACAACTGCATGCCAAAGAAAATGAAAGTATCAGTTGAGTCTTGAACTATGTAGTTTCATACTGCAAAATATTCCATGCATCACTTCAGTTTGCAAATGTATATTTTTATTGCTGTTGGTAACCAGTATAAAGGTTTACTTTCAGAACAGTTTAAGCGGTATTCTTACTGGCATCCTTTTTTGAATTGGAATCTTCCATACCTAATCTGTCATACAATTAAAGTAATTCAAATCCCTGAACAAACATTCTACTACTACCTCAATTTCTGAATTTAAATGAGGAGTTATGTATTGGGTGTGCGTGACAAGGTTTTGGTAGTGGGGGGGGCTGCAGGGGTGGCTTCTATGAGAAGCTGCTAGAAGCTTCCCCTATGTCTGATAGAGCCGATGCCAGCCAGCTCCAAGACAGACCCACCGCTGGCCAAAGCTGAGCTAATCAACAACAGTGGTAGTGCCTCTGTGATAACATATTTAAGAAGGGGGGAAAAAAACCTGCGCAACAGCAGCCAGAAGAGAGGAGTGAGAATATGTGAGCGCAACAACTCTGCAGACACCAAGGTCAGTGAAGGAGGAGGGGAAGGAGGTGCTCCAGGCACCGGAGCAGAGATTCCCCTGCAGCCTGTGGTGAAGACCATGGTGAGGCAGGCTGTCCCCCTGCAGCCCATGGAGGTCCACAGTGGAGCAGATATCCACCTGCAGCCCATGGAGGACCCCATGCCAGAGCAGGTGGATGCCCAAAGGAGGCTGTGACCCTGTGGGAAGCCTGTGCTGGAGCAGGCTCCTGGCAGGACCTGTGAACCCATGGAAAGAGGAGCCCATGCTGGTGCAGTCTGTTCCTGAAGGACTATACCCTGTGGAAAGGACACATGGAAAGGACTCATGCTAGAGCAGTTCGTGAAGAACTGCAGCCTGTGGGAAGGACTCGCATTTGGAGAAGTTTGTGGAGGACTGTCTCCTGTGGGTGGGGACCCCACGTTGGAGCAGGGGAGGAGTGTGAGGAGGAAGGAGTGGCAGAGACAACGTGATGAACTGACTGAAACCCCCATTCCCCCATGCCCCTGTGCTTCTCGGGGGGGGGGGGGGGGGGGGGGGGGGGGGGGTAGAGGTAGAGAAGCCAGGAGTTGAAGTTGAGCCTGGGAAGAAGAAAGGAGTGGTGGGGGGAAGGTGCTTTTAAGATTTGGTTTTATTTCTCATTACTCTACTCTAATTTTGGGGAAATTAATTTAATTTGTTAACAATCAAGTCGAGTCTGTTTTGCCCATGACAGTAATTGGTGAGTGATCTCTCCCTGTCCTTATTTCGACCCACGAGCCTTTCCTTATATTTTCTGTTTCCTGTCCAGCTGAGGAGGGCGAGTGATAGAGTGGCTTTGGGTATTTGGCATCTGGTCAAGGTCAACCCATCACAAGTTAGAAACTTTGAGACACAGACACTTCAGTTGGAAATATATCAAACTATTGCATTTTCAGTGTACCTGTCTAATTTTAAGTTATTAAAAATTACTTTGCTAGAAAATTTGGAATACCTGTCACTTGGTTTTTGTCCCAAGCATTTGCATGTCACCTCACACAAATTTTAATATGTATTTTTTTATCAGCAACAGTACTTTGTACACTAAGGGATTTGTACATTCTTTTAAGGACATGAAAATATTAGGAAGCATAAAGACTTATGTCTTTGTAATGTGTACAGTTCCAGGTAAAAAGTAATTAAGTAACCAAATATATTACTTTTTGCCTATGGAACTTTTAATGTTGGGGGGGAGGACTCTAGTTATAAATTGGGAATATCAATACCAAGTTCCAATTTCAGGAGGCAGTGCTGCATTCTACTAATATGAAATATAAGTGTTGATAAATTGTATATTTTTTTACGTTCTAGGGGGTTCAGTTGCTCATTTGTTAAGTAAATATGGAGCCTTCAAAGAATCTGTTATTATTAATTACACAGATCAACTGTTACGTGGCCTTTCTTACCTCCATGAGAATCAGATAATCCATAGAGATGTTAAAGGTGAGAATTATTTAGAACGCCTTTTAAAAAGGAATATTCAGAAAGCAGCACCTATTCTGGCTTGAGACCTATTGCTTCTCTTGGATACCATCTCAAGAGTGTTATTTCTATTGGGTTTGTCTGATCATTCTTAAGAACCTTTAATTACTGAAATTAATCAGAACTTTAATAGTATGCTTGGGGATACTTGCTACCTGTGCCAATGGTTTAGAAAAATGTTTTCTGAATTTGTTCAAATAAAATATGAAGTTGCCATATAGCTTTAAAGAATGTTAGTTAAATTAATGTAAATACCCTGAAATTATAGTAAAATCTGTGAATAAGCCAAAATAAAGAGGTCGGGTTTCTAATGTATAGGAATATTATGATGGGTTTTCTTTCTTCATCCTAATTGAACATAAACACAGTTGTACTGTTTGACAAACAAAATGTGGACTTTATTGGGAAATACCAGTCTTACTAAACTTCTCCCTGTAATGTCACTATAGCTGTCCGTAAACTGGAGAGAGAGCCAGATAAGTAGCAACATAGCAATAGCAAATATTTGCCTTTTAATATTTCTCCTTAAAATAGGAAAAATTTCAATTGCTCTGTAATTTTCTTCAGGACAACTCAAAGTTGCTTAAGGATGAAATAAGTTTAAATTTCATAAGGAGCTGCAGGCAATGAAAACCTCCAGGATTTTAGGTCACCGCTTTCTTTCATTATTCCATCTCTAGGTATTGTTCCAGAATCCTGTGTTTGCCCTACTTTGAAAGTTTGATTGCTTCTCTAAATCTCTCGGACAGCCTCAAGCTGTGTGCAGTATCATTCAGGCATAACAGAAAAGTGACATTATTAGACTTTGCCCTTGATTCTTAGATCATCTTGATATTGTGGGTGGGGACCATCAACCTATTTATAGCTTTGAAACAGAGGGAGGAAGAGTGTCTGTTCATCCTTTTGCCTTTAATAAAAAGCCAACTAGCAGTATTTTTATTATGCTGTTGACAGGTGCTAATTTGCTAATTGACAGCACAGGTCATAGATTAAGAATTGCTGATTTTGGAGCTGCAGCCAGGTTGGCATCAAAAGGAACTGGTGCTGGGGAGTTTCAGGGACAGTTGTTGGGAACTATTGCATTTATGGCACCGGAGGTAAGAAACCAGTTTTGGAAGTTACTTCAAAAAGTTTGTACTCTTTAAGCTAATTCATACAGACAAAGAACAGAAAATTGCTGTAAATGCTTCAAATGTGTTTTAAATGTACTTGTTCTAAAAAAATAGGAATGATTTCAACATGGCGATAATGACATTTCTTTCATGCTGTCAAAGTTGTTCTAAGTAGTTTGTTACAAGATATATAATAAGTATTGTTATTAAAGCTCAAATGACCATTTGGTCAAAAGCTAACTGTTGCAAGATACTTTACTTTGCCCCTTGATCAGGCATTTTATTTACTAGCTCTCTACAGCTGTATAAATCTTATGGCATTTACATCACTGATCACTCTCTCAACCCGAAATGTTAATCAGAATGCACTTGATTAATGATTTTTTTTTTTTAAACTAAATTACTTAGAGTTAAGAGACTTTGAAGTGAATAATCTGAGCTTTGATCTGTCTGTTCAGGTTCTGAGAGGTCAGCAATATGGTAGGAGCTGTGATGTGTGGAGCGTTGGCTGTGTTGTTATAGAAATGGCTTGTGCTAAACCTCCCTGGAATGCAGAGAAACACTCCAATCATCTTGCTCTGATATTTAAGGTGAGGTACTTTGTTGCTACAAATATGCTACAAAAGACACTGAATAATTTCATATACAGCAATATGTGAATTTTAGAAAAATATACAAGTAGTAGAGTTTGTTGCAATGGCTCTTCTTTATATTGGAGCTGTTAGTACAAAATCAATATTGATACCAACGTAATCATACTTGCTTGTTTTAAAAAAAAAAAAAACAAAAGGGCTACCAACATAATATGCAGAAAAGCTCTGTTCTAAGATATAAATACATAATGTAACAGACTAAAAAAAAATTTGGGAATAGAGTTGATCTTGACTCTAGGCAGAAGATTGATATTTGAACTCTTTTTCTTTACAATCCTGTAAAACACAAGTGTCCTGGTTTAGGCCAGGATGGAGCTAGTTTTGTCTTCAGCAGCTACTGTGTTTTGGATTTAGTGTGAGAAGAATGGTGATAGTACACTGATGTTGTTGGTTGCTGCTAAATGATCAAGGACACTTTGCAGTTTCCCAAGTTTTGCTAATGTGCAGGTGCAAAAACTTGGGAGGGGTATAGCCAGAATAGTTGATCCAAACTGACCAAAGAGTATTCCATACCATAGACGTCACGCCTGGTATAAGTGAGGGTCGGCCAGTGGGCTACTTCCTTTAGACCCTTAGTGCCTTAATCCTTAAGCTTCCCTTCGGGTTGCTTTTTGTTTCCCTGTTTTTCCTTCTTTTTTTTTTTTTTTTTTTTTTTTTTCTTTATTCGTTTGAGCCTTTTCATTCATTTGGCTGTTCTTTCCCTTGCCTGCTTTCTCTGGAACTTGCTGTTCTGGGATAGCTGGGGGGGGGAGGGAATACCCCTGCTCCCTGACTGCTGCTCGGGATGGGCTGTATTGGTCGTCAGGTGGTGAGAAATTGTGCATCGTTTGTTTTATATATTCTATTATCCATATATATATTCATTATTATCATTATTAATATATTTTTATATGTTTCCTTTGCTGTCCTGGTGAACTGCTTTTATCTCAACCCGTGAGTTTTCCTTTCTCTCCAATTCTCCTCCCCACCCCACTGGGGAGGGGAGGAGTGAGTGAGCGGCTGCGTGGTATTTCGGTTACCATCTGGGGTTAAACCACAACAAAGAGCAAAAGAAGTTTTTCTACCATAAAACATTTGTGTGTCCTGGTTTCAGCTGGGATGGAGCTAATTTTCTTCCCAGTAGCTACTGTGTTTTGGATTTAGTATGTGAAGAATGTTGATAATACACTGATGTTATTAGTTGTTGCTAAGAGATCAAGGATGTTTTCCAGCTTCCCAGGTTTTGCTAATGAGCAGGTACAAAAAGCTGGGAGGGGTATAGCCAGTATAGTTGACCCAAACTGGCCAAAGAGAGTATTCCAAACCATAGACATCATGCCCAGTATATGTGGGGGGTGGTCGGTGGGCCGAGGGCCTTTGCATTCATTGGGTCCTTTCCTTTATTCATGCTTTCGTTTGTTTGGCTGTTTGTTCCCTCACTCGCTCTCTCTGGAACTTGCTGTTCCGAGATCACTGCTCGGGATGGGCTGTATCAGTCATCAGGTGGTGAGAAATTGTGCATTGTTCATTTTATATATTCTATTATCATATTTTATTGTTATCATCATTAATAATATATAATTATTATTTTTTTTCTTTGCTGTCCTGGTGAACTGTTTTTATCTCAACCCACGAGTTTTCCTTTCTCCCCGATTCTCCTCCTCACCCTGCTGGGGAGGGAGGGGAGGGAGCGAGCGGCTGTGTGATATTGGGTTACCGGCTGGGGTTAAACCACAACAGTGTGTGTTCATATTTCATAGTGGGGAATTTCCTTTGGTAAAAAACTGATGTTCTATGTTCAGAATTTGCTGAAAGATATTTACTGTTATGCCATGCATAATGAATATTATTCCTTCCTCTTCTAGGTCATGTATTTTGGCATTCATGTTTCTTACTAAAATCAATTGGGTATATTTAACTCTAAAAATCTGGTTGAACTGTAGGCATGAATAAAGAAAATACTGCCACAAGTGAAGAAAGTGATTAGCATCTTCACTAGCGTGGGTGAAGAAAGTGTTTCCACAAAACAGAACTAGCACAGCAGCATTCAAATATGTTCTAATTAAGTACAAATCACTTATGATAAGAGGTGTAATTGTCTTGGTTCTGTGTCTGTGAATCTGGTGGTGCCACCCTAGTGTTCTTAATCTTGCTTAATTTGATCTAGAGAAGATCAAAATTAATTTGAGTGGGATTGATCTGCTTCTATCTGAGAAAGATTGCCCTTTGGGGTGGTAGCAGAAATACAGTAAGACAATGCAAGAGAGCATACTCAGCTTAACATATCATAATGTAACATCGCTCAGCTCAATATATCTCAATGTTTGCTTACACTATGCCAGTTAATAGTGATGGCAAGTATTAGACTAAAGAATACCCTTAAGTGTGGCATAAGAGCTTTTCTTATGGCCTGCTTAGCAGATGTTTACTGCAGAATCTTGATGTAAGGAAAATTTAGAGAAAAGTGCAAGGAGAGAGGCAGGCTGTGAAAAGCAATAGAGCATATGTTACTGAGGAAAGAAGCATAAAGGGAACTTAAGACCCATTTTATAAAATGGAAGCAGTAATGTAATCCTCAAACTGCAGTAGGAAATATGCTAAGTGGATAAAAGCTCATAACTGTTCAGCTGAAAATGATTAGCTTGTTGAAGGTTTTTGGGGTAGGAGAGGGGGCTTAAGAATCACTGACTTCTAAAAAAAGTTGTTTTCCCTTTGTTCAGATTGCTAGTGCAACTACTGCTCCATCAATCCCTTCACATCTGTCTCCTGGTTTGAGAGATGTGACTCTTCGGTGTTTAGAACTTCAACCTCAGGACAGACCCCCATCAAGGGAGCTGCTGAAACATCCAGTCTTCCGTACTACATGGTAGCTACTTATGTGTAAGGCTGATATACTGAAGAAGATGCTACTGAATATACGATAACTGTCTTGCAGTGCAGTTAAGCACAGCAGCTTGTATTATTCTGCTGGCCTTAATGATAGATACACATAAGGCCAGTGGAGGACCCTACCTAAGTATGTGATTGACAAATCGAGATCTTTACCTAAGCTCAGTATGCAACATTTCACAACTTGTGCAGAGACTTGTAAACTATGCCTTTTCAAACATCTGGCTCTGTGAACATACAAGCATTTTTCCTTAAATCTGCATGATTATTTAGCAGATAAGTGATTTTTATTTTATTTGGAGCACTTTTTCAGCAATATTAGTAGCTGAGGGGCTCAGGATCTATTTTTAATATAGCATTTCACATCATGTAGATGTAAGCAGAGGATTCTGCAATTAGTCAGTTTTCAGCACTGGTTAAAAGGAACTTTTGTATCTGTCTCTTTTAATTATACAAAGTTCTCTGAGTAACAAATCCAAACATTGATGGATACTTTAAAAAAACATTTTGCCTTCCTTAAAGTAAGAGCAGGCAGTTGTGGTTCACTGTGCATTTACTGCTGATCATGTAATTTCTTTTGAAATTAAAGTTTGTTTTCATTGTATTTTTAACTTTCAGGGAAAGGTGATCTTTTAAAATAGTCTTTAGAAAAAGATGCAAACTGTGTCATGGAATATCTTATGAGTTTTAAAAACATTTGCTGGAAATTGGAATAAAATGCCATCTTCAAGTCAGTGTTTCAGCCTCTGATAGTATAGGTTATTTAAAAAAAAAAGTTTTGCATAAAACAACTTAGTCTGAATCGTGCTAAAAATTGAGCCTTCTTTTCATATAACAGTTTCTTCCAGCAAATCGTGTAGAGAAGTTTCATGTCAAAGGCCCCAAACCCAGCTCTCATTAAAGTTTATGGGAGACTTTGTCCTGTACTTCAGTGGGAGCAGGTGCCACCTATGAGCAAATCTCATTCTTTGTGTAACAAAACTGAGGTCACATTCTCCACTGATAACAAGTTTTACCTGCTGATTTCCTTCTGCTGTACATCATCTATTTACTGTAGCCATTAGTGATAATTTAATTTGAAAATGTTAAAAATATTACCATAAGAAAGGTATTTATTTTAACAAGAAACAAACTTGGACTTGAAAAACAAGGTTAAGTAAAATGTGAAGTAAAGCTTCATCTGTAATGCAAAACTTGTGTTTTTAGCAGGTGTGTTTTTAAAATTATTTTAAAGGCAGGTTTTTAGATTCTGATGCATGTAATGCTGAAGGAAAATGGCAGCTTTTCTTTGCCTTTTTAAGAGGGGGGATCTCTTTAAATCAAATACTCATTGTGTTTAATCAATTTTGAAAAAAAAAATAAAAATACTGTTCATGTTTTAACTCTTCAGAAGCCAGTTGAATTGTTGGGCTGAAATAGAATTGGTTATTTTCAAAGACTCAGGACAAACTAAATAAGCTATAGTACGTTAAAAATGTACAATACAAATTGGAAGTAAAACATCTTAAAGATAAGTTTACAGGGATGATAGTGCTCATACCAATAAAAAGCAGTGTCATTAGTTGTGAATGTGTTTCTTTTGGAAACTTTACGTTCCTTTGTTTTGAAAGATTGGCAGACTGAAGAGTTAAAAAGATAATACCAAAATGTGAAGTTTGGTAGTTCTAACTGTTTTGTACTTGACTTTTTTGACCACTTTAGAATTTCTCATTCTAATAAGATTGTTTCCAAGTCTTTATGTGCAAGCTTTAAAGGATGCCCTCTTGTCAATTCATGTACTGGAAGATCAGTTGTCAGATTAATACTGTTTCTGGCAGAAATGTAAACTGTGTCAACTGATGAACCTCAGCTAATCAGTATTACTTTGTAGATCACCATGTCTACCACATTTCAAACTCAAACTGCCTCTAGGTGTCCAAATGTATTTGTTTGAGTTTGTGTTTCCCTCAGCTTGCTGGTAATTGTGGTGTTTTAAAATGCAGATATGCAATATTCTTTTCTTTAGATCAAAGCTGGACTGAAAATTGTATTGTGTAATTATTTCTTTGTGTTCTTGATGTTATTTGGTACTTAAGTTGTAAATAACGTCTACTGCTGTTTATTCCAGTTTCTACTACCTCAAGTGTCCTATAGAGTTTCTTCTACCAAAGTTCACTTTCACAATGAAATTATATTTGCTATGTGATGGATTCCCAAGACTTCTAGGGCTTAAGGACTAACTTCTATTAGCACCTTACTGTGCAAGAAAATTTTACAGAAATCTCTGGGTTAAGAAATTTGGCTCAATTGTATCCTTTGTTATTTTAAATATATCAAGATATTTTAATTAAGTTTTTACCCCATTGAACCAATTTTATATAGTATAATTTGTACCTATTTTGGTGTGTTTTCTTTATAGTAAATAAAAGTTTTTGAACAAATTTTGTCCTTTGCTTATTTTAATGTAAATATGTTCAATTTAACGATGTGAATAAAATATTTCTGGTACACTTCACTGTTTATACACAATTTCATATGCAACACGATATAGTAAGACTTTGTTTCTAATATTAATGGCATGAATATTGACTGATATGTGTATATCTTAAGTATATCAATGAAGAATGCTTAGATAAAGGGCAGCAACAAACACTAAATGTTTTTTAATTGATAATAAAGGTAGGAACTGCTCTGTATCTATGAACCTCATTTTGCTTATGCCCTTAGATCTAACATTAAATGTCTAAATTTTGCATTACTACAAAAATGTAACTATTAATTGCCAAGTCAAGCAAGTTGATTTGGTTAGATCAGTTCTGGAGCCATTGAGGTGTATCTTGGAAGTTAATCTGCTATTTTATGGTTTTCAGTGAAATGATTCTGTTGCTTCTGATTTAAGTAGCAAATGTTCAGATTGCCTGAATAAGGAAAGATTTATATGTATTGCAAAACTAGGACTTGTTTCAGTTGCTTGTCTTTCTCCTGTTTATTTTTTTTTATATTTTAAAAAAATAATTGATTTTTGTAAGTTCAAGTGTTCTATAGCCTCTTTTGTGACTACTAATTTCTATATTTTGAAGGATCAATCTTTATATTCTCCATTACTTATGTGATTTTTCTGCAAATAGAGATGAACATATCAATTCACCAGCAAAACTTGGCAGCAGCAATCTTCAGTTAAATTCTAATATCCAATTTTTAAAATCGGAAAAATATATTAACTGAAATGTCAAGGAGAACATATGGTGAGGGTTAAATAAAAGATAAATTTGAGTGTAAGGTATTTTTCCTTCATTTGATTTACTATAAAACTCCTGAATTTTACATTACTGTGTGGTAGTTATAATGTTGCAGTCTCCTTTTTAGGAACAAGGGATGGCAGAGATCACCTGTCTCCAGCAGTTGGCAATAAATGTCAAAGACACCTACTTATGGAACCAAATGTCTTCATTTGCAAAGGGCATATTCAGTTCTTCCACAGGCAAATAGTAAGTTATGCCCATTTTGGTTTCTCTGGTGGGAATATTATGTTGTGTTCTACGTGACTGTCGTAGGTTGAAGTCTGATGGTGTTTCATCTTTGCAAGTTCTCATTGAAAGGTAATGATTGCTTTTGGAGCATGTTGGAATGTCACGAGGATCATGTATTTCCTCTTCATCATATGAGTGGGTAAACTCATGCATGGCTGTTCTGCCCTGACTGTGCCTGCCTCCTGAGACACTATTTCCCTTACTAACTTTTCTCTTATTGCTTAGTGTTCCTTGCTGAGCTGAATCATGAATGTGACAGTCTTGCTTTTAAGAGCTACAATATACATATACTGTGGCAAACGTGTGATGTTTTCTCATTAAGGCACACAGCTGCTGAAATTCAGAATTTCAGTTGTGAATTGCAACCTTTCTTCCATGTCATTACCAAGAAAGTCCAGAAGATGGCAGGAAAGCACTTTAAGCTTGACGTGCGGAAAGCAGACTCCACAACTTGTAAGGTTGTAAAGTAGGTATGTTTATTCAGCGCTGGGCAGCACGGGGGGTCGCCCCACCACAATCGTGCGCGCACACCGCGGCAGTTCGCCTGGTATTTATGCAGCGAAGTGTTACATATTCATCATACTTCAGGAAACGTCCATACATATTCATAACCTTTCCCCGAAAAGGCAGTCCTTTAACTCCTCCCAGTTGTGCACGCACAGTGCTTCCTGGCGGTCGTGGGCCGGGGTCTCAGGGATGAAGGCCGTATGTCTTCCTCGCTATGCACTTTCACACTTTCACCCTTGCTGTGAAACTTGATAACAATGTGGTTTCTTTAGCAAGGTTGGTGGTCAGTCATGACTGTCCTGCTTTCTCAGCAGGTTCCTTCTTTGAATACAGATTGTTCCCTTATCTCCCAGCAAGGTCGGCATGACTGTTCTATCGCTTCAACACATTCTTTCTTGTTTAAACATCTTACACGATGAGCTTAAGCTAAGCAATGTCTCTACTATTAACCCTTGAGTGTTAGTTCCCTCTATCAAGCTAGCCAAAGGCTGAGGCTTACCCTGATGTACTGTGCCATTTCCTTTTATTTCCCTCAGTTATTTCAGTTTGCAGTATATCATTGCTCAGTTCCTGTTCTTGGAAAAATATGCAAGAAAGACAATCAATAGAATTAAAGTGAATATGGAGTAAATCAAGAGGCAATTTATAAATATGTGCAAGGCTCTAAGAATGGGAAGTGAATTCTCCTGCTTGTTTCATTGCTTTGGTGGATCTGGCTCAAAATCCCAAACTCTGTAAAAAGTTCAGATCCCAACTTAGGAATTAAGCCTTGACAGTGACTTGAGGTTTGCTTTCTCTGTTCACCCAAAAACCAATTCCCAAACACTAGCTGCTTATGATTATTTTTTAAGCTGGCTTCCCAAGAAAGATATATGCTGTCATGTTCTGTCTTGTTTTCCCAATAACTTTTGACTTCATTGGCAGATTTTAACTAAAATTGTAGATCAGGAGCAGCATTAAAGATACAAGTTTTATGAAAGTAGGTACCTAAGCAGAGAAGGGAAACTGAGACAGAACAGTGACCAAGGAGATCATGAGATTACTCTTATCTTGATATCTCTTAACAGGTTCTAAACTTTAATGTTTAAAGAATAAACATTAAAGAATGTTTAAAGAATAATTTGGGGGCCTTTGTCAGAATAAAGTACCTTGCTCATAAGAACACCAAGTAAGGCTTGGATGGGTCATAGCATGTAGTCCAGGTTGTGTTAGCATTCTAGTCAAGGTTTATGAACAATGTCATATCACTTTTTCTAATCTCATTCTATGAAATTGACTGATAAATGTTTTTATCACCCTCCCCAAATGTTATTCCATTTGCATATGGGCTGATTTATGTAAACTTACACCTAGGTACCAACACATAACATAATTAGTTAATTTTTGAAGATCAATTGCTAAATTATTTTCTTTGCTAGATTTTTTTGGTTCATTTTACAGACAATTGATGGTAGAATGTTGTACCAAAAGAGATTTTGCCCCCACCCCACGCACACTTGAGTCCTAAATGCTCATGATTTGTAAATATATTCCTTTTATTAGGTTTGTTATAAATCATGCAGACTGCTTCACATCAGTAAGTGGGCTGTATGTTTCAAGCTGCAGTTGCTTATGATGCTACAAAGTATAACCCATGTCTCCTTGTCACCAGGGCCAAATACTATTCAAAAGTGGACAGAAATGTTAACAGATTTCATCTCTGGGCTGTTGATCTACTCCTATGAAGTGGATCATCTGAGGCATTAATGGTCTTCAGCATCAGTAAACGCAGGCACAGTACAATTTTGGAAAGGTGAGCTGAAAGAGTGTTTGGATTGCTCCTGAATGTAGAATTGTCAAAGAGGTGGGGTTCAACTGCTGCTTCTAGCTCATTTTTTTAAAATCGTTTTGGTATAAGATCTTGCCTTTTTTGATTGTTTAATAAAACACAGAAGGAGCATATAACATCTTTTAGATAGAGAGGTGTGTGTATTTACATATATAAATATGCACCCATGGGATACAAGTTTTCTTTTCCAGTGCCTGTAACTCTCCCTTTTTTGGTGCAAATATGACTTTATATGTAGCATCCTATGGTTAACTAGCTCTTTATATGCTGTCAGCTGTTGAAGAACAGAGTCCCAGCTGCACTTGAGTCCAGTTTCATCGATGAACAACTCCATGTTACCATTAAAAAGTTTCTCATGGTCCTTGTGAGCTGCATTCTCTCCTTAGCTGGGTGAAAGTTGCTCCCTGCCCAGCTGTTAAATTGTGCAGGACAAATCAATTCATCCATATTTCCCTGGGCATCCTTCCCTGGCTCTAGGGGAGTGATGGGATTGTGCCTCAGATGTATGGTGGGCAGGGAGTGAGGAAGCCCTCTTAGTCAGTTCAGTGCCCTGATGGGCTGACTTGTACTTTGTTCCACTTTATTTAAATATCTATGTCAATTTTAATATTAAAAATAATTTTTTTAAAAATAAAAAAAAAGATTGCAATTATGCCTTCGTGTGTGTTAGGTACACAGCAATGTTACATTAAATTTGTATCTGCTACTTAAAAATGTACTTTTTTTTATTTATCCTCCTAAGTAATGTTTGATCTTATGCGTGGGGTACTGCTTGTTATTACAGCCCACGGAGCTCCAAGCTCTGGCTGGGCCCTGGATTTTGGCCACTCGAAATCCGGGGTCCGGCTGGAGCCCCGCGGGCTGCTCACCCCGCACGCCCCAACGGCCAATGGCAGCTCTGCACGCAAATACGGCCGCGCGTCCGGAGCACGGATTAGCTGGGCCGGCTGCGCGGGCGCGACTCGAGAGAGAGCGTTGCCCGGGATGGCCGTGAGGGAGCGGACGCCGCTTGCCCGGCGCCATGCTGCGTGCACTGCGGCGGCGCTGGGGTACCTACACGTACCGTTTTGTTCCCTGGTTGGACCTCAACCTCCGCCGCAAGCGCAGGTGAGGCGAAGGGGCAGGCCCTATGCAGGCGGCAGCTCCCCCAGGCAGCGGCGAGGCCACTTGGGGGGAAGCCTGCCCCGCTGCCCTTTCTGCCCTCCAGTGGGGTGAGGCGGCGGCCGAGCTGGTGTCGGCGCCACCTGGTGGGTTTCCCGCAGAATTTTCCGGCCTTGAGTAGCTGCTGGAGGTGAGGGAGAGCTCCCCTCTGGGGGCGAGAGGCTGCCGTGGCTGAGACCCCGCTTCCCCCCCCCTTCTCAGGAGTGATCGGGGGTACCACAGGAGCTAACAGGTTTTTCACTGGGACGTGGCTGCTTTGCAAAAGTGGTTCAGCCTTCTGTGTCACTTCACTGGCGTAAAACTCATACTTGGATGCTTTAGAATGGTATTTAGCATTAAAATCAGAGCTGGAAGTAGCCAGATAGTGGTGTGTGGTTTTTTTTTTTTTTTAATTTTTTTCTCTCCCCTGTGATAAGATGGTTGCCATCTTTTCAAAAGTAAAAGTAGTGCTTGAATTTAAATGAGTAGGACATTGTTGTAAGTAACAAATTTCAATGTCTCTAGTCAGCATAATATTTGTCCTCTCTTCATTTAAAGTGTAATAAACTTATATTTGATTATCAAAATTTATATAAAAATATATGTATTTGATTTTTGGTATGTTTGTCACTAAGAGCTCAGTGAGATTTAACCTACTTGTGTTGCTGTAAATACATCAGATTATGCTTTTATAGTAGGACCGGTATGAAAGAATATTCTTCAGAGTTTAGGTTTGTTTAAAACAATAGTGCAGATAACTTGCTGCAGTAAAATGACTCTCCTGTGTTTTATTTAGGAAAAATGTAATCCTAAGATACTTTTTTTTTTTTTTTAACAGGACCCTCTGATATGTTCCTGAAAGCTCCTAAGACAAAATTTAGAATTTTTTTTTAGAAAAAAAAAGAAGTCCCGGGGCAATCAAGAGGGACTTCAGGGCCTTGGGGCGACTGGTTAAGGGATCAGGAGCACAGGTAGTGTTCTCCTCTATCCCTCCAGTTCTGGGGAAGGATGAGGGAAGAAACTGGAGGAGCCAGCAGATCAACAACTGGCTCCGAGCCTGGTGTCACCGGCAGGACTTTGGGTTCTTCGACCATGGGTTGGTTTACATGGCACCAGGCCTGCTGGCGGCAGACGGGGCAAACCTGTCCTAAAGGGGGAAAAGGATCCTAGCGCAGGAGTTAGCAGGGCTCATTGAGAGGGCTTTAAACTAGATTTGAAGGGGGAAGGGGATAAAACTAGGCTTGCTAGAGAGAAGCCTAGGGGAGGCACGCCGATGAATGAGGGATGGCGTGCCAGCGAGGCCCTTCGGTCAGCTGTCTCAGATGAGGTAGGACAGAGAGACCCGTGCAGCAGCAGGGACACAGGGGTCACTGTTCTGTTAGGAACCACAGAAATACCTGAGATGGGACATGTAGGGAGTAGGGCTTCTCCCACCACAAAGGCAACAGGATCATTAGCTCAGCTGAAGTGCATCTACACGAATGCACGGAGCATGGGCAACAAACAGGAGGAGCTTGAGGCCATTGTGAAAGGGGAAAACTATGATATAGTTGCCATCATGGAAACATGGTGGGATGACACACATAGCTGGAGTGCCGCGATGGACGGCTATAAACTCTTTAGAAGGGATAGGCAAGGAAGGAGAGGCGGTGGGGTAGCCCTCTATGTTAAGGAGAGTCTGGACTGCCTTGAGCTCGAGGATGGTGACGAGAGGGTTGAGTGCCTGTGGGTTAGAATCAGGGGGAAGGCCACCAAGGCAGACATTGTGGTGGGAGTCTGTTATAGACCACCCAATCAGGATGAGGAGGCAGATGAAGTATTCTCCAGGCAGCTGGGAGAAGCCTCACGATCGCTGGCCCTTGTTCTCGTGGGGGACTTCAACTTGCCGGATGTCTGCTGGAAATAAAATGCAGCAGAGAGGAAACAGTCCAGGAGGTTCCTGGAGTGTGTGGAAGATAACTTCCTCACGCAGCTGGTGAGGGAGCCCACGAGAGAAGGCGCCCCGCTGGACCCATTGTTTGTGAACAGAGAAGGTCTTGTGGGTGATGTGACGGTCGGAGGCCGTCTTGGGCTCAGTGACCACGAAATGATAGAATTCTTGATTCTCAGAGAAGTAAAGAGGAGGGTCACCAGAACTGCCACCTTGGACTTCCGGAGGGCAGATTTTGGCCTGTTTAGGAGTCTGGTTGGCAGAGTCCCTTGGGAGGCAGTCCTGGAGGGCAAAGGAGTCCAGGAAGGCTGGACATTCTTCAAGAGGGAAATCTTAAAGACGCAGGAGCAGGCCGTCCCCATGAGCCAAAAGATGAGCCGGCGGGGAAGAAGACTGGCCTGGCTGAGCAGAGAGCTCCGGCTGGAACTTAGGAAAAAAAAGAGAGTCTACCACCTTTGGAGGAAGGGGCAGGCAACTCAGGAGGACTACAAGGATGTTGTGAGGTCATGCAGGGAGAAAATTAGAAGGGCCAAAGCCCAATTAGAACTTAGTCTGGCTACTGCCGTAAAAGACAACAAAAAGTCCTTCTACAAATACATTAACAATAAAAAGGGGGCTAAGGAGAATCTCCCTCCTCTATTGGATGCGGAGGGAAACTTAGTGTCAAGGGATGAGGAAAAGGCTGAGGTGCTAAATACCTTCTTTGCCTCAGTCTTCAACAGCAAGAGAAGTTGTTCTCTGGGCACCCAGCCCCCTGAGCAGGAAGACAGGGATGGGGAGCAGAATGAAGACCCCGAAGTCCAAGGGGAAATGGTCAGTGACCTGCTATGCCACCTAGACACGCACAAGTCTATGGGGCCGGATGGGATCCACCCAAGGGTGCTGAAAGAGCTGGCAGAAGTGCTCATCAAGCCACTCTCCATCATTTACCAGCAGTCCTGGCTAACTGGGGAGGTCCCAGTTGACTGGAAGCTGGCAAATGTGACGCCCATCTACAAGAAGGGCCGGAAGGAGGATCCGGGCAACTACAGGCCTGTCAGCCTGACCTCGGTGCCCGGGAAGGTTATGGAGCAGATCATCTTGAGTGCCATCACGCGGCACATACGGGACAACCGGGTGATCGGGCCCAGTCAGCACGGGTTTATGAAAGGCAGGTCCTGTCTGACCAACCTGATCTCCTTCTACGACATGGTGACCCGCTTAGTGGATGAGGGAAAGGCTGTGGACGTTGTGTACCTGGACTTTAGTAAAGCCTTTGACACCGTCTCCCACAGCATTCTCTTGGAGAAGTTGGCTACCCAGGGCTTGGATGGGCATACTCTGCGCTGGGTAGGAAACTGGCTGGATGGCCGGGCCCAAAGAGTTGTGGTGAATGGAGTTAAATCCGGTTGGCGGCCGGTCACAAGTGGTGTTCCCCAGGGCTCAGTACTGGGGCCAGTTCTGTTCAATATCTTTATCAATGATCTGGACGAGGGGATCGAGTGCACCCTCAGTAAGTTTGCAGATGACACCAAGTTGGGAGGGAGTGTTGATCTGCTGGAGGGCAGGCAGGCGCTACAGCGGGACCTGGACAGGCTGGATCGATGGGCCGAGGCCAATTGTATGAGGTTCAACAAGGCCAAGTGCCAGGTCCTGCACTTGGGTCACAACAACCCCAGGCAATGCTACAGGCTTGGGGGGGAGTGGCTGGAAAGCTGCCCGGTGGAAAAGGACCTGGGGGTGTTGGTTGACAGCTGGCTGAATATGAGCCAGCAGTGTGCCCAGGTGGCCAAGAAGGCCAACGGCATCCTGGCCTGTATCAGAAATAGTGTGGCCAGCAGGAGTAGGGAGGTGATTGTCCCCCTGTACTCGGCCCTGGTGAGGCCGCACCTCGAGTACTGTGTTCAGTTTTGGGCCCCTCACTACAAGAAAGACATTGAGGTGCTGGAGCGTGTCCAAAGAAGGGCAACGAGGCTGGTGAAGGGTCTGGAACACAAGTCCTATGAGGAGCGGCTGAGGGAACTGGGGATGTTTAGCCTGGAGAAAAGGAGGCTGAGGGGAGACCTTATTGCTCTCTACAACTACCTGAAAGGAGGTTGTAGAGAGATGGGGGTCGGTCTCTTCTCCCTAGTAACAGACAACAAAACAAGAGGAAATGGCCTCAAGTTGCGCCAGGGGAGGTTTAGATTGGACATTCGTAAAAACTTCTTTACCGAAAGGGTTGTCAGGCATTGGAACAGGCTGCCCAGGGAGGTGGTGGAGTCCCCATCTCTGGGGGTATTCAAAAGGCGTTTAGATGAGGCCCTAAGGGATATGATTTAGTGGGGGACTTGGTAGTGATAGGTTAATGGTTGGACCCGATGATCTTGGAGGTCTCTTCCAACCAGAACAATTCTATGATTCTATGATAAAATTAACTCTGATGAAGATATCCTTGAAACGCTACTGAAAAATATTTAAAGCTCTATTCATAAATTATTTCAGTAGACAAATGCATATCTTGGCCTTACTTCCAGAAATTAAATGTAAATATCTGGAATTACTGACTGTTGAGCAGAAGCGATCAAAAGTAAATTCATGTAACTATCAGAGTCAACATGTGTTGAGTCCAGAGGAAGTTCTGTTTAATACACTAGGGTTCAGTATTACTCGAGACCAAAGTTCCCTGGTGTCTGCTGGAACTGGAGCCTTTGTTACCAAAGGCTTTGTACTGAAAGGGATGGTTGTATCTACGTGTTCTGGTAATGAAATGTTATTTCTGGTTAAGTTAGATATGATTTCTAAACATCTAATTACAGAATGCCCAAATTCTACACTAATTTTTTTTTTCACGTGTTTTATTTCTGTCATTCCTTAACAAAAATCACAAATTAGATAAGTGAGAATATTTCTGTATAAACTGACTAGAGTTATTTTGGAAATAAGCAAAGCAGTATTTGGGGGGAGGGGGGTAATTTTTTTTCTAAAAAAAACCCTTTCCATACTCAATGTCTGATTTCTCAGCTCCTAGAAAAGTTGTTCCAGATTCTTTAAACACAAATGCATGGGAGCAATTTCAAGCAGGTGAGCAATTCTTTGAGGTTTCTGTTTTGGATAAAGATCTGAAAAATGAGGTTTTGAGGTCTCCACACGTCAGTAGACAAGACTATGAATTTTTTCAAAGCACAAAAATACAAATTAGAAATTAATGAAAATAAACCCTTGTGGTTTAACCCTAGCTGGTAGCTAAGTGCCATGTGGCCGCGCTCTCACTCCTCCCCCCACAGTGGGATGGGGAGGAGAATTGGGAAAAAGAAAGGCAAAACTCGTGGGTTGGGATAAAAACAGTTTAACAGGGCAGCAAAGGAAGAGAAAACAGAAAAAAAAAAAAAAACAAAAAAAAAACAATGATAGAACATACTAAGCACATGATTCACAGTACAGATTGCTCACTGCCTGGAACCTGATGCCCAGCCCACTTCTGAGCAGTGATCACTCCCCCACACCCCCCCCCCCCCCCCCCCCCCGGCACCGCCCCCCCTTTATATACTGAGCGTGACCCTTTGGCCAGTTTGGGTCAGCTATCCTGGCTGTGTCCCCTCCCAGCTTCTGGTGAAAATTAACCCTATCCCAGCCGCAACCAGGACATTATTCACCCCTTATTCTATACCATCTATGTCATGCTCAGATCCTACGCTTTCCAATTAATCACCACCACTTTTCCTGTCTTTGATTGTGTGTGTGTATATATATACACACACACACACACACAGACAGACATTATGCCCTTAGTCTATGGATCATCTCTCCAAAATGTCTGTAGATTCATTTAGTCCTTGACTTTGGGCTCCATCTGTCATAATAGTCTCTTGGGGCAGGAGAGATGATGTGGAGTTTGCTCAGTCGGCGAAACGGGACTGGGTTTTGGTGCAGTGTGGCAGATGACATTGGACACAGTGGGAGGATGGTGTGTAGTGTTGGATTGTTGCGTGTTGCGTTTAGAGCTTGCAGTTGTGGTATCTGGTTCGGCTGGTGTATCGTGCCCATGGTCTGCGGGTTGAAGATGTCAATCTCGAGGAAGTTGCTGGGCACCAGTTGCTAAAACCAGTTCTGCTTCCATCACCGCTGCACCTTGCTCGGTTTTATCAAAGTTCATTCTTCCTTAATTTGGGTAATTCTTCCTATAATACCATTGATCTGGCATATAGCAACTGTGGTAGTGATGACATACAGTGACAGGGTTATTTAGTAATTAACATCATACAATTCAAATTATGGGCTATTCTCACCCAAAATCAAATCCCCTCGAGGTACGCATCAGACTGCCCCATCCTTCCATGTCGCCCACCAAGTGCACCCAGGTCCTTGAGCAAAAACAATCCCGCGGATGGGTTTGCCTTTGCCTGAGGCAGGAGTAACCCAGACTGTCTTCCCTAACATATTCTTCATGTGCCCTACAGGAACTTTATCCCCTTCTACAGTATGTAAACATTTTGACTGGGCAGGGCCAGCTCGATTGGTAGATCCTCTAGTGTTGACTAACCAGGTGGCTTTTGCTAAGTGTGTATCCCAATGTTTGAAGGTCCCACCCCCCCATTGCTTTCAGTGTAGTCTTTAACAGTCCATTGTATCGATCAATCTTCCCAGAGGCTGGTGCATGATAGGGGATGTGATACACCCACTCAATGCCATGCTCTTTGGCCCAGGTGTCTATGAGGTTGTTTCGGAAATGAGTCCCATTGTCTGACTCAATCCTTTCTGGGGTGCTATGTCACCATAAAAGACTTGCTTCTCAAGGCTCAGGAGAGTGTTCCGGGCAGTGGTATGGGACACGGGACATGTTTCCAGCCATCCGGTGGTTGCTTCCACCATTGTAAGCACATGGCACTTGCCTTGGTGGGTCTGTGGGAGTGTGATATAATCAATCTGCCAGGCCTCCCCATATTTATATTTCAGCCATCGTCCTCCATATCAGAGAGGCTTTGACCACTTGGCTGGCTTGATTGCAGCACATGTTTCACACTCATGGATAACCTGTGCGATAGTGTCTATGGTCAAGTCCACCCCTCGATCACGAGCCCATCTATATGTTGCATCTCTTCCCTGATGGCCTGAGGTTGTCATGGGCCTACCAAGCTAGGAATAATTGACCTGTATGTTGCCAGTCCAGATCCACCTGTGCCACTTCAATCCTAGCAGGCTGATCCACCTGCTGGTTGTTTTGATGTTCCTCAGTGGCCCGACTCTTGGGTACATAAGCACCTACGTGACGTACTTTTATAACCAGCTTCTCTACCCTCTTCTCAATTGGACAGGGGAGAGAAATTATAACAAAAGGCTCATGGGTCAAGATAAGGACAGGGAGATCACTCACCAATTACCATCATGGGCAAAAGAGACTCGACTTGGGGAAAAATTAATTTAATTTAGTACCAATCAAATCAGAGTAGGACAATGACAAATAAAACTAAATCTTAAAACACCTTTCCCCCACCCCTCCCTTCTTCCCGGGCTCAATTTCACTCCTGATTTCTCTACCTCCTCCCCCCGAGCGGCGCAGGGGGTTGGAGAATGACGGTTGCAGTCAGTTCATCACACATCTCTGCCACTCCTTCCTTCTCAGGAGGAGGACTCCTCACACTTTCCCCTGCTCCAGTGTGGGGTCCCTCCCACGGGAGACAGTTCTCCATGGACTTCTCCATTGTGAGTTCTTCCCACAGGCTACGGTTCTTCACGAACTGCTCCGGTGTGGGTCCCTTCCATGGGGTGCAGTCCTTCAGGAGCAGACTGCTCCACCGTGGGTCCCCCCGTGGGGTTACAAGTCCTGCCAGCAAACTTGCTCCAGCATGGGCTCCTCTCTCTCCACAGGTCCTGCCAGGAGCCTGCTCCAGCGTGGTCTTCCCACGGAGTCACAGCCTCCTTTGGGCATCCACCTGCTCCACCGTGGACCTCCATGGGCTGCAGGGGGACAGCCTGCCTCACCATGGTCTTCACCACAGGCTGCAGGGGAATCTCTGCTCCGGTGCCTGGAGCACCTCCTCCCCCTCTTTCTTCACTGGCCTTGGTGTCTGCAGAGTTGTTGCGCTCATGTATTCTCACTTCTCTCTCTGCTGCTTTATTCCTGCAGAAGTTTTTTTTTTCCCCCCTTCTTAAATATGTTATCACAGAGGCACTACCACCATCGCTGATTGGCTTGGTCTTTGCCAGCAGCGGGTCTGTTTTGGAGCTGGCTGTCATTGGCCCTATCAGACATAGGGGAAGCTTCTAGCAGCTTCTCACAGAAGCAATCCCTGTAGCCCTCCCTGCTACCAAAACCTTGCCACGCAAACCCAGTACACGCAGGTAAAACCAAAGGGTGCCTCATGATGTGTACCCTCTATGTCCTCTTTCTTGAGCAGAGGAACGCTTACTCCTAATAGCTGAGATACCGGTTTGTACAGGTGGGGAGCAGAACTTATTCTTGAATTGCTGGAACTCTCGGGACAGTTTCTCAGCTAGCATGTCTGGCAGTTTCTCCACAGCTGAGACACAGGCCTGTAGGGGGGAAGAGAGACTTCCTTTGTATTGCTGGAGTTGGCCAGCCAATTCATCCACTGTTTGTCCCTCACCTTCTTTCCAGGACATTACTGCCAATGAGTTGGCATACGACGATGGTGCACTCCGTAGAAACTTCCGCCACATGGGTTGTGTGCATTGGACTTCATCTGGATCTGTGGGTAACTGCTTGTTATTTGAATCATTATAAATCACCTCCAGCATAGCTAGTTCTCTCAGGTACTGGATACCTCTCTTCATGGTAGTCCACTTGCCTGGGTGAGATGTAACATCTTCCTTGAAGGGATACCTTTCCTTCACGCCTGACAGAAGTCACCTCCAGAGGCTGAGGGCTTGTGTCTTTTTTCCAATCACCTTGTTAATGCCCCATTCCCTAGACAGGGATCCCAGCTGCTTGGCTTCCCTACCCTTTAATTCCAAGCTACTGTCCCGGTTATCCCAGCATCGGAACAGCCAGGTGACAATGTGCTCCCCTGGATCGTGGCTGAAATCTTTTCACATATCTCGCAGCTCACTCAGGGATAGGGGTCAGGTGATTATCTCTGGTTCTGCCTCTTTCTCCTGTTCTCGTGATGACCCTGGTTCACCGTCATCCCTCACTAAGCGAACTGATTTTTTTGTGTATTTCTTCTTCTGTATAGGGGAAACTGATACCGGCACGGGTTGGTTCTCTTGTTCAGCTGTAGTGCCTGTCGCTGGGGTTTGAGTAGCCACAGTGCCTGTTGCCAAGGTTGGAGTAGCTGCAGTGCTTGTCACGAGAGTTGAAGTAACTGCAGTGCCTTTCGGTCTGTTTTCCTTCTCTTCCCCCTGAAGGTGCTGCATAATATTGAGCAGTCTTTGGGTAGATACTGGCTAGGGCCCAGCACGGTGTGGTAAGTTGTGCCTCTTTGGAATAGCCACAGCGTTTTCCCTTCAAATATTCTATTGCTTTATCAGGGTCCTGTAGTTGTTTGGGAGTGAAATTCCAAACCATTGGAGGTGAGAAGTTCTCGAGATACCTGCCCATATTCTCCCACATGCCATGCCACCCATGACCATCTAGCCTCAGGGCAGTTCTCTGGGTGGTATTCCCCAAAAAATTTTTTGTAACCCTAAACAAGCCCTGGGACACATTCAGGAGACATAGCAACAAGAGCGTGCTGGCTTGAACATCCCCAGGATATTCAAAATTCTCAAAAACTGTTGTAACTAGCCTGAAGGAGAAAGGGGAGGTGAAAGAATCATAGAATCACAGAATGGTAGGGGTTGGAAGGGACCTCTGGAGATTATCTAGTCCAACCCCCCTGCTAGAGCAGGTTTACCTAGAGCAGGTTGCACAGGACTGCGTCCAGGTGGGTTTTGAATATCTCCAGAGAAGGGAATGGGGGAAATTACCTCCCTCTGTCTTCCCCATAGAGTGGATGCAATTATTAATGAGTTCCGAGAGATGACACCCAAGGTATGAGCATGACAGCAATGCCGCATACAGATACCATCTTAATCTCATGGCCATTGATGTTATCATATCATAAGTTGATATTGCACAGTACAGCAAAATGATAATCCTCATCATTCTCCCCGAGATGATAAACAGCAGTGCAGGGAATACATAGTACATATAAGAATTTACATAACACAACCATGTGACCTACCAAAGCAACATTGTGACTAGTGACTATGTAACTAATATAATAAGTACATATAACAATTTTTTTGTCTCAGTATGCTCTGGTCAGATCTGTCGTTATCTCAACCCTTCAAGCCCCACGTTGGGTGACAAAAATGACTGTTGTGGTTTAGCCCCAGCTGGCAACTAAGTTACACGTCACCACTTGCTCACTCCTCCCCCCCCTCCAGTGGGATGGGGAGGAGAATCGGGAAAAAGAAAGGCAGAACTCATGGGTTGGGATAAAAACAGTTTAACAGGACAGCAAAGGAAAACAGGAAAAAGACAATAACAATAATAGAATATACTAAGTGTGTGATTCACAGTACAGATTGCTCATTGCCTGGAACCTGATGCCCAGCCTGCTCTAGAGCAGCAATCCCGCCCCCTGGTGCCATACCACCTTTATATACTGAGCATGACATCACATGGTATCGAATATCCTTTTGGCCGGTTTGGATCAGCTATCCTGGCTGTGTCCCCTCCCAGCTTCTTGTGACAATTAACTCTATTCCAGCTGGAACCAGGACACCCTTTACTTAGCAGAACTCTCTTCCAATAAAGCATGTTTGGAATATCAGCACTTCTCTGTTCTTTCTTCTCATTTCTTGGAACTGTATTTGCTTACATTTCTTAAAAAGATTTGTAATTCTGTCAGTATGGCCAAGCTAGGACAGATCTGTTGAAATGCTTTGGATTTGTTTGTTTCATCTGTCAATGGAATCATCCCTTGCATGTGGTCTCTAGCTTGTGCTGGTGGTACAGGATTGGGACCAGTCCAAGAATTGGGCAGCAGAGCATGTTTTGTCTGCTGAAGCAGTAGTACAGCCATGTTTAATGCAATAAGGATGAATTAAAGCTCCTATAGGTGGGTCTGTATCTCTTGTGTAAATTCAAAATAGGACTTTAGAGGAGTGTAGTAGCTCCCAACAGAGACATGTTTTTCAGGCTTGATGAAGTATCTGGTCCTTTTGCAGTAGTACATTTAATATTTTTACGCATCTCTAAACCCTGTCTAAGAATTTCTCAGTATCAGAGACTTGAGTTTTTTTTCTTATTTCTAGAAAAAACAGCCAATGTTTGTTATCAGGAGTTTGATGTGCCGGGATATTTTTCAGTAGAAGTGAAACAGTATCTACCAAACATCGTCTACAGCCACAACGTAGAGAGGTTAGCAGTGAATCAGAGCTCATAGGATTGTATGATACAAAGCATACTGTATGTATAAAAAAGGCAAACATGGTTGAAGAAGAATATTATTTCATATAAAGATGAGTTACACAAAAGTGTGCACCTGTGTAGAAGAATTAGCTTTTTGAATAGAACGATTTTAAGTGATTTACAAGACTCTTTCCTTTGGTTCCTTTTCCACATCTTCGCAAACGAGATCAGCATAGCTCTGAAGATGCGATTTTACAAGCAGTGGTTACGCTACAGTGTAGTAGGTTTGTAGTAGTAGTAGTTTTGTTTGGAAATGTGGGAAAAGTGACAGATGAATATTTACAAGGAGCTGTCTGCAAGTGAGTGTCCTGTACTGGTATGTAGTCAAGAATAACTTTGAAGCTGTGAGAAAGTAAGTTGTAATGTTGGTCCTGAATTTAACACACCAAAGAAATTGCACTTCTGGTCCAGTTGCTACCTTCAGGGACCAAATTAATCCTTTTCATTTAGAGGATGTATAAGGATTTTAGAGCAGATCATCTAGACTTGTAATGTAATTCTGGAGCTATTTTAAAACTCTGAAATTTGGTTGGAGAGAGTTATGGTGCATATTGGAAAAACGGCTTTTCTGATTAACCTTAGATTTTGTTGAGGCAAGGTTAAAGATGCACTTGTAAACTGCAAATAAATAAATAAATGCTAATAAGAGGTAAGACTGAACTTTCAGGAAGCCTGGATGCTGTACACCTCAGGTATGTAGTGCTTGTCACTCAGACATCAAGCAAGGAGAAGAACTTTTTACTACGCTGTTAACTGAATTAATAGATTCAAGACTGAAGAAATCTGTGTCATTAAAATACTTATTGTGTCTGTACTTCAAGCTTCGTGAGCATTTTTACACAATAGAGGGCTGTAGCTTTACCTTTAGAAAGCAAGCTGCAGGCTTGCATTTCCCTGAAAATACTCCACATTTGATGCAGAAGTGAAGGTTTAACTGTTTACATCATTAGGTTCTCAGCTATCTACTGTTGTTATTATTGTTTATTGGTGTTCAGCTGTCCATACAATATCTCGTAAAATAAAAATGTAAGTTCTGGACATGTCATTTAATTTTGCCATTTAATATTTTGCCATTTCACTTCTCATGCTTACAATGGACACAATTTGTAAAAATTACTTCCCTCTCGTGAAGTATTCCTCAGATGATCCTCAGTAGTTTACAGTAATTACTAGTTCTTGCTCTGGTTTTCTTGGAGTTGGTTCCATTCTCTTTAGTATCTGCTTCTTTTTAGAAAGTATTTCAGTGTAGCCAGCTGTCCAAATCTCTTATGAAGCCTTTTGGACAATGCTAATATGCACTTCTGATGTGCCTGCATGATGCGCTGTCATCAAGAGGCCAACTTCAGCCACTTGCTTTAGCTATGCCTGTCTTGGGGTAGCAGGAAAGATGCTATGATATCTAGAGGCACTGTTCAGCCCTAGTTTTAGTGGTTCAGTGAAGGTTTCCTGGCATGTGGCAACTTTCATAGCTTTTATTCTCAAAGAGAGAGAACTTCATGTTGCAGCATAGCTGGAGGAAATAATGCCAACCAAGTGTGCTGTGTATTTTTTTTTAAATGAGTTACTGGCATAAACAGAGCCAGCCATTCCCATGTTAATTCTTGCTGCTGTCTGCAAACTGCCTTCAGAAAGTAAACAAGAGACAGCTTGTCAGTCTTTGGGTCTGGCTAAACAGCTTTCTTGGGAAAGAAAAATCAGCCCAGTATTTTACTGCAAAAGTCCAAGCAAACCTCCCAATGAACTTGTGGTTGGCATAAAGTAAAGAGGAGGGTCACCAGAACTGCCACCTTGGACTTCCGGAGGGCAGACTTTGGCCTGTTTAGGAGTCTGGTTGGCAGAGTCCCTTGGGAGGCAGTCCTGGAGGGCCAAGGCGTCCAGGAAGGCTGGACATTCTTCAAGAGGGAAATCTTAAAGGCGCAGGAGCAGGCCATCCCCATGAGCCGAAAGATGAGCTGGCGGGGAAGAAGACCGGCCTGGCTGAGCAGAGAGCTCTGGCTGGAACTTAGGAAAAAAAAGAGAGTCTACCACCTTTGGAGGAAGGGGCAGGCAACTCAGGAGGACTACAAGGATGTTGTGAGGTCATGCAGGGAGAAAATTAGAAGGGCCAAAGCCCAACTAGAACTTAGTCTGGCTACTGCCGTAAAAGACAACAAAAAGTCCTTCTACAAATACATTAACAATAAAAAGGGGGCTAAGGAGAATCTCCCTCCTCTATTGGATGCGGAGGGAAACTTAGTGTCAAGGGACGAGGAAAAGGCTGAGGTGCTAAATACCTTCTTTGCCTCTGTCTTTAACAGCAAGGGAAGTTGCTCTCTGGGCACCCAGCCCCCTGAGCAGGAAGACAGGGATGGGGAGCAGAATGTAAACCCCGAAGTCCAAGGGGAAATGGTCAGTGACCTGCTACGCCACCTAGACGTGCACAAGTCTATGGGGCCGGATGGGATCCACCCAAGGGTGCTGAAAGAGCTGGCAGAAGTGCTCATCAAGCCACTCTCCATCATTTATCAGCAGTCCTGGCTAACTGGGGAGGTCCCAGTTGACTGGAAGCTGGCAAATGTGACGCCCATCTACAAGAAGGGCCGGAAGGAGGATCCGGGCAACTACAGGCCTGTCAGCCTGACCTCGGTGCCCGGGAAGGTTATGGAGCAGATCATCTTGAGTGCCATCACGCGGCACATACGGGACAACCGGGTGATCGGGCCCAGTCAGCACGGGTTTATGAAAGGCAGGTCCTGTCTGACCAACCTGATCTCCTTCTACGACATGGTGACCTGCTTAGTGGATGAGGGAAAGGCTGTGGACGTTGTGTACCTGGACTTTAGTAAAGCCTTTGACACCGTCTCCCACAGCATTCTCTTGGAGAAGTTGGCTACCCATGGCTTGGATGGGCATACTCTGCGCTGGGTAGGAAACTGGCTGGATGGCCGGGCCCAAAGAGTTGTGGTGAATGGAGTTAAATCCGGTTGGCGGCCGGTCACAAGTGGTGTTCCCCAGGGCTCAGTATTGGGGCCAGTTCTGTTCAATATCTTTATCAATGATCTGGACGAGGGGATCGAGTGCACCCTCAGTAAGTTTGCAGATGACACCAAGCTGGGAGGGAGTGTTGATCTGCTGGAGGGCAGGCAGGCGCTACAGCGGGACCTGGACAGGCTGGATCGATGGGCCGAGGCCAATTGTATGAGGTTCAACAAGGCCAAGTGCCAGGTCCTGCACTTGGGTCACAACAACCCCAGGCAATGCTACAGGCTTGGGGGGGAGTGGCTGGAAAGCTGCCCGGCGGAAAAGGACCTGGGGGTGTTGGTTGACGGCCGGCTGAATATGAGCCAGCAGTGTGCCCAGGTGGCCAAGAAGGCCAACGGCATCCTGGCCTGTATCAGAAATAGTGTGGCCAGCAGGAGTAGGGAGGTGATTGTCCCCCTGTACTCGGCCCTGGTGAGGCCGCACCTCGAGTACTGTGTTCAGTTTTGGGCCCCTCACTACAAGAAAGACATTGAGGTGCTGGAGCATGTCCAGAGAAGGGCAACAAGGCTGGTGAAGGGTCTGGAACACAAGTCCTATGAGGAGCGGCTGAGGGAACTGGGGATGTTTAGCCTGGAGAAAAGGAGGCTGAGGGGAGACCTTATTGCTCTCTACAACTACCTGAAAGGAGGTTGTAGAGAGATGGGGGTTGGTCTCTTCTCCCTAGTAACAGACAACAAAACAAGAGGAAATGGCCTCAAGTTGCGCCAGGGGAGGTTTAGATTGGACATTCGTAAAAACTTCTTTACTGAAAGAGTTGTCAGGCATTGGAACAGGCTGCCCAGGGAGGTGGTGGAGTCCCCATCCCTGGAGGTATTCAAAAGGCGTTTAGATGAGGCCCTAAGGGATATGATTTAGTGGGGGACTTGGTAGTGATAGGTTAATGGTTGGACCCGATGATCTTGGAGGTCTCTTCCAACCAGAACAATTCTATGATTCTATAAGCTCATGAGAAAGGAGGTCCCAGGAAATGGTGTGCTCTAACAAAACTGGTAGTCAGTGCAACAGCTGCACAAGCATCTAGTCTCCTTTTCAGAAATTAATTAAAGCTTTTTTGGTATCATCTGTGTTGCTATTTGGTCTCCTTCCAAGCCTGAATCTTGTCTTTCACGTTCATCTGGAAGTTATTCTCAGATTTAAGATTTAAACAGCAGAGCTATGACAGTGGCATGTGGCTCAGCATGGGTTGTACAAGCTTTATGAAGATGCTAGGGACAACTTCTAGTGGCAATCCTTGTTGTTCTTCACTGTGGTAACAGATCAGAGCAGGTGGTGATCTCCAGTCACTCTAAGGATCCTTTTTTTCCTGAGCTGGGCCTTTTCCCCACCTCTCTCTGGGAGGAGGTTATTGGGCATCTCTTGATCTCTGAAGAGGAGGCTGCTTGTCAGTGTTACTTAGCTCAACAGGTCAGGGTTTATGGGTAGGTGGGGAATACTAGTCTCAGCATGCCAGAAAAGGGAGGTGCTGTTCATGTTTCTCCAGGCTGTGATGCTGTCATGCAAGGGCATGGATTACTTCATCTGTCTCATTATACACTTAATACTTTCAAATCCAGTCATTTAATAATTATATTCCTGTCTGACAACTGTGGAAATTAGGTTTAAAACTCATTTATTGAGAAGGGCTTGCTTTACTGTACTTACTTGCTGCCTCCTGGATGCGAATGTTGCACAGTAGTGGAGGATTGCAGTGCTGAAGCGCAGACTGCATATCACTAACAGGACACATGGGACTAGTTTCTCCTTGCTGAAATACTGAAACCTGACAGCCTGCTTCAGGGACTGCTCATACATGAGGGAAAGCAAGACCTGGCCTGCAACTGGCAGCAGCAACTGATTTTTTTTTTTTTTTTTTTTTTTTGTCTGGTGGTGGCTATAGAA
Organism: Phoenicopterus ruber ruber; assembly: GCA_009819775.1. NCBI lineage: Eukaryota > Metazoa > Chordata > Aves > Phoenicopteriformes > Phoenicopteridae > Phoenicopterus > Phoenicopterus ruber. Next base: position 9,645,816 of record CM020247.1, read on the forward strand.
AGCCAAAAACTGGCAGGAGGAGGAGGTGCAGTCAGGTGGTACTTTCCTAGTCCTGCTGGCCACTCTATTTCTGATACAAGCCAGGATGCCATTGGCCTACTTGGCCACCTGGGCACACTGCTGGCTCATATTCAGCCAGCTGCTGACCAACACCCCCAGGTCCTTTTCTGCTGGGCAGCTTTCCAGCCACTCCTCCCCAAGCCTGTAGCGTTGCCTGGGGTTGTTGTGTCCCAAGTGCAGGATCTGGCACTTGGCCTTGTTGAACCTCATACAATTGGCCTCGGCCCATGGATCCAGCCTGTCCAGATCCCTCTGTAGAGCCTTCCTACCCTCAAGCAGATCAACACTCCTGCCCAACTTGGTGTCATCTGCAAACTTACTGAGGGTGCACTCGATCCCCTCGTCCAGATCATTGATAAAGATATTAGAACTGGCCCCAATACTGAGCCCTGGGGGACACCACTTGTGACTGGCCTCCAACCGGATTTAACTCCATTCACCACAACTCTTTGGGCCTAGCCATCCAGCCACTTTTTTTTTTTTTTTTTACCCAGCAAAGACTACACTCTGCCAAACCATGAGTAGCCAGTTTCTCCAGGAGAATGCTATGGGAAATGGTGTCAAAGGCTTTACCAAAGTCCAGGTAGACAACATCCACAGCCTTTCCTTCAGCCACGAAGCAGGTCACCTTGTCATAGAAGGAGAGCAGGTTGGTCAGGCAGGACCTGCCTTTCATAAACCCATGCTGACTAGGCCTGGTTGCCCTGTACATGCCATGATGGCACTCAAGAGGACGTGCTCCATAACCTTCCCCAGCTCTGAGGTCAGACTGACAGGCCTGTAGTTCCCTTGATCCTCCTTCTGGCCCTTTTGTACATAAAAGAAAGAAGTGTCACATTTGCTAACCTAATCTCCAGTCAACAGGAATCTCCCTGGTTAGCCAGGACTGCTGAGAAATGATGGAGAGTGGCTCAGTGAGCACTTCTGCCAGCTCCTTCAGCACCCTTGGGTGGATCCCATCCGGCCCCATAGACTTGTGTGTGTCTAGGTGGTGTAGCAGGTCACTGACCATTTCCCCTTGGATTATGGGGGCTTCATTCTGCTCCCCGTCCCTGTCTTCCTGCTCAGGGGGCTGGGTGCCCAGAGAGCAACTTCCCTTGCTGTTAAAGACTGAGGCAAAGAAGGCATTAAGTACCTCAGCCTTTTCCTCAGCCTTTGTCACTATGTTTCCCCCCGCATCCAATAAAGGAGGGAGATTCTCCTTAGCCCTCCTTTAGTTGCTAATTTATTTATAGAAACGCTTTTTGTTGTCTTTTTTATGGCAGTAGCCAGACTAAGTTCTAGTTGGGCTTTGGCCCTTCTAATTTTCTCCCTGCATAACCTCACAACATCCTTGTAGTCCTCCTGAGTGGCCTGCCCCTTCCTCCAAAGGTTGTAGACTCTCTTTTTTTTTTTTTTCTCCTGAGTTCTAGCCAAAGCTCTCTGTTCAGCCAGGCCAGTCTCCTTCCCTGCCATCTCATCTTTCAGCACATGGGGACACCTTTAAGATTTCATTCTTGAAGGATGTCTAACCCTTCAGGGCTGCCTCCCAATGGACTGTCAACCAGTCTCCTCCCCAGGCCAAAGTCTGCCCTCCAACATAGCAGTTCTGCTAACCTCCCTCCTTACTTCTCCAAGAATTGATAACCATCATTAAGATGGCCTCCAATTGTCACATCGCCCACAAGTCCTTCTCTGTTCACAAACAACAGGTCAAGCAGGGCACCTTCTCTGGTTGGCTCCCTCCCCTGCTGTGTCCATACACTCCAGGAACCTCCCTCAACTGTTTCCTCTCTGCTCTTTTGTATTTCCTGCAGACATCAAGTAAGTTGAAGTCCCCCGCAGGAACAGGGATAGCGATTGTGAGACTTCTCCCAGCTGCTTATGGAATATTTCATCTGTAACATAGATAGAGTGGTAGTGTGCACTTCAGCAGTACCCATAATATTTTAAAATGTGCTCAGAGTTATTGCTAAATAATTCTGAAAAGGAAGTAGCAAACATAGTGCAGATGCATGAAAAGCTTTACAAGTAAAGAAAGGTTTCCAGACATTTATTTCTGGAATTGTACACCAGGTATTAAAGTACAACAAATACAAAATAATGCTAAAAAAAAAAAAATCAGTGGTTATGTACAAATATTAAAACCAATACAATAGCAACTTCCTCTTGAACATCTGATATTAAAAACATGTTCCGATTGTCATTAAATTTGTTGTTATGCACAGGGTACTTACTTTGAGTAACTGGAATCTCTGTTTTATTAAGAGGACTATAACCGTATCTACTGTATTTTACAATTGATAGTATTTCCTTCTTCCAATGAAAAATAGGAATAAAAAAATAGTAACCTTGTCATTATTTTATAAATTACTGTATTTAGTTTCCCCATCTGTAGACAGTGTGCTTGTAGTGCTGGGCAAATAGCGTCCCTGTTGGTCAGTTTATCCATTAGTTTACATTCAGAGTTGAAATATTCACCTAAAGACTTTGGTTAAATTAAGTAGTAGGTTAAATTAAGTAGTATCACTATGTTCTACTTGATCTGAAGTTCTCATACATTTTTGACCCTCAGTTTTAAAAATTAAAAACAGGAAACAATTGCACAATTCATTGACCTAAGAGTACACAATTTAGTATCCTTCAAGTAAATTCAGCAGTTTGACCATGACAAGAGGAAAACTAAACATTTAAAAACCTAGCATGAGAAGATGACATACGAGTAACCAAAGTAAAAGTATTGCTATAATCACAGCACCAAGTTACACTTCTAAATGAATCGGCTATCCTCTTCAGATTCCCTGTACATAAAAAGGATACATTTACCAACACTGCAATTGCCCATTATGGATTTTTGGTTTGTTTGTTTGAAGAAAAAGTATGGCAGAGGACAAAGAATTCATCACAGTTTAAGAATTGTGCTTCACCATCAAAGAACCAAGGCAATAGAATTTCTTCATATGGTTGCAATTCAGTTATCTTCATGCCGACTTTCAAAACACAATTCTTTTAATAAACAGTAACAAGTTCTCCATTTTAAGTGTTTAAACTGAGAGAAAAATAATTAAGTCCAGCTTCTAAAAGAAAAATTCAATAAATAGCTATTTTACATGGATAAAGTCATAGTGGTACAAATTTATGAATGTCACATCAAGCATGCACAAAAAATGTTATTATACACAGAAGTAGTCAGAAAATATTGAAATAGATATCTAAAAAGATATGAAGAATTTACATATTTACAAAATCTTGCAAATTATTGCCTCATTTTAACAAGGAATTAAAAGTAAACGATACCAGCTAGCTAGCCAACAGGCTAAATAAGATCAGCATTTAAAAATCTATTAGACTAGCTGGAATTCATTTTTCTCTCATCGTTTTCTGAATTTTGGTCAAAAGTCTTTATTTAATAAACTAAAGTGTCCATTCAACTTGCTGACAACCCAAACCTTAGACAAGTCTCTGTCTACATTAAGAGTCCAGCAATGCATAGATAAATTGAATATATTACTGCATCAGCTAATGAGAATGGGCATGTTCATTTAAGTGCAACTCGTATAAGCATTCAGTCATCTTTGTATAATGATTTTTATACAGACCAGCCACTCACTGTAAACCCATAAACTTGAATGTATAACAATGAAAGATTATGGCCAGTATTTTACAAAATTACATAAAATGTGTTGATTCATAAACAAAAGAAACAAGGTACACAGTTCAGCACAAAACACAGCAACAAGAAGCTGACAACTTGGCTAAAAATGTCAGAGTACACCACAGGGCCAAGGCTACCCAGTATTTACTGTGTACTTACTAGAATTACGTATTTTGGATGTATAAGTTAAGAACTGATTACAAAATTTACTTTTGTCCACTGTGCTAAACTAATTTGTTTTAATATGGTAAATGTGCTATTGCATAAACGCTTCAAAGCAATCTTCATTACAATGCTGTAAAGAAAACTCCATGCGCTGCATTCAGAACTCAGGATGTCAATGCACTGTATGCATAATAAATACTCTCTTCCCTTTCAAATATTAAAGTCACTACTTTCTAATTACTCAGCATAACCTTGAAGTAACTATTACAAATATCAACAATGCAATCTTAATGACTTCAATAATGAAAACAAGTTAGTGGCAATTAAATTTGTAATACGAACAGTGCAAAGAAAAAGTATGGAGGGAAAGGGATAATCCTACCGAAGTAATATTCTCCCGCAAGAATTAGAACAAACATTTGCAAGACAAACTTCGTGGATGACTAAATTGCACTCAATGTTCAAAATAAAAATTTACTCAAGTTAAATAGTTGCTTTTATGGGAAACATTTTTACTCATCCTTTCCTATTTGACCAAGGTAGTGAAGTGCCATTTTTGAGCCAATGACTTGCCAAAAGAAATAAATGCAATCCACACTGAAGAAAAACTTTCAAATACATACTTCAAGGTTCTACTACTTCTATATAAACTAGATAGTCCCTCAAAACTGTAACACTTTGAACTGCAGTGCTCCAAACAATTTAAGATGTCACAAAACGTAGACTGCTTGTTTAGTGGTAAATCATAAGCTGTGCAGACTGTAGCTTTATATAACATCAGCTGCTTTAGGAAAGTTAAGTTACACAGGTGCATTAATCTTCAAAGTTCTGGACATAACCCATCTGAATACAATAGCCTAAAATGCATCTGTTTAAGCCAGTAAGTTTAAAGTACACAGATACCTCTGGCAGCATAATTACTTCTGTGTAAGGTAGCCATGGCCTATAATTTTGCAACAGCATCCAAGCGTAAGTCTTCATACTTTAACTCATGTTAAGTCCCTTGTGCTAGCTTCCACCAAGATGAACTTGCTGTTTTTTAAACTGAAGTGCTCTAGTTTAGTATCACATGAGAGAAGGTTCCATTTAAAAAAACATCCTTGTATGTTTGTGTAGTTTAACTTAAAGAAACTCATCCCTGCCTTTATAAGAAAAAAAAAAATAAAATGCTACATTGAGCAGGGATCAGGATCAGTACCTGTAAACACTGTTATTACACTGCATCCATTACGGCAAAAAGTAACTTAGACTAAAAAGCCACTCCAATCAGTTCAGAACTTCTGTGCTGGTTTTGAAATGATGGCCTCTGTCTACAGGCTTTAAAAAAAAATTGAAGCAGAGCTTAAAGCTGCACCCCAGAGTTCTCTTAGTCCCAAACTCTGCCAAACATTTCCACATTTATGGACTGAAAAAAGAAATTACTCTTGATAAATCAAGATATAGTTCTATACATAAAAAGACATCACTGATGTCAAAGTTCAAATTTCCAGTGAAAGACTAAGCAAACCTGATAGCTCCCATCAAGTTTACTATTACTGCATAAAGTACCCACTGTTTAGTTTTCCAGTCATTCTGAGTGAAGGGCAGTATGTTGGTGAAGAGCATGGGTGTTGATAAAACCATTTGTCTCATTTGCAGATAGACTGCTGAAGTCAGCCACTGAAACAGCCATTTTGGCACTGGTAATATGGTGTGTGTGGTTCTCAAAGTCCACACCAAGGTTATTTACAGAGACATCATTCATGAAAGATTCTGGGACAGCAATTCCCATTTTCAATCTTTTTGCAGGCCTCTCTGTCTCCTCACTGCACATATTCATTGGATTTAGCTCTGAATGATAAAAGCCAGTCTCAAATAAATTAAAACAATCACTTTCACCATTGCTAGGCAAGTTAAGCAATTCTTCTGTTCCAACAGGCACATGATTAACTGGTGCTCGGGGTAAGCTGTCCATAGGAGGAAAGGCATCATCCAGGCAGTTCACATCTGAAGTGTGGCAGACTGTAGCTACGCTGTTTGTCAATGCTGGGGAAAAAAAAAAGAGGAACACAAAATGTAAATGAAATAGTTTATATAGTTACAACAAAAAGTTGTGTTTGGTTTTGTTTTTTCCTTGATTTACCTGTCAACTCATTGGCAGTGATAGAGTTCAGAATGCTTAGCTGTTGATCAGGAATGGTTTCTGTTCGAGTATTAGATGTTAAGGCTGAAGAATGTACTGCTCCACCAAGGGCTTCTGCTTCATCTACCAAACGATCCATGTAATCCCTTAAAGAATATGGCATTCATAATAGGTTATTTAACAGGAAAACAAGGCCTTAAAATGATGATGGATTTAATTTCAGTTGCCATAGCCACTGCAGCATTACACTGCAATGACGGGAAGAAAAAAAAATAATCTTCAACATTTATGATTTGCAACAGAAAACGTATTCCAAGAACATTTTACTTACGTAACTCCTGGATGATGGTTATATCTCTTCTTTCCAAATCTTGTTTGCTGAGCAAAGTAATCATAACGTTCTGACTTTTTCCACATGTAATAGAAAGCCACACACTCAGCAACTGTTCTAGTTCTTACCTAAAAGAAAGCAAGAAGAATTGACAAGATTAATGCAAAGAATTATGTTTTGTCATCTCCCCAGTCCCCATATTCCTGCAATATTGTTAGTTTTACTGTTCTAGTATCTGGAACAAACCAATTAAATCAGGAGACTTGAAAAGAGATCTACAGTTTCAAATTTCTTTACAGAGAGGGTGGTCAAACACTGGAACAGGCTTCCTAGAGAGGTGGTCTATGCCCCAAGCCTGTCAGTGTTTAAGAGGCATTTGGCCAATGCCCTTACTAACATGCTTTAACTTTTGGTCAGCCCTGAAGTGGTCAGGCAGTTGGGCTAGATGATTGTTGAAGGTCCCTTCCAACTGAACTACTCTATTCTATTCTAAATAAGTATTACATCTGTTCTATTGTATGCATTATTATTGTTTGTTTGTTTTTTAAACTAGATTGAAACTGTATGTACATCTGAAGCATTTTAGTTCATAACCTATATAATAAATTTTTTAAACTATAAGACAGACTCTCTCTTAAGATGGAAAAAGCTGAGCAAATCAATGACCTAAGAGAAATGAAGCAGAAAAAACTTTGGGTACTTAGACAAATTCTGGTCCATAGTGACAGATAGATCAACTCGCGTGCTTTGCTGCATGTTGGAAAAAATATTTTTAAATTATTTCTTTGTATCTCTGGTGAATTACTGTTTATTTTACCAATAAACAGTAATTCACCAGAGATGAATTAAGGTCCATAATGAGGTCTATTTAAAATTTGAACCACCCAAATATTTATCACAGGACAGGTTAAGCAAAGTGTTGAGCTATCTGACTGTTTTTGAACAGCAACCACAACCCTATAAAGTTTACCTGAAATACAACAAAAACACCAGTCTCCTAAAGAAAAAACTTGTGGTTTAACCACAGCCAGCAGCTAAGCACCACACAGCTGCTTGCTCACTCCCCCCCAGTGGGATTTGGGGGGGGGGGGATGGAAGGGTAAAAGTGAGAAAACTCATGGGTTGAGATAAAGATAGTTTTAATAATTAAAAAAAAAAGTTAGAAAAAAAAGAGGAAAATAAAACCCAAGAAAAACAAGCGATGCAAAAGAAAACAATTGCTCACCACCAACTGGCCCAGCCAGTCCCCAAGCAGTGGCAGCCCTCACCAACCTTCACTCCCCAGTTTTATTGCTGAGCACAATGTCATATGGTATGGAATATCCCTTTGGTCAGTTGGGGTCAGCTGTCCCAGCTGTGTCCCCTCCCAACTTCTTGTGCACCCCCAGCCTACTCGCTGGCAGGGTAGTCTGAAGAGCAGAAAAGGCCTTGATTCTGTGTAAGCACTGCTCAGTAATAACTAAAACATCCCCATATTATCAACACTATTTTCAGCACAAATCCAAAAACATAGCCCCATACAAGCTACTATGAAGAAATTTAACTCTATCCCAGCCAAAACCAGTGCAAAACCTCAAGGTGGTATCAAAACATACAGGAGATGTACAGAAAGTTTGGAAACATCCATATTGTCAACTATACCAAATGATACGTATATTTGATTAAAAAAAAATATTAATCCAATTCCTATTCTTTAGGTACAGAGGAGTCAATCAGAAGCAATCCAGATCAAGATTAGAACTCCTTTGTTGGCCAGAAACCAGAGTACTGATGGATGACTACACTTTCTGAAAACACAAAGAGCTAAGCCTGTTTCTGTAGAATTACACCTTCCTGGTGACAAAAATAATTAAAGATGCATTTTTCCCCTCCTACAGCCATGGTATGGAAATACTATACTTCTAGGAGAGGCAGACATTTAAACTAAATTATAATATAAATGCATAAATGGAAGTAATGTCAACATAAGTCGAATTCAGAGATAATATATTGACTCATCTTGCAATGTCTAGCTTTTCCAATGACATCAGAGGTAAAATTAGCACAAAAATGCCAAGCTGTTTTTAACATGTTGGTTCTTATTTCACTCTTCTGCATGGCTTCTGAAAAATGCATTACTTTTACAAGTTTTCAGCATCATATCATCTACTAGTTCTTCCATTTAACTATAAAATACTAACCTTGTTTTTCTGTATGAGATGAAAGTCTTTTCCATAAATCAGAAGTGCATGTTCAAAGCTTCTGCATTCTTCTTCTGTCCATGCTGTCATCTCTTCTAGACAATTGCAAAAGTAGCATGATAAACTTATTTTCACTCACTAACCTTTTACAGAGAATAAAATATTTGTGTTGCTAATGTATGAACATCCAAACGCACTCTACAAAACCCAATAGTTCAGTTATTTAGACCCATGTTCTTTCCTCTACTGTACAGATATCCTACCTGAAATCTAACATTCTTGTTTATAAAGACTCATAAAAGAGTCTGATTTCTGAAATCTTTTATCCTGGAGGACAAAGGACATTCAAAAGACTTGATTTATTATTTCTTAAGAAGTTTTTCATCCAAAAAAACCAAGATTTGATAACATCACTGAGATATCAGTGAGATACATTTCTGGAAGCAGACACAGGAACCAAGAACTTTCTGCTCTCAGATGAAGGTGATAATCATTCCACTACAAGGCCATTTTCTTTCTTTCTCACCCCGTTAATTTTGCACTCCTTACTACAGAGTTCTCAAGCTTCAAATAGAAGAGAAGATCCCCATGTAAAGTCTCACTGTTAAGAAATTATCTTGGGAGATGTGGATTTTTAACTCTCATCTTGAGAATAGCAGTGAACTTCAGTGGGTCGAGTAGATCATAGCACAATGGTTACTCTAAGAGACAGGCACTAACAGTATTATCATCCTTTACCATTTTTAATGAGGGTATAAATCCCATCTGACTTGGGGAGGGAGTACTAGTCCTTAGGACAGAATTTGGGTCTCTGACCCACAAATGGGCAGAGGTATTTTTTAATCCCAAAACAAGAATCTAAATCCTAGAGAGGTGTGCAGTTTAGGATGCAGCCCTGCAACTGATACTTCGTTATTGTTTAGCTCTACACAATCTCTTCTTGTATTCTCATACAAGTGCTTTCTGAAGTACTGCTCTGATATTCCTTATTGTTCCCTTCAGCTTTACCTTAGATACTTAGCTTTCACAAGCACCTAACTTGTAAACACTCAAATTCCCTTTGGATCCAGTTCTGAGTAGGGAATATCTGCCAGAATACCAACTTATACCAGAGCTCATAGTCTATTTCTGCTTTATGCAACACATATGTTAAAATACAGGACAAAGAACCATCTTTGCTAAATGATAAACTCTGATTTTTATTTAAGGGAGTAATAAAGTTAGGGACAAACAAGATGGAAGCTCGTTTTCCACTGTAAACTCAAGCAAATCTCTCCATACGCTACCAAAAGACCTATAGAACTATACGGTAGAACCAGTTTAGGGTTGAAGGGTTGACATAGCACAATGTTAACACAGTGATGAAGAAAGCGGGACTCACTTACATAGCCAGCTATGTTCTCCTGATTCTGGTATAAATGTCATCAGATTATAATTGATCATGATCTCAAAAAGGTAATGTGGGTGAGAACTGCCTTATGGGAGCAAAAAAATCACAATTCCCCCCATCCTTCTCCTCAGTCTGTGCTGTTCTTAAAACAGCAATGGAGGAAAGAAGGGAAGAAAAGGTGCAAGAGCTGATCCTGCAATCTTTATACAAGTTGCAAACTTCTCTAGCAGAAATTTCCATCTGGCCAACAGTCAGATTATACCTAATCTGTGCTAAAGACATCATGGAAAGGGAAGTGCTCGTCAATCTGAATCTTACTCAAGGTTTTTTCTAAACAACTTTTTATTCTTTTTTTTTTTTTTTCCTCTAAACACACATTTCTTAAAAAGCAGGTACTCACTCTTACCCTGAGATGCCTTTCCATTTGAGCAGTATCTCTCAATTGCTTCTTTAACATTATGGCTACTTTTGAGAAGTTCATATAGCGCCTATAAAATAGAAGTCATCTTTAGAAAGAGTCAAAGTTTGCAAATATCCAATCTAAACTTCTGAAACTAGCCTTTCAGTGAGCATATCTAATGTAAAAAAGAGGATTTATCTTTATAGAGGATGAAAATTTTAAAATAACAACCAAAAGCAAAACCATCCAAAAGTTGAGGCAAGGTTTAATTAAGCAAATGTAAAACATTATATGTAATTATTAGAAAAGCTGGATTTGTCAACAGCATGGCAATCAGAAATATCACAGATCGCAACACTGCCAACATTCAAATACTCATAATTTTAAGCACGTGCTTAAAATTACAAATAAGATCCTGACCCCAATAACATCTAATAAAAAAAAAAATTAATATTGCTGCCTTTATAATACAAGGCAGAGAAAGAGACCACATTAACTACAAAGCAATGTGTCACAAATGGAACAGGATATAAAACATACTTGTTCATTGTCCCGTGTATGTAGTCCTTCAGGAATTCTGCCAATCATGTTTTCATTTCCTGTTCTTAAGGAGGTTTCAAAAAGGTATTCTTTAACTTTACTTTCTGAGATCACATCAGGTTTCCAAAGTAAATGGTCTTCATTTTCACAGGCTGTTAAAACAGAAATCCATTAATGCCAGGTGTGACTTTTTAAGGCTATAACATAAAAAGCTATTTCACAAAGACAAAGAACAGGAATACAGAAGTAATCAAATCAAGCACCATCATGCCACTTTTAAATTGCAGCTCACTTTTTCCCCAAAAGCCTCAGTTAAGAGACAGACTCTGCAGTGTGGTATGGTGAAGAGATTCAGGTTCCATGAGGATGAGATAAGGGACTGAATTCTTGAGACAGTCTTCACAGAGGAGCAGCTTGTTGACAGCTAGATGATTAAAGTCAAATTATGCATATGTATTCATCATCTTCATATAAACAAACTAGCAAAACCACTCAGTTTTATTCAGTTGTTTTCAACAAATAGGCTATAGTTTACAGTAAAAGAGTGCAGGATATTACTTTAATATTTCAAATATTACATGTACAAAAAAAAAAAAAAGGCAGCGGCTAACTGGTCATTTTCAACTAAAATTTGCCAAAACTTACTTAACAGAATGGAAATCTAGGTCTCAATGTGGTAATTTCTTTTTCCATTCACTAACAACCAAATGCTGTTAACAACTTGTACATTCCATATTTTACAAGCAATCAGGATGTATAGTCCTCCTTCACAGTATACTGAAATCATGTATGCACCTCTTAAGTAGCTTATTTGAAAGACAATATATTGGAAATATTCAAGAGTTGGCCTGAACCTTTGTCTGTACACACATTTAAAGTCTAGATTAACCTATAAATCTTTTACTCTGATCAATAGATGTGATGAAGCATTATGTGTAGTTAATGTACTCTCTTGGCAATACAAAATTAGAGTTATTAAATTCAAACACACACAAGCATAATGGCAGTTACAGTAGAAGAGATAAAGATGATTCTCAAATCTCTCATAAAACTGCAGGAAAGACTATTAAGCTAAGGTGAGGAATAAAATTACATCTCCTTTGAAAGTTCTGTTATGGCTTAAGAACATGGAAAGCTTTCAGACGTGTTACAAGTGTAAGGTTTATAGAAGAGCAGAACTGCCTTCTAGTACAATTCCGGTAGCTAGGACTACATAGCAGAAATATAAGCCCCTGTTTGCCATCACAAGCTCTTGAGGGAGTACAGAAGAGGCTTTCACAGAATCCTCCACCCATACAGCCAGGTTCAACCTCTCTGAGCACTGCTGATGCTCAGCTTCAACCTCCATTATCAACCAAGACAACCCAGCACTTCTTACTGGAGTCCATGCCTGATATTCTCAAGAGGAGCTCCTCAGGCTCTCCCATCTGGGAGCTGCCTCTTTGCTCTTGGCCATGCCAGTGGACAATACTCTCACTGATTCTCTCTAGCATCAGCTCATTCCAGAGAAAGTTGTCAGATTAATGCTTTCCTGATCATCCTCTGGTTATTGGCCCTTCTCTAATTCTCAGCCAAGGAGAAGTCAAGATGTGTAAATAATAAAAGGACTATCCAGATAAATCTGGTTCTTACTCCTCCATTTCTTACAACTGGTAAACATCATGCTTGAATCTTAGAAAATAGGAAACTTCCCTAGGTCTCTTAAGCAACACAAGAGATGGTCACTTGCTAATGCTTCCAGCTCCATCCATACTAAACATTCTTCTTCTCTATTGCAAAGGATCATTCTTCAAAAAGCCATTGGTAATGGTGAAAAGACTTGATATACTTCACTAGAATGATATTCCCATGAAATGTTACAGTTCGAACACAAGTAACTTACAGAAGAAAAAACAGAATGCCCTTCATTTATTAACATATCCCCTAAACCATTCCTTAATTTCACAGTTGCTCCACTCATGAGCAAATTTGCTTTTTGAATTCCACAGCTATATGTGCTATACTTTTCTCATAGTGAAGGTTTCTAAAGATACCAAGTAAAACTCTATTTAATAAAGTTATTTTTTCTACTCTAGCACAATTGCAGTTTTTAACCTAAATTTACACAGAAATAACATCATACTTAAAACATCATATTTTTTAAAAGACAAGGTATATCAGGACCTACATCTTCTACTCATGCTATGGAAATTTAAAATAGTTTATTGCTTTGTTTTTCATATCCATTTTGTAACCCACACTGTTGTGCTTGCCAAAAAAACAAGCAAAGAAAAATACTGTTTTGAAGATCTTCAATGTAAACTAAGTTACATGCTCATAGCCCAGTTATGATACTCTGATGAAAGTATTTCCTTCTTGACCCAGTTTGTTGCCTCCTAATGTTACTAGATACTTCAGAATTAACACTGTAATCCACCCTCCTATGTCTTCTTGAGAATCTCCTCTCAAAGTTGTAGAATCACACTTCTGAGATATAACTATGTGGTTGTGTTACTTCAGTTGACTAGGGTTGTGTTTTGGGGTTTTTTGGGTTTTTTTGGTTTTGGGTTTTTTTATTGTTGGGTGGTGGTTTTATTTTTTGTCTCTGAGACTAAGTCATTGAATTTATCTTATAAATTTAAATAACATTTTTCCATCAACTGCTATGTATAAATATAAGATAAAAAGTAAAATGGTCAGAAGAACTTACCCTTTTCATGATCACTGTATCTGCCAAGGTAAGGTGGAATTTCAGCCTGATACTGTGAACCAACCATTATTTCCTGAAGATGTAACAAAAATCACAAGAGAAAGGTATTAGCTTAATATTTTGTGCATGGAAGCATTACAAATTCCATTAACATGGCATTTTGCAGAGAATTCCAGAATTAAGGTACTATTTTAGATATGTACTATAAATCTTAATGCATTTTTCTTAATAGTAAAGTTTTTCTTAGCTTTTTTTTTTTAAAGATATAGTTATTACCTTTCTCAAATCTTCAGATGAATTACCATTGTCTGCCTCTACGTCTTCACCATCCGATTCCTTATCTCCATCACACGTAGTGTTTGCTTCAGACACAAAGAAGTTTGGTTTCAGCTAGGAAGAATTTTCAGTTCAAACACAGAACTACAAGATATCCTTTACTTTTGAAAGGAGCCCCTGCTTTTATTCTGGGAGACGCTCATCGTGAGTCTGTTGATCTACATTTCTAGCAAACTAGCATGAAGTCAGAAAGCACTGGTACTTGTATATTGCAGAACTGAAACATTTATCATCAACTGCAACTGAGACAATCTACTATATTTCTAACAGTCAAAAGGAAATGAGATCATTTTTCTTCATCAATTTTCTTCGATAAAGGCTTATACCTTATAGAAAAGGTATGAGAAAAACAGAAAACTTCCACGGCTATGATTTAGCCCCAGGTTAATCACAAAGAAAGTAAAGTTGAAGGCAAGTCTTTATTACCTACTAAAGCCTTTCATCAGAAGTTTTAATGGGCATTCAAAACATTCCTTTAAACAAGGCTGCCTCAGCATGGAGTGAAGATATAGTAGATATACACAAAACAGAATAAGCAAAAGACAGCAAGAGACTGCTTATTCCTCTAATATTTTTTCTCTTAGGAAGAAATACAGCAGAGCACTCCAAGTAATTTAAATACAGTACTCCACAGAATAACTCATATTTTAGAATCTGGAATGCTGTGGTACTGGGTTCTGAAGTAATTCTATTTTTTATTTTATCCCCAGCAGAATAGAATCTACAGTTCTGATAAGATTAAAGCTATTTTGTATTCTCAATTTTCAGTGACAACATGCTCATAAATAGGGTTAAAATTTTAGCTTCATCACAACTAAATAGAATTGTCAACATCAGAGACAATATCCAAGACTGCATGGACTGAGGCTCCTCTTCTGTAGTCATTACACTACAATCACCAGTCTATCTCCTTTTGCTGTTAGAAGTAGCAGGCAAGAAGCTAACATGAATGCATGAAACAACAATATGCCTGGATAATAATATGCAAATATTTTTTCCAATTAATCCAAATTTAATAAGATAGCCTGTGTGTTAGACATGTTTATCTTAAAATTGAATGTTATCTTAGAGAAATGGACAGGGATTAGAAAAAAAAAAAAAAGATAAAACTGTCAACAGCACAGAAAACTGACATTTCCCTCCCTGAAATGGTGGATATTCGATTTTAAAATGCCCAACCAAAAGTTCTAATAGAGAAAGAGTAACATTCTGATAGAAAACCATGATAGCTGAAAGCAAAGATAACTGTTTCTTAATCCTGAGTAAGATGAAGGGCTAATAATTTTTTCCATAAGGCTGCCACACTTTCAGTGTCATATTCATTAACAGTTCACAAGCAATGTTTAAGTGCCGGCAAGGTTGGGGTTTGCTTGACTAAAAAACGGCATTATAATTTTTAAGGTTTTTGTACCTCTCTCTCTCTCTCTCAAATGTCTTACATTACACAATCAGCAGCATGCAAAGGGCTACAATTGCTGATGACTGAGACAGCACATCCCCTTTATCATCCCCCTTCTCTAGAGGGATGAAATCCCCCAGAAACAGCTCAAGATACTTGCCAAATTAAAACTGTGATAAAAATCCTCCATATTGCCTATTGCAGTTCATTTGTTCACTGGTGTACTAGAGTTGGAGCAATGAAGAATATCTTGTCCAGGTTGGATAACTGAACCACTGGTTCTCGGATCTTTCCCATAATAGCGCCATGGGTAGTGAAATTTTGGTGGTCATGGGTTCATAGGCCCCATCCCATATAAAACCACTTTGGCTCATGAAGTCCTATGGAAAACTGTTGAATGTGTGAAGGGAAATAATCACAAAGAAACCACGTCCCAGTTCATTCACAGGCTGAATGGAGAGTGACTGGCTTAAAAGCAGCAGCAAGAATTTTAGTAGAGAAACACTAATTTAAAAGAATGGGTTACATATTCATGTCATTCACTAACATATTGAAAATCACAAAGAGTGTTCCTCAACACATTAACTATTAATTATGAAAAGTTACTGTATTTGTAGAAAAATTAACTGTACTTGTGCTTTGAGCACAATACTAAATATAGGTCTTTTAGGTAATCAATAATGCCAACCAAAGACAACATTCACGTACAACATCCTGCAAAGCACTGTTTCTCAATTCCAAGTCAGCACTACTCTGCAATTTTGATATTTTAAACGAGGAAGCTATATATAATGCTAAGACTTTTTGAGTACTATTATAAAATTAAGTTTCCTACATCTTAATGGCCGAGGAAAGAAGTCGGTAGCCTCATGCGAAGTAACTGATGGTGTCAAGTCATCAGCAGAGGACTGTGTTTCTTCATCATCACCCGACAAGAGGTCTTTAGCTATTTCCTCCTGTATCATTAAAATAAAAAAATAAAACCTCAGACTATTAAATATAGACTGGCGAGCATTCAGATTCAGCAAATTCTAAATCTCATTAATTAAAATGAATTATTTTACCATCAGTAATTTTAGCAGACTGTCCTCTCTCAATTAAAAAGCTAGTTCACTCCTCCTAAGTCTCAGAACAAATATAACCAATTCATTTCAGAGTTGAACACAGGGGTTCATTTTCCCCTTGTCTTATATTAAAATAAATGCACAAGTAGTAACTTCTGCAAGCATCAAATCTCAGATGTTCCTCCAACTGCTTCCAATGAAAAATGCCAGTGGAAGTCTTTAGAATTCACGGTTGGACTCGATGATCTTGGAGGTCTCTTCCAACCAAAACAATTCTATGATTCTCTCATTCTTTGTATCACAGATATACTAAAGCTTTAACAGGCTGTTACCCCTTAAACTCGGGGGGGGGGAAGATAAAACAGTCGGGCACTTTTGTAGACTTTTGCTGAGAAGAGTTACAGATAATGGACAACCCATTATCTTGCCAAATCACACAAGAAAACCTGATGTTTCTGTAGGTTAAAAAAAGAAAAGGAAGGAAGGAGGGCGGGAAGGAGGGAGGGAAGGAGGGAGGGAAGGAGGGAGGGAAGGAGGGAGGGAAGGAGGGAGGGAAGGAGGGAGGGAAGGAGGGAGGGAAGGAGGGAGGGAAGGAGGGAGGGAAGGAGAGATGGAAGGAGGGAGGGAAGGAGGGATGGAAGGAAGGGCACACTTCCTCTACTAGCAGACATGTCTGAACCCCTCTGTATAGAGATTAGGGAGGGAAAGAACTGTATTAGACAAGCTGACTACATTTCTGTAGCCTCAACACAATCGTGACTCCTAATGAGAATCAGATGTGCAGAGCCATCATTATATCCTACTTTCTGTGGAGTTTATCATTTCATCATACTTACAGAAAGTAAAAAACACCCCCACATACTTACTACCTACAGATTTTATAATACAAACCACTAGCTGCATATGCCTTATGGCCAAAAATCAGATTAAAGTCTCAGAATTCAAAGTTAGCCTGCGAATCACAAACCCTGAAGTTTCATGGTTTTATATTCAACAATGCAACACATATAGTCATTGCACATAAAACACTCACTCTCTCACCCCTCAAAGTTGAGACCTTTCCAAATTATATGCATTTGAAAGGAACATTCCAAAGCATTCAGGAGAGCATTTTCGAGTTATCCAAAAGGTTTGATACATGACATGTATGTTGGAAGCCAGAATTATTATTTCTGGACACTGCATACAATAAAATAAAATACAGATCTTTTCAGAAAAATCCCACTTCTATTAAAAAAAAAAAGAAATCTATTTAAAGAACCGTTAAGTTATCCATTTCTCATTTGTAGTAATATAGTGCCACTAAAGTTGCTATGCATGTATAAATGTGATAATTATAATTAGATTCAGATCCTCAATAGCCTTGAAAAAGAATTAATTCAGAGTAGAATCATAGAATCATTTAGGTTGGAAAAGACCTTTAAGATCATCGAGTCCAACCGTAAACCTAACACTGCCAAGTCCACCACTAGTACAGTAACTCTTAATTGTATATTGAAATTGACAAAGATATGTATTTTGTAACATCAAGAGATAGCGAAATATAATTTAAGGTCACCTGGATTTCTGCTTTTAAACCATAATACAGGGGAAAATAGTTCTGACTTACTTTATCTAGAGTCATATCTGGAAGTTCATCTGCAAGTTCACTTGGAGAGCTATCCGCACTGGAACTGGCCATAACTGGAATCGCAGGTTCATAGCCATAGAATGCCAGTAAATCTTCCAAAGGCATGTTTCCTTCCTAATACAAGATTTACAAATATTTCAACATATTGCCAAATACTTGTAAACAGTTCAGGCCTAAAAGGATAAGACATATTTTTAAAAACAAAAGTAAAAACCAAACAAAAAAACTTAACTGAAAGCAGGAATCTTGATTAAAGATCTAAAATATTTTCAGGCACAGGACTGAAATAATTCATAACCATGTCTCCTGGCATATAATGAAGTCCCATCAAGCTATTGAAGAAAAGCATCTACTGGATGAAACTAAAGAGTAATTATTAAAAATTTGTTCCTTATCTGATTCATACTGTAGAACATGATTTGCCTATATTTCTTCAAGACAGAAGATATACTAGAAACACCAACAATCCCCCTACAAGAAAGAAATGCAGAAAAACTCAAAGACATTAGTCCTATATAGTTACAGCTGCAAGTGTGCAAAACACCACAAAAGTAAACCAATATAGCAACTTTTTATTCCTTTTTTCCATCTTCCGCACAATGTATTTTATAATGACTGTTAAGAAGGTGTCGTGGTTTAACCCCGGCCAGCAACTAAGTATCACACAGCTCGCTTACTCCCCCCCACCCCCCCCCCCCCCCCCCCCCCCCCCCCCCCCCCCCCCCCGGTGGGATGGAGGAGAGAACAGGAAGGGTAAAAGTGAGAAAAACTAGCGGGTTGAGATACTTGTAAGGAAAAGAGAAGAAAACAAAAAACAAAGAGAGAGAGGAAAATAAAACCCAAGAAAAACAAGCGATGCAAATGAAAACAATTGCTCACCACCAACTAACCGATGCCCAGCCAGTTCCCGAGCAGCGACCCCCCCCACCAACCTCCCCCCCTCAGCTTTTATTGCTGAGCATGATATCATATGGTATGGAATAACCCTTTGGTCAGTTGAGGTCAGCTGTCCCAGCTGTGTCCCCTCCCAACTCCTTGTGCACCTCCGACCTACTTGCTGGCAGGGCAGTGTGAGGAGCAGAAAAGGCCTTGACTCTGTGTAAGCACTGCTCAGCAATAATGAAAACATCCTTGTATTATCAACACTGTTTCCAGCACAAATCCAAAACATAGCCCCATACTAGCTACTATGAAGAAATTTAACTCTATCCCAGCCAAAACCAGCACATTCTCCACACCTTATTCCATACCATTTACGTCATGCTCAGGTCCTACCCTATCACAATACATCCTCATTAACCACCCCTTCCCCCCATAAAATGTCCATAAATATCTATAAAATGTTCATTTAGTCTATGACTTTAGGCTTTATCTGTTATGGTATTCACTCAGGACAGGAGAGGTGGTGTGTTGTGTGGAGTTACTGGGCACCAAAACCAGCTCAAGTCAAGTCACTGCTGCACTTGATCTGCTTCTTGTGAGATTTGTTCTTTATTGGTTCAGGCGGTTTCTGCTGTAGTCCTTCCTATAACATGCAACTCAAATCGTGGGTTACAACAATTTAAAGGTACATCCATTACATTCTCCACCCCTGGTCCCTTTGGACTAGGCCATAGTTTAACGTTACAATGAATTCCTCCCTCTTGCCTCTAGCTTGGCTAGCAGCGAGAGGTTCCTGCTATAATACCTTTGATATATGACAGTCACAGCAGTGGTGACATACAGCATCATGTAACACTGCCGTCGTACAACTCAAATCATGGATTATTTTCATCCACGATTAAATCACCTTGAGGTACACATTGGACTCCCCCATCCTTCTGCATTACCCACCAAGTGCATCCAGGTCCTTGAGCAAAAAAAAATCCCACGAATAGGTTTGCCCTTTCCTGAGGAAGGAATAACCCAGGCTTTTTTTCCCAACCAGTTCCTTGTATGTACTACGGGGACCTCATCTCCTTCCACAGGGCGCAGGGGTTTTGATTGGGCAGGGCCAGGTCAACTGGCAGATCCTCTAGGGTTAACTAGCCAAGTGGCTTCAGCTAAATGTATATCCCAGTGTTCGAAGGTCCCACCACCCATTGCTCTCAGTGTAGTTTTTAACAGTCCATTGTATCGTTCGATTTTCCCAGAGGCTGGTGCATGATAGGGGATGGGATACACCCACTCAATGCCATGCTCTTTGGCCCAGGTGTCTAGGAGGTTGTTTTGGAAATGAGTCCCATTGTCTGACTCAATCCTTTCTGGGGTGCCATGTCACCATAAGACTTGCTTTCCAAGGCCCAAGACAGTATTCCAGGCAGTGGCATAGGTCACAGGGTATGTTTCCAACCATGCAGTAGTCGCTTCCACCATTGTAAGCGCACGGTGCTTGCCACAGCAGATTCATGGTAGTATGATATAATCAATCTGCCAAGCTTCCCCATATTGATATTTCAGCCATTGTCCTCTATACCAAAAAGGCTTTAGCCACTTGGCTTGTTTGATTATGGCACATGTTTCACATTCATAGATAACCTGTGCAATGGCATCAATAGTCAAGTCCACCCCCCGATCACGAGCCCATTTGCATGTTGCATCCCTTCCTAGATGTCATGATGTGTCATGGGCCCATTGAGCTATAAATAGCTCACCCTTGTGTTCCCAGTCCAGATCCACCTGAGTCACTTCAATCCTAGCAGCCTGGTCCACCTGCTGGTTGTTTTGATGTTCCTCAGTGGCCCAACTCGAGTACGCGAGCACCTACGTGACGTACTTTTTCAACCAAGTTCTTCACCTGGGCAGCAATATCTTGCCACAATTCAGCAGCCCAGATGGGTTTACCTCTGTGCTTGTCACGTAGGACTCCACACAGCAGCTTTCCACCTTCGATGTTTTCCTACAATGTGACAGGATCCATCTGTAAGCAGGGCATATTGCTTTTCATTTTCTGGTAATTTATTATACAGTGGGGCCTCTTCAGCACGAGTCACCTCCTCTGGCAACACTCCAAATTTTCAGTCAGTTCATGATCACTTCCAAGATTCCTGGGTGGTCAGGATTTCCCATTCAAGTCTGTTTTGTGATCAGTGCGATCCACTTACTCCATGTTGCATGATGTGTAGAGTGGACCCTCCCTTTGAACATCCAGTCCAGCACTGGCAATCGAGGTGCCAAAAGGAGCTGTGCTTCAGTACCAACTACTTCTGAAGCAGCTCGAATCCCTTCATATGCTGCCAATATCTCTTTTCAGATGGGGTGTAACAGGCCTCAGATCCTCTATATCCCCACCTCCAAAACCATAGGGGTTTGATGATCAGTGTACTATCACCATTCTTCACATACTAAATCCAAAACACAGGAGCTGCTGAAGACAAAACTAGCTCCGTCCCAGCCTAAACCAGGACACTTCAGTACAGAGCCCAAAGACCAGATTAAGCTCAAGGCCAGTGTTTTAATAATAAATCTCCCAGGCAAAACATCACTAAACACTACAGAGCACAGCAAACTGCAAAAGCCAAAACCCAATCTTTAACATGTACGGCAAAAATGAGAGCATGGCACAGATTAGATAAACTAATATCGAGAACAGATGAATCAATATTGTGACCAGCAACTGTTAACAGATATAAATCCCTTCTAATACGCTCTGGTCAAATCTGTTATCTCAAACCCTTCGTGCCCCATGTTGGGCGCCAAAAAGGACTGTCATGGCTTAACCCTGGCTGGCAACTAAACACCACACAGCCACTCACTCACTCACTCACTCCTCTTCCCCCCCCCCAGTGGGATAAGGGGGAGAATCAGAAGGGTAAAAGTGAAAAAGAAACTTGTGGGTTGAGATAAAAACAGTTTAATAATTAAAAAGAAATAATTTTTAAAAATTGTAAGGAAAAGAGGGGAGAAAAAAAAAAAGAGAGGAAGTAAAACCCAAGAAAGACAAGTGATGCAAATGAAAACGATTGCTCACCACCAACCAACCGATGCCCAGCCAGTCCCCAAGCAGCAGGGCAGTGTGAGGAGCAGAAAAGGCCTCAACTCTGTGTAAGCACTGCTCAGCAGTAACTAAAACATCAGTGTGTTACCAACACTATTTTCAGCACAAATCCAAAACATAGCCCCATACTATGAAGAAATTTAACTCTATCCCAGACAAAATCAGTACAGAAGGTAATAGGATAAAGACAGCTAATGATACAGAAGTAAAAATCAAGAGAAAGGCTTGGTTTATAACTTGTTTTTTTCCAACAGCTTTTGATCAAATTATTTTACTAAATATCACCATACTTGCATCCTAACACAATTAATAAAACAACAAACCGTGGAGATTTTTTTTTTAGTTACCTGATTCAAGTCATCAAAGAATTAGAAATATTTTCCAAAATTTATACCTTTAAAAGTTATATTACCTTTAAAAATTTCTTGTTGAACTCATACACTGATTAAATTACTTGTTTTCTTTAGTCAGCTAAGGTCTTAGTCCTGCAAAGACTTTTCACAATGGGTCAACGTAAACTCATGTCCAAGTCTTTCCAGGATCGGGACATAAAGTAATAAAGTGTTTAAGATGAGTGGCTCTCAGTTCTTTTTCCTTCTATTATAGAAGCAATAAGATCATTTTGTGGAGTAACAACTCCATTTTAACCACCAGACTTGGCAAGCTGCTTTGGTATTATAATTGCAAGTTCATAATCAGAAAAAAAAATGTAATTGTAAAGGTAGCAGGGGGAAAAAAAAAAAAAAAAAATCAGGAGTATAAACACTGTCAACTCTACATTTAGAAAATTTGGTTTTACATGGACTACAAAAACACAGCCTCATATTTAATGCTAAAAATTACACTTTCCTGGAACTCTGTTGACCAAAATCTGTAGTTATGCTGAGTGGTGTAAGCGGGTCACTGAATGGTAATGCAAGCAGCATCAGTTTGTGGATGTTCACCATTCAGCAGGCGTTTAAAATGGGTGATGCACTGCCACAGCTGAACAAGAGGTGTAAACGAAAAGGAAAAACATGTAATTAAAGAGCATAAAAAGGAATAGGAAAAGCCAAGGAGCACGCTGGTCATTTTGTACACCCATCAAATGCCAAACTGATGAAACTGAGACATAGAACTACAATTTATGTAGCAAATGAATGCAATCCATCATGTCTAAAACAGGACTGCGTTTCCAGATTGGAAAACCAAAATCTGACCAACAGAATGAAACACGGCTAGCTTTCACTTAATAGTATGCAAAATGTACAATTTCAACTTATTTCCAACTTCTAGGTTTTATAAATGATAAGTGATATTAGATGATAGGACTCTAAAACCTGCTTCAGTAATTTCTCTTCCAAAGTGAAAGGATTATTAAATGAAAAATAAGAATGTGAACTTAGCTTCTCAAAGATATTAGTGTTAATTAAGATTAAGTTCAGCCTTTTTGTGAGGATGCACTGCTATATCCTAACCAAACCTGATTTTCTTTTCTTTTTTTTTTTAAACAAACCACAAAGGCATTTTGCGGGAAACTGCATTATACAATACAAACTAAAGAGCAGGATGAGTGTTCTTTTCACTAAAAAAGGTACAACATATATGGACATTTAGGAGAGAGCAAGTCACTCTTACCTTTTCTAAATCCTCAATTTCAGATCTGAAATTTTTGTTTTCTTCCATAATTTCCTCTTCTTCTTCAAGAGTTCGCTCATCATCATAATCATGTACCAGCATTTCAGCAGAAGGGTCAAAGTCATGATCCTCAGACGATAAAGAGCCAACTATCAAAAAAACCCAATTTGAGTATTTTTTTTTCTATACCAACATATGAAATTACATCACAGAAAAAAAATAAGGTTGCATAAATTTTTACATACGGGGTCAGAACTCTCAGTGGAATAACTGGAACAAATTCATAGAATCATAGAATAGTTTGGGTTGGAAGGGACCTTTTAAAGGTCATCTAGTCCAACCCCCCTGCAATAAGCAGAGACATCCTCAACTAGATCAGGTTGCCCAAATTCCTAACTACCTGACAAATTCAGCTATTTTAGCCAGC
Source organism: Phoenicopterus ruber ruber (assembly GCA_009819775.1). Classification (NCBI taxonomy): domain Eukaryota; kingdom Metazoa; phylum Chordata; class Aves; order Phoenicopteriformes; family Phoenicopteridae; genus Phoenicopterus; species Phoenicopterus ruber. Next base: position 9,669,776 of record CM020247.1, read on the forward strand.
CTTCCCTTTTTGTACTTGTAAGTAATAGGTGCAGTTTTCTCTCTTGCAGTATAGAGTACTTGGGAGAAGCTTCTAAACTACTGAACCAAAGTTTCAGAAAGTACAATCCCAAATTAATATTTTACTGAATAAAAGATTGTTCAAAACGTCCTCGAAATCATCATTAAGGTATAAAGTCCACATGTCACAAGATTTCAGATGCTGCAAGACACTGATTTATAGACACTGATTCTATTTATATGATTTATATGGTAACTAGCATAGTTTTTCACTGGTAAACAGCTAACTTAGGTTGCGAATCAGCTTCCTACTAACAGCAAAATAAGCAGCGAAACTCGCTTCAGATTAGTTTAACCTCACAGATGAGACCTTTTATTAAAACTAATTTAATTCTTAGCACTTGATCTAAAAAGGAAGAACAAACATAGCAGAGTTTCAAGAAATATAGAGGAAAATATACCAGAAATAACAAAATGCTTCTAATGGATCACATTAATTAACAAGTCATTGTGACAGCTCTGTGGTCCAACAGACACTTTTTCATTACTCAAGAGGATACTCATAAGTCATCAAAAAAGTACTGTTATTATTTTAAGAGCACTTTGTCAACTGTTAGAAAGGTTATAATTAGATTCAACAAGTTTTAAAGAGGCAAATATTCTGCACCACAAAGTCAGTGTTCTACAATGAAAAATACTGAAATACAGGGTGGTTTTGTTCTTTAATGTTCACTTTCTTAAGGTTTTCAGGATGGAGAAAAGAAACAGATTAGGATATTTCTCTTTCACTTCTAGTTTCCCCTTCTAGTTCTTACATACTACTGCTCTGTTGCGATTCTTGGCTTACAAGCAGCAAAGAAAAGGTTTATTAAGAACTATTTCCACATAAGAACTTCTTTAGAAGTTTTGAAGGAAATAGCTACAAATTTTCAATGCTTTTCTTCAAAAAAAATAAAGCAGTATCTCTCTGCACTGCTTCTAGCCTTCAAGGAGACACTTCTGAGTCTTAAAGCATCTAATTAATTTTTCAGCAATTATGCTAAGTGTTCATTCCTTATATGCAGGTAATTAAAATAAACTTTGCCCATTTAGCTCGCTTAAGACAATACTGTGAAAGTTCATAACACCATACTGTAGGGAAACATTCAGGCCAAGAATGTTTTTTATTCACATGGTATTTGTATTATGGTCTCATAGAACTCTCAGTATAGCTGATAATACTACTCCAATTATGATATTCCATGTTGATTTTTTTCTACTGTTGGCCATCACATCCTGATCCTATGGCTTTTAAAGAACTGTCAAGTACCTTAATATAATATATATTTTAATATATATATTTTTATAAAATTACTGCTTCTAATCACTGTTCTAATTCATTTTATGTTTGAGTAACTCAAGTGGAAGTTCTATTCCACTCACAGACTTTAGATAAAAGAGTCCCACTTCTTTAGTAGCTCTGAACACTCAATATCTCATTTAAAAATATTTAAAACTATATTCAAATAATACAAGCGCAATAAATTTAATAAGAGTAGTTAAAAAAAAATATTAAAACCAGCCAATGCTGAAAGCAGTTACACAGAAGCAAATGCATTCCCCAAATACTTCTTCACGAGTAGCCCTGCTGATGTTAAATATGCTTGCTTGTGTAAAATATTCCAAAGAACCTTAACAGCAGTTAAAGCCTTAACAATTACATATGATTATGATTTAAAATGTTTTCTGATATTATCAAGAAGTCAAAAATTTACATAAGCCTGCAGTTATCAGCAACAAGAGAAGCAGTCTCTCTCCAGGCTACGTGGCTTTACTGAGATGCTGACTTAAAAGTGCTACAAAAATGTGTTAATTTTGTGTTCTGAGCAGCCAATTACTAACTGCGACCAGAGTTAAGGAAAGAACTCCACAGCGCACATCTTCTCTTAAAAATCAGGCAGGCGGTTAGTTATGTAAACATGAAGCGTTAGGAAAGCTACGAGGCAACAGGGGGTAACTTTGGGAAGAAGCAGGAAGGAGAGAGCAGCGTGCAGGCAGCAGGCTAGGTACAGGGGCAGGAGGTGGGTGAGGACGAACCTGGGCTCGAACTCCCAAAGGAAGCCTGCGGGGAGAGGAGAGAGCAAGATGAAACGAGGGCTCCCTCCAGCCCAGCAGCCGCTACAGAGTCTACATTTCACGCCCCCTTCCCCCGCCCCCCCCCCCCGCCGGCCTCGCCCCTGGCCCCCGCCCTGCTCGCCCCTCCATCCTGTTCACCCTCTCCCATCCCTCCTTCCTTCGCTCGCTCCCCACCTGCCGCTCTCCTTTCCTCCTCCCCTGGCAGAAGCCCCCCAAGAGTCGCACCCGGCGCTCCCACTCCCTCCGGCCCCGGCGGGACATGACAGGGGCAGGCAGAGGGAGCCGGACCAGCCACCTCTTCCCCGCTCCCAGCCCAGGGCTCGCTCCTCCTCCCACCCACCGGGCGTTTATCCATCGCCCGCGCTGCGGTGGCGTCGCCGCCGGCCCATCCCGCGCCCCCCAGGGCCCGGTGTGGCGGCCGCGCCCCCCTCCGCGCCCGGCCGCGGCTTGTCGGCCGCCCGCGGGCTGCGAACCCGGCACCCGCCGCGCGGCCTAGTCGCGCAGGCTCCTACTGCCCTGGCACTGCCGGCCACCTCGCGCCGCCAAGCCGCCCCGGAAGCGCCTTACGGGGATGGCGAGGCGGGCGCAGGGGGCCTGCCGGCGGCGAGGCCCTGCGGGAAGCCGGCCGAACCCCGACGCCCCAGCCCGCTTTCCCCGCTCACCTCCGCCATATTGAGACGATCGGGCTGAGCAACAGCGCTGCGCCAAGTGCCCGGATGGGGCCGCTAAGCCAATGGCAGCCGCCGAGCTCCAGCCGGAGCCGGCGAGGGAGGGAGCGGAGGGGCCGGCGGGACCGGGCTGGGGCGGAGGAGGCAGTGTCGGGACCCCGCCTCCAGCAGCATCACGGCCTCCCGCCCCGGCTGGCGAGGGTGCTCTGCCTGCCCCAGCCCTGCCCCACCCGGAGAGGGCGCTTGGCGCCCACCGCGGAGCCCAGGCCTGAGGGGTGCGGCCCCGGCCGCCGCCTTTTCCCCGCCGCCCGCCCGGGGAAGCCTCGGCCAGCAGAGGCTGCCTGTCCCGGGGCGAGGCGAGCTGGAGTCGCTGGGGACCTGGCTGTGCTGCCTCAGGGGCCCCGAGGCCAGCTGGAGCCCAGGTAACTCGGACACCCCATGGCTTCGGCGCCACGCCGCGCCCGTCTGGATCAGCTTGTCTGTGACTGCTGCGACTTGCAGTCCTGTTCTGGGGCCGGGAATACTGTGTGGAAACGTTACCCCACGACTGAGTGGTACACGGTTGTGTGACCTGCTCTTCACTCCGTATTGAGCCCCTTCCTGGATGCTGGTGTGGAGGAGGGCTAGCAGTTATACTAACACCTTGCATCCTAAGTGTCTGAAGCAGGAAACAAAACGTCAAAGCCTTCAAACCTTGCTGTTGTTGATTGCCTGCTGTGGGTTAAACAGATAAAGTGAAATTTGCTTTGCAGTGGATATTGTATCTAAAAGTTGAGGCATTTTATGTACAAAGTAATATCTATTCCATTTTTTTAGTGGTATTTTTTGTCCTGGTACACAGGAAGTGGGAATCTGGCCATTTTCAGCTTGATCCCAGGCTATAAAGACTCATGCTTTTAACTTTGGAATTACATGTTTCTGCTTCTGGCCAAAATAGTGTCTGCCATACTTGCTATATCAAATATTGATCTGCTGGAGGGGTGGTGTGCGTCACAGTGACACTCAGTTGCAATAGTACCCCAGACTGTGTCACATCCTGAGAATTCAGGAGGCTAAAGGCTGCATCCTGAAGTGAATAGTTTCTTTGGATACGTCCTAAATTGGGTTTGCAGACAGTGCAGAGATCCCAAGCTAGTTTAGGTACTTAAGTAATGGAGCTCTATACTGTTTAATTTATTCTGCTGTTGCTCTGAGAAACAGAGTAAATTAACTTGTGTCACGTGCTGCACTGCTGGTCTACTTGGTCTACTCTGAATATATAAACTGTTCATGCACCTCCAAACTACACAGCAGCCTAAGATGTAGACATACCTGCTCTTGATATACCTAGGGGTAAGATGTTCACAACATAAAAATCCCAAGACTTTGCAGAAACACGTTTTTTAGGAAAGTTGTCACAGTCACAAGCAGCTCCAGCAGTACCTCATCCTCTGATCCCTGATCCGTCTTTGCCTTTTTCAAAGTTGTATACACAGATTAGGGAGTTATCAGGTAAAAATGATCAGCGACAGACAGGCTATGTCAGAGCACACTGTATGTACTCAAAAATTAAGGAAGATTTAATGCTTTCCACCTTTGATTGATCTGGAATGCCGTTATAACCCACTAATGCTCCTTAGCATTTTTCAGTTTTGTTCACTCTAGATAGAGCAAACCCAGTTCCTATCCTAGTTCCCTTGAAGCCTCAGCTCTGGTAAGGCAAAATAGCTTCCCATGAACATAGAATGTGTAACACATACATGGACCTGTTCATCTAATCGACATAATAGCACAGAAAGTGCAGCAGGAAGAATCTCCAATTCAGGGAAGTACATATTTGCTACTATATGCATTTTCTCAATAGGAATTCTCCCTGATTTGAATGTAATTAGCTATTTCCTAACTTATGAAGTAGTTTACTTCTCAGTCTTTCAGCTGTTTAATGTGATTAAGTTTTTCAGTTGTGTTAATTTGCCACTTAAAAACTTTTATCAAATTTAGATCAAAGGGAAGTTTTTTAATTATAATTCAGACCACTTTGATAAAATAATATGAACTCATACCTCTACCACAGCAGGTCTGTTGTGGTTTAATCCCAGACGGCAACCAAGCACCACACAGCCACTCGCTCACTCCCCCCTGGTGGGATGGGGGAGAGAATCGGAAGGGTAAAAGTGAGAAAACTTGTGGGTTGAGATAAAGACAGACAGTTTAATAGGTAAAGCAAAAGCCGCACACACAAGCAAAGCAAAACAAGGAATTCATTCACTACTTCCCATCAGCAGGCAGGTGTTCAGCCATCTCCAGGAAAGCAGGGCTCCATCATGCGTAACAGTTACTTGGGAAGACAAACGCCATAACTCCGAATGTCCCCCTCTTCCTTCTTCTTCCCCCAGTTTTATATGCTGAGCATGACGTCATATGGTATGGAATATCCCTTTGGTCAGTTGGGGTCAGCTGTCCTGGCTGTGTCCTCTCCCAACTTTTTGTGCACCCCCAGCCTACTTGCTGGTGGGGTGGTGTGAGAAGCAGAAAAGGCCTTGACACTGTGTAATCACTGCTCAGCAATAACGAAAACATCCCTGTATTATCAACACTGTTTTCAGCACAAATCCAAAACATAGCCCCATACTAGCTACCATGAAGAAAATTAACTCTATCCCAGTCAAAACCAGCACAAGGTCATTAGGTGTGTTCCAGAGCTGTCGTATCAGTTGCAGCAAGGATTCTGGAAAAACTACAGTGCTCAGAGTTGTAGTGGACAGGGGGCTGCAAGACAGGGAAAAAAAAAGTAAAACTTACCTGGTTCTAAAGTGTATCAGTGATAAAAACGAGCATTTTCTTTTCTTGTCTTTTCCTGAGATTCAGTTTTGCACTTGGAAATTGCAGCTATACAGAAAAACTTACAAATATTTGCAAACTCCAATACCTACAAAAAAAGGTTGGTGAAAAACTGGACTGCTATGATCCTGTATCTGAGTTGGGGGTGGATTTTGATAGCAATATCTATAGTGAAATTATGTTCTATGCTGTTACAACATGTTTTACCTCCCAGTGGTTTTCACTGAGTACAGATCAAGATAAAGAGTGAGGATGATGAAGTTACTGTGGTAAGCTTGTTTGAAGGGGATGGAAAGGAACAAGGATGTGATTGCACCACCTCTTTCTCAATTAGCATTTTTCTCCAGAAACAGGGGTGAGAACGTGATGTACTCTTAAAGTGTAGCTTGGAAACCAAACTACCTTATGCTTTCCTGGAGTCTGGTATGGCACTGCATCATCAGGAGCTTCCACCGGAGCCCAGTGCTTTCACGGGTGTGCTTCTGCTCTCTGCCTTGCTTCCCTGAGCAGAAGGGCAACATGAGATTGCTCTTTCCATTTTACAGGGACTCTGAATTAGAGATGGCTGAACAAAGTATGGGTATGCATATATACAGTGAGTCAAATAGCTACATCAATGCAAATGCAGTTTTCCATAGCTGCTGGGCATACAAGAATGTATGGAGTTCTATATTTCAAGGTGTCTTTTCTCTTGAATTGGAATCAAGAAGATGGGACAAAAATCCGCCTAAACTGTTCCTTCTGAAGTAATGGAGGAAGATACATTTTCTGTCCATATTTTGAATATATTTTATCATCCAAGTTAATCTCAGATCAAAAAAAAAGGAAAAAAAATATTTTGAAACAATCAAAAAAGGAAAGAACTAAAATGAATTAAAAGAGAAGAGTCTAGTCTTTAAAAAAAAAAACAAAAACAATAATGCAATGAAGCTGAACAGTTATAGATGAGGAGTTGTAAGATAAAGAGTGCAGAAGGTCTAGAAGAAAATTTCTTGAGATCTGTAGCATTTTTTCTCCTTTACCCTTAAAGAATGATAAAATTAAGTATTAAGTCTTTTACATTCTGCACTCTTAGGTATACACTATGATGGATACATCCAACAGATGTATGGTGTTCAGAGAATACCATAACCATGTTTGAAGTCTTGGTCTTGCATCTGGGTGGTGTAAATGTTATGATACTTTTTCACTTCAGTCCACACTCCTCCAGCAAACCTGTTGCCCAAAGCCCTAGATTAATGGCCTCAAATAGCCCTTTTCTGTAGGCATAATAACAAAAAGTAAAGCCTGTTTGTTCAGGAAACGGAGCTGGTCTTAGACCCTTAGGCTGTATTTCTACTAGTAAATTAAATATGCTCAGGGATGTTTCCTAGACATTAAAACCACCAAAAAGCACAGAACTGTGCACATCTCTGCTAGCAAAACCTCTGCTTCCTTCAGAGACCGCCTGTTGCAGATTGACCGTTGAACACAATAACTCCTGAAGGGTACTGAAGAGGCAGGCTGGTGGGAGCAGGGCACAAAGCACGTGGAGACCATCCTAATAGTTTGATGTTACAGATGACCACGTGCCAGCGCTATTTAATTTACTGGAAAAGCAGAGAGTATGTTGTAAAAATACAAGTCACCGTCTACCACAAATCTATACTCTTTGAGCTTTGAGATAGGAAGAAGGAAGGAACCCCATCTGTGTATTACTGTCATCACTTACTACTGCTAATCACATTGCTTGTTCAGATACCATGGTTTTGAGGATCGTATTTGCAGTAAAGAATAGACACGCAAAGTAAGTTTTTAAATCCCCTAGTTTTATCTATCTCCCTGTGCTTTAATTTTCATGAGTCCAAGTAACACAGCTTTCTGCAGTACCAACTGGACGTCTGTATAACGTAAGAAAGTTAGACTTTTTTAAATAGTCTTGCTTGCTTACCTCTCATGCCAAATTTTCAAAGGGAATAGTTTCCCTTACCTCCTTCCCAAGACTTTTAGTATTCTGCTATTTTTATAAAAACAAAGAAGTTTAATTTCACCCTAAAAACATAGAGAAAAAGTTTTAACTGATTTATTTTTCATAGTAATAATAATAATTTAATAGGCAAAGCAGCTTATTTTTTGTGAAGCTTACCAAAGGCCAGCAGATTTACAGCAAGGGGATGTTTTACCCAGACTTACAGACAGATATAGCATATGCATGTAATGACATCACTGGTAATTATATAAGGGATGGTATCATGTGTTGTCCTGGTTTAGGCCAGGACAGAGCTAGTTTTGTTTTCAGCAGCTCCTGTGTTTTGGCTTTAGTGTGAGAAGAACAGTGATAACACACTGATGTTGCTGGTTGCTGCTGAATGACCAAGGACATTTTGTTGTTTCCCAGGTTTTGCTAACATGCAGATGCAAAAACTTGGGAGGGGTAGAGACAGGATAGTTGATCCAAACTGGCCAAAGAGAGTATTCCATACTATAGACATCATGCCCGATATAAGTGAGGGTCGGTCGGTGGGCCACTAGGTCTTTTATGCTTTTAGGCTTTTAGACCCTTAACTTGCCTTAATCCTTAAGCTTCCCTTCGGGTTGCTTTTTGTTTCCCTATTTTTACCTTTTTGTTTTTCGTTCATTCGGCTGTTGGTTCCCTCACCTGCTCTCTCTGGAACTTGCTGTTCTGGGATAGCTGGGGGGGGATACCCCTGCTCCCTGCCTGCTGCTCGGGACGGGCTGTATCGGTTGTCGGGTGGTGAGAAATTGTGTATCGTTTGTTTTATATATTCTATTATCCATATATATATATTCATTATTATCATTATTAATATATTTTCATATTTGTCCTTTGCTGTCCTGGTGAGCTGTTTTTATCTCAACCCGTGAGTTTTCCTTTCTCTCCAGTTCTCCTCCCCACCCCAACAGGGAGAGGGGGAGTGAGCAAGCAGCTGCGTGGTATTGGGTTACAACTTGGGGTTAAACCACGACAGTCCTTTTTTGGCACCCAACGTGGGCTCGAACAGAGAGGTCCGGCTAGCTCAGCTGAGAGAGCATCAGATATTGAGGGTCCAGGGTTTAAAGTCCCGACCAGGCTCAAAGGGTTGAGATAACAACAGACTTGACCAGAGTGTGTTAAAACAATTTGTTATAAGCATCCATTGTATTACTTTAATTGCCGCTGGTCACAATGTTGTTTGAATTGTTTACAGAGTGCTTCTCAGAGTTGTATCGTGTATCACCTTACTGTATGCTGTTTGTCCCTGTTTATGTGTGGCTTGTTACCTCTGGGCTTTGGATTAAGTTTATTGCTTCGGTGTGTGGTTTAGCACTGGCTTATGGCATGGTAAAATCATTGGTGTTTAGACCAGTTTACTACCTGTATTCATATACGATGGGGGGGGGAGGTGATGTGCAGAACGAAGCAGCACCAACGGTTACAGCTTCGTACTTCGGGACCAATCTGGTGGGGACTATCAGTAATTATTCCTTTATCTTTTCCTTCCCGGGGGGTCATAAGGGGGAAACTTCCTCCTTTGCTTTCTCTTTCCCCTCCTGGGTAAAAATGCCTTCCTTTGATTTCTCGTGGCCCTCCTGGTTAGTTACGGGAGTTTCTGAGAACTTGGAATACCTTTGGGATGTTCGGACCGGATTGCTACTCCTATCACTAGGAATACATTTGTGTCACATCTTGCTTAAGCTTAGAAGCCGGTGTAGGTGTAGGCTCAGGGCCACCCCAGTTCCCTGCTACACCCCCTGCTGCGGCCACTGCTGCTGCTCCAACTCTCGTTACGGGCACCGAGGCCGTCCCGCTCCTTGTTGCAGGCACCGCGGCTACTCCACCCCCCGCCGCGGGCATCGCAGTTGCCCCAATCGCTGCTACGGGCACCGCGGCCGTTCCAACCCCTGCTATGGGCATCGCTGCTGCCCCAGTCCCCACCATGGGCACCACGGCTGTTCAAGACCCAGCTATGAGCACCGTGGCTGCTGTGACAGGCACTGCAGATCCACCCGTGCCGTTATCAGTTGCCCCTGTACAAAAGAAGAGAAGCACAAAGAAATCAGCTCGTGCCCCTAAAGATGAGGATGAACCAGGGACATCACAAGAACAGGGAGAGGCAGAAGCAGAGATAATCACCCGACCCCTATCCCTGACTGAGCTGCGAGATATCCGAAAAGATTACAGCCGTAATCAAGGTGAGCAGCTTGTCACCTGGCTGCTCCGATGCTGGGACAACAGGGCCAGTAGCCTGGAACTAGAGGGCAGGGAAGCCAGGCAGCTGGGATCCTTCTCTAAGGAAGCGGCCATTGAAAGGGCGATTGGAAGAGAGGCAGAAGCCTGCAGTCTCTGGAGGAGACTCCTGTCAGGTGTGAGGGACAGGTATTTCTTTAAGGAAGATATTATATGCCACCCAAAGAAGTGGATCACTATGGAGGGAGGTGTTCAGTTTCTGAGGGAATTAGCTGTGCAGGAATTGATTTATCATGACCTGGATGACCCGCAGACATCCGTAGATCCAGATGAGGTCCAATGTACCCGACCCATGTGGCGGAAGATTGTACAGAGTGCACCATCATCGTATGCCAACTCATTGGCAACAATGAGTTGGAAAGACGATGAGGCACCACCGGTGCGTGCAGTGGCTAACCAACTCTGACAGTATGAAGACAATATCTCTTCCTCCTTACGGGCCTGTGTCTCGGCTGTAGAAAAACTGGCCGAAAGAATGTGCCAGGAGTTTCGGCAACTCAAAGAGGAAAGGTCCTACTTGCCACCTGTACGGACCAGAATCTCAGCTGTTAGGAGAAAATCTTCCCCTGCTCAAGAGAGACGGTACACACGGCGAGGTACCCTGTGGTTTTACCTCCGTGACCATGGAGAGGACATGAGAAAGTGGGATGGAAAACCCACCTCGACCCTAGAGGCAAGGGTACGTGAGTTGAAAAAGAAAACAGCTACAAATAAGGGTTCTTCCAGGAAAAGTGCTGCTCCAGTCTCCAGTGGGCAGTTCCCCAGATGGGGTAGAAGAGCTTCTGATTCTTACTTACAAGAAATGAGAAACAGGGATGAGATTCAACCCCATGTGTCCCACACGAACCCATTTGTTGATAGCGGGTATTATAATCAGAATTAGAGGGGCCCTGCCTCCAGCCAGGTGGAGGAGAGGGATAACCAAGTTTACTGGACTGTGTGGATTCGATGGCCTGGCACATCAGCCCCCCAGAAGTACAAGGCTCTAGTGGACACTGGTGCGCAGTGCACGCTGATGCCATCCAACTATAGAGGGGCCGAACACATTTCTATTTCTGGAGTAACAGGCGGGTCCCAAGAGTTAACTTTATTGGAGGCCGAAGTGAGCCTAACTGGGAAGAAGTGACAAAGGCACCCCATTGTGACTGGCCCAGATGCTCCGTGCATCCTTGGCATAGACTACCTCAGGAGAGGGTATTTCAAGGACCCAAAAGGGTACCAGTGGGTTTTTGGTATAGCTGCTGTGGAGACAGAGGACATTAAGCAGCTGTCCACCTTACCCGGTCTTTCAGAGGATCCTTCTGTTGTGGGATTGCTGAGGGTCAAAGAGCAACAGGTACCAATTGCTACCACAACAGTGCACCGGCAGCAATATCGCACTAACAGAGACTCCCTGACCCCCATCCATAAACTGATTCGTCAACTGGAAAGCAGGGAGTGATCAGCAAGACTCGCTCACCCTTTAATAGTCCTATATGGCCAGTGCGGAAATCTAATGGGGAATGGAGATTAACAGTGGACTATCGTGGCCTGAATGAAGTCATGCCACCACTGAGTGCTGCCATGCCAGACATGCTAGAATTTCAGTATGAACTGGAGTCCAAGGCAGCCAAGTGGTATGCCACTATTGACATTGCTAATGCATTTTTCTCAATTCCTTTGGCAGCAGAGTGCAGGCCACAATTTGCTTTCACCTGGAGGGGCATCCAGTACACCTGGAATCGACTGCCCCAGGGGTGGAAACACAGCCCCACCCTTTGCCATGGGCTGATCCAGACTGCACTGGAGAAGGGTGGAGCTCCAGAACACCTGCAATACAGTGATGACATCATTGTGTGGGGCAACACAGCAGAAGAGGTTTTTGAGAAAGGACAGAAAATAATCCAAATTCTTCTGAGAGCTGGCTTTGCCATAAAACGAGGTTAGGTCACAGGACCTGCACAGGAGATCCAGTTCCTAGGAATAAAATGGCAAGATGGACGTCGTCAGATTCCGACAGATGTGATCAACAAAATAGCAGCTATGTCTCCACCAGCTAACAAAAAGGAGACCCAAGCTTTTTTAGACGTTGTGGGTTTCTGGAGAATGCATATTCCAAATTACAGTTCTATTGTAAGCCCTCTCTATCACGTGACCCGGAAGAAGAATGATTTCACATGGGGCCCTGAGCAACGACAAGCCTTCGAACAAATTAAACAGGAGACAGCTCATGCAGTAGCCCTTGGACCAGTTTGGGCAGGGCAAGATGTTAAAAATGTGCTCCACACTGCAGCCAGGGAGAATGGCCCTGCCTGGAGCCTCTGGCAGAGAGCACCAGGGGAGACTCGAGGTCGACCCCTGGGGTTTTGGAGCCGGGGATACAGAGGATCTGAGGCCCACTACACTCCAACTGAAAAAGAGATCTTGGCAGCATACGAAGGGGTTAGAGCTGCTTCGGAGGTGGTTGGTACTGAAGCACAGCTCCTCCTGGCACCCCGACTGCTGGTGCTGGGCTGGATGTTCAAAGGGGGAGTCCCCTCTACACATCATGCCACCGATGCCACATGGAGTAAGTGGGTCGCACTGATCACACAACGAGCTCGAATAGGAAACCCCAGTCACCCAGGAATCTTGGAAGTGATCACGGAGTGGCCAGAAGGCAAAGATTTCGGAATGTCACCAGAGGAGGAGGTGACGCATGCTGAAGAGCCCCCACCGTATAATAAACTGCCAGAAGATAAAAAGCGATATGCCCTGTTCACTGATGGATCCTGTCGTATTGTAGGAAAACATCGAAGATGGAAAGCTGCCATATGGAGTCCTACACGAAGAGTTGCAGAAGCCACTGAAGGACAAGGTGAATCGAGTCAGTTTGCAGAGGTGAAAGCCATCCAGCTGGCTTTAGATATTGCTGAGTGAGAAAAGTGGCCAAAGCTCTACCTCTATACCGACTCCTGTATGGTAGCGAATGCTCTGTGGGGGTGGTTACAACAATGGAAGCAGAGCAACTGGCAGCGCAGAGGCAAAACTATTTGGGCTGCTGAACTGTGGCAAGATATTGCTGCCTGGGTGGAGAAACTTGTTGTAAAAGTATGCCATGTAGATGCTCATGTACCCAAGAGTCTAGCCACTGATGAACATCAAAACAACCAGCAGGTGCATCAGGCTGCTAAAATTGAAGTGGCTCAAGTGGATCTAGACTGGCAATGTAAGGGTGAATTATTCCTAGCTTGGTGGGCCCATGACACCTCAGGCTATCAGGGAAGAGATGCAACATATAGATGGGCTCGTGATCGAGGGGTGGACTTAACTATGGACACTATTGCACAAGTTATTCATGAGTGTGAAACATGCGCCTGTCGTGGTTTAGCCCCAGCCGGAGGCTGAGCCACGCGGTCGCTCGCTCACCCCCACCCTCCCGGTGGGACGGGGAGAGAATTGGGACAAAGAAAAGCAAAAACTCGTGGGTTAACAACAACAGTTTAACCGAACAACAAAGGGAAAGAGAACAAACAAGCGAGAAACCCCAACAATAACAACAACAGCGTGTACTTAGCGGTGCTTTCCGGACAGGTCACTCCCGCCCGGAGCCGGACGCCCAGCCTGCTCCTGAGCAGCGATCCCCCCCCTCCAGTCAACCCCCCTCTAAATAGTGAGCATGACAGTCACATGGTATAGAATAGACCCCGGCCAGCTTCTGGTGAAAATTAACCCTATCCCAGCCGCAACCAGGACATTATCCACCCCTTATTCTATACCATATATGTCACGCTCAGATCCTACACTTTCCAATTAATCACCACCACTTTTACTGTTTTTTATATATATATACACACACACACACACAGAGACATCATTCCCTTAGTCTATGGACCATCCCTTTGAAGTGTCTATTGAGTTCATTTAGTCCATGACTTTAGGCCTCCATCTGTCGTAATAGTCTCTTGGGGCAGGGGAGATGATGTGGAGTTTGCTCAGTCGGCGAAACAGGGCTGGGTTTTGGTGCAGTGTGGCAGGTGACACTGGACGCAGTGGGAGGATGGTGTGTAGTGTTGGATTGTTGCATCTGGAGCTTGCAGTTGTGGTATCTGGCTCGGCTGGTGCATCATGTCCACGGTCTGTGGGTTGAAGATGTCGATGTCTTGAGGAAGGTGATGGGCGCCAGTTGCTAAAGCCAGTTCTGCTTCCATTACTGCTGCACTTTGCTCAGTTTTATCAATAGTTCATCCTTTATTAATTTGGGTAATTCTTGCTATAATACCATTGATCTGGCATATAGCAACTGTGGTAGAGATGACATACAGTGACAGGGTTATATAGCAATGAACATCATACAGTTTCATTCATTGGCTATTCTCACCCAAAATCAAATCCCCTCAAGGTACACCTCGGACTTCCCCATCCTTTTGCATCACCCACCAAGTGCACCCAGGTCCTTGAGCAAAAGCAATCCCACGGATGGGTTTGCCTTTGCCTGAGGCAGGAGTAACCCAGACTGTCTTCCCTAACATATTCTTCATGTGCCCTACAGGAACTTTATCCCCTTCTACAGTATGTAAAGGTTTTGATTGGGCAGGGCCAGCTCGATTGGTAGATCCTCTAGTGTTAACTAACCAGGTGGCTTTTGCTAAATGTGTATCCCAATGTTTGAAGGTCCCACCACCCATTGCTCTCAGTGTAGTTTTTAACAGTCCATTGTATTGTTCGATTTTCCCAGAGGCTGGTGCATGATAGGGGATGTGATACACCCACTCAATGCCATGCTCTTTGGCCCAGGTGTCTATGAGGTTGTTTCGGAAATGAGTCCCATTGTCTGACTCCATCCTTTCTGGGGTGCCATGTCGCCATAAGACTTGCTTTTCAAGGCCGAGGATGGTGTTCCGGGCAGTGGTATGGGGCACGGGATATGTTTCCAGCCATCCGGTGGTTGCTTCCACCATTGTAAGCACATGGCGCTTGCCTTGGCGGGTCTGTGGGAGTGTGATATAATCAATCTGCCAGGCCTGCCCATATTTGTATTTCAGCCATCGTCCTCCGTACCAGAGAGGCATTGACCACTTGGCTTGCTTGATTGCAGCGCATGTTTCACACTCATGGATAACCTGTGCGATAGTGTCTATGGTCAAGTCCACCCCTCGGTCACGAGCCCATCTGTACGTTGCATCTCTTCCCTGATGGCCTGAGGTGTCATGGGCCCACAGAGCTAGGAATAATTCACCTTTATGTCTTGTCAGGATCCACCTGCGCCAGTTCAATCTTAGCAGGCTGATCCACCTGCTGGTTGTTTTGATGTTCCTCAGTGGCCCGACTCTTAGGTACGTGGGCATCTACGTGGCGTACTTTTATAACCAGCTTCTCTAGCCGGGCAGCAATATCTTGCCACAATTTGGCAGCCCAGATAGGTTTGCCTCTGCGCTGCCAGTTGCTCTGCTTCCATTGCTGTAACCACCCCCACAGGGCATTCGCCACCATCCAGGAGTAGGTATAGAGGTAGAGCACTGGCCACTTTTCTCGCTCAGCAATATCTAAAGCGAGCTGGATGGCTTTCACCTCTGCAAACTGACTCGATTCACCTTGTCCTTCAGTGGCTTCTGCAACTCGTCGTGTAGGACTCCATACAGCAGCTTTCCACCTTCGATGCTTTCCCACAATACGACAGGACCCATCAGTGAACAGGGCATATTCCTTCTGATTTTCTGGTAGTTCATTATATGGTGGGGCCTCTTCAGCATGTGTCACCTCTTCGTCTGTCGACATTCCAAAATCTTTGCCTTCTGGCCACTCCGTGATCACTTCCAAGATTCCTGGGCGACTGGGGTTTCCTATTCGAGCTCGTTGTGATCAGCGCGACCCACTTACTCCATGTGGCATCGGTGGCATGATGTGTAGAGGGGACTCCCCCTTTGAACATCCAGCCCAGCACCAGCAGTCGGGGTGCCAGGAGGAGATGTGCTTCAGTACCAACCACCTCCGAAGCAGCTCGAACCCCTTCATATGCTGCCAAGATCTCTTTTTCAGTTGGAGTGTAGTGGGCCTCAGATCCTCTGTATCCCCGGCTCCAAAACCCCAGGGGTCGACCTCGAGCCTCCCCTGGTGCTCTCTGCCAGAGGCTCCAGGTAGGGCCATTCTCCCCGGCTGCGGTGTAGAGCACATTTTTAACATCTTGCCCTGCCCGAACTGGTCCAAGGGCTACTGCATGAACTATCTCCTGTTTAATTTGTTCGAAGGCTTGTCGTTGCTCAGGGCCCCATGTGAAATCGTTCTTCTTCCGGGTCACGTGATAGAGAGGGCTTACAATAGAACTGTAATTTGGAATATGCCTTCTCCAGAAACCCACAACGCCTAAGAAAGCTTGGGTCTCCTTTTTGTTAGCTGGTGGAGACATAGCTGCTATTTTGTTGATCACATCTGTCGGAATCTGATGACGTCCATCTTGCCATTTTATTCCTAGGAACTGGATCTCCTGTGCAGGTCCTGTGACCTAACCTCGTTTTATGGCAAAGCCAGCTCTCAGAAGAATTTGGATTATTTTCTGTCCTTTCTCAAAAACCTCTTCTGCTGTGTTGCCCCACACAATGATGTCATCAACGTATTGCAGGTGTTCTGGAGCTCCACCCTTTTCCAGTGCAGTCTGGATCAGCCCATGGCAAAGGGTGGGGCTGTGTTTCCACCCCTGGGGCAGTCGATTCCAGGTGTACTGGACACCACTCCAAGTAAAAGCAAACTGTGGCCTGCACTCTGCTGCCAAAGGGATGGAGAAGAACGCATTGGCAATATCAATGGTGGCATACCACTTGGCTGCCTTGGACTCCAGTTCGTACTGAAGTTCTAGCATGTCTGGCACGGCAGCACTCAGTGGTGGCGTGACTTCATTCAGGCCACGATAGTCCACTGTTAGTCTCCATTTTCCGTTCAATTTCTGTACTGGCCATAAAGGACTATTAAAAGGTGAGTGAGTCTTACTGATGACTCCTTGGCTCTCCAGTTGATGAATCAGCTCACGGATGGGAGCCAGGGAGTCTCTGTTGGTGCGATATTGCCGCCGGTGCACTGTCCTGGGAGCAATTGGTACCTTCTGTTTTTCAGCTCGCAGCAATCCCACAACGAAGGGATCTTCTGAGAGGCCAGGCAGGGTAGATAGCTGTTTGGTCTTCTCTGCATTCACCGTGGCTACACCAAAAGCCCATCGGTATCCCTTTGGGTCCTTGAAGTACCCTCTCCTGAGGTAGTCTATGCCAAGGATACAAGGGGCCTCTGGGCCGGTCACAATGGGGTGCTTTTCCCACTTGTCCCCTCTTAAGCTCACCTCAGCCTCCAATACCGACAATTCTTGGCATCCCCCTGTCACTCCCGACATCCAGATGGGTTTCGTGCCCCTATGTTCTGATGGCATCAGAGTACACTGTGCACCAGGGTCTACCAAAGCCCTATACTTCTGTGGGTCTGATGTGCCAGGCCATCGAACCCACACAGTCCAGTATACACGGTCATCCCTTTCCTCCTCCTGGCCGAAGGCAGGGACCCTCTCTTCCTGTTCCTCGTCAGAGTATTCCCTGTCTGACCCTTGCAGCGCCAGACCAGAAGGCCCCTCACCAGGATCAAGGGAGGTGATTTCAGTTCTTCTCTGTTTGGGAAATCGCTGATTGCCTTCATGTGTCTCTACAGCAACTCTGCTGACAGACTTCCTGGGTGGCCCCTTCTTAAGAGCTGTCTTCCCTCTCAGTTCGCGTACACGGGCTTCCAGCTTAAAGGTGGGTTCACCATCCCACTTCCTCATGTCCTCCCCCTGGTCACGCAGGAAGAACCAGAGTGCGCCACGCGGCATGCGTCTGGGGCTCCCTTTCCCTCCAACTGAGGCAGGAGAGGACTGATTTCTTGGGGCACTCCTGGTAGCCAAGGCACTGGCCCGTAGGGATGAGGGGGGACAGAGATTTTCTTCAAAGTTTTGGAGCCAAGATGACACTCTCTCCACAGTTGGCGTATCAATATCCGGGCAATACATCGCGGCCAGGCTGTTAGAATATGACGCTGGGGCATTCTGAATCACCTTCCTCCACATAGCCCGTGTGCACAGGACATCGTCTGGATCTTTGGAGACCTCATCATTGTCTAGATCCCTGTAGATGACTTCCAGTACCGCTAATTCTCTCAGGTACTGGATGCCTTCATCTGCAGTGGTCCACTTTCCTGGGGAGTTCACAAGATCTTCCTTGAATGGATATCTTGCCCTCACTCTTGAGAGGAGCCGTCTCCAGAGACTGCAAATTGCTGCCTCTTTTCCAATTCCTCTCTCAATTCCCCAGTTCCTAGCAAGGGATCCCAGCTGCTGGGCTTCCTTGCCTTCCAAGTGCTGACTGTTGGTCCCACTATCCCAGCATCGGAGCAGCCAGGCAGCGATCCGCTCTCCTGGCTGGCGGCTGTAATCTTTCCGCATGTCTCCAAGTTCTGATGAGGTCAGGGACCGGGTAGTTTCTGCTTCCTGTCGGAATTCTCTCACTCCTTCCTCCGATGTCCTTGTCGAAGGACCGGCTTCGTGATCCGACCCTTCCTCTTCTTCCTTTTCCCTTACTAATCGAGGATATGGACCCGTTGTCCTCCTTGTCCATTGTTTCTTTTTAACTACTGGGGCAATTACTGTAGTTGGTGGTGTTGTTTGGGTCCCTATCTCAACCATGGTGTCCTCAGGTGCAGTTTGGGTCCCTGCCTCAACCGGAATCCTCTGAGAATGCTGAACTGCGGCTCGATAGGCACAAACCAGGCCCTAGTACAACGCTAGAAGCTGGTGGTTCTCATTGGGATAGGCAAGGCACCCTTCCATCAGGTGGCGTGTCAGTTTGCTAGGGTTGCTCGCCTGTTCCACTGCTGTAAAGTCCCAGGCTATGGGAGGTGATAACCGCCCTAGGAACCTGCCCAAGTCCTTCCACACACCCCGCCACCCTGGGACCGGCTGCCTCAGGTCACGCTTCAATATAGTCTCACCCAAAAGTTGTCTTCTCTTCCACCAGGACGAGACCAGATTCCACAAACCCCATAATATGCCAGCAATATTAGTAAGTAGTACTAAGCAGTTCACACAAGGGTGAGTAAGGACCTCAGGAGCCTGTGTAATAAACCTGTCCACATTAATCCTGGGTAGGGAGAGGGAGATGATGTATTCCCTCATCCTCTCCACCAGATAGCTCCCCCAGGACAGTGAGGCCGTCAGTGCCAGGACAAAGCATATTCGCATTAACATGTTGCCAAAAGTGAAGAGATAAACAGTGTAGCCAGCAAACTTTTTTGACCCGTGCAGGAGCTTGTCACTTAATAACTACTACAGCTATAGCACACTTAATACAAAAGTGCTGTTGTTGTGCCCCACGTTGTGCGCCAAAAGGAACTGTCGTGGTTTAGCCCCAGCCAGAGGCTGAGCCACGCGGTCGCTCGCTCACCCTCCCCCCCTCCCGGTGGGACGGGGAGAGAATCGGGACAAAGAAAGGCAAAAACTCGTGGGTTAACAACAACAGTTTAACCGAACAACAAAGGGAAAGAGAACAAACAAGCGAGAAACCCCAACAATGACAACAACAGCGTGTACTTAGCGGTGCTTTCCGGACAGGTCGCTCCCGCACGGAGCCCGACGCCCAGCCCGCTCCCGAGCAACGATTCCCGCTCCTCCAGTCGACCCCCCTCTAAATAGTGAGCGTGAGGGTCACATGGTATAGAATGTACCCCGGCCAGCTTCTGGCGAAAATTAACCCTATCCCAGCCGCAACCAGGACACCAGTACAGATTTCTCATTGCCTGGAACCCAATGCCCAGCCCGCTCCCGAGCAGCAATCCCCACCCCCCCCCCCCCGGCACCATCCGTCCCTTATGTACTGAGCATGACGTCACATAGTATCAAATATCCCTTTGGCCAGTTTGGGTCAGCTATCCTGGCTGTGTCCCCTCCCAGCTTCTCTATCCCAGCCGGAACCAGGACACACTAGAAGCCTAGATATTTTCGTTTATACTAAACACTATGAGATATAACTCAGAGTTCAAAGATCATCTGGGTTTTGTGACATGATCTCCAAAAAGAACTACTGTCAAGGTTGATACAGTAGGCTCAGCTTTTGCAGTTCCTTACCTTTATTACCAATCAGCCTTAGAGAGAAAAAATTGTATCACATACAACCAAAATAAGATTCACCTATAAGAATTTTCAAGAAAGACTAAAACCAGCTTTCTGACTAGCAGAAAGTTCCATCCATGTTTAACCAGGCTGAAACGCCCCAGCAAAGCTCTAGTATTCTAAGAAGGTTAAATGCAAAAAGTTAGAGAGAGTGAAATCTACCTCTTTCTCAGCTGCTCCTCTTTCTCTGTTTTTCTCTTCATGGACAAAAATGGGCAGCAGAGGTTTCTCCTATCTGTTGCATGGTTCTGTCATCTGAAACTTTGCCAAAAAAAAAAAACCCAAAGAAATTAATGGTATGAAAGGCTGTGAATAGGGTCAAGTGCAAATGAAATATTTTGTCAGACTTGTCTTCCTGGAGGCATGTTATGCTATTTTCCAGATCCTTCTGAACAAATTTCAGAGGTTGTCTTTTATTCATTCAGAATTGGGAATTTAGAGATATGGTTCCTTCCTACTGGACACTGGCCCAACGTAAGTGATACTTATACTCTTATATAGTGGCATTTTTGCACGTTGCTATTAGAAACTCCTGGTATTTGTAAATAAGTGGAAAATAACTCAGAGTTTGAAATCCCTGAAATATAAACTTCAGTCTATGAAGATGATGCAATAGTTTCAAATCAGCATTGTCTTGTTTTGATTTTCACTTCTGCCAGAAATCCTGCCCTAGACTTTGGCTGAGTTTTTTAACTTTTCTGTGCCTTAGTTTCCACATCTGCAGAATATAAATGCTTGTTTCTTTGTGAACTTTTTGGAAGATAATGATGATACTTTTTATAAACTTGCTAATTATTATAAATTGGCTCAAAAGAAATAGGCAAAACACTTTCAAAACACAAGTACAAGTACACATTACTTTACTAAGTAAAGGCAAGTTTCCTGCAAATATTTTTCAAATTGTGATGGCTATTATGTATGTGTTTCAAATATTCTAAGAGACACTGAAAAGCACAATGTTTTTTCCTTCATACAATGTGACACATCTGCTGATGCTATAAAATGAAAATTAGCGAGGTGTAATACTAAGGAGAAATTGTTTCTCATCATGCTCTTAATTGTTTACAGTTTAATCACTCACATACTCTTTCATTAAAAAACTCCTACACTCCTCCTTGCCCAACAGTAAGGCATACAGAGGAGGTACTGGGTCATCTGTAGCTGGCTAACAGTTGTTTTCAGTTATATTGCAAGTGAAGTCACATTTCAGTGTGCAGAGATGTCGTGCTGACCATGACAATCAGAAAGCCGCTTTCTCTAAGCAAGAAGCCTTTCCTGAGGAAAGCTGGGCCCTCAAGGGAGCATGAGGCTCATCCCCTTCGCACCAGGATTATCCCATCCCTCCAGTGGTAAAACCAGGAGGGCTGTAGGGTGCAGCCTGAGGTGGGTCCCTGATAACAAGCCTTCCTTAGACAGTCTCTGTAAAATGCCCAAGGGAGCTCCCGTGGGCAGGAGCTTCATGGGGATTTCTGCTAAGGAACAGGCAGGAAGGTGCCATCTGGACAAGTGAGAAAACGTTACAGAAAAGATGGGGAAGACTCCGGAGTCTAGAAAGAGGGAGAAACTCAATACAGGGACTATGCAAGCAACATGTAAAAGAGGCTGAAGGGCAAACTGACCAAGATACTGGCTAGCTAGAAACCCCTTGGCACTTCAAACTGAATGACAAATAAAACCAAACAAAACCAGTGATTTCAATTAAGGATGATTCGGAAGGAAGTACTCACCAAAAAACTCCTCCTGGTAGAGGGGAACTGAGGGAGTGAATAGGCTAGGAGAGTCAGGCTGCCTAAGTTCCTACTACAATAACTACCTTTTTGTTTATAACTATTTATGATTATATACAAATGAAATTGTTTAAATTCATAAAAGAAACTCTACAAATTCCCCTAAATTAAAATATTTGCTATGCACACATGTCGTGGTTTAACCCCAAATTGTAACCCAATACCACGTAGCCGCTCACTCACTCCCCCTCTCCCCACTGGGGTGGGGAGGAGAATTGGAGAGAAAGGAAAACTCACGGGTTGAGATAAAAACAGCTCACCAGGACAGCAAAGGAAAAATATAAAAATATATTAATAATGATAATAATAATATATATAAGGATAATAGAATATATAAAACAAACGATACACAATTTCTCACCACCCGACAACCGATACAGCCCATCCCGAGCAGCAGGCAGGGAGCAGGGGTATCCCCCCCAGCTACCCCAGAACAGCAAGTTCCAGAGAGAGCAGGCGAGGGAACCAACAGCCGAATGAACGAAAAACAAAAAGGTAAAAAATAGGGAAACAAAAAGCAACCCGAAGGGAAGCTTAAGGATTAAGGCAAGTTAAGGGTCTAAAAGCCTAAAAGCATAAAAGACCTAGTGGCCCACTGACCGACCCTCACTTATATCGGGCATGACGTCTATAGTATGGAATACTCTCTTTGGCCAGTTTGGATCAACTATCCTGTCTCTACCCCTCCCAAGTTTTTGCATCTGCATGTTAGCAAAACCTGGAAAACAACAAAATGTCCTTGGTCATTCAGCAGCAACCAGCAACATCAGTGTGCTATCACTGTTCTTCTCATACTAAAGCCAAAACACAGGAGCTGCTGAAAACAAAACTAGCTCCGTCCCGGCCTAAACCAGGACAGTATCCACCCCTTATTCCATACCATTTACGTTATGCTCAGGTCTCTCACTTTCCAATTAATCACTGCCACTTTATGTCTTTGATATATACACACAGATACCATCCCCTTAGTCTATGGACCATCCCTCCAAAATGTCTATTGAGTTCATTTAGTCCACGATCCTGGGTTGCATCTGTCTTAACAGTCTTTCAGGGCAGGAGAGATGGTGTGCAGTGTCAGATTGTTGCATGCTGCATCTGGAACTTATAGCTGGTGTATCTGGCACGGCTGGTGTAGCTTGTCTGCAGTCGGCAGGTCGAAGGTGTTGATCTCGACTGTGCGCCAGTTGTTGAAGTCAGTCCATCACTGCCGCACTTTGTTCGGTTTCATCAGAGGTCGCTCTTCATTGAGTCGGGTGATTCTCACTGTAATACCTTTGATATAGAACACAACTATAGAAATGATTATATACATGATTATATACAATATATACATAATATAAATGATTATATACAGTATATTATAGCAATTAACATCATACAGTTCAGACTATTGGCTATTTTCACCTAAAATCAGATCTCCATGAGGTACACATCGGACTTCTCCATCCTCCTGCATTACCCACCAAGTGCATCCAGGCCCTTGAGCGAAAGCAATCCCACGGATGGGGTTGCCTTTGCCTGAGGCAGGAATAACCCAGACTGTCTTCCCCAGCATGTTTTTTACATGCACCACAGGAACTTTATCTCCTTCTACAGTACGGAAAGGCTTTGACTGGGCAGGGCCAGCTCGATCGGTGGATCCCCTAGTGTTGACTCACCAGGTGGCTTTTGCTAAATGTGTATCCCAGTTTTTGTAGGTTCCACCACCCATTGCTTTCAGTGTTGTTTTTAACAGTCCATTGTATCGTTCGATTTTCCCAGAGGCTGGTGCATGATAGGGGATGTGATACACCCACTCAATGCCATGCTCTTTGGCCCAGGTGTCTATGAGGTTGTTTCGGAAATGAGTCCCGTTGTCTGACTCCATCCTTTCTGGGGTGCCATGTCGCCATAAGACTTGCTTTTCAAGGCCGAGGATAGTGTTCCGGGCAGTGGCATGGGGCACGGGATATGTTTCCAGCCATCCGGTGGTTGCTTCCACCATTGTAAGCACATGGCGCTTGCCTTGGTGGGTCTGTGGGAGTGTGATATAATCAATCTGCCAGGCCTGCCCATATTTATATTTCAGCCATCGTCCTCCATATCAGAGAGGCTTTAATCACTTGGCTTGCTTGATTGCGGCGCTGTCCTGGTTGAGGCTGGGATAGGGTTAATTTTCGCCAGAAGCTGGCCGGGGTCTATTCTATACCATGTGACCCTCACGCTCACTATTTAGAGGGGGGTTGACTGGAGGGGGGGGATCGCTGCTCCGGAGCGGGCTGGGCGTTGGGCTCCGGGCGGAGCGACCTGTCCGGAAAGCACCGCTAAGTACACGCTGTTGTTGTCATTGTTGGGGTTTCTCGCTTGTTTGTTCTCTTTCCCTTTGTTGTTCGGTTAAACTGTTGTTGTTAACCCACGAGTTTTTGCCTTTCTTTGTCCCGATTCTCTCCCCGTCCCACCGGGAGGGGGGGAGGGTGAGCGAGCGACCGCGTGGCTCAGCCTCCGGCTGGGGCTAAACCACGACAGTCCTTTTTGGCGCCCAACGTGGGGCACGACAACAGCACTTTTGTATTAAGTGTGCTATAGCTGTAGTAGTTACTAAGTGACAAGCTCCTGCACGGGTCAAAAAAGTTTGCTGGCTGCACTGTTTATCTATTCGCTTTTGGCAACATGTTAATGCGAATATGCTTTGTCCTGGCACTGACGGCCTCACTGTCCTGGGGGAGCTATCTGGTGGAGAGGATGAGGCAGCAATTTGCAGTCTCTGGAGACGGCTCCTCTCAAGCGTGAGGGCTAAGATATCCATTCAAGGAAGATCTTGTGAACTCCCCAGGAAAGTGGACCACTGCAGATAAAGGCATCCAGTACCTGAGAGTATTAGCGGTACTAGAAGTCATCTACAGGAATCTAGACAATGATGAGGTCTCCAAAGATCCAGACGATGTCCTGTGCACATGGGCTATGTGGAGAAAGGTGATTCAGAATGCCCCAGCGTCATATTCTAACAGCCTGGCCGCGATGTATTGCCCGGATATTGATACGCCAACTGTGGAGAGAGTGTCATCTTGGCTCCAAAACTTTGAAGAAAATCTCTGTCCCCCCTCATCCCTACGGGCCAGTGCCTTGGCTACCAGGAGTGCCCCAAGAAATCAGTCCTCTCCTGCCTCAGTCGGAGGGAAACGGAGCCCCAGACGCATGCCGCGTGGCGCACTCTGGTTCTTCCTGCGTGACCAGGGGGAGGACATGAGGAAGTGGGATGGTGAACCCACCTTTAAGCTGGAAGCCCGTGTACGCGAACTGAGAGGGAAGACAGCTCTTAAGAAGGGGCCACCCAGGAAGTCTGTCAGCAGAGTTGCTGTAGAGACACATGAAGGCAATCAGCGATTTCCCAAACAGAGAGGAACTGAAATCACCTCCCTTGATCCTGGTGAGGGGCCTTCTGGTCTGGCGCTGCAAGGGTCAGACAGGGAATACTCTGACGAGGAACAGGAAGAGAGGGTCCCTGCCTTCGGCCAGGAGGAGGAAAGGGATGACCGTGTATACTGGACTGTGTGGGTTCGATGGCCTGGCACATCAGACCCACAGAAGTATAGGGCTTTGGTAGACCCTGGTGCACAGTGTACTCTGATGCCATCAGAACATAGGGGCACGAAACCCATCTGGATCTCGGGAGTGACAGGGGGATGCCAAGAATTGTCGGTATTGGAGGCTGAGGGGAGCTTAAGACGGGACAAGTGGGAAAAGCACCCCATTGTGACCGGCCCAGAGGCCCCTTGTATCCTTGGCATAGACTACCTCAGGAGAGGGTACTTCAAGGACCCAAAGGGATACCGATGGGCTTTTGGTGTAGCCACGGTGAGTGCAGAGAAGACCAAACAGCTATCTACCCTGCCTGGCCTCTCAGAAGATCCCTTCGTTGTGGGATTGCTGCGAGCTGAAAAACAGAAGGTACCAATTGCTCCCAGGACAGTGCACCGGCGGCAATATCGCACCAACAGAGACTCCCTGGCTCCCATCCGTGAGCTGATTCATCAACTGGAGAGCCAAGGAGTCATCAGTAAGACTCACTCACCTTTTAATAGTCCTTTATGGCCAGTACAGAAATTGAACGGAAAATGGAGACTAACAGTGGACTATCGTGGCCTGAATGAAGTCACGCCACCACTGAGTGCTGCCATGCCGGACATGCTAGAACTTCAGTACGAACTGGAGTCCAAGGCAGCCAAGTGGTATGCCACCATTGATATTGCCAATGCGTTCTTCTCCATCCCTTTGGCAGCAGAGTGCAGGCCACAGTTTGCTTTTACTTGGAGTGGTGTC
Source organism: Phoenicopterus ruber ruber (assembly GCA_009819775.1). Classification (NCBI taxonomy): domain Eukaryota; kingdom Metazoa; phylum Chordata; class Aves; order Phoenicopteriformes; family Phoenicopteridae; genus Phoenicopterus; species Phoenicopterus ruber. Next base: position 9,695,827 of record CM020247.1, read on the forward strand.
CAGTACACCTGGAATCGACTGCCCCAGGGGTGGAAACACAGCCCCACCCTTTGCCATGGGCTGATCCAGACTGCACTGGAGAAGGGTGGAGCTCCAGAACACCTGCAATACGTTGATGACATCATTGTGTGGGGCAACACAGCAGAAGAGGTTTTTGAGAAAGGACAGAAAATAATCCAAATTCTTCTGAGAGCTGGCTTTGCCATAAAACGAGGTTAGGTCACAGGACCTGCACAGGAGATCCAGTTCCTAGGAATAAAATGGCAAGATGGACGTCATCAGATTCCGACAGATGTGATCAACAAAATAGCAGCTATGTCTCCACCAGCTAACAAAAAGGAGACCCAAGCTTTCTTAGGCGTTGTGGGTTTCTGGAGAAGGCATATTCCAAATTACAGTTCTATTGTAAGCCCTCTCTATCACGTGACCTGGAAGAAGAACGATTTCACATGGGGCCCTGAGCAACGACAAGCCTTCGAACAAATTAAACAGGAGATAGTTCATGCAGTAGCCCTTGGACCAGTTCGGGCAGGGCAAGATGTTAAAAATGTGCTCTACACCGCAGCCAGGGAGAACGGCCCTACCTGGAGCCTCTGGCAGAGAGCACCAGGGGAGGCTCGAGGTCGACCCCTGGGGTTTTGGAGCCGGGGATACAGAGGATCTGAGGCCCACTACACTCCAACTGAAAAAGAGATCTTGGCAGCATATGAAGGGGTTCGAGCTGCTTCGGAGGTGGTTGGTACTGAAGCACATCTCCTCCTGGCACCCCGACTGCTGGTGCTGGGCTGGATGTTCAAAGGGGGAGTCCCCTCTACACATCATGCCACCGATGCCACATGGAGTAAGTGGGTCGCGCTGATCACACAACGAGCTCGAATAGGAAACCCCAGTCGCCCAGGAATCTTGGAAGTGATCACGGAGTGGCCAGAAGGCAAAGATTTTGGAATGTCGACAGAGGAAGAGGTGACGTGTGCTGAAGAGGCCCCACCATATAATGAACTACCAGAAAATGAGAAGGAATATGCGCTGTTCACTGATGGGTCCTGTTGTATTGTGGGAAAGCATCGAAGGTGGAAAGCTGCCATATGGAGTCCTACACGACGAGTTGCAGAAGCCACTGAAGGACAAGGTGAATCGAGTCAGTTTGCAGAGGTGAAAGCCATCCAGCTGGCTTTAGATATTGCTGAGCGAGAAAAGCGTCCAGTGCTCTACCTCTATACCTACTCCTGGATGGTGGCGAATGCCCTGTGGGGGTGGTTACAGCAATGGAAGCAGAGCAACTGGCAGCGCAGAGGCAAAACTATTTGGGCTGCCGAACTGTGGCAAGATATTGCTGCCCAGGTAGAGAAGCTTGTTGTAAAGGTACATTATGTAGATGCTCATGTACCCAAGAGCCGAGCCACTGATGAACATCAAAACAACCAGCAGGTGGATCAGCCTGCTAGGATTGAAGTGGCGCAAGTGGATCTGGACTGGCAACATAAAGGTGAATTATTCCTAGCTCGGTGGGCCCATGACACCTCAGGCCATCAGGGAAGAGATGCAACATATAGATGGGCTCATGATCGAGGGGTGGACTTGACCATAGACACTATCGCACAGGTTATCCATGAGTGTGAACCATGTGCTGCAATCAAGCAAGCCAAGCGGTCAAAGCCTCTTTGGTATGGAGGACGATGGCTGAAATATAAATATGGGGAGGCCTGGCAGACTGATTATATCACACTCCCCCCACTGGCACACACAGAAGGGAGGGAGGCCAATAATGCAGAAGAATAGAAGCTTGCAACGGCAAGGACCAGCAGGAGGAAGAGACGTCGCCTGAAGTGCCCTTGCAGAACCACTTTACTGCTCTGCAGACTAAAGAGGAAAGACCCATCACATCAGGAGAGACACTGGAGCTGAGTAAGGCAGCCTGATTTGCTCCCCATATAACAACCAGCGCCACTAAGAAAAGACAACGGGTGATAGTAGTAGGCGACTCTCTTCTGAGAGGTACGGAGGCACCCACTTGCCAACCTGATGCATTCTCTAGAGAGGTGTGCTGCTTACTGAGGGCTTGTATCAGGGATGTCACTGAGAGACTACCAAGCCTCGTACTGCCCACTATAACCTGCTGCTGTTGTTTTATGTGGGCACCAGTGATACAGCCAGGAGCAGTCTGAGGAGTATCATCAAGAAGGATTACAGAGCCCTGGGAGTGGTGGTAAGGGACTTGAGTGCAGGTAGTTTTTTCATCAGTCCTCCCGGTCAGAGGGAAGGGGTTTGAAAGGGCCATTCGAATCTGGTGAATCAACAAATGGTTACAGGACTGGTGCTACAGCCAGGGGTTTGGCTACTTAGACCATGGGACTCACTTTGAGAAACCTGGTCTACTGGGGGCTGATGGGGTCCATCTGTCAGAGAAGGGGAAGAGCATCTTCGGTCATAGGCTTGCCAAGCTGGTGAAGAGGGCTTTAAACTAAAGTTGCCAGGGGAGGGGAACCTCAATCCATCCCACTCCTACCAGTTTGATGCCAGTGCCAGCAATAGATGCCCAGGGCCTGGAGAGGAGGGATCACAGGCCAGCAGGAGAGCACCTGAAGAGCAGCACAAAGGAATTCCAGCCACTCCAGCCAGTAAGTCAGCTTCATTGGGGGCCTCTATGCAAACATATGTAGCATGGGGAATAAACAAGAGGAGTTAGATGTGTGCATGCCTTCAGGGCTATGATCTTATTGGCATCATGGAGACATGGTGGGATGGGTCCTATGACTGGAGTGTTGGAATGGAAGGGTACAGGCTCTTCAGGAAGGACAGGCAGGGGACATGAGGAGGGGGTGTCGCCCTCTATGTCAATGACCGGCTGGAGTGCATGGAGCTCTGCCTGGGGATGGATGAGGAGCTGACCGAGAGCTTATGGGTCAGGATTAAAAGGGAGGGCAGGGGCAGGTGACGCTATAGCGGGGGTCTGCTACAGGCCACCCAACCAGGAAGACCAAGCAGATGAGGCCCTCTCTAGACAGACAGGAGCAGCCTCACGTTCACAAGCCCTGGTCCTCATGGGGGACTTCAACCACCCCGATATCTGTTGGAGGGACAACACAGCAGGGCATAAGCAATCCAGGAGGTTCCTGGAATGCATTGATGATAACGTCCTGCTCCAAGTGATAGAGGAGCCAACGAGGAGAGGTGCTATGCTGGACCTTGTTCTCACCAACAAGGAGGGGCTGGTGGGGAATGTGAAGCTCAAGGGCAGCCTTGGCTGCAGTGACGATGAAATGGTGGAGTTCAAGATCCTTAGGGCAGCGAGGAGGGTGCCCAGCAAGCTCACTACCCTGGACTTCAGGAGAGCAGACTTTGGGCTCTTCAGGGATCTGCTTGGTAGAGTACCATGGGATGAAGCCCTGGAGGGAAGAGGGGCCCAAGAAAGCTGGTTAATATTCAAGGATCACCTCCTCCAAGCTCAGGAGCGATGCATCCCAACAAAGAGGAAGTCAGGCAAAACCGCCAGGAGGCCTGCATGGATGAACAAGGAGCTCCTGGACAAACTCAAACACTTCAAAAAGGAAGCCAACAGAGGGTGGAAGCAAGGACAGGTAGCCTGGGAGGAACACAGAGGAATTGTCCGAGCAGCCAGGGATCAGGTTAGGAAAGCTAAAGCCCTGATAGAATTAAATCTGGCCAGGGATGTCAAGGGCAACAAGAAAAGCTTCTCTAGGTACATTGGTGATAAAAGGAAGACTAGGGAAAATGTGGGCCCTCTCCGGAAAGAAACGGGAGACTTGGCTACTCGGGACATGGAGAAGGCTGAGGTACTCAGCAACATTTTTGCCTCGGTCTTCACCGGCAAGTGCTCTAGCCTCACCACCCAAGTCGCAGAAGGCAAGGGCAGGGACTGGGAGAATGAAGAACCGCCCACCGTAGGAGAAGATCAGGAAACATAACCCCCGTTTTTAAAAAGCGAAAAAAGGAAGACCTGGGGAAGTACAGGCCAGTCAGTCTGACCTCTGTGCCCGGCAAGATCCTCCTGGAAACAGATCCTCCTGGAGCAGATCCTCCTGGAAACTTTGCGAAGGCCTGTGGAAAATAAGGAGGTGATTGGTGACAGCCAACATGGCTTCTTCACTAAGGACAAATCATGCCTGACAAATTTGGTGGCCTTCTACGACGAGGTTACAGCATTGGTGGATAAGGGAAGAGCAACTGACGTCATCTACCTGGACTTGTGCAAAGCATTTGACAATGTCCAGCACGACATCCTTGTCTCTAAATTGGAGACACATGGATTTGACGGATGGACCACTTGTTGGATAATGAATTGGCTGGATGGTCTGTCCTGGTTGCGGCTGGGATAGGGTTAATTTTCGCCAGAAGCTGGCCGGGGTCTATTCTATACCATGTGACCATCACGCTCACTATTTAGAGGGGGGTTGACTGGAGGGGGGGGATCGCTGCTCCAGAGCGGGCTGGGCGGGCTGGGCGTTGGGCTCCGGGCGGGAGCGACCTGTCCGGAAAGCACCACTAAGTACACGCTGTTGTTGTTATTGTTGGGGTTTCTCGCTTGTTTGTTCTCTTTCCCTTTGTTGTTCGGTTAAACTGTTGTTGTTAACCCACGAGTTTTTGCTTTTCTTTGTCCCATTTCTCTCCCCGTCCCACCGGGAGGGTGGGGGTGAGCAAGCGACCGCGTGGCTCAGCCTCTGGCTGGGGCTAAACCACGACAGTCCTTTTTTGGCGCCCAACGTGGGGCTCGAGAGGGGTCCGGCTAGCTCAGCTGAGAGAGCATCAGATATTGAGGGTCCAGGGTTTAAAGCCCCCGGTCAGGCTCAAAGGGTTGAGATAACAACAGACTTGACCAGAGTGTGTTAAAACAATTTGTTATAAGCATCCATTGTATTACTTTAATTGCCGCTGGTCACAATGTTGTTTGAATTGTTTACAGAGTGCTTCTCAGAGTTGTATCGTGTATCACCTTACTGTATGCTGTTGGTCACTGTTTATGCGTGGTTTGTTACCTCTGGGCTTTGGATTAAGTTTATTGCTTCGGTGTATGGTTTAGCACTGGCTTATGGCATGGTAAAATCATTGGTGTTTAGACCAGTTTACTACCTGTATTCATATACGATGGGGGAGGGCGATGTGCAGAACGAAGCAGCACCAATAGTTACAGCTTCGTACTTCGGGAGCAATCTGGTGGGGACTATCAGTAATTATTCCTTTATCTTTTCCTTGCCAGGGGGTCAGCAGGGGGAAACTTCCTCCATTGCTTTCCCTTTCCCCTCCTGGGTAAAAATGCCTTCCTTTGATTTCTCGTGGCCCTCCTGGTTAGTTACGGGAGTTTCTGAAAACTTGGAATACCTTTGGGATGTTCGGACCGGCTTGCTACTCCTATCACTAGGAATGAATTTGTGTCTAATTTTGCTTAGAAGCCGGTGCAGGCTTAGGCTCAGGGCCACCCCAGTTCCCTGCTACAGCCCCCGCGGCTGCGCCGTCCCCCGCCACGGACGCCGCGGCAGCCCCACCCCCTGCTCTGGGCATCGCAGTCGCTCCAGTCCCTGTTGCGGCTGCTCCATCCCCCGCCACGGCTGTGCCACCCCCGCCACGGGTATCGCCGCTGCCCCACCTCTTGCTACGGGCACCGCGGCCGCCCCAACGCTTGTTACGGGCGTTGCGGCTGTGCCAGCCCCCGTCGCGGTTATCGTGGTTGCCCCAGTCGCTGCTACGGGCACCGTGGCCGTTCCAACCCCTGCTGTGGGCATCGCTACTGCCCCAGTCCCTGCCATGGGCACCGCGGCTTATTCAAGCCCCAGCTATGAGCACTGTGGCTGCTGTGACAGGCACTGCAGATCCACCCGTGCCGTTATCAGTTGCCCCTGTACAAAAGAAGAGAAGCACAAAGAAATCAGTTCGCCCCACAAAAGATGAGGATGAACCAGGGACATCACAGGAACAGGGAGAGGCAGAAGCAGAGATAATCACCCGACCCCTATCCCTGACTGAGCTGCGAGATATCCGAAAAGATTTCAGCCGTAATCAAGGTGAGCAGCTTGTCACCTGGCTGCTCCGATGCAGGGACAACAGGGCCAGTAGCCTGGAACTAGAGGGCAGGGAAGCCAGGCAGCTGGGATCCTTGTCTAAGGAAGCGGCCATTGACAGGGCAATTGGAAGAGAGGCAGAAGCCCGCAGTCTCTGGAGGAGACTCCTGTCAGGTGTGAGGGAAAGGTATTTCTTTAAGGAAGACATTATATGCCACCCAAAGAAGTGGACCAATATGGAGGGAGATATTCAGTTTCTGAGGGAATTAGCTGTGCGGGAATTGATTTATCATGACCTGGATGACCCGCAGACACCTGTAGATCCAGATGAGGTCCAATGTACCCGACCCATGTGGCGGAAGTTTGTACAGAGTGCGCCATCATCGTATGCCAACTCATTGGCAACAATGGCTTGGAAAGACGATGAGGCACCAGCAGTGTGCGCAGTGGCTAACCAACTCCGACAGTATGAGGACAATATCTCTTCCTCCTTATGAGCCTGCGTCTCGGCTGTGGAAAAACTGGCCGAAAGAATGTGCCGGGAGTTTCAGCAACTCAAGGAGGATAGGTCCTCCTTCCCACCTGTACGGACCAGAATCTCAGCTGTTAGGAGAAAATTTTCCCCGCTCAAGAGAGACGGTACACACGGCGAGGTACCCTGTGGTTTTACCTCCGTGACCATGGAGAGGACATGAGGAAGTGGGATGGAAAACCCACCTCGACCCTAGAGGCAAGGGTACGTGAGTTGAAAAAGAAAACAGCCACAAATAAGGGTTCTTCCAGGAAAATTGCTGCTCCAGTCTCCAGTGGGCAGTTCCCCGGATGGGGTAGATGAGCTTCTGATTCGTACTTACAAGAAATGAGAAACAGGGATGAGATTCAACCCCATGTGTCCCACACGAACCCATTGCTTTATAGCGGGTATTATAATCAGAATTAGAGGGGCCCTGCCTCCAGCCAGGTGGAGGAGAGGGACAACCAAGTTTACTGGACTGTGTGGATTCGATGGCCTGGCACATCAGCCCCCCAGAAGTACAAGGCTCTAGTGGACACTGGTGCACAGTGCACGCTAATGCCATAGAACTACAGAGGGGCCGAACACATTTCTATTTCTGGAGTAACAGGCGGGTCCCAAGAGTTAACTTTACTGGAGGCCGAAGTGAGCCTAACTGGGAAGAAGTGACAAAGGCACCCCATTGTGACTGGCCCAGATGCTCCATGCATCCTTGGCATAGACTACCTCAGGAGAGGGTATTTCAAGGACCCAAAAGGGTACCGGTGGGCTTTTGGTATAGCTCCTGCGGAGACAGAGGACATTAAGCAGCTGTCCACCTTGCCTGGTCTTTCAGAGGATCCTTCTGTTGTGGGGTTGCTGAGGGTCAAAGAGCAACAGGTACCAATTGCTACCACAACGGTGCACCGGTGGCAATATCGCACCAACCGAGACTCCCTGACCCCCATCCATAAACTGATTCGTCAACTGGAAAGCAGGGAGTGACCAGCAAGACTCGCTCACCCTTTAACAGTCCTATATGGCCAGTGCAGAAATCTAATGGAGAATGGAGACTAACAGTGGACTATCATGGCCTGAATGAAGTCACGCCACCACTGAGTGCTGCTGTGCTGGACATGCTAGAACTTCAGTACGAACTGGAGTCCAAGGCAGCCAAGGGGTATGCTACTATTGACATTGCTAATGCATTTTTCTCAATTCCTTTGGCAGCAGAGTGCAGGCCACAGTTTGCTTTCACCTGGGGGGGCATCCAGTACACCTGGAATCGACTGCCCCAGGGGTAGAAACACAGCCCCACCCTTTGCCATGGGCTGATCCAGACTGCACTAGAAAAGGGTGGAGCTCCAGAACACCTGCAATACATTGATGACATCATTGTGTGGGGCAACACAGCAGAAGAAGTTTTTGAGAAAGGGGAAAAAATAATCCAAATCCTTCTGAGAGCTGGCTTTGCCATAAAACGAGGGAAGGTCAAAGGACCTGCACAGGAGATCCAGTTCCTAGGAATAAAATGGCAAGATGGACATCGTCAGATCCCAATGGATGTAATCAATAAGATAACAGCGATGCCTCTACCCACTAACAAAAAGGAAAACCAAGCTTTCTTAGGCGTTGTGGGTTTCTGGAGAAGGCATATTCCAAATTACAGTTCTATTGTAAGCCCTCTCTATCACATGACCCGGAAGAAGAACGATTTTAAATGGGGCCCTGAACAACGACAAGCCTTTGAACAAATTAAACAGGAGATAGTTCATGCAGTAGCCCTTGCGCCAGTTCGGGCAGGACAAGATGTTAAAAATGTGCTCTACACCGCAGCCAGGGAGAACAGCCCTACCTGGAGCCTCTGGCAGAGAGCACCGGGGAGACTTGAGGTTGACCCCTGGGGTTTTGGAGCCAGGGATACAGAGGATCTGAGGCCTGCTATCCTCCAACTGAAAAAGAGATCTTGGCAGCATATGAAGGGGTACGAGCTGCTTCGGAACTTGTTGGTACCGAAGCACGGCTCCTCCTGGCACCCCGACTGCTGGTGCTGGGCTGGATGTTCAAAGGGAGAGTCCCCTCTACACATCATGCCACCGATGCCACATGGAGTAAGTGGGTCACACTGATCACACAACGAGCTCGAATAGGAAACCCCAGTCGCCCGGGAATCTTGGAAGTGATCATGGACTGGCCAGAAGGCAAAGATTTTGGAATGTCGACAGAGGAAGAGGTGACGTGTGCTGAAGAGGCCCCACCATATAATGAACTACCAGAAAATGAGAAGGAATATGCCCTGTTCACTGATGGATCCTGTCGTATTGTGGGAAAGCATCGAAGATGGAAAGCTGCTGTGTGGAGTCCTACAGGACGAGTTGCAGAAGCCACTGAAGGACAAGGTGAATCGAGTCAGTTTGCAGAGGTGAAAGCCATCCAGCTGGCTTTAGATATTGCTGAGTGAGAAAAGTGGCCAAAGCTCTACCTCTATACCTACTCCTGGATGGTGGCGAATGCCCTGTGGGGGTGGTTACAGCAATGGAAGCAGAGCAACTGGCAGCGCAGAGGCAAAACTATTTGGGCTGCCGAACTGTGGCAAGATATTGCTGCCCAGGTAGAGAAGCTTGTTGTAAAGGTACATTATGTAGATGCTCATGTACCCAAGAGTCAAGCCACTGATGAACATCAAAACAACCAGCAGGTGGATCAGGCTGCTAGGATTGAAGTGGCACAGGTGGATCTAGACTGGCAAAGTAAGGGTGAATTATTCCTAGCTTGGTGGGCCCATGACACCTTAGGCCACCAAGGAAGAGATGCAACATATAGATGGGCTCGTGATCGAGGGGTGGACTTAACTATGGACACTATTGCACAAGATATCCATGAGTGTGAAACATGCGCCGCAATCAAGCAAGCCAAGCGATTAAAGCCTCTTTGGTATGGAGGATGATGGCTGAAATATAAATATGGGGAGGCCTGGCAGATTGATTATATCACACTCCCACAGACCTGCTACGGCAGGCCCTATGTTCTTACAATGGTGGAAGAAACCACCGGGTGGCTGGAAACATATCCTGTGCCTCATGCCACTGCCCGGAACACCATCCTGGGCCTTGAAAAGCAAGTCTGATGGCGACATGGCACCCCAGAAAGAATTGAGTCAGACAACGGGACTCATTTCCAAAACAACCTCATAGACACCTGGGCCAAAGAGCATGGCATTGAGTGGGTGTATCACATCCCCTATCATGCACCAGCCTCTGGGAAAATCGAACGATACAATGGACTACTGAAAACTACACTGAAAGCAATGGGTGGTGGAACCTACAAAAACTGGGATACACATTTAGCAAAAGCCACCTGGTGAGTCAACACTAGAGGATCCGCTAATCGGGCTGGCCCTGCCCAGTCAAAGCCTTTCCGTACTGTAGAAGGAGATAAAGTTCCTGTGGTGCATGTAAAAAACATGCTGGGGAAGGCAATCTGGGTTATTCCTGCCTCAGGCAAAGGTAAACCCATCCATGGGATTGCTTTTGCTCAAGGGCCTGGATGCACTTGGTGGGTAATGCAGGAGGATGGAGAAGTCCGCTGTGTACCTCAAGGAGATCTGATTTTAGGTGAAAATAGCCAATAGTCTGAACTGTATGATGTTAATTGCTATAATATACTGCATATAATCATTTATATTATGTATATATTGTATATAATCATTTCTATAGTTGTGTTCTATATCAAAGGTATTACAGTAAGAATCACCCGAATCAATGTAGAGCGAACTCTGATGAAACCAAGCAGAGTGCAGCAGTGATGGACTGACTTCAACAACTGGCGCACAGTCGAGATTGATATCTTCGGCCTGCCGACTGCGGACAAGCTACACCAGCCGTGCCAGATGCAGCAGCTATAAGTGCCAGATGCAGCATGCAACAATCTGACACTGCACACCATCTCTCCTGCCCTGAAAGACTGTTAAGACAGATGGAACCCAGGATCGTGGACTAAATGAACTCAATAGACATTTTGGAGGGATGGTCCATAGACTAAGGGAATGATATCTGTGTGTATATATCAAAGACATAAAGTGGCAGTGATTAATTGGAAAGTGAGAGACCTGAGCATAACGTAAATAGTATGGAATAAGGGGTGGATACTGTCCTGGTTTAGGCCGGGACGGAGCTAGTTTTGTTTTCAGCAGCTCCTGTGTTTTGGCTTTAGTGTGAGAAGAACAGTGATACTACACTGATGTTGCTGCTGGATGACCAAGGACATTTTGCAGCTTCCCAGGTTCTGCTAACGTGCAGATGCAAAAACTTGGGAGGGGTAGAGACAGGACAGTTGATCCAAACTGGCCAAAGAGAGTATTCCATACTATAGACGTCATGCCCTATATAAGTGAGGGTCAGTCGGTGGGCCACTAGGTTTTCTAGGCTTTTAGACCCTTAACTTGCCTTAATCCTTAAGCTTCCTTTCGGGTTGCTTTTTGTTTCCCTATTTTTTACCTTTTTGTTTTTCGTTCATTTGGCTGTTGGTTCCCTCACCTGCTCTCTCTGGAACTTGCTGTTCTGGGATAGCTGGGGGGGAATACCCCTGCTCCCTGACTGCTGCTTGGGACGGGCTGTATCGGTCGTCGGGTGGTGAGAAATTGTGTATCATTTGTTTTATATATTCTATTATCCATATATATATTCATTATTATCATTATTAATATATTTTTATATTTTTCCTTTGCTGTCCTGGTGAGCTGTTTTTATCTCAACCCGTGAGTTTTCCTTTCTCTCCAATTCTCCTCCCCACCCCACTGGGGAGAGGGGGAGTGAGCGAGCGGCTGCGTGGTATTGGGTTACAATTTGGGTTTAAACCATGACATATATGAAGGCCCATGGAAAATAAGGAGGTGATTGGTGACAGCCAACATGGCTTCACTAAGGGCAAACCATGCCTGACAAATTTGGTGGCCTTCTGCGATGGGGTTACAGCATTGGTAGATAAGGGAAGAGCAACTGACATCATCTACCTGGACTTGTGCAAAGCATTGGACAATGTCCAGCACGACATCCTTGTCTCTAAATTGGAGAGACATGGATTTGATGGATGGACCACTTGTTGGATAAGGAATTGGCTGGATGGTCACACTCAAAGAGTTGCGGTCAACGGCTCAATGTCCAAGTGTAGACCAGTGATGAGTGGTGTTCCTCAGGGGTCGATATTGGGACTGGCGCTGTTTAACGTCTTTGTAGGCAACATGGACGGTGGGATTGAGTGCACCCTCAGCAAGTTTGCCGACAACACCAAGCTGTGTGGTGCAGTTGACACGCTGGAGGGAAGGGATGCCATCCAGAGGGGCCTTGACAGACTTGAGAGGTGGGCCCATGCAAACCTCATGAAGTTCAACAAGGCCAAGTGTAAGGTCCTGCACATGGGTTGGGGCAATCCCAAGCACAAATACAGGCTGGGCGGAGAATGGATTGAGAGCAGCCCTGCCGAGAAGGACTTGGGGGTGCTGGTTGATGAAACGCTCAACATGACCTGGCAATGTGCGCTTGCAGCCCAGAAAGCCAACCGTATCCTGGGCTGCATCAAAAGAAGCATGACCAGCAGGTCGAGAGAGGTGATTCTGCCCCTCTACTCCACTCTCGTGAGACCCCACCTGGAGTACTGCGTTCAGCTCTGGAGCCCCCAACACAAGAAGGACATGGACCTGTTGGAGCGAGTCCAGAGGAGGGCCACAAAGATGATCAGAGGGATGGAGCACCTCTCCTAGGAAGACAGGCTGAGAGAGTTGGGCTTGTTCAGCCTGGAGAAGAGAAGGCTCCGGGGAGACCTTCTAGCAGCCTTCCAGTACCTAAAGGGGGGCCTACAAGAAAGCTGGAGAGGGACTTTTGACAAGGGCATGTAGTGATAGGACAAGGGGTAATGGCTTTACACTGAAAGAGGGTAGATTTAGATTAGATGTAAGGAAGAAATTCTTCACCATGAGGGTGGTGAAGCAGTGGCACAGGTTGCCCAGAGAAGTTGTGGATGCCCCATCCCTGGAAGTGTTCAAGGGCGGGTTGGCTGGGGCTTTGAGCAACCTGGTGTAGTGGAAGGTGTCCCTGCTCATGGCAGGGGGGTTAAAACTAGATGATCTTTAAGGTCTCTTCCAACCCAAACGATTCTGTGATTATCTTGAGAGAGAGAAAATGATCAATTAATTTCAATAATATAGGTCAATTTATACTTATGTATCATTCAGAATTAATACCTAGGTATTGCTTAAATATATGAACTATTACCTACAGCTTTATTGAAGTTTTTGCCCAGAACGCTGCTCCCATCAAAGTCAGTGCTAATTTTAATATTACAGTTCTTCAGAAAAGAATGAGTCCACAAGCACTTGTGTTGTCATTTTTCAGAGCTGTTTAGCACTTGGCAGTTGTATTGAAGTACACTGGACACTGAGATGCTCGGAACTCTTGAAAAATCAAATAATTAGTGGTTATATGTCCTATGATGCAAGTTATAATGGTCATTTCTTTAATACAGTCAAATCCCATTGTCTTATTTGCGTAGGTAGACACACTGAAATTCTGAAGCAATTGAAAAAGTCATCTTACCTTCCTTTCCTGGAAGGGATAATAGATATAAATAGACAAGCACAGATAATTTATACTAGAGTTCATTGTGTTACTGTAAATGATAATGACTAGATGTTGCTATGTACTTAACGTAGATTAGCCCAGCCGGAACCTGAACACCACGAGGTCGCTCGCTCACCCCCCAGTCCAGGTGGGATGGGGGAGAGAATCAGGAAAAAGAAAGGCAAAACTTGTGGGTTAAGAACAACAGTTTAACCGGACAACAAAGGAAAAGAAAACAAACAAACAAGAAACCCCAACAATAACAACAGAGTGTACTTAGCGGTGCTTCCCAGCACAGGTCGCTCCCGACTGGAACCCGACACCCAACCTGCTCCGGAGCAGCGATCCCCTCCTCGCACTGTCCCCCACTATATGTTGAGCATGACGGTCACATGGTATAGAATAGACCCCGGCCAGCTTCTGGCGAAAATTAACCCTATCCCAGCCACAAACAGGACATTATTGCTCTCTACAACTACCTGAAAGGAGGTTGTAGAGAGATGGGGGTCAGACTCTTCTCCCTAGTAACAGACAACAAAACAAGAGGAAATGGCCTCAAGTTGCGCCAGGGGAGGTTTAGATTGGATATTCGTAAAAATTTCTTCACCGAAAGGGTTGTCGGGCATTGGAACAGGCTGCCCAGGGAGGTGGTGGAGTCCCCATCTCTGGGGGTATTCAAAAGACGTTTAGATGAGGCCCTAAGGGATACGATTTAGTGGGGGACGTGGTAGTGATAGGTTAATGGTTGGACCCGATGATCTCGGAGGTCTCTTCCAACCAGAACAATTCTATGATTCTATGATTATCCACCCCTTATTCTATACCATATATGTCATGCTCAGATCCTACACTGTCCAATTAATGACCACCACTTTTCCTGTTATATATATATATACACACACACATACACAGACATCATTCCCTTAGTCTATGGACCATCCCTTCCAAAATGTCTACTGAGTTCATTTAGTCCATGACTTTGGGCTCCATCTGTCATAATAGTCTCTTGGGGCAGGAGAGATGATGTGGAGTTTGCTCAGTCAGTGAAACAGGGCTGGGTCTCAGTGCGGTGTGGCAGGTGACACTGGACGCAGTGGGAGGATGGTGTGTAGTGTCAGATTGTTGGATGTTGCATCTGGAGCTTGCAGTTGTGGAATCTGGCTTGGCTGGTGTATCATGTCCACGGTCTGTGGGTTGAAGATGTCGATCTCTTGAGGAAGTTACTGGGCGCCAGTTGCTAAAGCCAGTTCTGCTTCCGTCACCGCTGCACTTTGCTCAGTTTTATCAATAGTTCATCCTTTATTAATTTGGGTAATTCTTGCTATAATACCATTGATCTGGCATATAGCAACTGTGGTAGAGATGACATACAGTGACAAGGTTATATAGAATCATAGAATCATTTTGGTTGGAAGAGACCTCCAAGATCATCAAGTCCAGCTGTTAACCTCTCACTACCAAGTCCACCACTAAACCATGTCCCTTGGCGCCACATCTACATGTCTTTTAAATACCTCCAGGGATGGTGACTCCACCACTTCCCTGGGCAGCCTCTTCCAGTGCCTAACAACCCTTTTGGTGAAGAAATTTTTCCAAATATGCAATCTAAACCTCCCCTGGCACAACTTGAGGCCGTTTCCTGTTGTCTGTTACTTGGAAGAAGAGACCAACACCCACCACGCTCCAACCTCCTTTCAAGTAGTTGTAGAGAGCGATAAGGTCTTCCCTCAGCAATTAACATCAGACAGTTCAATTCATTGGCTATTCTCACCCAAAATCATATTCCCTCAAGGTACACATCGGACTTCCCCATCCTTTTGCATCACCCACCAAGTGCACCCAGGTCATGAGCAAAAGCAATCCCACGGATGGGTTTGCCTTTGCCTGAGGCAGGAGTAACCCAGACTGTCTTCCCTAACTTGTTCTTCATGTGCACTACAGGAACTTTATCCCCTTCTACAGTACGTAAAGGTTTGGATTGGGCAGGACCAGATCGATTGGTAGATCCTCTAGTGTTAGCTAGCCAGGTAGCTTTTGCTAAATGTGTATCCCAATGTTTGAGGGTCCCACCACCCATTGCTGTAACCACCCCCACAGGGCATTCGCCACCATCCATGAGTCAGTATAGAGGTAGAGCACTGGACGCTTTTCTCGTTTGGCAATATCTAAAGCCAGCTGGATGGCTTTCACCTCTGCAAACTGACTCGATTCACCTTGTCCTTCAGTGGCTTCTGTGACTCACTGTGTAGGACTCCACACAGCAGCTTTCCATCTTCGATGCTTTCCCACAATACCACAGGACCCATCAGTGAACAGGGCATATTCCTTCTCATTTTCTGGTAGTTCATTATATGGTGGGGCCTCTTCAGCACACGTCACCTCTTCCTCTGTCGACATTCCAAAATTTTTGCCTTCTGGCCAGTCCATGATCACTTCCAAGATTCCTGGGCGACTGGGGTTTCCTATTCGAGCTCGTTGTGTGATCAGCGCGACCCACTTACTCCATGTGGCATCGGTGGCATGATGTGTAGAGAGGACCCTCCCTTTGAACATCCAGCCCAGCACCAGCAGCTGGGGTGCCAGGAGGAGCTGGGCTTCAGTACCAACCACCTCTGAAGCAGCTCGAACCCCTTCATATGCTGCCAAGATCTCTTTTTCAGTTGGAGCATAGCGGGCCTCAGATCCTCTGTATCCCCGGCTCCAAAACCCCAGGGGTCGACCTCGAGCCTCCCCTGGTGCTCTCTGCCAGAGGCTCCAGGTAGGGCCATTCTCCCTGGCTGCGGTGTAGAGCACATTTTTAACATCTTGCCCTGCCCGAACTGGTCCAACGGCCACTGCATGAACTATCTCCTGTTTAATTTGTTCAAAGGCTTGTCATTGCTCAGGGCCCCATGTGAAATCGTTCTTCTTCCAGGTCACTTGATAGAGAGGGCTTACAATAGAACTGTAATTTGGAATATGCATTCTCCAGAAACCCACAACGTCTAAAAAAGCTTGGGTCTCCTTTTTGCTAGCTGGTGGAGACATAGCTGCTATTTTGTTGATCACATCTGTCGGAATCTGACGACGTCCATCTTGCCATTTTATTCCTAGGAACTGGATCTCCTGTGCAGGTCCTGTGACCTTACCTCGTTTTATAGCAAAGCCAGCTTTCAGAAGAACTCGGATTATTTTCTGTCCTTTCTCAAAAACTTCTGCTGCTGTGTTGCCCCACACGATGATGTCATCAATGTATTGCAGGTGTTCTGGAGCTCCACCCTTTTCCAGTGCAGTCTGGATCAGTCCATGGCAAAGGGTGGGGCTGTGTTTCCACCCCTGGGGCAGTCGATTCCAGGTGTACTGGACACCCCTCCAAGTAAAAGCAAACTGTGGCCTGCACTCTGCTGCCAAAGGGATTGAGAGAAATGCATTGGCAATATCAATGGTGGCATACCACTTGGCTGCCTTGGACTCCAGTTCATACTGAAGTTCTAGCATGTCTGGCACGGCAGCACTCAGTGGTGGCATGACTTCATTCAGGCCATGATAGTCCACTGTTAGTCTCCATTTTCCGTTCAATTTCTGTACTGGCCATAAAGGACTATTAAAAGGTGAGTGAGTCTTACTGATGACTCCTTGGCTCTCCAGTTGATGAATCAGCTCGTGGCTGGGAGCCAGGGAGTCTCTGTTAGTGCGATATTGCCGCCAGTGCACCGTCCTGGTTGTAACTGGCATCTGCTGTTCTTCAGCTCACAGCAATCCCACAACGAAGGGATCTTCCGAGAAGCCAGGCAGGGTAGATAGCTGTTTGGTCTTCTCTGCATTCACAGTGGCTACACCAAAAGCCCATCGGTATCCCTTTTGGGTCCTTGAAGTACCCTCTCCTGAGGTAGTCTATGCCAAGGATACAAGGGGCCTCTGGGCCGGTCACAATGGGGTGCTTTTCCCACTTGTCCCGTCTTAAGCTTACCTCAGCCTCCAATACCGACAATTCTTGGCATCCCCCTGTCACTCCCGAGATCCAGATGGGTTTCGTGCCCCTATGTTCTGATGGCATCAGAGTACACTGTGCACCAGGGTCTACCAAAGCCCTATACTTCTGTGGGTCTGATGTGCCAGGCCATCGAACCCACACAGTCCAGTATACACGGTCATCCCTTTCCTCCTCCTGGCTGAAGGCAGGGACCCTCTCTTCCTGTTCCTCGTCAGAGTATTCTCTGTCTGACCCTTGCAGTGTGCCTGGGGCTCCCTTTCCCTCCGACCGAGGCAGGAGAGGACTGATTTCTTGGGGCACCCCTGATAGCCAAGGCACTGGCCTGTAGGGATGAGGGGGGACAGAGATTTTCTTCAAAGTTTTGGAGCCAAGAAGACACTCCCTCCACAGTTAGTATATCAATATCCAGGCAATACATTGCTGCCTTGCTGTTAGAATATGACACTGGGGCACTCTGAATCACCTTCCTCCACATAGCCCATGTGCACAGGACATCGTCTGGATCTTTGGAGACCTCATCATTGGCTACATCCCTGTAGATGACTTCCAGTACTGCTAATTCTCTCAGGTACTGGATGCCTTCATCTGCAGTGGTCCACTTTCCTGGGGAGTTCACAAGATCTTCCTTGAATGGATATCTCGCCCTCACGCTTGAGAGGAGCCATCTCCAGAGACTGCAAATTGCTGCCTCTTTTCCAATTCCTCTCTCAATTCCCCAGTTCCTAGCAAGGGATCCCAGCTGCTGGGCTTCCTTTACCTTCCAAGTGCTGACTGTTGGTCCCACTATCCCAGCATCGGAGCAGCCAGGCAGCGATCCGCTCACCTGGCTGGCAGCTGTAATCTTTCCGCATGTCTCCAAGTTCTGATGAGGTCAGGGACCGGGTAGTTTCTGCTTCCTGTCGGAATTCTCTCACTCCTTCCTCCGATGTCCTTGTCGAAGGACCGGCTTCGTGATCCGACCCTTCCTCTTCTTCCTTTTCCCTTACTAATCGAGGATATGGACCCGTTGTCCTCCTTGTCCATTGTTTCTTTTTAACTACTGGGGCAATTACTGTAGTTGGTGGTGGTGTTTGGGTCCCTATCTCAACCATGGCGTCCTCAGGTGCAGTTTGGGTCCCTGCCTCAACCAGAGCCCTCTGAGAATGCTGACCTGCGGCTCGATAGGCACAAGCCAGGCCCCAGTACAGCACTAGAAGCTGGTGGTTCTCATTGGGATAGGCAAGGCACCCTCCCATCAGGTGGCGTGTCAGTTTGCTAGGGTTGCTTGCCTGTTCGGGTGTCAAGTCCCAGGCTATGGGAGGTGATAACTGCCCTAGGAACCTGCCCAAGTCCTTCCACACACCCTGCCACCCTGGGACCGGCCGCCTCAGGTCACGCTTCAATATAGCCTCACCCAAAAGTTGTCTTCTCTTCCACCAGGACGAGACCAGATTCCACAAACCCCGTAATATGCCAACAGTATTAATAAGTAGTACTAGGCAGCTCACATAAGGGTGAGCAAGCACCTCAGGAGCCTGCGTAATAAACCTGTCCACATTAATCCTGGGTAGGGAGAGGGAGATTATGTATTCCCTCATCCTCTCCACCAGATATAGCTCCCCCCGCACAGCAAGGCCATCAATGCCAGGGCAAAGCACATTCGCACTGTTCGCGTTAACATGTTGCCAAAAGTAAAGAGATAAACAGTGCAGCTAATGAACTTTTTGACCCGTACAGGAGCTTGTCACTTAATAACTACTACAGCTATAGCACACTTAATACAAAAGTGCTGTTGTTGCGCTCCATGTTGGGCCCCAAAAAAGACTGTCGTGGTTTAGCCCCAGCCGGAGGCTGAGCCATGCGGTCGCTCACTCACCACCCCCCTCCCGGCAGGACGGGGGAAAGAATCAGGACAAAGAAAGGCAGAACTCGTGGGTTAACAACAACAGTTTAACCGGACAACAAGGGGAAAGAAAAAACCAAACAAACAAGAAACCCCAACAATAACAACAACAGAATGTACTTAGTGGTGCTTCTCCATACAGGTCTCCCCCGCCCAGAGCCCGATGCCCAGCCCACTCCAGAGCAGCGATCCCCACCCCTCTGCTCATCCCCCTCTATATAGTGAGCGTGACGGTCACATGGTATAGAATGTACCCCGGCCAGCTTCTGGTGAAAATTAACCCTATCCCAGCCGCAACCAGGACACCAAGTCTGGGAGTAGGACTGGATCCAGCCGCACCTAGACTCCTCTCTGAGAAGGAGTTTAGAAAGCAAGGGGGTCCTTTCTGAACCTCATGACTCAACGGGAGGGTCTCCCTGACAGTTTTGTCTGACCCTGTCCTCTATGCAGTAAATAATCCAGGGTACTTTGCCACCGAATCTTGTTAAACACTGTCGCATTTACCACTGAACTTTGTTAACTCACTGTTTTATATCAATGAAGTATATTGTTGCTTCTCTCTTACGAGTGAAGTGCATCACTCCATCCGCGACAAATTGGCGTAGTCGGCAGGATGGCAACTAGTATCACCGATTATTTATGGAGGCATGGAGTGAATCTGAGTCCCAAATTCTCAGAAGAATGGGCTCGTGACAATTGGCATAATTGGGAGGTCATTGAAGACCACTTAGAAGCAATTAGGGGGCTGCACAAAGGATGGAAAAGGGAAAGGAGTTCTCTGCAGGATGCTAGGTACCTGTTTAGAAGCTGCATATCAAAAAAGGGAGAGTAGAAACAGGAAGGAGCAGGACCTAGAGAAAGAAATAGAAGGTAGGAAGGCAACTGAGTTATTACTGTCTTTAACGATTGAACAGCTGCAGAAACAATTGCAGGAAGAAAAGGAGAAAAGACAAAAATTGGGAGAAAAGGTCGAAATGATGCTTATACAGGCTCCCCGCCCCCCCGACATTGTACAGATTAGGAAACTGAAGACTGGGATGGAGGCATCTGGGGTGATCCTGATGATAGCGAGCCAGAAGACGATCCTTTGTTCCCCACAAATTCTCCTGAATATTAAGCCAGACCTGTTGTCAAAACAGAAAGAACTGTGAGACCTTGGGGTGGTCATCCACGACATACTACGCGAACCGTCCCCTGGGATCCGTTACAATTGACAAATTTGCAAGAGAGATATAGCAGGAAACCAGGTGAAACTGAATACTTGTGGCGAGTATGCCTAAGTGGTGGCGACCAAATAATGTTGAGTGAGGATGAAGCAAACAGCTATTGGTGTCCGGGAGTTTTCTTAAATTTAGGACCCGACCCGACAAATACACCCCATTCTATCACCAGCCAAGTAGTTTATTGGGCTGGAGGAACAGACACCATGGAGCAAGGTGAACGCTCCATAATCCCCATTAAATCTCTAAGTGAGCTCTCTACAGCCATCACAAAAGCCGCTTGCATACAAACCATGCACGAACGAGGACCCCACGATGTCCCACTATCTGCTACAGTAGATTTCACAATGTTAAAACCACTGATTAGAGGAGCCCCAGCAATTCTTAAACCCTATCTAGTTGCAAAATGGGATGAGATTAAAAGAGATACTGAATATAATAAAAATCTGGGCAATAATGCTCCTAAACAACTCCCTAAATGGGCAGAATTAATGCACGGCATTGTTAACTACAGCCGTGAAATGGGCTGGGACGATGTACCAGCTGAAAAACAAAATCTGAAGCCCCGGGGAGGAGATCACAAAGTAAGACCTGTGAAACAGGGAACAGAAAATAAATCAAAAGGAAACACATTTACAAACTCACAAACAGAATCTCGAGAAAGGAGGAATGCATTATGGAGGAATGCATTAGCCCTAGGCATTCCCAGAGCTGCGATTCAAGGTCAGCCTACTGGCATTAGCTTGAGTCTGATTGAAGCATTCCAGAATCGAGAAAACGGTGAGAAGAAGGAGCGTATTTCAACTCCTCTCGCGCCAGTCCCCAGAAAGGGAGACAACCCCTTCCTCCCCCTTAGGGAGGAATTGCAGGGCATGAAGCCAAAAACTGAGTAATGTCCGGAAGGCAATTGGGCCTGCCTGTCCGGAAAGTGGAGGCTTATCAGTGGATGAGTGATGATGGCCCATACATTTTGATTCCAGTTGGTCCTCGAGGACAATTGGTGAAGTTTTTAATAGATACAGGAGCACAAATTTCAATACTAACACAACAAGATGCCGAGAAGCTGGGCGTGCGATCCGGACGGCAAAGAGTTAAGATTACCGGTGTGAACGGAGCAAGTGTTGTGTGTCAAACCGCCAAGGTCAACGTATGGCTCCCGGGCGAGAAGCGCATGTCGACTACTCGCTTTGCAATTAAAGATCACCATGAAAATATTTTAGGTTTCGATGTTTTAAACGGACGAAGCTGGCGCCTGCCGAATGGCAGCGTGTGGTCCTTCGGCTCAAACATCGACCCCAACCCCGGTAGAAGTCGGGAGGCAACCGTGCGTGTACTCCGCGCAGCCCCCGCACTCCCTGATTCAAAAATCCCTGATGTACCGCAATACCCGATTTCTGCTGCGGCACAAAATGGAATTTCTGAAGTCATAGCTGATTTGGAGAAACAACAAATTATCTGCAGAACTCACTCCCCATATAACTCACCTGTCTGGCCAGTTAGGAAACCAGACGGGAGGTGGCGATTAACAGTTGATTATCGGCGCTTGAATGCTAATACAGCCCCGCTAACAGCTGCTGTACCAAACATTGCAAACCTAACAGCTGCTTTGCAAGCAGCTGCACACCCATGGATGGCGGTGCTAGATGTAAAAGATATGTTCTTTATGGTTCCCTTGAAGGAAGAGGATAAAGAGAAGTTTACTTTCACTTGGGAGGGAATACAATATACCTTTAACAGACTCCCACAGGGGTATAAACATTCACCCACAATTGCTCATGCCGCGCTGGCTGAACTTCTACAGACAGTCTCACTCCCCCAAGATGTGAAACTGTACCAATATATAGATGATGATATTCTAATTGGAGGAACTTCCCCTGAGAAGGTGGGGGAAGCGGCAGCAGCAGTATGGCAAGCACTAAATAAAGCAGAAATTGAGATTCCATCCGGAAAGTGTCAGGGACCAAGCAAAGAAGTAAAATTCTTAGGTATTTGGTGGATAGCAGGCAATGCAGTGACTTCCCCCAGATACCTTAAGGAAAATCGAAGAGCTGCAAATGCCCCAATCGAGGAAGGAGTTACAACAATTAATGGGAACTTTAGGATATTGGAGGAAGCATGTACCTGGATTTTCTATCATCTCCCATCCATTATACTCACTCTTACGGAAAGGCGAGCCTTGGGAGTGAAAATTGGAACATAAAGAGGCGGTCAAAACTCTAACTGAAGAATTAAAAACATATCAGTCACTGGGACCAGTACACCCCCGCGACCCTATTATAGCAGAATGGGGTTTCCCCAAAGATGCAACTTACTGTAACCTGTTCCAAACTGGCCCCGATGGGCCGAAAAAACCTTTATTGTTTAGCTCAACCGCATTTAAAGAAACAGAACAACAATACTCTGAATGGAAAAAGGGACTTTTATCTTTAGTCCGAGCAGTTAAACAAGTTGAGAAAATACATCAGGGACAACCTGTGCAAACTAGAGGACCCTTTAATTTACTAGAAGCAATCCTAAAGGGGACTGCTTCCCCGGAAGGAGTTGCACAAAAGCCCACTATCAGAAAATGGTATGCCTACCTAACAGGAATTGCAGAACATATGCAATTAACTGAAGGACACACTAAGGTTTCCAAATTGCAGATGCCCATAAACACAGACCCTTTAGCATTACAGCCACCTTTTAAACCTTCATCCATTCTGGATGCACCCCCCCTCACTGAGGGTACACCAACAGAAAACATTTGGTTTACAGATGCTTCAGCAAGAAGGGTAAACGGTAAATGGCAACATAAGGCCGTTGCATTAGATATTACTACCAGCAAACAAGTAATAGAGGAAGGTGAAGGCAGTGCACAAGTAGGAGAAATAAGAGCAGTTGTTTTGGCAGCACAGAATGGAGCCAAAATTATACATGTAGACTCTTACGCTGTGTGGGCTGGTGCCACACAGTGGCTCTATCAATGGGAAAGCCTGAATTGGGAAGTAAATAGATCCCCAGTTTGGAGGAACTGATACCTTCTGGCCAAACATTCTTTTACTTTACGCTTATTTAAGCAATAACAATAGTCTTGAGCTCTGAAGATAAGGAAGGGATGCCTGCGATGGAAACTGGCATATCTGACAACTTAGATAAGGTAAAAATGTAATTAACAAGATTGCCTTGCGCATGCATAATGAAGATGCAAATATTGTAATCCCTTCCCAGAAATGATTTGAATGTGTAGGAAAATTCCCGAAAAAGTAATGAATTTGTAAATCATTTACGTGAAGTTACATGAATATACATGTTGAGAGTGTGTATATATGCTGGATCGACAAAGCGTTCAGCATGCACGTTAGGTGGAGTGATCCCCCGTGCATCCAGCGCTGTAATAAAGAATGCCTGCCTTCTAAAACTTAAAAGGAAGTGTTAGAGGGTTCTTTATTCAACCGATTTTTCCGGTATCAGTTTTGGCGACCCAGGTGGGACTCTGCTTCTGAATCTCAACAGATCCGTGGGATCGCAGGACCTCCAGCCGGCACCGAGGGATTCTAGGGGAGAACCTGCGATCCCTGGACTGAAGAGTTCTGAGCAAGACCACTGGAAAAAGGTAAAAGGCATTCCTTTTGGGTTTGGTTGCCTGCCCATAAGACGGCGGCGAAAGCCCCACAGGGTTGGGCTATAAAGGTACCTAGGGGTTCGAGTCCCCATTGGAAAGTTCCATCAGAGGAAAGTCTGTGGAACGCCTGGGTTTGGTAAGGGGTTCGAGTCCCCGACTTGGTTAATTGTCCTATTCGGTCTCTGAATTTTGGCTTGGTTATCGGAACTACGAATTTGAGTTTTGTTCGGATCAGATAGTTGCTTTGTTATTCACATTTAATATGGATAGGGGATCATCTAAGGGAGGAATTTCGAAAAAGTCGCCTTTGGGTTGTATTTTAAAACATTGGAAACAAATTGCCGGACCCCCAGGTGGGGTTGGCACGAGGGAGAATTTAATTAAGTATTGTAATCAATGGTGGCCTTTGTATAAGTTGGAAGGTGGGGAGAAGTGGCCAATGAATGGTACATTGAACTATAATACTTTGTTACAACTTATGTTATTTTTGAGACGGGAAGGAAAATGGGATGAAGTGGGTTTATACAGATATGTTCTTTACTCTGCAAGACCATCTTGAGTGGCAAAAGGAATGTCGAATTAATTTAGCACCCCAGGATCCTATGATCCTGGCGATAGAAAAAAAAATAAGCAGAAAGGGAAGTTAAAAATGTGCTGCTCGGCTTGTAGCATTGGACAAAGACAGCCAGAGACAAAAAATAATGGGAAAGACAATTGCCAGTGCTACAGTGGCCGCTTTGCGCACCACGGGGGGTCAAGTACCCTCTCGGAGTTCATTAGGAAATAACTTTAACAGAGGGAGAGGAGCCGTGAGAAGCGGTGTAAGTACCCCGCATAAAGGAAATCAACCCTCCCGAAAGATCAGTGTGCTTATTGTAAGAGGATGGGGCACTGGAAAAAGGATTGCCTGAAACTGAGCACACTGGTGACGGTTGCTAACATGGAAGATGATTGACGGGGACCAGGGGAATCTTCCCTAGCAGAACCCTTGGTTAAAGTTCAGCTAGGGAAAGAAGAAAAACCTCAGAGCAATAAATCAAATAGTACAAGATATACATCCGGTAGTTGTGTATCCATATACATTACTAACTACCCTCACCAATGAGCAAGGCTGGTTTACGGTTTTAGATTTAAAAGATGCCTTTTTCTGCATTCCTCTTGATATTGAAAGCCAGGAGCTCTTTGTCTTTGAATGCGAAAATCCGGAAACAGGGAGGAAAGCACAATATACCTGGACAGTTTTGCCCCAAGGCTTCAAAAATAGCCCAACGATCTTTGGGAACCAGTTGGCAAAAGAGAGAGAGATCTGGAGAAAGGCGAATGACCAAGGGACTGTCCTGCAGTATGTAGACGATATCCTGATTGCAGCAGAAACTAAAGAGCTATGCCTTGCTCTAACCGTTAGTCATTTGAACTTTTTGGGAATGAGCAGATATTGTGTGTCAAAAGAGAAGGTGCAAATTGCTCAAGAGACAGTGACTTACTTGGGATTTGAGATCTTGAAGGGACAAAGACAACTGGGGACCGGGAGAAAGGAAGCTATTTGTTGCCTGCCTGAGCCTAAGACAACCAGGGAACTATGAGCATTTCTTGGAATGGTCGGATTCCAGCTGGCCAGATCTTAAGGATACCCCTCTAGAAGATCCAGATTGGGAGTTGTATACAGACGGCAGCAGTTTTGTTTGAGATGGAAATCGAATGACAGGATACGCCGTAACGACTATTGACGAAGTAATAGAATCTCGAGCCTTGCCTACAAAAGTATCAGCTCAGAAAGCAGAACTGATAGCTCTTGCAAGAGCCCTAGACCTGAGCGAAGGAAAGAGAGTTAACATATGGACAGATTCTAAGTATGCCTTTGGAGTCGTACATGCACATGGAGCAATTTGGAAAGAAAGGGGACTGCTTTCAGCCCAAGGAACTGAAATCAAACATGCCCTCCAGATCCAGGAACTGTTAAAAAGCGTCCAAAAGCCGACTGCAGTCGCGATAATGCATTGCAAGGCACATCAGCTGGGGAAAACTGCTCCACAAATAGGCAATCAATTAGCTGATAAAGCTGCAAAAGAGGCTGCAGAAAAAGGCATCCTAGTCATAGTACCTGAAAAGGAAGTGGCCCTGCCTGATATACCCCCAAAATATGATGAGAAAGATCTTAAACTGATCACAAAATTACAAGCCAAAGAACAAATAAATGGATGGGCTGTTAAGCCCACAGGACAAGTAGTCATACCACCCCCACTAATGAGAGAAATCGCTAGGAGGGAGCATGACAAAATGCATTAGGGGGCAGAGAACTTGACGAAACACCTTCAGAAGATAGTTATAAGTCAAGCAATGACTGAAATTATTAGGTCTGTCACAGAGAAGTGCGAAATCTGCCTGAAAAATAATCCGAACACTAGTAACAAACTAGTTTTTGGGGTCACGAAAGGAGGTAACTCCCCTGGAGACTATTGGCAAATAGATTTTACAGAGCTGCCTAGGAAAGAAGGATACAGGTACCTTCTGGTGTTAGTCGATACTTTTACTGGGTGGCCTGAGGCCTTTCCTTGTCGCACCAATAAAGCACGAGAGGGAGTCAAAGCCCTACTGAAAGAGATCATTCCAAGATTTGGTGTGCCCTTAGGAATGTCATCAGATAATGGGCCCCATTTTATTGCCACGATTATAAAGCAGTTAAGTGCTAGCTATGACCTGGGATTACCATACCTCCTATCGACCGCAGTCGAGTGGTAAAGTAGAACGGATGAATTATACTCTTAAACAGCAGCTTGGAAAAATCTGTCAAGAGACATCAATGACTTGGGTACAAGCATTGCCCTTAGCATTACTGAGAGTTAGGGTTCAACCTCATGGGAAAGGGAATTTGAGTCCATATGAATTATTATATGGACGACCCTATCAAGCCCCACACATACCATGCACTACTCAAATCATGGGCGAAATAAATTTTAAAAACTATTTGATATCTTTAGGGAATACCTTACAGGAACTCCAGAAGTCCGTAGCCACCAGTAGACCCTTGGAGCTCGACACACCTGCACATTCGTTCCAACCTGGAGATTGGGTCTACGTCAAGTTGTGGAACGGGCCATTTCAAGTCCTTCTGACTACCTACACGGCTGTTAAGGTTTGGGGCAAGGGCCCATGGATCCACTATTCGCGAGTTAAGACAGCTCCTTCCCCGTGGACGGTGGAACAACAATTGCCGTTAAAATTAAAACTTAAAAGAACAAAATGTACAAACAGTTAACTCTAACTTTGGGAGTTATGATCCAAATTGTTTGGGTAACAGGGTGGAACCAAAATTTATATTTGACTTTAATACTATGCGTCTGTGTTATAGCTTGTGTTAAGATTCAATGCTGTAGTTATTGCTCTCAACTGAATATGAGAATCAAGTTTGGGTGTTGAGGCTTTGGATTTATGAGTCCAAAGTCTCAAGAAAAAGGGGGGAGATGATACCTTGTACAAAGGCTTAGTGACGCCAAGACGATACCTTGTGCGGAGGCTGAGGGATTACACTATGCCTTTGTTGGTAGTTCTGTGTCCTTGCTTTGTGCTTGCTTGAACAATTTAGAAAGTTTTGGTACGTAGAGATAGATAAGAGACCTAAGAAACCTTGAGCCTTGTAGTCAGAACCAGCCAAGATGAGCTAATTGTAACAAAAGACACAAACCATATGGAGTACAACTAGTTCCCGGAAATGACATGAATATGTATGATTATCCCAAGGATTTTAATGAATATGTATATACTAGAATGATATAAATCTCTACTCTCACGACTTATAGCATGCACGATAGGTGGAGTGATCCCCCGTGCATCCGGTGCTGTAATAAAGAATGCCTGCCTTCTAAAACTTAAAAGGAAGTGTTAGAGGGTTCTTTATTTAACCGATTTTTCAGGTATCACTAGGAGCAACCAGACAGGTCGAGAAAGTTTTCTTTTTGAAACCTTTAAAATTCAAAATTGGGAAGAGTGTAGGGATTCATAAATTTCTCTACCTGCCTGAAGCTCCTAGACCACTTCTGGGAAGGGATTTATTAGAACAATTGAATGCTGAGATAAAATTTAAAAATGGAGAAATTGAATTTAAAATACCAGAAGAAAACCATATTGAAATTTTAAGTCTGGTTCTCTCTGAACCCCAAGTTAGGGACGAAGAAATCATACAAGAAATAAAAGACCAGGTATACCCAGGGGTATGGGCCTCGGGAATACCTGGAAAAGCTAAAAATGCAGAATTGGTAGTTGTTAAACTCAAAGAGGGAGCACGACCTGTTAGGGTAAAGCAATATCCCTTGAAATTGGAAGACAGGCGAGGAGTGAAAAGCATTATAGAAGAATTTATAAAATTCGGGCTATTAATTGAATGTTCTTCAGAATATAACACTCCTATTCTGCCTGTCAAAAAGCCTGATGGCAAAACTTATCGATTAGTGCAGGATGTGCGGGCGATAAATCAGATAGTTGAAGATTTGTACCTGGTAGTGGCAAACCCATATACTTTATTGACCAATCTAAAGGAAACCTACGAATGGTTTACTGTATTAGATCTGAAGGATACATTCTTTTGCCTCACCTTAGCTCCTGAAAGCCATAATTTATTTGCCTTTGAATGGGAAAATCCTGATACAGGATGGAAAACCCAACTAACCTGTACAGTGTTACCTCAAGGATTTAAGAATAGCCCCACCATTTTTGGAAATCAATTAGCCAAAGAATTAGAGACCTGGGAAAGGCCTTCGGGAAATGGAGTTCTTTTGCAATATGTGGATGATATTTTGGTAGCCACAGAAAAGAAAGAAGAATGTAAAGAATGGACTGTGAGTTTGTTAATTTTTCTCGGACTAAGTGGTTATCGAGTCTCCTTACAGAAAGCCCAGATCTTGAAGAAAGAAGTAATATACCTGGGATTTGTGATTTCTAAGGGACAGAGGCAGCTTGGGAGTGACCAAAAAGAAGCCATTTGCAGGACCCCAGAACCGAATATGGTAAAAGAGCTTCAAACCTTTTTGGGAATGACAGGTTGGTGATTTAAACCTCTATATGAACTGTTGAAAAATGGTCAGGCCCAATTGACATTGGCTCTCGCCATCACGGTTCCTGAAATATCAAGCAGTCCTGATGGAACAGGATGATATAGAAATTGTCACATCTACTATTACCAACCCTGCTTTCTTTTTAAGTGATAAACAGGAAATGGAGACCGTTGTGCATGATTGTATAGAGACCACTGAGACTGTGTGTGAGAGTAGGCCTGACCTAAAGGAAGAGCTGCTGGAAGAAGCTGATCATACTTGGTACACCAATGGGAGCAGTTTCGAAAAAGAAAAAAAAAAGAGTTCGAATGACAGGATATGCTGTGACCACTATAGACCAAGTGGTGGAAGCAAAGTCACTCCCTAAGGGCACCTCTGCACAACGAGCTGAAATAATTGCTCTAGTGAGAGTGTTGGAACTTGCTAAGGGACTATGAGTGAATATCTGGACAGATTCGAAATACGCCTTTAGTGTAGTCCATGCCCATGGAGCAATTTGGAAAGAACAAGGACTCTTGACGGCTCAAGGGAAAGGTATAAAGCATGCTGATATAATTTTGTGACTTTTAGATGCTGTACAACTTCCATCAGCAGTGGCAATTATGCATTGTAGAGGACGTCAGAAAGGTAACACTGACAGGGAAGTGGGAAATAAATTGGCCGATCACGAGGCAAGACGAGCTGCGGAACAAGGTGAGGTATTAAGTTTAATTCCTGAAAAATCTTTGCCGCTACCTGAGATGATCAAATATGATGAAAAGGATCAGAAGTTAATTACTGATTTAGAGGCTGAAATTGGCCCATCAGGATGGGCAATGTTGAAAGATAACAGGATAATAGTTCCCTTTAGAATATTATGGAAACTGATAAAAACAGAGCATGACAAAACTCATTCGGGAACTGAAGCTTTGTATAGTTCCCTTACCAAGCAAATAGTAGCTAGAAATTTCTTTCAAACTGTGAAAACTATAGTTGGTAGATGTGAAATATGTTTAAAGAATAATCCAAAGGTAGAAAATCATGTAAAATTTGGAAGCATTGATAAAGGGAATGTTCCAGATCAAAATTGGCAGATAGACTTTTCGGAACTCCCTAGAAGGGGGGGTATAGGCATCTATTAGTGTTAACCGATACCTTTTCTGGGTGGCCTGAAGCTTTCCCTTGCAGAACGAACAAAACCCGGGAGGTAACGAAAATTCTACTGAGAGAAATTATTCCTGGATTTGGAGTACCAGAAGTGATCTCCTCTGATAGAGGACCACACTTTATATCACAAATAGTTCAACAAGTTAGTAAATTCTTAGAAATTAATTGGAAACTGCATACAGCTTATTGCCCACAAGCAAGTGGGCAAGTGGAAAAGATGAATCATTTAATAAAGACACAATTGAGTAAAATTTGTCAGGAAACCAATTTAAAGGTGGGATCAAGCTCTCCCTGTTGCGTTACCAAGCCAAGCTGAGAACTAAGGAAAAATTGAGTCCTTTTGAAATTCTATACGGGAGGCCATTTCAAACTAGATATCAAGGGCAAGATCTCACCCAAGCAGAAGAAATTAATCTACAGCAATATTTAATTGCGTTAGGGAAACAATTACAAGAGGTGAATAAATTAGTGATGCCTACCAGAGCATGGGGATTAGACTCCCCGGTGCATTTGTTTAAACCTGGGGATTGGGTTTCTGTCAAAATAGTTCAGGTGATCCCCTCGAAGAGAAGTGGAACGTCCCTTTTCAAGTTCTGCTCACGACCTATACTGCAATCAAGCTTGAGAAGCACGCTGCTTGGATCCACTATTCAAGAATCAAGAAGGCACCTGATGGACCATGGAGATCCCAACCCATGGGACCCACATCTGTAAGACTGATTAATAACCAGAGACAAACTTGTTGGACTGTCTAGTCAAATTAAAGATGATACCACCCATCATTGGTGGGATATCTTTTCAGGATACTCACCCTCTGCAGAGAAAACTTTGAATGTTCTAATCCACCCACTCTTGATATTGTTAGTGTTTGTTATTGTACTAACAATCGTCAATTGCCTTTTGTTGTATAAGCTGAAAAAATTGACTATGAGAGTTTGGGCCTTGCCTAAGGTGATGAAATATGAAAACTTAAGAACTTTGTAAAGGTTTTTTTACAAAGTTTAAAGAAAAGGAGGGGAATGAAAGGGTTAAAGCCCAGGAACATGGAGAATGTTGCAAGTGCCCTGGCTATTGTGGTTTTGGAATGGTTGAAATAGTTGTAAGATAAGGGAGGCCGAGACAGTTGCTTTAGGCAACTCAGCCTGGCCTTGGGAAACAGATGCACGGAACCATAAGGTAAGAAAGTTGCAAGATAATGAAGAACAAAATTCGACTCTCTGTCTTTATGGTTCAGGTAACGACTCTCTGTATCAACACCAAATACAGGAGATGATGGATGTGATAATTACACATCCCAAAGGAATAATGAGACCTTTGTAGGATGCTATCCAGGATGCAATCGAACTAGATCTTTATGGAGGCATAATACTAAGGGCAAAAATTATGTGCTCCCAGCCCCAGGGATGGGTTTGTACTGGTTATGCGGAGACTCAGCACGAAAAGCGTTACCCCCAAATTGGCAAGGGTCTTGCACTCTAGGATTACTGGTTCCCAATCTGACAATAGTTGAAAAATTACATAATCAGAGGGGGTGGGTAAGGACCTTTATCAAGCAAACCAAAAGAACCCCCAACGCTATTGCAGAACGGCCTACAGCATTCCACAGCTTTGTTAGATGGTTTCTTCCATGGCTTGGAGTAAGTGAATTGGAAAAGATATATCTGCAGTAATTGAGGAAATTGAAAACAAAACTATGGATGCAATAAAGGCCTTGCAGATTGAAATATCTAGTTATCTCGAGTAGTCCTACAGAATCGAATGGCACTCGACTTGTTGCTAACTTCCCAGGGAGGGGTTTGCACAGTTATAAATACAAGCTGTTGCACATATGTAGATCAAAGTGGGAGAGTCTCTACAGACTTGGAGAAAATTTGGGAACAAACTAAAATTTTACATCAAGTTACTAAGGACAATACGTCCTGGGGATTTGAAGAAATATGGAACAAGCTCACGTCATGGTTACCCAATTGGACATGGTTAAAGAACTTATTCATCATTATTATCATTATAATATGTGTCTGTATTATAGCTTGTGTCATGATTCAATGTTGTAATTGCTGCGCACAATTGAATATGGGGACCAAGTTTGGTTATTGAAACTTTGGGTTTATAGATCCAAAGTTTCAAGAAAAAAAGGGGGGAACTGATACCTTCTGGCCAAACATTCTTTTACTTTACGCTTATTTAAGCAATAACAATAGTCTTGAGCTCTGAAGATAAGGAAGGGATGCCTGCGATGGAAACTGGCATATCTGACAACTTAGATAAGGTAAAAATGTAATTAACAAGATTGCCTTGCGCATGCATAATGAAGATGCAAATATTGTAATCCCTTCCCAGAAATGATTTGAATGTGTAGGAAAATTCCCGAAAAAGTAATGAATTTGTAAATCATTTACGTGAAGTTACATGAATATACATGTTGAGAGTGTGTATATATGCTGGATCGACAAAGCGTTCAGCATGCACGTTAGGTGGAGTGATCCCCCGTGCATCCAGCGCTGTAATAAAGAATGCCTGCCTTCTAAAACTTAAAAGGAAGTGTTAGAGGGTTCTTTATTTAACCGATTTTTCCGGTATCAGAACAAAGATTGGCAGTTATTACTAGATATAGCCAGGAAAACACCTTTCAAGATGGGATGGGTAAAAGCTCATGCTAAGGATAATCAACTAGCCACAAAGTGGAATCAAAAGGTAGATGGGCTAACTAAAATTAGGAACATCACCTTAAATCCTGAGTGGTATCAATTGGGAGAATGGTTACATCAAAACCTGGGCCACACAGGTAAAGAAGCACTTTACTTTGCTGCACAGAGGAAAGGCTGGCCTATAAACAGAAAAAATTGTGAAACTATTCTTACGGAATGTCCCCAGCGTAGATTGAAATTACAAGCAGATCATCCTGCTAAAGCACCACCTCTACATATCAATGAAGGGAAAACTTTATGGTCTACATGGCAAATTGATTATATCGGACCATTCAAATCCTCTGCGGGATATCGATACATCCTCACAGGAGTGGAAGTAGTCTCCGGCTTGCTTACGGCGACTAAATGTCAGAAAGCTGATGGGCGAAATACAGTGCGAGGGCTATCATTTTGGTTCTCAAATTTGCCTATTCCTGATGTTGTTGTCCCTCAAGTGGGGTCGTTTACCCAGTGTGCAAAACACCAATATATACACAGAGTAGAGATATTTTAATTTAATTCATATTTGCGCAAAGATGGGTGCTAGGTGGTAATTCCACAAAGCTAGCACACCCCGGCTAACATACGGTTAACATTTCTACACTTTGAGCAACTGTTTATCAGTATTTTCAGAGTTACGCTTATTTACCCTCTTGCCCATTGGTCCTTACAAGTCTCGTCTCTAATTAAAGGCACAGCACACATTTATTTTACTACCCGTGCTCTATGGGGAAGGGGCTTCTGTGAGTAGGGGGTGACTACAGCCTAGGGGTGTGATTTTTACTATGTTAATGAGCTAAGTTCACACAAAGTTCACAGTTCTGTTTACCTTCTGTTTACCTTCTCTGGAATGCCCATTCAGTTACAAATTCAAGGACTCAAACAAGGATGTGCCATCCTTGGGCCCCTTGATTAGGCTTCCTTATCCCGTTGTTTTGTCTCCCATACTCCCTGCTCCAGGGCATCCTGTTCTCTAGTAAATCGCTCCTTCACTTTTTCATCAGTAAATCATTCCTTCTTTCATCAATGTTATCCAAAGTGATAATGGCTCACATTTTTCGTGTAAGGAAGTGCAAGATTGGGCAAAACAGGAGGGAATTAAATGGGTATTCCACACCCCATACTACCCTCAATCAAATGGGATGGTAGAGAAAGCTAATGGCTTATTGAAAAGGAATCTTAAACCACATGAGGCTCAATGGGATTTGAGACTTCCCAAAGTACTCCATCAATTAAATAATCGACATGGGCCTACTAGAAGCCCTGTGAGCTGAGCATTCTTTGTAAAAATGAACTTAGCACCCCACTTACTGGGAAAAGAGAATATTTGACAACATTACAGCCAGGACAGCCTGTGATGGTCAACCTACCATCCATCGGTACTGTGCCTATGACTTTAACTAAACCTCATGGCACACTTGCCTGGGAAGCTACCGATAGCAGTGGTGCGAAACATAGAATTAGTGCACGATGGATTTTTCCTTCTTTTTAATGGGGTAACCTGTTCGGACTTTCCCCGCCAAAACGAGTCTCTAGTTTTCTTTTTTTCTTACAGCACCTCGCAAGATGGCAAACGGAAATGCTGTGTTCATGTTTCTATTCCAAACCCTAACAATGCTGCTCCTCTTAAGTTGTGGTCAAAGAACCCTAGAGTGGCCATGGTCTCAAGCTCGTGTTAAGTATACCGGGAGTATGGGAATACACTCTAGTGAGGGAAATTTAAATCTTTCCACCGTGGTCATGCACAGAAATTAAGTATACTTAGAAAATGAATGGAGCTGGGATAAAGATAAAGCTGGTGATAAAGTTCCTCGACTTCGGGGAACGGCAGGGAAAGAAATTAAAATAGGATGCCGGATGATCAATGGGTCTACCCATGAGAAGGTATCTCAAATTTGAGTGTATAACATCACATCGAACCCAATAGCAAACAATACAAAACTTTGCACTTCTGAAAAATGGGACTGTTGGTACAATTTTACCTTGGTGCAACCTGTTTTTGTAGTCTGCCTCTGAGCTCACCATAGCATGGGATTATCATTTAAATTTAAAATAGACATTACTGAGCCTAGTACACTAACATCTGCCCTGATTGTAAAGGATAAGAAAACTCTATCCCCACAGATTTCTGAAATTGGATCATATGTGATCAAAAATACAGGCCAACAATGAGTGTTATTTAATCCATCATGGAGTAGAACTATTGATGCAAATCAATACCTCTACAGTCAAACCAACCTGTTCACCATTCCTAAGTACGTCTTATACAGGATGCTAGCATGGTTACGTGGCCGAACCCTCACCTCTCCAAGACAAACAAGGAGAGATGTGACCGGTATTATAGGGACAGGATTGGGAGTCTTAAATAGTATAGATGCTGAAGTACTCGTAAATAAATTGAGCACAGCAACAAGTGATTTAAACAAATTAGAACACCCATTGCGGTCTTCTCTATTAGCATTGGGAACTAACCAATGGCTCTCATCTGATATACTGCCTCAGTGGGAAAGAATTAATGAAAGGGACCACCAATTGATTGTGGATGCCCTTGGTGCAGCCCAAAATAATGTTTCTCTAGCTCTTAGTTGTATCCAAGCTCAACTGTGGATGCAATCTATGGTAGCAGCAATTATAAGAGAAGGTGAAGAGGGCACCTTACCCACTGAAATTCGAAAGGTAATTTGGGATAATGCAACTAAATTCGAGAAAGAATTCCAATCCTGGTGGTACTTAGTCAATTTCACTTATGACCCCATCAACAATAAGGCCACAGCTTTTGTCTTAACCATACACAATGCTTCGGTATATATCGTATTCCCAATCATTGCACTAGGATTAAATCACAATGGAGCTATACTCTATCCATTAGAACATAGAGTATGGGCCCAACAAAACGGAAACAAATGGCAAACTGTTGATGTTAATGCAGGCATTGTACGGGAACGACAGGGATTTATTTGTGAGAGTAATACCATCAAAGCCCAAGACATTTGTCTTGACACTGAACAAAATGTTTGTCATTTTGAAATACATCCCCAAGAAACCCCTGAAACTGTACTTGTATATATTGGAAAAGGATGTGTTTGTATGAGAACCCTTTGTGATTTTATATTTGTAGATAACATTACTGTAGATACAAGCAATCACTCAAATATTTGTAACTTTACTAAAACTATGGGATGCGACTTTAATTATTCAGCTCCTGTTACGTCTTATCAATTGTTACAATCTAATTATACATTGAGTCAAGATTTATTGCCTACCCCCATCGGAATGAATCTTACATTGGTGAAGAAGCTACTACAACACGATGACCTGTGTCAACTGCTAGAATGCATCCGAAACAATGGACAAAAAACCCCAATCACCATTTATCATGACACAGAAGAGATACACCATGTCTTGGAAAGAGTGAAGAAGGATGGAGAACACGATTGGTGGGAAACTCTTCTTGGATGGTCACCAACAGCGACGGGAGTGTTTAATCGTATGCTTCACCCAGTTGTGATTCTACTAACTCTAACTCTAATGTGTCTATTGCTTATAATTATATTGTATATAAAGGTTTGGTACATGATAAAACAAATAATCCAACTTCAACCACCCAAAACATACAAATTAACGAAAAACAAATAGCAGTGCTTCACTATCTACTTACCGTGGATCTACAAGCGCACAAACTATCAATATACTATTTATGGCACAGAGGCAAGAGGTGACCGTACCACCACTCTGTGACGGTAAGATGAATTGACTATAGTCACGGGGTGGAGTGTGGCGGTGTGCTCCCCTCCCCCTGCTGCCCCCCTGCTTAAGCCATAAACACCAGTGGGAGTTGTGATGCCTGCATGCAGCTTACGCTGGACTTCGGGGACGGATGGCAACACAGTAGCCAAGGCCTGCCTGAAGCAGAGACTCAGATGTCTTGCTGGTATGCAAATATGACTATAGGCCAATCACCTTACTCTATAAATAATGGACAGCCCAGGGCCCGTTGAGCTCTCCTGTATGGCAGTGGGCTGCATGCCAGGATCTCCCCTTGAGTAGGGACACCTCTCAAGGTTACTCCTCGAGGCTGAGAGATTCCTTGCTGCAACAGATCCTCGGTAAGTGACTAAGAGCATGCTAAACTTTGAAATCTTAGCTAAGTGATATAAAGGATTGATTGCACATATATACTCCTTTAGACATAAACCGTTGACCAAGTCTGGGACTAGGACTGGATCCAGCCGCACCTAGACTCCTCTCTGAGAAGGAGTTTAGAAAGCAAGGGGGTCCTTTCTGAACCTCATGACTCAATGGGAGGGTGTCCCCAACAGTTTTGTCTGACCCTGTCCTCTATGCAGTAAATAATCCAGTGTACCTTGCCACTAAATCTTGTTAAACACTGTCGCATTTACCACTGAACTTTGTTAACTCACTGTTTTATATCAATGAAGTATATTGTTGCTTCTCTCTTACGAGTGAAGTGCATCACTCCATCTGCGACACCTTCCAACTGAACTATTCTGTATAATGTATTGCAAAGCCAGAAGGTGTTCAGAGTAACTACTCTGAGCAGAGGCTTTAGCCATAACTCACTCAAATGAATTGAAAGATCATTTCAGATCATTAATATGGCCTTAAGTGTGTGTTGTCAGAGTGGCCTGGAGATGCTTTATTGACTCTATACACTTAGTTTTCATATTGCTTTGGGTTCACCTCTTACCTTATTTTCCTAAATATTGTTACCCATCATATTTTAGGATTGTATATGTCTCTTTGCGACTTGTATATGATCCCTTTGGTCAGAGGTTTCTTGGTATTATATGTGTTTGAAGCACTCAGCATAATGATTCCTGGAGTCCTGAGATGTTTTTGGTGACTTTTCCTGGTTAAACAAACCTGTTAGCTTCTAGCTAGTACTGCAACATATGTCTGATATGAGTTAAATTCATCAGTGTGTAGGTTATAAATTACTATTTTGAAAAAGATTTTAATAAAGAAACTTGAGAGCGTGGACAGTTTTGGTACTATAGTCCTAGTGACCATAGACACATCAAACTTGGCTCCGTGGCTGGCACCATGGTTCACAGTCAGGCCAGGTGGCAGAGCACTGCCCTGCCTTTCCTGTTTGTGGTTTCAGGCTTGGCAACAGGCTGTGAAAATAACCAAGTGGCACGGGGTATGCTCCATCGCCCTACCTGGAAAGCCTCACTTTTGCAGCACAGATCAAAGTAAATAAAAGGCCAAAGAATTTCAAGGATGAGGTATAGAAAGGAGATATTGCAACGCAGTCAAGATTGTAATAGGCACCTAAAAAAGCGCCATTATTGTTAGAAATTGGAATTGGGGTTGACTAATCAGAATTGAGTTGAAGGCAAATTAGACTATAGCACTTTCCGATGTTTTATCAATTTTTTAAAGATGAAACTCTCATGTATTTTTCTACTTTCTAATTTTCTCAGTTGTTAATTTTTGCTTTCTAGTAATTTTATGAAATTATGAAAATGGGTTATTTTAAGAGCATATATATGTCTGCAAAATACATTAAAAAATACTACTATTTGTCAGGAGTCTGAGACTTTTGTAAAAAAATTAGCACATCATTTCAGTTCCTACAATAATTTAAATCTCATAGAGGAAACTGCCAATGGAAGAAAATACAGAATCAAATGCAGGCTCTAAAAACATTTGCCAGTACCCTTTCTAATGATATTTAAACATAATTTTGTATATTTAATTTTTCACGTAATTACCTGCAAAATAATTTGACTTGTAATGGAAATGAGATTTCAAAATTGCAAAATGTTAATTCAGACATTTAGTTCCCAGGCTGCAAAAATCCATCATATTTCTTTCAAAAAGGCACATGTTGAATGACTGCACATACATTAAACATATTTCCACTCTTAAGTTTGTAGGTTGAAGCTATTTCTATCAATTCATTGAAGATGCCTTTTTTTTTTTTCCCTCGTTTAATTGGTGGTTATAGACTCTTACTCGCTTCAGGCCCCGCTGGCACCGTGATTTAATTCTGTTGCATTTGCGAGCTCTGCTCAGCGTCGCTGAGATGCAGATGACCTTGGGTCTCTGCTCTGCCTGCAGCTGCAGGCCCGCTGTACCCCCAACTGCCCACGCGCCTCGCTCACGGGGGCAGCGGGGCTCTCCCTGCCACCGACCAGGTTGCTCTCGAGGCCGGTGGGACCAGGGTCGCGCTCACCGGCCGTTCCCGCCCGGCACCTGGCCGTACACCGCGCACAGATCTTCCAGCGGCCAGCTAGGGCCTCGCAGCGCCCACCCAGGGTGGTTAGTACGACCGCGCCCTGGGCCCGCGTCTCGGTTTCGGTGACCCGTTTCGGCACTACAGCGCTCAGCCCGGGCCCCAGCGGCTCGTACCGCCAGCCGGGACTGCCGCTGCCTCCCGAGTGCCCGCCTTCTCCTCAGGCCGCTCTCCCGAGCGGCTACTGGTGCCAGTAAGAGTGACGCTATAGAGCTGTGCCGCCGCACGGTTAATTACGGCGGCGCCGGGGACTCCCGCGGGCGGGGTTCGCGCTGGGGATTCCCCCGCCGACCCGCGCGGAACGTTCGGGATCGTTCCCGTGACGTCACGGCAGGGGGGCTCCCGCCAGCAGGGCGGGGTCACACCCTCGGTGGCGATCGGGAAGCTCCGCCCCGGACGCCCGCGGGGTCGCGCGGCCGATCTTGCGAGGCTTGGGCGCGCAGAGGATTGCGGATCGGAGCGGCGCCATTTTGGGAGTGAGGCGAGCGGGGGGTGGGGCTGCGCGCGCGGGTATGTGTGTGCACGCGCGTTGCTCTCGCGTCCGGGACTCTCACGGTTCTTGGGGGGCGAGAGGGGGCAGCCCCCGCTAGGGGTAGCCTGGTGATGGCGAGCCGGGGGGGCCGGGGCCGGGGGAGGAGGCGCGGAGGGGCCACCCCGTTCCTTCCCCCGCCGTGAGGCGAGGCCCGCCCTCGGGGAGGGCAAGGGAAGTTGCCCCCGGCGCGACGGCGGCTGCCGCTGCTGCGTGGGGGTGGTGCGGCCGGTGAGTGCCTGAACGCGGGCTGCGCCCCCCCCCCCCCCCCCCCGGAAGTCAGGGCGAGCGCCCAGCGCGGGCCGGTGGAGCCCTTCCCGGGGCCCGCCGTGGCGCCGCAACAAAAGGCCTGGTTGGGGCCAGGAGTCTGCCCGCGCACTTCAGAGGCAGGCGGCCCCGAAGCGGTGAGGCTTACCCCAGGGCTGTGCTGGTGCGTTACTCAGGCTGCTCCCGTCGCTCCCCGGGGCTTGTTCTGTGTTTAAGTTCGGTGTCCCTGTCAGTGCCTTCCTCCCCAGGTGCCTCCTGCAGATCTATTTATCTTTCACGGTAAAACGAGAAATGCCCCTTTCCGGTTGTTTTTTATTCTTGGAAATTAGAGATGGGAAAACGTTTTCACTGATAGGCTACGTTCTCCGATAAATATGCCTGCTGCTTTCTGCAGGATGTGAGTGAATGTTTAACTGAGGCTTCTGTACTCGGGTTTGGCTGCCTGATTGCATGTGTGTTTGCTTTTTTAAATTCAGATTTACGTACTTGTCTAACGCCAATTCAGATTTCAAAAGGGAAAACTGATTGTTCTGGTTCTTTTTCCCGTAGGCAATTTGGGTTACAAAGAGAGTCCTGGATATTTGGAGCCTTTTGCTTCAGCTGGTAGGGAGGAAAAAAGGGGGAAACTGCCCTGCACCGGTTGCTTCTTGTGAAAGGGGAGAAATATCGGACACTGGTCTGGGAGTATTTGTCCAAGTGCTTCCTCCTGAAAAGGCTTCTGAAACAATCATTAGGCATCTGAGAAGTGAATTGGAAGTTTGAAGTCATGAGCTTTTTCTTTCTAGCAGTGCAGAGCACCTCACCCTTGGATGCTTTTGTCCACGTGGCATGGATACACAGCTAAATTTATCAAGTTCTGAATACTTCAGCTGCCACAATAAAGTGCTGTTTTGCTGTTAGTTACTTTTTT
The DNA here is from genome assembly GCA_009819775.1 of Phoenicopterus ruber ruber. Classification (NCBI taxonomy): domain Eukaryota; kingdom Metazoa; phylum Chordata; class Aves; order Phoenicopteriformes; family Phoenicopteridae; genus Phoenicopterus; species Phoenicopterus ruber. The sequence continues at coordinate 9,736,473 of CM020247.1, forward strand.
CTTCCAAGCAACGTTCTGCCTGAGTCATAGGCATAACCAGTTTTGTTAACTGGCTCCAGGTTAAATGCAGCCTGAGTCACTGTGTAGACGTTGCTGAAGTTTCATGGCAGATATTTTTACCCTTATTTTATTTTTTAGATTTTCTGATATAGCCTTCTGTCATTTTGTAGTGAGACCTATTTTCTAAATGAAGTGTCTAATATAAATTTGTTTATAATTTTTTCTTTTATATTTTATTTAATATTTTTGTTGAAAAATGTTATTGCCAATAAGCAATATGATGGTATCCAGATAGTTGTTATTTACAAATGCCTCTGTTACCCGAAGCTAGGAAATGTTCCTCTGTTCAGATGTGAAATTTGGATTTTTGGCTTCACAGTTTGTGGTGTAAAAAGAGTATTTATTTCACCTGTAGCTGATGCTTCTTATAGTGAAATGTACATGGCATAGACAAGAGAAGCAGCTGTCAGAAAAAAAAAAAGTTTCTTAAGGCAGAGACTTGGCAAATTTTGGAAATAGCCTTGTGGAATCTGTAAGCAAGAAGGATGGGTAGCTGATTTCTGTGAGGTCAAATCTATGTCAAACAGCTACGAAATGTAGTATTGATAAGAACTCTGGATATTATCTCAAGGAAAACAAACTGGAAAAATATAAGTCACACAGTACTAACACCTTGTGCAGTCCTCTTGCATTAGGTAAGTGTTCATAAATCAATTTAACTTGAATAAACATTTTATCAGTAGAATGGTTAAACCAGTAACATTTACTGCCTAGAGGATGTTGGGGTTTTTTTTTTTGAGAATGTTGAAATGAGCTTGCAGAATCTAATTTTTACTTGCCATTTTTAATAATTAATGGAATATTTTTTAAGAATTTGAAGAATACATGTATTACTACAAAGAGAAATCTGTAAGTATGAGTGTGATTTTTCTGGGAGATTAAAAAATATGTACATCTAGACTGAATCTGTAGGTAATTTATCCCTCATGTTAATATTGTAATCTCAACAATGAGCTGTTATACTTATTGAACAAGTCTGCTGGATGGCTTGCGCATCTCAGTCTTTCCATTTGCATTAGACATTTTTGCAGCATGAAGGTACTGATAATGTAGCATTGCTTTTTTTATTTCCTTCCACTGTTCTTTGTCACTTATGGAAGCCAGATATTTATTACCAAAATTTAATTTACTGCCTATGCAAACTGGCTTTTTAATGTGTTGGTATTTTAAGGTTGGGTTCAGAGTAATTTCCTATTCTGTAATGGGAATGAATGAATCTGGTTGATTGGTTTGAAAGTATACCATAACAACCCCCCCTACCTTTTTGGAAGGATTCAAAACAAAATATAGTGGTGAACTAACCAGTTTTGCATGTTATAGTTAGATGTATTGCTGCCCCTTTCCTCCCTAGTGGTTAAATGTTTCTGAAGATAGATATAGTTTAAATGTTGAAATTAATATATTTACAATATATTTTTTGTAGGTTTGCTTTCAGCTGAATTACTGCTGCCTCAAAGAAAATTAAGATGGACAGAACAACTTAATTCAAAAGTCAGTGGTAATTTTACTAAGTTCTCTCCCTCCTACCCCACCTTGATTATTCATAAAGTTTTAAATAATTAAAGCATTATTGGGTAGACTGTAAACTGAGTGTCTGGTAAAGGTGACACGTTTACCTTGGTTGCGACCTTTTCCAAAATTTTTCAGAGCTTCTGCAATACTGAAGTATTAGTAATAGTGAACTAATGAAAAAAATGGCTTTCTCTAAGGGCACTGCGAAGATGTTTGGGAAGATGGCTTGTGTTAAAGCCTTGTGGAAAAGTAATTTTAAGCATGTGAAACTGTGTCTAAAGTTTACTACAGTGGTGTGGGTGTGTTGTGTGTGTTTTTTTTTTCTTTCTCCCTGTAACTTGTTATTTTGACCATAATTGAAAGACTTGCACCTAAATAAGTATTTTAAATTCTTAGGCTCACTGAAATAGTTCTGTTTATGTGTTGTCTTGTCAGTATCTAAAAGTTGATCTAGCTTCAGTATTTTCTTGAATGGCTTTGCTGTTTTGTTATTTTAACTTTTATTTCAGTTTTGTTGTTTTGAAAACATGGAAACTGTGGAACATGAATAGGAGTCTGTTTTTGTAATCTCTTGTGGCTGTGGCTTGGGGCTCTTCTACATCGAGTCTCAGCATAACTGGAATTGACCAAATGAACCGAGCCACATGTAAAGGAACCAAACTAACAGAATCTTCCTTGTTCTTTTAGTTGTGTTAGTCTGTGTTTTGCTTGAAAACACTTGATAAGTGGGAAGAATTCAGGTGTGAGTGGCCATTTCATTAGATTTTGTCTATTATATGGCCATAAGCATAGTAATACAAGTACTTGCTTCTTAAATCATAGAAAAAGTGATGTCTGTCTTTTTTCAAGCTATTAACTTTCAGTGCTATGAGACACTTTTTACCTCTTGACAAGAGATTCTCGCTGAAATCAAGGAACTGCATTCCTTCCACTTACTATTTTGGGTGACATCTTTATCTGGACTCTTTCTCTTCTGGATGTTTTGAAGAGTTTGCTTTTTAGCTTTATTAAATTAACTCTTTCTTTACATTTTTCTGGTTGCTGGTAGGATAATTCTTTTTTTCTTTTCACCGTGTTTGCACTTGGGAAGTGCAGTTCTTTTTTGTATGCATATGTATTTGACACAGATTCGGGTATGTTTTACAGCTGTGCCCTTATACCCTAAGCAAAATTCATACTTGGGTAAGGACCATAGAGGAGAAAATGCCTAGCATGCTGGTCCACTTTAATTCCTTCTTTAGATTTTTATTTGTATAGTGCTGACGGTCTGTTAAGTGGTTTGCAGACAACTATAAGGATAAGGTCCTTGCCTCAGAGAGCTTATACTTTAAGCCTTGATGTAAACATAGCTTTTGTACTGGAATAACTGTCAGCAGCTTGGCTCTCTTACTGATGTGTTTATTCTGGTAGAATCCTAAAATGGGTACATTTGTATTGTCTTGAATGGTGTAGGCTGCTCTGATGTGTGGAAAAAAAACTGCTGGTGGAAGCTTTTAAAAGTAAGCAGAGTTTAAACTTGAAGCAAAGCTTAAGTGGAATTAAATCTGTAAAATGATATAGGGAAATTGTAGATATTTAGCTTTGTTAGTACTTCATAAGCTAATGTACTTTAAGTTTTTTTTTTTTTTTTTTCCTCCATTCTAGTGAGATTCTTCTGTTTAAAATGTATGGATAAAGCAGTTTGACAGTGATAGTTCATCAATAACTTCTGGGGAAGTTACTCTTAGTTCTTTGGTTTTTGGTACTAGGAGTAAATTCTGTCCTGCAAGGAGAACTATTTGCAGACCTTATTATAAACTAACTTGAATGAGATTTGGCATGCTTTTTGTTTTGTTTTTTTGTTACTGTGTGATTTTGAGCAGTAGTATTACACAGTCATGATAATGCCCTATGTGGTGCTATCAACTCTTACACAATCATCTCCTTTCATATTTTGGTTAAACACAGTCTGGGAAACAGCTGAAATTATATAGAATTGTTTTTCTGCTTTATATTTTAAAACTGCCACCTTTTTCAACTGCTTTTTCTTCAGATCCTTGTGAAGACTCCAAAGTGCAAAAGCATTCCCGGTGATTTTGTTACATAACGTATGCTGAACTGGGTGGTGATGTTAGTGCACTAATGCTTCAGCTTTTGGACTTTGAACCTTGCAGAGGACAAGAGATTAGTGTTTATCCAGCTTTCCACTAAATAGTACTGCAAATGTAGGATTTCAAGCAGAAGGAACTTGGTTGTAGTTTACCTTCAAACATGAAATTATTCTGTGTTACAAAGTAGTTAGCTTTTTTTTAATTTACATTTTGGTACAGTGCAAGAAGGAAAAACCTTTTTGGATAAAAGTGATGATCAAGGTATTCTAAGCTCTCTCATTAACTTTGGCTCTTTCTAAAACATTTCCTAAAAGATGTTTTGATTTTTGTGACTGTGGTGGGTTGACATTTGCTGGCTGCCAGGTGCCTACCAAGCCACTCTATCACTTCCCTCCTCAGCGGGGGGGGGGGGAATAAGATGGAAAAAACCCTCGTGGGTCAAGATAAAGGCAGTTTAATAAAGCAAAAGCAAAGGCCTTGCGCAGAAGCAAAGGAAAACAAAAGATTTATTCTCTACTTCCCATCAGCAGGCAACGTCCAGCCACTTCCTGGGAAGTGGCACTTCCTGGCTTTAGCACGCGTAGCGGTTGCTCTGGAAGACAAACAACGTAATAACGAATGCCCCCCTCTCCTCCTCCTTTCTCTTAGCTTTTATTACTGAGCATGATGTCATATGGTATGGAATATCCTTTTGGTCAGTCTGGGTCGGCTGTCCTGGCTATGTCCCCTCCCAAGATCTTGTCCACCCCCAGCCTACTGGTGAGGGGGGAATGTTGGAGAGGCAGCCTTGATGCTGTGGGAGCACTGCTCAGCAGTAGCCAAAACACTGGTGTGTTATCAACACCTTTCTAGCTACCAATACAAAGCACAGCACTATGAGGGCTGCTATGGGGAAAATTAACTCCATCTCAGCCAGACCCAATACAGTGACAATAATATTTGATTCACAGGAGTGATGTAAACCCTGTTGCTTGTGAACCATATGTATATACAGAAAGGGGACCATACAATAAGGAGCAGTGGTTGGGATTTTTAGAATGCCAGTGTCCCACCAAGTCTGCCGACATTCTAGATCCTTATGCAAAACAAAGGTAGTGAGTGCACTTTAGTTGATTCATCCTCGCATAAGGAACTTGAGCCCTAAGTAGAAATGAAGGTGGGTTTTTCTTAGGTGTTTTTGTTTGTTTTTGCTAAGTTACTGTAAAGCTAGGATTTTGGGCTTTGTACTAGAGAATGTGTTGGCTTTTTGTGGTTAAAAAATTGACTGTTACAGTTTGATTCCATACACTTCTCATACCCTGGCATGTCATAAGACTTTTGGAGGTGTTCAAATTTGACAGAGGACTTTGTCCCATCCTCAGTGTTCTGCAGGAAGCCTTAGTTCTCATACTTTTTTAAGATGAGGCAAGAAGGTAAATTAAAAAAATGAATGGGTATTTTCTTTTATTCTTCCTCATCGTCCACTGTTAGAATACTCATCAGAACAGTTCTGTATTGGACGGTGGGGACAGTGAGACTAAAACTGGAGATTTTACTTGCTCTGCAGTAGCACGGTTGAGAAAGAAGAGGCTTCAGCTGAATTGTTCGGAACTTTTTAATGTCTGTTGAACCAGTGGGAGAGAAGACCTTTAAAAGTTCAACTCCTTTTCCTTTTATTGGAGGTGTGAGTCTTTGACAATAAATTTTAGAGAACCAAAGAACTTGAGAGAATTACCATATCCAAACTTAACCTTGTTTGTAAATTATCATATGTCCATAAACCCTCTTCTACATTGAAATGTAGTGGGGGGTGACACGCACATTTTTCCTTTCAAAGTGTTAAAAGATTGGTTGTAAAGATTGAAGCTTATTCTTTTGTTGTGGCTGTGCATTTACATGGAGAGAAAATAAAGGAAATAAATAATCTTTAGTTCAAGTAGTTGTCATGCTTTTGCAGCAATTTGTGATCAGTAGAAATGTTTCCATTTTCAAAAACTCTGTAAAGCTTGTGTTAGGGTTTAAATATTCTTTTCTCTTTTATTAACATACAAATTTTGGATAGCAAAATAACAACTTGAAGTTAGCTTGTTTTGCTTTGTTCAAACTGAATGAATGATAGAGTAAGGAAGATCTCTAAGCTGTGTTTTTGAAGGGGAATAAAAATTGAGATGTATAGGGTTTAAACAAAAGTATTATTTAAAGCTTACACTTACCAACTTTACTTCAAATTAGCTCTACTCTTGACTAGAGATAACAGGGAAGGATATTTTATCACAAGAAATTTTCAGTTTAGAAGAAAATGTGTTTTTTTTGTGACAGAAGGAAAAAACTTTTGATGGAGTAGGTTATTTTAATGGCCTGCTTGTTTGAGAAAAATCCTGAACATTTCTGTTTATGGAGAAGAGAGACTGTGTAGTCTGATGGTTAGGATTTGAACATATAGTTTCTTTGCCTAATTCAGAGCAAAACTTTGTAGTTCTATGGATGATGCTAAATAGGTGAAGTAAACATTTGAAGCTGGCCCAAGATGGGAGAATTGAAGGGTCAATTTATTCTGTAGCTCTGTTATTCCAGAGTTGCTCTGATTTAATGAGAACTTTGCCCGCTGCTGATGCTTCTTTAGGAAAAAAAAAAATTATCTTGGCAAATAGCTTTCTCTTTTTGTTGTTGTGAAATGCAGTACAGTTGGTATTTGGCATATCTCTGATAGTGAACATTCAGTTTTAATTCCCTCATAGAAAATTGTGTGCCTCCCTTCCCTTCTTTAGATGGCTGCTCTTTTCTAAGATGTCATACAGACTTGCTTATTGGGTCCCTCCTGAAATTCATATATGCTTGGTTTGTCTTCCTGACTTAATAAGAATGTGATACACTTGCTGTAGCTCATTACCAAGGAAGCAAAGCAGCAGCAGTAGCAACAGACTTGAGACACTGAGTAATATATAACCTTTTATTTTTCCACTGTCATAACAACACTATATTATATTTTAATTCTGATGGTTCACAACCTTCTTTTACCCCATTTATAAATTTTATACTAAAAATTATGATGACAGGGTGAGGGTGGGTTATCAAACAAGTGTGTAGCTGAGGGGTGGAGTTAAGGTTCCACATGCAGTTTGTGGTGTGCTGTACTTATGCTAATAATAATCTGTGAGGCATTAGGTAAAAGATCATAGGGTATGTGCCACTTAGATATGTGTACATGTTAATCTTAGATTTTCTGAAAACTATGTATGTGCATATATCCATGTGCTTTTAACATTTATTCTGTTCGTGGATTTCTCTATGCAAATTAATAGACTGAAGTGCTAAACTGGTCTTCAGGGAGCATCAAGAAATTTGAATTCATATCTCCTTTCTAACTTTGGGAATTCATGTCTTGAAGCTTCCTTTTTTTTCCTGTTAATAACTTTACTACTCCACTCACAAGCTTCAAGTATTCCTACCTATTTGAGTTTATATTGCCTTTTATTTTAATCTTCTATCAATCTCTGAAATATCTAGTGTCACAGAAACTGCTTACTGTAAAATAATTTAGGCTATCTACAGAGTGTGAGAAGTATAGAAGCTGAAAATGCAGAACTATTTTTCCTTGTCTCTAGTTTCTGGTGAGATGGGTTCAGCTGACAGGGATTTTTTTCTAATTTTTAGCATTATTTTAAAATTTGTTAGACAAATGAGTGTAGGTAGTTCAGACAAACAGTGTTATCAAATGTATCTTGCCAACAGTAATTAAATCTGCCTTAAATATTGAAGACAGCTTTCTGGGTTAGGGAAATATTTTTATTTTGTACACTGAAGAGACCTTCCTGAAGTTGGATCTGTTCAATACCAATGGGACTGTCTTTCCTCTGCCAGCTAAATACTGGTTAGACAAGTTAAACAACATGCCTTTAAAATTTGGTGGGGACAGTCTCTGATCTCATGTCCTTGTCATCTTAAAGTTCTGCTGTGCTTTTTTTCTTCACCCTCGGTGGAAGAGGATCAGATTAGGGAACACTTAAATAAGATATACATAAGTCCATGGGGCCTGACAGGATGCGCCCATGAGTGCAGAGGGAGCTGGCTGATGTCATTGCAAGGCCATTTTTGATTATCTTTGAGAGGTCATGGTGATTGGGAGAGGCTCTTGAGTACTAGAAGAGAGCAAATGTCAATCCTGTCATCAAGAAGGGTAAGAAGGAGGATCCAGGGAACTACAGGTTGGTCAGCCTCACTTCAGTCCATGGGAAGGTGGTAGAGCAACTAATCCTGGAAACCATTTCCAAACACATGAAGGACAAAAAGGTGAGTGGGAGCAGTAAGCATGGCTTTATGAAGGGGAAATCATGCTCAATCAAGCTAGTAGCCCTCTACAATGAGGTGACTAGCTTGGTAGATGAAGGGAGCAATGGATGTTGTTTATCTTGACTTCAGGAAGGCTTTTGATACTGTCTTCTGCGACATGCTTAAAGAGAAGCTGACAAAGTATGTGTTAGAGAAGTGAACAATGAGGTGTATCAAAAAGTGACTGAATGGCCAGGCCCAGCCTGTCAGGGTTGTGATCAGTGGCACAAAGGCAATTTGAAGGGAGTCATTAGTGTTGTACCCCTGGGGTTCAATACTGGAGCCAGTACTATTTAACATCTTCATTAATGACCTGGACAATGGGGCAGAGTTTACCCTCAGCAAGTTTGCAGATTATACAAAATGGGGAGGAGTGGCTGATACACTAGATGTTTGTGCTGCCATTCAGAGGAACCTGGACAGGCTAGAGAACTGGACAGAGGATCCTCATGAAGTTCAGCAAAGGGGAAAATGCAATGTCCTGCATCTGGGGAGTAGTAGCTGCATATGCCAGTACATGCTGGGGGCTGACCAGCTGGTAAGCAGCTCTGCAGAGAAGGACCTGGGGGTCCTGTTGGACAACAACTGACCATGAGCCAGCAATGCATCCTCACAACAAAGAAGGCCAACAGCACCCTGGGCTACATTAGGAAGAGTGTTGCCAGCAGGTCGAGGGGAGTTCATCCTTCTCTACTTAGCACTGATGAGGCCACAGGTTGAGTGCTGTGTCCAGTTATAGGCTCCCTGGTACAAGAAAGATATGGACTTCGTGGAGTGAGGTCACAAAAGTTGATTAAGGGACTGGAGCATCTTTCCTGTGGGGAGAGGCTGATATTCTTTTTGATCTTCTAAGGAAGTACGAGTTGATTCTCAGTCTTTCAGAACACTCTATGGATGCTATATTTAAATTTTTCAGAAGATATTTTCCAGATTTAGAGTTAGTAAGCCATCAAAATCATATTTTTCTCATGTAAAATTATGTGAAGGTGAAAACGATGAGGGAGACTTTGTTAATGCTGTTGACAGGACTACAGACTGTTGAGACAAGAGTAGACGGTATGCCTTCAAAAGGATGTTACAAGGTAGCAATGTTTCATTACAAGGTGATGCTTAAAGTTCTTAACCCTGTCTGTGATAAATTGAAGAACTGTGTTGTTGAGACATTCTTCCTATAATCTGTAATGGGTGTGGATGTGGGAAAATAAAAGGTAGGATTACATGTTTTTACACTTGATTCTTATGAGTCACAAAATTTTAATATATTTAACTATAAACACTATAACAAATGTGATACTAAATGCATTTCCTCTAGTTAGAGCTACTTAAACCATTGAAAACAAAAATGAAAATAGTCTCAAAAAATCACAGCAGTTAAATGTGAGTGCATATTACCTTATATGCCACAGTTCTTTCAGGAATCTGTACTGTAATAATCAGGCTCATTTTTTCTTATTTGACCTGTTTATAGAAAACAAAACATGGAATGGAAATTCAGAATGCTTTGACTACAACTGCTTCTTATGTTCTCTGTCCCTGAAATATCCCAGATCATTCCCTCCCGGGCTCTCACATCTACTTATGCAGCCAGTGCAGAGATTCCCTTGAGAGGAATTCTCATGGGAGTCACTTTTCCAACTCCTGAAGAGTATTACACACTTCCAGAGATGCTGTTTGGCTATTTTTAGTGTTGTGTGAGTAGACAAATAGAGAGAGAGGATTTCTAATGCTAGAAAGATCTGATGAATGGAAGTGAAGCTAGAAGAAATTCTGGATAAAGGATCATCTTTATAATGGAGCAGGAGTGATCACTTAAATTAATTTTAGTGTAACCAGTTTATTCCAGACATCAGTATCCTTTGTTTTCTTGACGATATGTTTAAGGCCAGGTTGGAGACATTTGTAAAGGAAATTACTATTGTTCCACTGTGTTAGCAGGAGACATTATATGAATTTCTAGTATATGAAGGAAGTCAGGTTAGATCATAAGGGTTCCAGTGTTTGAGTTGGAGACTTGGTCTTTTTTTTTGTTTTGTTTTTGTTTTGTTTTTAAAGCTTTGTCAGTTCTAATTGTTTCCAGCATTTTATAGATGCCTGGCATGGAAACAAAAATGTCTAGGTCTGTCTACTTGCCTTATCTTTTTGCTCCATGGCTTTTGCCAGCACAACTGCTTCCTGGTTTAGCGCTGTAGCTAAGTGAGTTAATAAATGCACCCAATTCTGTCTGTAGTGACTCTACAGTTACCCTGCCTGTAGTGAGTCTGGTATGTGCCTGCACTGTATTCCTATTTTTTTTTTGTGCTGCGCAGAGATATGAGCTGGGCTAACGGATGCTTGCTAGGATTCTGCAGTATGCTTAGCCTATAATGCTCTCTCTCATGCTTCACTAGTGGTTAGAAACTACTACCGTGTATTGCCAGTCTGCCTATTTGGTGAAATTGTTCAGGAGCGAAGGAGGGTGAAATCTGTAACTGACATAGTTGTGGTGGCAGGAGTCCCTGATTTAGGACAAATGATATGAGAATGAGTAAGCATCCTATGTTGTTTTTTTCCCCTGGTAAACATGGGGGGGGGAGGAGAAGAGATTTAAAAAAAATATATATTTTTTACTGTAAGAAACTCGCAAATTTTATTAAAATGTGAGAAATTGTGTTTGTTAAACCTGAGATGTATTCCATAACACTGTTTTGGATAGTTTGTTCAACTGGATCTCCTTGATCTATGTGTTTCATGCCCCTGTTTTATGTGCTAACTGCATGGAGACTTTTGGCTTACAAACAAGCTTTGCAAACAAAACTTAAATGTTAGTCATTTTGGCTGTTGCATATTTTTTCCCAGTAATAGTGAATTAAAGGTTGCAGATAATGGGAAAATTGTAATATAAGATGAAGCTTGAAGAAGCATTTTGCTGAAGTAATCTGAAAGTAAATTAATCTGAATGTTCCTGAATACAGGGTGTTTTCTGCTTTTGTACCATGTTGAATTCTATTTGTGTTATTGCAGGAAAAAAAAAGATTTATATGTTGGTTGTAGTGCGTGGTCTTCACATTTAAAAACTTTGTTTTTTAAACACTGCATCGATTTAAATTAGCAGGGGAGAGAGGAAAAAAACTTGCTGGGGGAATGGTATTCTCATATGGTTACCACCTAAGATGGGAAAAACCGGATTAATTATTACAATGTTATCTTTGTGTACATGCATTGTATTACATGTTAAACTCTTCAGTTGCAATTATTAGTTTCTGACTTATAAGCATAATGGGAATTGACAGGTTCAAATATTTGTGTTAAGTCTTAAAGTTGTTCCAGAATTTTGTTATTCTGATCTTCAAAACTCTGTGTCCAGCCTAAATCTATTATGACTGGTATCTTCTTGTGATTCTTAGTGTTTTGGATTAAGACATCTCTTCTCTTGCTGGAATTTACTACTTCAGATGTTTATAACCACTGTTTAAATACATCTTAGGTCCTAATTTTGTGAGGCAAAGCAAGCCCAAGTAGTTTTCTTAGACTTTTCTTGTCCCTGATCACTGAAATAATTCATTATTGCACTAAGTAAAATTTTAAATTTCTGTGCTGTTATTCTAAGCATGATTTTACTTGTATCTTTTCCTGTGATGATTTAAAAAAGAAAAATTGACTATACTGTTTAAGATTTGATTTCTTCTTTTAATTTGGTAAGCACAAGCTAAACTAATAATAGGTGTTTTGCTTCCATCTTTTTTGTTGTTTTTGTAGAGTTTTGGGAGTTGACTCTAGCTGTTTTTTCTTAGCCTTTTTGCAGAAGTCTTGACTTCCGATTCATGCAGTGGCTTTCTGCTTCCCTTTTCTCAGCATGTTACTACTTTTTCTAAAACAGAGGCAATATATTAAGTTTTCCTGAATGCTGTTCAGATGAGACAAATAAGTTTGTTTAAAAAGTGAGTGTTTCCAGATGCTTTAAAACTGGTGAAAAATACTTTGTCACAAAAGGACCTTATTGACTCAACCATTTAAAAAAAAAAAAAAAAAAAAAAAAAAAAAAAAACAAAAAAAACACACAAAAAAACCCAGCCCAACCTTTTTGGATGTTGGTTAAGCATACTTGGTGCAGTGTTCTTATTTCAGCTGCTCATGTGGCTCAAAGTGGGTGACTGAGTTATATTTATGACAAATCTCTTCACTGCACATCATTTGGAACCAGCTGTTCATTATTCCTTGGCATTCATACTTTACAAAACTATATACTTAAATTTTATGTAATTGAATATTGGAATAATTGTTGCATGTTACCTGAAACAAAATGCTTTACAGACTTCTGTCAGATATGCCCCACAAGAAGTAAAATTTAAGAACAGATTTTTTTTTTTTTTCTTTGCTGTAAACTATTCTGCTATCCACAACACAGCAAAAGATAAAATTTATCTAAATTTATGGGCTATGGAAGACTTTCTTTTCTGAAGTCACTGCGCAGTACTTGAATAAGATACCAGAGACTATTGCTGAGATTAGACTGAATATTTTGACCAGTCTGATTAAAGAAACTTAAATGCATTTGAGTGTTAATAGTATAGAGATAACAGTATTTCAGTATCTTTTTCTTGGCTTTCTAGAATTGTGCAGCTCTGCTTCAGTAATAGACAACCTGAACCAAGTTAGCTTTTATGATGCTTTTGTTAGAGAATGGCAGATATGTTTTGAGTTTGTGCTACCAGGGAATGATGAATTCATCATTCAGTGATGAATTTTGGGCCTGATCTTTTGTTACCAAGAGAGTTTCTGAAAGCAGTGGAATAGTGTTCAGATCTGTGAAGCTTACCTCAATAAGCTTACTTCTGATAGCTGTATTAATGCTGGAAGTACAACAGCTGTTTTATCAGTGTTAATGAATAGCAGTTGATCTGTTGTGTGGTGTGTGTATGTAAGAGAAGGCTTGCTAGCAGAAAAATGAGTTCTTCATGATCTGTCAGTATAATTAAAGCAAATTCCTGTAAATGCTTGTGTGGGTGCATATTATTTACTTTCATTCTACTCAAATACTTTTGTCCTGGTTTCGGCAGGGATGGAGCTAATTTTCTTCCCAGTAGCTACTGTGTTTAGGATTTAGTATGGGATTTGGTATGTGAAGAATGTTGATAATACACTGATGTTATTAGTTGTTGCTAAGAGATCAAGGACTTCTTCCAGCTTCCCAGGTTTTGTTAATGTGCAGGTGCAAAAAGCTGGGAGGGAGCATAGCCAGTACAGTTGACCCAAACTGGCCAAAGAGAGTATTCCATACCATAGATGTCATGTCCAGTATATAAGTGGGGGTCGGCTGGTGGGCTGGGCTTCTCCCCCCATCCCGGCTCTCGGGAACTTGGAGTTCCGAGACTGCTGCTTGGGAAATCGCTGTTCTGAGATTGCTCTCAATTTTGCTCCATGATCGCTGCTTGGAATGGGCTGTATCGGTTGTCGGGCGGTGAGAAATTTTGCATTGTTTGTTTTTTATATTCTGTTATAATTATACCTTATAATTATTATTATAATTATTAATCTATATTATTGTTGTTATTTCCTTTGCTGTCCTAGAAAACTGTCTTTATCTCAACCTACGAGTTTTCCTTTCTTTCCGATTCTCCTCCTCACCCCACTGGGGAGTGGGGGGAGTGAGCGAGCGGCTGTGTGGTACTTAGCTGCCAGCTGGGGTTAAACCACGACAGTCCTCATTGGTGCCCAACATGGGGCCTGACAGGGGCCAGGCTAGCTCAGTCGAGAGAGCATCAGACTGAGGGTCCAGGGTTTGAGCCCCTGGTCAGGCTCAAAGGGTTGAGATAAGAAAAGATTTGACCAGAGTGTGTTAAAACAAACTTGTTACAAGCATAGCATTCATTATGTTGCTGGTCACAATGTTGTTTTATTCACTCTCGGAGTTGTTTACTTAGAGTTGTGTTGTATAGCACCCTACTTCCTGTGTGTGTTGTTTGCCAGTGTTTATATGTGGTTTATCAACTCTGGGCGTTGGATTAGAGGTATCACTCTGCTGTGCTCTGTGGCACTGGCTTGTGGTACGATAAAATCATTAGTAATGGGACCGCGTTCGTATTTGTATTCAGTGGCAGTGGGCAGCACGCAGAGCCGAGCAACAGCTGCGGCTTCAGCTCCGTACTTCGGGAACCATCTAGTGGGAACTATTAGTAATTACACTTTTTGTTTTTTCTCCCCGGAGGGTCACCGGGAGAAACGCCTTCCTTTCCTTTCCTCCTCCTGGTTAATTACAGGATCTCTTGAGAATTTCGAATACCTTTGGGATGTTTGAACGGGCATGCTCCTATTACTAGGAATGAATGTGTGTCAAGTCTTGCTTAAGATTAAACATTGGTGCAGATGTGGGGGCTGTGTGGCTACTCAACCCCTGGCGACAGGCACTGTGGTTACTCAAACCAATCAGGGATGTCACGAGAACAGGGAGAGGCAGAAGCAGAGATAAACACCTGACCCCTATCCCTGACTGAGCTGCGAGATATCTGAAAAGATTTCAGTTGTCATCAAGGGGAGCAACTTGTAACCTGGCTGCTCCAATGCAGGGACAACAGGGCCAGTAGCCTGGAACTAGAGGGCAGGGAAGCCAGGCAGCTGGGATCCTTGTCTAAGGAAGCGGCCATTGACAGGGCAATTGGAAGAGAGGCAGAAGCCCGCAGTCTCTGGAGGAGACTCCTGTCAGGTGTGAAGGACAGGTATTTCTTCAAGGAAGATATTATATGCCACCCAAGCAAGTGGGCCACCCTGGAGAGAGGTATTCAGTTTCTGAGGGAATTAGCTGTGTGGGAACTGATTTATTGTGACCCGGATGACCCGTAGACACCCGTAGACCCAGATGAGGTCCAATGTACCCAACCCATGTGGTGGAAGTTTGTACAGAGTGCACTATCGTATACCAACTCATTGGCAACAATGGGTTGGAAAGACGATGAGGCACCACTGGTGCGTACAGTGGCTAATCAACTCTGACATTAAGAAGACAAACTCTCTTTCTCCCTATGGGCCTGCGTCTCAGCTGTGCAAAGACTGGCCAAAAGATACGATAACCTGTTCGAAAAACTGTGCCGGGAGATTCAGCAACTCGAAGAGGATAGGTCCTCCTTCCCACCTGTACGGACCAGTATCTCAGCTATAAGAAGAAAATCTTCCCCCGCTCAAGAGAAACGGTACATGCAGCGAGGTACCCTGTGGCTTTACCTGCATGACCATGGAGAGGACATGAGGAAGTGGGATGGAAAACCCACCTCAACCCTAGAGGCAAGGGTACGTGAGTTGAAAAAGAAAACAGCTACAAATAAGGGTTCTTCCAGGAAAAGTGCTGCTCCAGTCTCCAGTGGGCAGTTCCCCAGATGGGGTAGAAGATCTTCTGATTCGTACTTACAAGAAATGAGAAACAGGGATGAGATTCGACCCCATGTGTCCCACACGAACTCATTGCTTGACAGCGGGTACTATAATCAGAATTAGAGGGGCCCTGCCTCCAGCCAGGTGGAGGAGAGGGACAACTGAGTTTACTGGACTGTGTGGATTCGATGGCCTGGCACATCAGACCCACAGAAGTATAAGGCTCTAGTAGATAATGGTGCACTGTGTACCCTAATGCCATCGAACTATAGAGGGGCCGAACACATTTCTATTTCTGGAGTAACAGGGGGGTCCCAAGAGTTAACTTTATTGGAGGCCGAAGTGAGCCTAACTGGGAACAAGTGGCAAAGGCACCCCATTGTGACTGGCCCGGATGCTCCATGCATCCTTGGCATAGACTACCTCAGGAGAGGGTATGTCAAGGACCAAAAGGGTACCAGTGGGCTTTTGGTATAGCTGCTGTGGAGACAGAGGACATTAAGCAGCTGTCCACCATGCATGGTCTCTCAGAGGATCCTTCTGTGGTGGGGTTGCTGCGGGTTAAAGAACAGCAGGTGCCGATTGCTACCATGACAGTGCACCGGCGGCAATATCACACCAACCGAGACTCCCTGATCCCCATCCATAAACTGATTCATCAACTGGAGAGCCAAGGAGACATCGGCAAGACTCGCTCACCCTTTAATAGTCCTATATGGCCAGTGCGGAAATCTAACGGAGAATGGAGATTAACAGTGGACTATCGTGGCCTGAATGAAGTCACGCCACCACTGAGTGCTGCCATGCCGGACATGCTAGAACTTCAGTATGAACTGGAGTCCAAGGCAGCCAAGTGGTATGCTACCATTGACATTGCTAATGCATTTTTCTCAATCCTTTTTTCAGCAGAGTGCAGGCCGCAGTTTGCTTTTACTTGGAGTGGTGTCCAGTACACCTGGAATCGACTGCCCCAGGGGTGGAAACACAGCCCCACCCTTTGCCATGGACTGATCCAGACTGCACTGGAGAAGGGTGGAGCTCCAGAACACCTGCAATACATATTGATGACATCATTGTGTGGGGCAACACAGCAGCAGAAGTTTTTGAGAAAGGGGAGAAAATAGTCCAAATCCTTCTGAAAGCTGGCTTTGCCATAAAATTGGAATTGGAAAAGAGGCAGCAATTTGCAGTCTCTGGAGACGGCTCCTCTCAAGCGTGAGGGCAAGATATCCATTCAAGGAAGATCTTGTGAACTCCCCAGGAAAGTGGACCACTGCAGATGAAGGCATCCAGGACCTGAGAGAATTAGCGGTACTGGAAGTCATCTACAGGGATCTAGACAATGATGAGGTCTCCAAAGATCCAGAGGATGTCCTGTGCACACAAGGGGAAAAAATAATTCAAATTCTTCTGAGAGCTGGCTTTGCCATAAAACGAGGGAAGGTCAAAGGAACTGCACAGGAGATCCAGTTCCTAGGAATAAAATGGCAAGATGGACGTTGTCAGATTCCAACAGATGTGATCAACAAAATAGCAGCTATGTCTCCACCAGCTAACAAAAAGGAGACCCAAGCTTTCTTAGGCGTTGTGGGTTTCTGGAGAATGCATATTCCAAATTACAGTTCTATTGTAAGCCCTCTCTATCACGTGACCCGGAAGAAGAATGATTTCACATGGGGCCCTGAGCAACGATAAGCCTTTGAACAAATTAAACAGGAGATAGTTCATGCAGTAGCCCTTGGGCCTGTCTGGGCAGGGCAAGATGTTAAAAATGTGCTCTACACCGCAGCCGGGGAGAATGGCCCTACCTGGATCCTCTGGCAGAGAGCACCAGGGGAGACTCGAGGTCAACCCCTGGGGTTTTGGAGCCGGGGATACAGAGGATCCGAGGCCCGCTATGCTCCAACTGAAAAAGAGATCTTGGCAGCATATGAAGGGGTTAGAGCTGCTTCGGAGGTGGCTGGTACTGAAGCACAGCTCCTCCTGGCACCCTGACTGCCGGTGCTGGATGTTCACAGGGAGGGTCCCCTCTACACATCATGCCACCGATGCCACATGGAGTAAGTGGGT
Organism: Phoenicopterus ruber ruber; assembly: GCA_009819775.1. Lineage (NCBI taxonomy): Eukaryota > Metazoa > Chordata > Aves > Phoenicopteriformes > Phoenicopteridae > Phoenicopterus > Phoenicopterus ruber. The sequence continues at coordinate 9,753,854 of CM020247.1, forward strand.
CGCACTGATCACACAACGAGCTCGAATAGGAAACCCCAGTCGCCCAGGAATCTTGGAAGTGATCATGGACTGGCCAGAAGGCAAAGATTTGGGAATGTCGACCGAGGAAGAGGCGACACGTACTGCAGAGGCCCCACCATATAATGAACTACCAGAAAATGAGAAGCGATATGCCCTGTTCACTGATGGGTCCTGTTGTATTGTGGGAAAGCATCGAAGATGGAAAGCTGCTGTGTGGAGTCCTACACGAAGAGTTGCGGAAGCCACTGAAGGACAAGGTGAATCAAGTCAGTTTGCAGAGGTGAAAGCCATCCAGCTGGCTGTAGATATTGCTGAGCGAGAGAAGTGGCCAGTGCTCTATCTCTATGCCGACTCCTGGATGGTGGCAAATGCCCTGTGGGGGTGGTTACAACAATGGAAGCAGAGCAACTGGCAGCGCAGAGGCAAACCCATCTGGGCTGCCATACTGTGGCAAGATATTGCTGCCCGGGTAGAGAACCTGGTTATAAAAGTACGCCACGTAGATGCCCATGTACCTAAGAGTTGGGCCACTGAAGAACATCAAAACAACCAGCAGGTGGATCAGCCTGCTAGGATAGAAGTGGTGCAGGTGGATGTGGACTGGCCTCTGTTGTGGTTTAACCTAGCTGGTAGCCAAATACCATGCAGCTGCTCACTCACTCCCCCCCCACCCAGTGAGGTGGGGAGGAGAATCGAAAAGAAAGGAAAACTCACAGGTTGAGATGATAAAAACAATTCACCAGGACAGCAAAGAAAAAGATAATATAAAGGTGATCAGGAGTAGTCAGCATGGATTCACCAAGGGGAAATCATGCTTGAGCAATCTGATAGCCTTCTATGATGGCATGACTGGCTGGGTGGATGAGGGGAGAGCGGTGGATGTTGTCTACCTGGACTTCAGCAAGGCGTTTGACGTTGTCTCCCACAATGCCCTCATAGGTAAACTCAGGAAGTGTGGGCTAGACGAGTGGATGGTGAGGTGGATTGAGAACTGGCTGAATGGCAGAGCTCAGAGGGTTGTGATCAGCGGTGCAGGGTCTAGTTGGAGGCCTGTGGCTAGTGGAGTTTCCCAGGGGTCGGTACTGGGCCCAGTCTTGTTCAATTTATTCATCAATGACCTGGATGAAGGGACAGAGTGTACCCCCAGCAAGTTTGGTGATGACACGAAACTGGGAGGACTGGCTGATACACCAGGAGGCTGTGCTGCTATTCAGTGAGACCTGGACAGGCTGGAGCATTGGGTGGAGAGGAACCTCATGAGGTTCAACACGGGCAAGTGTAGGGTCCTGCACCTGGGGAGGAACAACCCCATGCACCAGTACAGGTTAGGGGTTAACCTCCTGGAAAGCAGCTCTGTGGAGAAGGACCTGGGAGTCCTGGTGGATGACAAACTCGCCATGAGCCAGCAATGTGCCCTTGCAGCCAGGAAGGCCAATGGCATCCTGGGGTGCATGAAGAAGAGTGTGGCCAGCAGGTCGAGGGAGGTTATCCTCCCCCTCTACGCTGCCCTAGTGAGGCCCCATCTGGAGTACTGCGTCCAGTTCTGGGCTCCCCAATTCAAGAAAGATGAGGATCTACTGGAGAGAGTCCAGTGGAGGGCTACAAAGATGATTAGGGGACTGGAGCATCTCTCCTATGGGGGAAGGCTGAGGGAGCTGGGGCTGTTTAGCTTGAGGAAGAGGAGACTGAGAGGGGACCTCATCAATGCTTATCAATACCTCAAGGGCGGGTGTCAAGAGGATGGGGCCAGACTCTTTTCAGTGGTGCCCAGAGACAGGACAAGGGGGGAACAGGCACAAACTGGAACACAGGAAGTTCCATCTGAACATGAGGAAAAACTTCTTCACTGTGAGGGTGACAGAGCACTGGAACAGGCTACCCAGGGAGGTTGTGGAGTCTCCTTCTCTGGAGATATTCAAACCCTGCCTGGACGCAATCCTGTGCAGCCTGCTCTAGGTGACCCTGCTCTGGCAGGGGGGTTGGACTAGATGATCTCCAGAGGTCCCTTCCAACCCCTACCATTCTGTGATTCTGTATCCAATATCATCAGTGTACCGTCACCTTTCTTGACATACCAAATCCAAAACGCAGTAGCTGCTGGAGACGAAGCTCCGTCCCAGCTGAAACCAGGACAGTATCCATCCTTTTTTCCATACCATTTACGTCATGCTCAGGTCTCTCACTTTCCAATTAATCACTGCCACTTTTTCTGTCTTTAATATATGCACACATATATCATTCCCTTAGTTTATGGACCATCTCTCCAAAATGTCTACTGAGTTCATTTAGTCCATGACTTTGGGTTCCGTCTGTCTTAACAGTCTTTCAGGGCAGGAGAGATGGTGTGTGGTATTGGATTGTTGCATGCTGCATCTGGAGCTTATAGCCAGTGTATCTGGCACGGCTGGTGTATCTTGTCCACGGTCGGCAGGTTGAAGATGTAGATCTCGACTGTGTGCCAGTTGCTGAAGTCAGTTCTGATTCCATTACTGGTGCACTCTGCTCGGTTTCATCAGAGTTCTTTCTTGATTGATTCGGGTGATTCTTACTGTAATACCTTTTTGATATAGAAAACAACTATAGAAATGATTATATACAGCATATATAAATGATTATATACAGTATATTATAGCAATTAACATCATACAGTTCAAATCACTGGTTGTTTTCACCTAAAATCAAATCTTCTTGAGGTACACATGGGACTTCCCCATCTACCCGCATCACCCACCAAGTGCGCCCAGGTCCTTGAGCAAAAGCAATCCCACGGATGGGTTTGCCTTTGCCCGAGGCAGGAATAACCCAGACTGTCTTCCCCAGCATGTTTTTTACATGCACCACAGGGGCTTTAACCCCTTCTACAGTACGTATAAGTTTTGATTGGGCAGGGCCAGCTTGATCGGTGGATCCCCTAGTGTTGACTCACCAGGTGGCTTTTGCTAAATGTGTATCCCAGTTTTTGAAAGTTCCACCACCCATTACTCTCAGTGTAGTTTTCAGTAGTCCATTGTATCGTTCGATTTTTCCCAGAGGCTGGTGCATGATAGGGGATGTGATACACCCACTCAATGCCATGCTCTTTGGCCCAGGTGTCTATGAGGTTGTTTCGGAAATGAGTCCCATTCTCTGACTCCATCCTTTCTGGGGTGCCATGTCGCCATAAGACTTGCTTTTCAAGGCTTGGGTTAGTGTTCCGGGCAGTGGCATGGGGCACGGGATATGTTTCCAGCCATCCGGTGGTTGCTTCCACCATTGTGAGCACATGGCGCTTGCCTTGGTGGGTCTGTGGGAGTGTGATATAGTCAATCTGCCAGGCCTCCCCATATTTATATTTCAGCCATCGTCCTCCATACCAGAGAGGCTTTAATAGCTTGGCTCGCTTTATTGCGGTGCATGTTTCGCACTCATGGATAACCTGTGCGATAGTGTCTATGGTCAAGTCCACCCCTCGATCACGAGCCCATCTGTATGTTGCATCTCTTCCATGATGGCCTGAGGTGTCATGGGCCCGCTGAGCTAGGAATAATTCAACCTTACGTTGCCAGTCCGGATCTACTTGTGCCACTTCAATCCTAGCAGCCTGATCCACCTGCTGGTTGTTTTGATGTTCCTCAGCGGTCAGACTCTTGGGTACATGAGCATCTACGTGACATACTTTTATAACCAGGTTCTCTAGCCGGGCAGCAATATCTTGCCACAATTTGGCAGCCAGATGGGTTTGCCTCTGCGCTGCCAGGTGCTCTGCTTCCATTGCTGTAACCACCCCCACAGGGCATTTGCCGCCATCCATGAGTGGCGAATAAGGGTGAATTATTTACCCTGAAGCTCCCCCAGCTTGCCCAGGGAGTAATGGTGTCCACCCGGCAGAAATCCATGGCTGCTCTAAGCTCTGCATCCATCTCAACTGATGAGCTTCTCAGACTGAGCTGCAGTGGGAACGCCATCTTGGCTATGGAAAGACTGTCCAAAAGATCTGAGAAGCACTATGAAGAACTGTGCCGGGAATTTTAGCAACTCAAAGAGGATAGGTCCTATTTCCCACCTGTACGGTGCGCCCAGGTAGATGAACTCCTCCGCCTGGTGACAGAGCTCCTGGAGGAGGTGAGTAGGTTGAGGAGTATCAGGGAGTGTGAGAGAGAGAGAGAGAGAGAGACTACTGGAATCGCACCCTACGTTCCTTGGGACAGGCGCAACAGGCAGCCAGGGTGCATGATATGGAGGATTCCCTATCCTCTCTCCACCTGGCTGAAGAAGGTGGCGGATAGGGGGCAATGGCAACAAGTTCCTCTCTGGTGCAGCAGGCTTGTTTCCTCTGTGACTACCCCACCTCCCCAGGTGCCCTTGCACAATAGGTATGAGGCTCTGCAAGTGGAGCCAAACAATGACAAGGACTGTGGTTCAGCTAGGTTGGAGGCGCTGCTGAGGATAAGTCGGCCTACGTCCTGCATCAAAACCGCCCCCATAAAGAAAAAAAGAGACCAGTCATTGTCATAGGAGACTCCCTTCTGAAGGGTACAGAAGGCCCAATATGCAGACTTCTTAGGGAAGTCTGCTGCCTCCCTGGGGCCCGGGTTAGAGATGTAAGGAGAAAGCTTCCTACCCTGGTATGGCCCTCAGATTACTATCCCCTGTTGATTTTTCAGGTAGGCAGCCACGAAGTGGCAACAACAAGTCCAAGGGCAATCAAGAGAGGCTTTAGGGCCTTGGGATGCCTGGTTAAGGGATCAGGAATACAAGTAGTGTTCTCCTCTATCCCTTCAGTTTCAGGGAACAAACAGGAGGAGCCAGCAGATCAACACCTGGCTCCGAGCCTGGTGTCACCAGCAGGACTTTGGGTTCTTCGACCATGGGTCAGTTCACATGACACCAGGCCTGCTGGCAACAGACGGGGTGCACCTGTCCCAAAGGGGGAAAAGGATCCTAGCACAGGAGTTAGCAGGGCTCATTGAAAGGGCTTTAAACTAGATTTGAAGGGGGAAAGGGATAAAACCAGACTCCCTAGAGATAAGCCTGGGGGTGGCATGCCAATGAATGAGGGAGGGTGTGCCAGCGAGGCCCTTCGGTCAGCTGTCTCGGATGAGGTAGGACAGAGAGACCCATGCGGCAGCAAGGATGGAAGGGTCATTGATCTGTTAGTAACCATGGAAACGCCTGAGATTGGTCATGTAGGAATTAGGGCTTCTCCCCCCAGAAAGGTGGCAGGATCATTAGCCCAGCTGAAGTGCATCTACAACAATGCATGCAGCATAGGCAACAAACAGGAAGAGTTGGAAGCGATTGTGCAGGGGGAAAACTATGATATGGTTGCCGTCACAGAAACATGGTGGGATGACTCGCACAACTGGAGTGCTGCAATGGATGGCTATAAACTCTTCAGAAGGGATAGGCAAGGAAGGAGAGGAGGTGGGGTAGCCCTGTATGTTAGGGAGTGTTTTGATTTTCTAGTGCTTGAGGATGGTGACAAGAGGGTTGAGTGTCTATGGGTAAGAATCAGGGGGAAGGCCACCAAGGCAGATACCATGGTGGGAGTCTGTTATAGACCACCCAACCAGGACGAGGAGGCAGATGAAATATTCTACAGGCAGCTGGGAGAAGCCTCACGATCGCTGGCCCTTGTTCTCGTGGGGGACTTCAATTGACAGATGTCTGCTGGAAATACAACGCAGCAGAGAGGAAACAGTCCAGGAGGTTCCTGGAGTGTGTGGAAGATAACTTCCTCACGCAGCTGGTGAGGGAGCCCACGAGGGAAGGCGCCCTGTTGGACCTGTTGTTTGTGAACAGAGAAGGTCTTGTGGGTGATGTGATGGTTGGAGGCCGTCTTGGGCATAGCGATTGTGAAATGATATAATTTTGGATTCTTGGAGAAGTAAGGAGGAGGGTCAGCAGAACTGCCACCTTGGACTTCCGGAGGGCAGACTCTGGTCTGTTTAGGGGCCTGGTTGGCAGAGTCCCTTGGGAGGCAGTCCTGAAGGGCAAAGGAGTCCAGGAAGGCTGGACATTCTTCAAGAAGGAAAACTTAAAGGTGCAGGAGCAGGCTGTACCCATGAGCTGAAAGACAAGCCAGCGGGGAAGAAGACCGGCCTGGCTGAACAGAGCGCTTCGTCTTGAACTCAGGAAAAAAAAGGAGAGTCTATAACTTTTGGAGGAAGGGGCAGGCAACTCAGGAGGACTACAAGGATGTCGTGAGGTTATGCAGGGAGAAAATTAGAAGGGCCAAAGCCCAACTAGAACTTAGTCTGGCTACTGCCGTAAAAGACAACAAAAAGTCCTTCTATAACTACATTAGCAATAAAAGGGGAGCAAAGGAGAATCTCCCTCCTTTATTGGATGCGGGGGGAAACATAGTGACAAAGGATGAGGAAAAGGTACTTAATGCCTTCTTTGCCTCAGTCTTTAACAGCAAGGGAAGTTGTTCTCTGGGCACCCAGCCCCCTGAGCAGGAAGATGGGGACGGGGAGCAGAATGAAGCCCCCATAATCCAAGGGGAAATGGTCAGTGACCTGCTACTCCACCTAGACACGCACAAGTCTGTGGGGCCGGATGGGATCCACCCAAGGGTGCTGAAGGAGCTGGCAGAAGTGCTCACTGAGCCACTCTCCATCATTTCTCAGTAGTCCTGGCTAACCAGGGAGGTCCCAGTTGACTGGAGGCTGGCAAATGTGATGCCCATCTAGAAGAAGGGTCAGAAGGAGGATCCGGGAAACTACAGGCCTGTCAGCCTGACCTCGGTGCCCGGGAAGGTTATGGAGCAGATCATCTTGAGTGCCATCACGTGGCACATACGGGACAACTGGGCGATCAGGCCCAGTCAGCACGGGTTTATGAAAGGCAGGTCCTGCTTGACCAACCTGATCTCCTTCTATGACAAGGTGACCCGCTTAGTGGATGAGGGAAAGGCTGTGGATGTTGTGTACCTGGACTTTAGTGAAGCCTTTGACACCGTCTCCCACGGCATCCTCCTGGAGATTCTGGCTGCTCATGGCTTGGATGGGCATACTCTGCGCTGGGTAGGAAACTGGCTGGGTGGCCGGGCCCAAAGAGTTGTTGTGAATGGAGTTAAATCCAGTTGGAGGCCAGTCACGAGTGGTGTTCCCCAGGGCTCAGTATTGGGGCCAGTTCTGTTTAACATCTTTATCAATGATCTGGACGATGGGATCGAGTGCACCCTCAGTAAGTTGGTAGATGACACCGAGTTGGGAGGGAGTGTTGACCTGCTTGAGGGTAGGAAGGCTCTACAGAGGGATCTGAATAGACTGGATCGATGGGCCAAGGCCAATTGTATGAGATTCAACAAGGCCAAGTGCCGGGTCCTGCACTCGGGTCGCAATAACCCCATGCAATGCTACAGGCTTGGGGAAGAGTGGCTGGAAAGATGCCTGACAGAAAAGGGCCTGGGGGTGTTGGTTGATAGCTGGCTGAATATGAGCCAGCAGTGTGCCCAGGTGGCCAAGAAGGTCAACAGTATCCTGGCTTGTATCGGAAACAGTGTGGCCAGCAGGACTAGGGAAGTGATCGTCCCCCTGTACTCGGCCCTGGTGAGGCCGCACCTTGAGTACTGTGTTTAGTTTTGGGCCCCTCACTACAAGAAAGACATTGTGATGCTGGAGCATGTCCAAAGAAGGGCAACAAAGCTGGTGAGGGGTCTAGAGCGCAAGTCCTATGAGGAGTGGCTGAAGGAATGAGGTTATTTAGCCTGGAGAAAAGGAGGCTGAGGGGAGACCTTATTGCTCTCTACAACTACCTGAAAGGAGGTTGTAGAGAGATGGGGGTCGGTCTCTTCTCCCAAGTAACAGGTGATAGGACAAGAGGAAATGGCCTCAAGTTGCGCCAGGGGAGGTTTAGATTGGATTTTAAGAAACATTTCTTCACTGAAAGGGTTGTCAGGCATTGGAACAGGCTGCCCAGGGAGGTGGTGGAGTCCCCATCCCTGGAGGTATTTAAAAGAGGTGTAGATGTGGTGCTTGGGGACATGGTTTAGTGGTGGACTTGGTAGTGATAGGTTAATGGTTGGACCTGATGATCTTAAGGGTCTCTTCCAACCTGAACAATTCTATTATTCTGTTTATAGCTTGGTGGGCCCATTACACCTCAGGCCATCAGGGAAGAGATGCAACATATAGATGGGCTCGTGACCGAGGGGTGGACTTGAGCATGGACACTATCGCACAGGTTATCCACGAGTGTGAAACACGCGCTGCCGTCAAGCAAGCCAAATAGTCAAAGCCTCTGTGGTATGGAGGACGATGGCTGAAATATAAATATGGGGAGGCCTGGCAGATTGATTATATCACACTCCCACAAACCTGCTACGGGAAGCCCTATGTGCTTACAATGGTGGAAGCAACCACCGGATGGCTGGAAACATATCCCGTGCCCCATGCCACCGCCCGGAACACCATCCTGGGCCTTGAGAAGCAAGTCTTATGGCGACATGGCACCCCAGAAAGGATGGAGTCAGACAATGGGACTCATTTCCGAAACAACCTCATAGACACCTGGGCCAAAGAGCATGGCATTGAGTGGGTGTATCACATCCCCTATCATGCACCAGCCTCTGGGAAAATCGAACGATACAATGGACTACTGAAAACTACACTGAGAGTAATGGGTGGTGGAACTTTCAAAAACTGGGATACACATTTAGCAAAAGCCACCTGGTGAGTCAACACTAGGGGATCCACCGATCGAGCTGGCCCTGCCCAATCAAAACTTATACGTACTGTAGAAGGGGTTAAAGTCCCTGTGGTGCATGTTAAAAACATGCTGGGAAAGACAGTCTGGGTTATTCCTGCCTCAGGCAAAGGCAAACCCATTCGTGGGATTACTTTTGCTCAAGGACCTGGGCGCACTTGGTGGGTGATGCGGGTAGATGGGGAAGTCCCATGTGTACCTCAAGGAGATTTGATTTTAGGTGAAAATAGACAGTGTTTTGAACTGTATGATGTTAATTGCTGTAATATACTGTATGTCATAATTTCTTTAGTTATTATATGTTATATCACAGGTATTATAATAAGAATCACCCGGATCAATGAAGAGCAAACTCTGATGAAACGGGGCAAAGTGCAGTGGTGATGGAATCAGAAATGGCTTCAGCATCTGGTGCCCAGTTGAGATCAACGTCTTCAACCTGCCAACCGTGGACAAGATACACCAGCTGTGCCAGATACACTGGCTATAAGCTCCAGATGCAGCATGCAACAATCCAATACCACACACCATCTCTCCTGCCCTGAAAGACTGTTAAGACAGATGGAGCCCAAAGTCATGGACTAAATGAACTCAGTAGACATTTTGGATGGATGACTCATAGACTAAGGGAATGATATCTGTGTGTATATATCAAAGACAGAAAAAGTGGCAGTGATTTAATTGGAACGTGTGGGACCTGACCATGACGTAAATGGTATGGAATAAGGGGTGGATACTGTCCTGCTTTAGGCTGGGATGGAGCTAATTTTCTTCCCAGTAGCTACTGTGTTTAGGATTTAGTATGGGATTTAGCATGTGAAGCGTGTTGATAATATGCTGATGTTATTAGTTGTTGCTAAGAGATCAAGGACTTTTTCCAGCTTCCCAGGTTTTGCTAATGTGCAGGTGAAAAAGCTGGGAGGGGTATAGCCAGTATAGTTGACCCAGGCTGGCCAAAGGAAGTATTCCATACCACAGACATCATGCCCAGTATATAAGTGGGGATCAGCTGATGGGCTGGGATCCCTCCCTCCATCTCTTTCTCTGTTTCTTTCTGGCTCTTGGGAACTTGGGGTTCCGAGATTGCTGCTTGGGAAATCACTGTTCCGAGATAGCTTTTGGTTTTGCTCCGTGATTGCTGCTGGGGATGGGCAGTATCGGTTGTCGGGCAGTGAGAAATTGTGCATTGTTCATTTTTTATATTCTATTATCATTATAGCTTATTATTATTATAATAATTATTTATCTATAATATTTTTTTTTCCTTTCCTGTCCTAGTAAACTGTCTGTCTCTCAACCCATGAGTTCTCCTTTCTTTCCGATTCTCCTCCCCACCCCACTGGGGAGGAGGGGAGTGAGCAACTGCGTGGTACTTAGTTGCAGGCTGGGGTTAAAACATGACAAATGATTTTTTTTTTTTTTTTAATTTATTTAAAAGTAGGACAGTCCCATGTTTCCGAAAGGCAGAAGTGTTTCTAAATTGTTGATCAATGTTACTTATTTGCCTTAGTGGCTCCTCAGCCTTTGTAAAGGTAGCTCTTGCTTGATGTCAAGCTGGAAGGATGTATCAAGCAAATTTCTAAAGACATCTGTTCAGTATTTTTATTAATAATTTCAATCATGAAATGGAGTGTATGCTTATTAAATTTTTAGATACTATGAATCTGAATAGAGGTTGCAAGGTCTTTGGGGGACACAATGCAGAAATGTCTGTGCTGGGGATAGCTTAAGAATTATTTCAGAACTTATAGAAGAAACCTTTCTAGTGATGTAAGAGTAGTTCAGTATTGGGACATGTTGTAGAAGAAAGTGGTAGTCTCAGTTGTTGGTCTAACTCTAAGTTGGAAAGCAAGGAAGAATCAATCAAACTGATGTTTGGCAACCAAGCTGATCATGAAGGGTTTAAGCATAGCAAATCCTGTCTGTGGCAGCAGAGTGGTTGTGCTGACATCCCATTCTCGCTTTGTGTGTGATCTATTTTTACTTTACCAAAAATATCTTCATAAGACTGAAGAGTATCCTAGAGCCATCAGATATTTGCTAGATCATCAAAACAGAGCTCATTAGTGAAAATAGTTTTATATGAAAATACATTCTAGGACAAACTTGTTGGCAACATCAGAAAGGTAGCATCTATAAGAGTATGTATGAAGCCCGGTAAAGCATGGTATTGTCAACTTAAAGCTGGGTAGGCTGTGTACTCTAAAATGTAGTTTTAAAAAAAAGATATTTGTCCTTTCCTGATCTGCTGTGTGTTTCCCAATTTAATTATGGATAGGGTATTTGTGCCTTTTAGAACTTAGTGAGTAAATAAGGTTTAATAATGAAAATACTCGATTTTCCTGTGTCTAATTGCCAGACCAATAATATATACAATCAGATGAGAGAAAGTGTTTTCTGTACTTCAATGGTGTGGAGATCAGGTATCTTCAGTAGTTGCTTTGCTTGGTAGTCTTTAACTGTAAACCTATGAAATTGGTTCTAAAAATATATCTATACTTTTGTTATTGATCTTTTATCAAAATTAGCTGGAAGAATTAGGCCTAAAAGAGGCTTTTTTTATGGACTTATTGAAATTTACAGATATTCTGTTGCTGACTTTGCACTCTGAGTATTGTTTAGTTTTGGCCCAGGCTACTTTCTTTGTCACTTCACTATACTGTTTTGGAGGAAAGGGATTGACTCATCTGACTCAGCAGCACTACCAAAAACTTTTTTAGAGCTTTTAGTTGGAGAACTGAGAACACTGAGAAGACTTGAATCTGCTTCTAGAATAATTGTTGTAGAAAGAAATGTGCACCCAATATCAGTGAGCTGTGGACAAAGTTTGGTTAAAAACACCTTTCCAATCCTTAGATATTTGGTGTCACCAAGTCTCACCTCAGCCCTTGATTTATGTGCAAAGGTAAAAGGTAGGGATGTTAGTAAGTTAAGAATAAATTCTTTTCATGGCAGTTGGATAAATAGTAGTGTTAGGAAGCTTGACTAGTTTTCTAAAAACAGTAAGGCTAATTTATTATGAAATCACATTGTTAGTGCTTTTGTTATATACCTAATAGCCGATTCACCAATAACTTGGTAATACTTTTTGGATCCTTTGTTACGTTCTTATTTGGTATAAACCTAACCTCTCCGTTTGTGTTTTAGACTGTAAGTGCCTCGGTCTGAAGATTTTGTTGTTGTGCTGATCTTCCAGTATTGATACCTGTCTTGGTCCTTTCTAAAAATGTCATGATTCTCTTGCTTGGAGATGAGAACTGTATCTGAGGGGAGGAGGAAAAAAAAAATACTTTTCTTGCTCTAGTCTGTTCACATTTAATTTGCTATTTCTTAATTTAGCATCTCTTGTATTGGTTCATCTGTAAATGTATACCCTTTTCTGTTTCTATACCATTGCTGAACATGATTAATCAGTAAAAGTGAACATGGTTCCTGTTAGAAAGAGAAGCCATTTTTGTGATGGTTCTGTGACTCTAGAACTTCCTTAATTTTTTTTTTTTTTACTAGTCTGACATAATTGGATTCTTTAGAAAATTTCTCTGGAATTTCTGTTGAAGTTAATTTAGAAGAGAGTGAATGACTTCAGTAATTTATAACAAGTTATTTGGGTGGCACATACTTTTAAACTTGTCTCTATTTAATGATAGCAGATTTTGTGCATCTTACCTTTATAGTTTAACTCTGGTATCAGAGGTACCTAAAAAATTCAGTATGAGCTCACTGCATAAAAAAGAACCAGCAGCTCAACTAAGTAGTGCAGTTTAATGCTTACAAATCTGCTATACTTCCCTTTAGAAGTTGGAACATTCTCCGTCACTGGAAGTCTGCAGTAGTCCATTTCAGGCCAGAATACAACAATAATTATCAGTTATCAAGTTCAGATTCCACAGCTTTTACTAAAACTTACTCAAATTACAGCAGCTTTAGATTAAAGTGAACTACATCTGTGCTCACTAACAGATCTGCGTTCTGTTGTGCAGAGATGTGGAATATGCATTTATTTGGGTTTCCCTGTAAAATGCAAGTGGATGTTAATTATGTTTTCACTAGCTGAATTTCTAATAGTGTGTATATCATACTTAAGATACTTTTGAGTCATTGACAATTTTGCAGTATCTAGCTGCAGAGCATGATTCACATACCTTTATAACTCAGGCAGTTTCATCCATTTCTTTCCTTTCTGTGCTGTTGTTCAGCTTCAAGTAATATAGTTTGCATTATCTTGTATTCTCTTGTTCATTGAAAGACACTTTCCCCACCTGTGGAGAGAGCATGGGGTAGAAAAATTACTCTTGGGTTTTATCTTAAGCCATTACCTTCTCTTGCCCATTTTCAAACTAGAGAATTTTACTGGATTTTGACAGTATTTCTGGACATGTAAACACTGTTTCCATTAAATCTAGAGAAAATATGGGGCTTGTGGTGATCCTGAGCATCTAGTCTTGTATTAAGGAATTTTAATATGGCCTCCAAGATTAACTTTTAGGTAGTAATTTGAAAAATCAGCTTCTTCTAGGAAGCTAATGAAATAGCTCCTGCAATCCATTCTAGATAGTACCGGAAAATATTTCAACAAGCTAATTTTGCCGCAGCTTTCTGATCAGACCTTATGCAAGATGCTTCATCCTATTTATAAGAGGAAATAAAGGAGTGAATGTTACAGTTGTGTTTTCATGATACCTGTGATACATTTGATTAGTGTGACACTTCAGTAATAAAAGTGCAGATGTGATGCTATAAATGAAATGAGGCTAGTTAGATTCTAAAAACAGATCTGTGTGAGAAAATAATACCAGAAAACAGAAGGGAAATAATGATCAAAACACCACAAGTGTAATCCTCTTGTAAGATAAGCATCTGAAAAGTACTCATTTCTTTTTTTTCCCCAATTACAGGGACTTGCCATGAGGTGCTGAAGCCTTGTTTCATTGATTTGGAGAGACTGGACCTAAATGGCGCAGCATGACTTTGCTCCAGCCTGGCTTAATTTTCCTACTCTGCCATCATCAACAAAGGTATGTTCTTTGCTGTTCTTTTGAACAGGCAGTCTCATTATTAGAGAAGTCTAAATGTCATAACCTCAATCATAGTAAAAATACCAATCTCTTTATGAATATGTGAATGGTGATAACAGATGATATCTAGCAAGTCTTGCTGTTGTGATTTAAATAGTTGGACCTTGGTTGTCAAGCTTGTACCTCTGGTGTAGGGGTTTTTGCTTTAGCATCTGAGTTCATGGAAAGAAGTATGTGCCTGGACACATTGTCAGAGCTGTTGTTGGATTAAGATTGCCTTCATCAGGAGTATGAATTATAGTATTTTGTGCTAGAAGAACTGAGACAGAGGCATGTGCTTAATGTTGCTTCTGATTTTGCTCTATCCCCTATACATTTTACAGAAGTGTTATTCTATCATCCAAGTGATTAAAAAAAATGCTTTTGAAATAGACCTTCTGAAATGGCTCTTCAGTTGCTGGTGGGATGCTTGCTACTACTGGTAGTGTGTGGCTCTTTCAAATAGTTGTGCGTTCTCGCTGTGGTGGTTTCATTTAGATTACTGTTACTCACTTTATACAATGGGACAGCTTGGAAACAAGAAATAGCAATCTCTGAATCATTAGGATTTGTAAGTATTCTAGGAAGTCTTGAATATGTCTGTCTCATATAAATGTTTCGTGGTTTGTTTTTTTTTTTTTGGTCTATCCTTCTACTCTTTCTTAATTTGTGTGAATGCAGAAGCAGAGGCAGCACTGGCTATTTCAAACTCCTGTTTTATTTCCCTATCTGTAGACCTGTTGTCTTCATTATAATCTTTTGAATGCAATATCCATATCTGCAGCTATGAGAGTGGCATTGCCTTGCTTTAATGTATTTATGTAAGTTTCTTGCTGTCTTTCATGTCCATGGAAAATGTTTAGCCTTTATAAACTTATGGAAATAGGCTTGTGCTATTGTTAAATGCACAGTCAGCTGTCAGTATTAGTTGTGTTCCCATTGCTTTACTTACATATGTCTACACACACACATGTATACGCATGTGTTTTTTAAGTCAGGTCACTGAATGTCCTTATTTATTATATTGCTCTATTCATCTTTCTTCTACACTGATCTAGCTAGCTTCTTTGTTTAGTCTATCAGCAACTGTCAGTTGCTGTTCTGGGAACATCAGGCCTATCTGTTCCAGGATGATTCCTGCAATCTGTTTGTTTTCATTTTACTTGATTTCTGAGATATTCAACTCTTTTGATCTGCTTTTTCCAATTTAAATCCATCTTCAATCAGAAGAGTAATCAGAGCTTAGTTTAATATGGTGTCACAATTGCAAAACAATCTTTCTCCACATATTTCAAGAATCTGCTGGAAGAGCTTTACCTGCATACTTAAAGTGTCAATATAGCAGGATAAAAATAAGTTCCAGCACTACCCTAGTACTACTCAAATATATCTGGGGTGTGGGGTTGTATTTGTCACCTCATTCCTGAATTGTGGGAAATTTCATTGCAAGCATATGTTGTGGATCCTGTTCTTTTCCATGAATCTTTGCCTCAAGGAGTTTACATAGACTTTCTTTCATCTCTTCCAAAAACTCTGTAGTTGTATGCTTTCTCCATTATAGTCTTTGTGCTTCATTGTTTGAAATGCAGCTTATTTCCTTGCGTTACCTCCTCCCTCAATGATCAGCATTCTGTGATATAGAGCACATTTGGATATTAAACACTTGAAAAGTCTTTTTGGTCCTACCCAATGTGTAGTAATTCCTAGTTTATGGAATAAGGCTTATCCTGTCATTCCTCTACAAGACAGATCTCAAATGTTGTGTCCCCTCCATTTCCTAGAATAGATGTTTATTTCTGCTTCCCATGTCTCAACAAAGCAGCTGAAGAGAAGAGCAGGTAAGAGGGATGGAGATAAAGAGGAAGAATGGGGTGAGGAAGGCAAGGTGTGTCATGTTTCATGCAGAATGGAGCTGGGATGAGGCTATGGTATCAACAACATTTAGACTTGAGAAGAAGAAACTGAACTCTGCCCAGTCAGTTTTTATTTCCCTGAAAGAGGCACTTTTAGGAATTGCATCTTTTGAGTTTGGTTTCCCCCTCAATCCTGGGTAGCTGAGGCTTTCCCTTACATAGGGGAAGGCTAGCATTAGAAAAACCTGATGCCAGGAAGCTAGGACTGTGAGTGAGTTTTAATGTGACTGATACAGATTACAGCTTGACTGAAATCCATCTCGCCTATTGCTGATGATTTCCTCTTAAGTATAAGCTTTTATATCATCTCCCTGTCACTTATATAGCAAAGTCTACTGAGATAGCTGGGTATCCATTGCTCAGTAGCTTTAGTTCAGGTCTGAAACTAATATATTTGCATTAGTGTAGTATTGCAGTTGAGCAGGCGGAAATGGGAAAACATTGTGAATAGCGAAGCCACCTTGGGATATGGACAAAACTTTTCAGAAAGGATTGCTGTAAAATGTGTATGGGGAGATTGCAGATAGACTGGTAAACTCAGTAGTTTTTTGCAAGCTTACTGTTACTTCATGTTAAGCAATAAGACTTCTTATACTTCAAAAATATGTGTTGCTTGCTTTCTTGGCTGGTTGAATCAAGTCAGATAATTTCTCAACTTCCAGAAATTGCCAGTAGATTTCCTGTTGATTACAAAGTTTACTGTCATCTTTGCCACAAGAGGCTTGATAGACTGATACCTCCATCATGTGGGGAAAATGCAAACTGCATGGTCTTTGCACGCAATTTAGAGTCTTTAGATGCATTATATCAAGTACAACTCAAACACTATATATATAAAGTGCTGTCAGTTATAGTTTGTGAAAATGTGATTGTTCTTCAAAGTTCATACAAAAAAAAAAAAAAAGTAAGTTAAACTCCAAAGGCAATATTAGAAGGTTGTCATGTAAATGAACACATGAAGCAATTTTCTAAAATTTCATTCTATGATCAACAGATCTGGAGCTTTCGGAAATTTTGGCAGCTTATTCAAAGTTTGTTTATAAGGAATTATTTTTAAATATTGAGATTTGTTATGATAATTTGTTAACTACTTAAATATTTTGATAATTTCTTGTGGTTTTCTGTTTTTTCTCTTTCTCCAAGTTTGCTAAGGAAATAATTCACTTCCAGGTCTCAAATTGAGAGGGAAATCCCTTTTCATTTGACTTCTATACAGTTTGGAAATACATATCTATTGCTTACTTGAGTTTGAATTTTAAGCAGTAGATTCTGAACAGCACCTTGAGCTCTGCTGGGGCATTGTCAGTAGAACTTAGGTGTCATTTTTTGTGTGATTGTCTCGTGGTGGTGGGGGAGAAGGAAATAATTTTCTTCAACATATTTTCCAAAGTAGTTAAACCTATTACTGTGATTTCTTTTATTTTTTTTTCCCCTACTCACTTTGACCAGTGGAGTACTTTAAATATTAATATGACTTTAGACGTTAATGGATACTAACTGTTGAAATAAACTTGGGACTTTCATTGTCAAACATGCACCATTACTGCTATACTCTTTTTTTTTTTTTTTTTTTTTCTCTGAACATTACTCAGTCTGGAGTGTGTGTTTATGCATTTGTAGCTATTATGGCCCTCGGAAGTGTTGGATCTCTTGTACATGTGCAATACAATGGACACATATATGCACAGTATGTGCTGGAGGGAAGGGGTCTCTGCTTCATCTGCATCAAAGGTTGACTGTGTGGCAGGGAGGTGCTGAGTAACAGCTCTCCACTATCACTGACTGGGATATACGTGGCATGTACAACAGTAAGGCTAAGCACTACCTTTGCAGAATGAAAATTTATTCTTGAATTTTTAAGGTATAACAACGAAAGAAATGTTATAGTGTTAAAATAGTAAAGCCTGATGGAAGTAATAGGGAAGACAGCTGCTGTAAGACATGATCTTTTTTGGTTTAATCCCCTTAGGTATGAGTTCTAGTCAGGATGTGTTTTGATTTCTGAGTGCTATTCTCAACATAAGGTTTTAGTTTATAAAATACTTCCTACTGGTATATTAAAGATTTACTACTTTAAAATTTCTACAATGCCTACTTTATAAGCTGATAATTTGAAGTATATTTGTGAATCTGTACACTTTTGACTCTAGGTTTTACTTTTATTTCATAACTAGTTGCATTTGCCTTATTAAGTTATAACAACAAGACCAATAAACTGGGCCTTTTGTGGGTACAGCTGCCTCTGGTGGAAGCAACTCCTTGCTTTCTATGCAGTGCACATGTGTAGTCTCTAACCACCCAAATTAAGATCCCAGACTTATTTTCTGCCTTCCAAACTCTGATCTCATATCCTTTATTATCTTTTTTTATTTTTCCTCTGCTGCCACACGTGTCGCTTGTGCTCTGTTCTGCTGCCAAACCAAAGCAAACACTTGGGTTTTTTACTTTGTGTCACAAGCATGGTCCTCAGCACTGTTTCAGTGTCCTGGAGTACAAGATATAGCTTCCGCTTCTGCTACCATGGGAGATGATGACATAACTCTGAACATATGCATACTTGAGAACTGCTGTATTGTCTGTCATTCATAGTCCTTTTAAAAATGGATTGTATATACCACAAATAATGTACATATTACAGTTCTGATAATTCAGTTTTGTTATTAATCACATATCTCAGGTCTACCACTTGTGCTCCTTTACAGTCATCACTGAACTTTGAGAAACATTCTGAAAATTTTTCGTGGACAGAGAATCATTATGAAGCAAATCGCAGAAGACACAACTTTTCAGATGGGTTTGAGTCTAACATTGGATGGCCTAATGGAGGTATAATTTAGCTTTCATGGAACATTTTAAATACGTTTACATTGTTGCTTTGTAGCACTTTGGCTAGAAAAAAAGTCTGATGATAATAGCTGTCCTATGCCAAATGCTGTATTCTGTAGTAGAATAGAGGTAATGGAAAGACGACAGATCTTCTGGGAGACGATGTGATGACTAAGGGTTGGTTAAAGTAGTGTGATTCCAGGTGTATTTCTCTCTTAAGAAGAAGGTGGTCAAGTTGATTCTCTAACCAACAATGTATAAATGAGCAGCCAGAAAAGAGGTTTGACTTCTTAATGTTGGACTACTATCCTCTTTCTTTGGCACTGTTTTGTGAGATTCTTCCCTGCTGCTTACTATGCTATCATATCCCAGAGTATAGAGCTGCTTGCTTGATTCCTCTACCAGTTTTGCAAAAGTAGAATGTTCTTTCAAAACTGTTAGTAATTACATTTCTTTAAAATTTAAAAATCTAAGGGCATTTTGGGAGAAGAGAGAAGAATGGTTGGCGTTCACAAGGCAGAAATGGTACAGAAAATATAAACCATCGTGGGGGATACCATGGTGGAGGTTCCCGCATTCGTACCAGCACTTTCCACTGTGGAAAAGGCCAAGGACTGCATGAAAACAATGTATCTGATAATGAAACTGGCAAAAAGGAAGACAAGGAAGTACCCAAACAGTTTGAGGCTGAGGATTTTGTAAGTTAATTGTAATTATAATAAACAAGGTTTCATTGTTTCTGCAAGTGCCATTTTGTCCATTACAAGCTACTTCATGAGATTTCACCAGTTACAGATCATCATATAAGGGATCACCCTTCCCATAGGTAAGAGGGTGTTAGTCATTTGTCCACTAACTTGTTTCTCTTTTTATATCCAGTTTTTATCATTATGTTTTTATTATTGTCACTTAAGCGTTTAAGTGAAACTATAATTGAGTTCTAAGTTTATTTCATAATATCTTACCACAGTTTACTGTGGCATGTGTATGTATTAAATTCTACACAAGTACCTTACTGGAAATCCAAAGTACTAACAAAATGATCTTTCTGCCACCAGCTGTTTGAGGTCCCATGCTTCAACCTAAAATTGTAGAATGTAAGGGGAAGGGTGAGCTTCCTCTTTGAAGAACCATACATCACTGTGTTTTGCTTTCTCTGGATAGTTCATATAATGGTATTGACTGCTGCTTGAGATGTTTTGTTGGAGAAGAGGAAACAAGTGAATATTGATCTATTTGGGTCACAGGGGGAAGTGTCTAGTCTGTCTCCATTTAAAAATCTTTGACAGCAGAGGTCATACTTCTGATATTGTGATTCTTTATTTCATTGGTCCCACAATTCAAGACTTATTATTAAATTTTATTTTTAATAATGATAATTTTTCCTTTCAGCCATCTTTGAATCCTGAATATGAGAGAACACCAAACCAGAATAAGTCTTTAGCTGCAGGTGTGTGGGGTGAGTATTTTTGATGTTTTTAAATATAAAAATGTACCGGAGATCTGAAGTTGTTTTATTTAAAACATAGGAATTTTTTTAGAATATTACAAAGGTATAGATTGAAATTGAGGAAACTGCAATATTATTACAGTGTAAGTATCTTTTTGTTAGAAAGTTGACACTTCTATTTGGATATCAATCTGTTGGTCTGTAGATGCAGCCATGACTAGGATTCTTTCCAAGAACAAATATATGTCTTTTTGTAAAGATTTCAAGAATTTATCTCCCAAGAGGAAATGCGATGAAGGTGGGTCACCTAAACTAGTGATGTGATTGCTAGCTGAAGACTTTATAAAGAATGCTCCTGACTGATTAGAGCTGTTGGAAGATCTTGGAGAGAAACCTAGGAGGGCTGGGAAGAGCAGGTTAGTTTGCAGAGAATCATAGAATCATTTAGGTTGGAAAAGACCCTTAAGATCATCGAGTCCAACTGTAAACCTAATGCTGCCAAGTCTACCACTAAACCATGTCCCTAAGTGCCACATCTACTCGTCTTTTAAATACCTCCAGGGATGGTGACTCAACCACTTCCCTGGGCAGCCTGTTCCAGTTCCTGATAACCCTTTTGGTGAAGAAATTTTTCTGAATATCCAATCTAAACCTCCCCTGGTGCAACTTAAGGCCATTTCCTCTCGTCCGTTACTTGGGAGAAGAGACTGACACCCATCTCTCTACAACCTCCTTTCAGGTAGTTGTAGAGAGTGATAAGGTCTCCCCTCAGCCTCCTTTTCTCCGGGCTAAACATCCCCAGTTCCCTCAGCCGCTCCTCACAGGACTTGTGCTCTAGACCCCTCACCAGCTCCATTACCCTTCTTTGGATGCGCTCCAGCACCACAATGTCTTTCTTGTAGTGAGGGGCCCAAAACTGAACACAGTATTCGAGGTGCAGCCTCACCAGGGCCGAGTATGGGGGATGATCACTTCCCTAGTTCTGCTGGCCATACTATTTCTGATACAGGCCAGGATGCTATTGGCCGCCTTGGCCACCTGGGCACACTGCTGGCTCATATTCAGCCAGCTGTCGACCAACACCCCCAGGTCCTTTTCTGCCGGGCAGCTTTCTAGCCACTCCTCCCCAAGCCTGTTGCCTGGGGTTGTTGTGACCCAAGTGCAGGACCCAGCACTTGGCCTTGTTGAACCTCATACAATTGGCCTCGGCCCATGGATCCAGCCTGTCCAGATCCCTCTGTAGAGCCTTCCTACCCTCAAGCAGGTCAACACTCCCTCCCAATTTGGTGTCATCTGGAAACTTACTGAGGATGCGCTCAATCCCCTCATCCAGATCGTTGATAAAGAAGTTAAACAGAACTGGCCCCAATACTGAGCCCTGGGGGACACCACTTGTGACCGGCCGCCAACTGGATTTAACTCCATTCACCACATCTCTTTGGGCCCGGCCATCCAGCCAGTTTCCTACCCAGCGCAGAGTATGCCCATCCAAGCCATGAGCAGCCAGAATCTCCAGGAGGATGCTGTGGGAAATGGTGTCAAAGGCTTCACTAAAGTCCAGGTACACAACATCCACAGCCTTTCCCTCATCCACTAAGCGGGTCACCTTGTCATAGAAGGAGATCAGGTTGGTCAAGCAGGACCTGCCTTTCATAAACCCGTGCTGACTGGGCCTGATCGCCCAGTTGTCCCGTATGTGCCACGTGATGGCACTCAAGATGATCTGCTCCATAACCTTCCCGGGCACCGAGGTCAGGCTGACAGGCCTGTAGTTCCCTGGATCCTCCTTCTGACCCTTCTTCTAGATGGGCATCACATTTGCCAGCCTCCAGTCAACTGGGACCTCCCTGGTTAGCCAGGACTACTGAGAAATGATGGAGAGTGGCTCGGTGAGCACTTCTGCCAGCTCCTTCAGCACCCTTGGGTGGATCCCATCCGGCCCCACAGACTTGTGTGTGTCCAACTGGTGTAGCAGGTCACTGACCATTTCCCCTTGGATTATGGGGGCTTCATTCTGCTCCCCGTCCCCATCTTCCTGCTCAGGGGGCTGGGTGCCCAGAGAACAACTTCCCTTGCTGTTAAAGACTGAGGCAAAGAAGGCATTAAGTACCTTTTCCTCATCCTTTGTCACTATGTTTCCCCCCGCATCCAATAAAGGAGGGAGATTCTCCTTTGCTCCCCTTTTATTGCTAATGTAGTTATAGAAGGACTTTTTGTTGTCTTTTACGGCAGTAGCCAGACTAAGTTCTAGTTGGGCTTTGGCCCTTCTAATTTTCTCCCTGCATAACCTCACGACATCCTTGTAGTCCTCCTGAGTGGCCTGCCCCTTCCTCCAAAGGTTATAGACTCTCCTTTTTTTCCTGAGTTCAAGACGAAGCGCTCTGTTCAGCCAGGCCGGTCGTCTTCCCCGCTGGCTTGTCTTTCAGCTCATGGGTACAGCCTGCTCCTGCACCTTTAAGTTTTCCTTCTTGAAGAATGTCCAGCCTTCCTGGACTCCTTTGCCCTCCAGGACTGCCTCCCAAGGGACTCTCTCAACCAGTCTCCTAAACAGGCCAAAGTCTGCCCTCTGGAAGTCCAAGGTGGCAGTTCTGGTGACCCTTCTCTTTACTTCTCTGAGAATCGAAAACTCAATCGTTTCATGGTCACCATGCCCAAAACGGCCTCCGACCGTCACATCACCCACAAGACCTTCTCTGTTCACAAACAACAGGTCCAACGTTGGCTCCCTCACCAGCTGCGTGAAGAAGTTATCATCTTCCACACCCTCCAGGAACCTCCTGGACTGTTTCCTCTCTGCTGCGTTGTATTTCCAGCAGACATCTGTCAATTGAAGTCCCCCACGAGAACAAGGGCTAGCGATCGTGAGGCTTCTCCCAGCTGCTTGTAGAATGCTTCATCTGCCTCCTCGTCCTGGTTGGGTGGTCTATAACAGACTCCCACCATGATATCTGCCTTGGTGGCCTTCCCCCTGATTCTTACCCATAGACACTCAACCCTCTCATCACTGTCCTCGAGCTCTAGGCAGTCAAGACTCTCCCTAACATACAGGGCTACCCCACCTCCTCTCCTTCCTTGCCTATCCCTTCTGAAGAGTTTACAGCCATCCATTGCAGCATAATCTGGGAAAAGGTTGTTAATGCAGCATTGGAATCCATGTGCAAATAATAAAGTGATTTTTTCACTTTTTGAAAACTTTAGAACTGTTTTTAATAGGTGTTCTTTCAAACTGTTAAATCTCAGTTACTTAGTGAGTATGACAGCTGATTGTGTGTCTCCAATTAGTGTTCTCTTGAACCTGGAAATGGTGTAAGCTTCAGATGTTCTATTATGCCTGTCTGAGACAGAGAGATAGAGAAAACAGTCATTACCATGGTCTACAGTAGCATGCGTCTCTTCTCTCATGTTTATAGAGCCTCGGTGTGGAACATTTGGCTCTAAAATGAGTTGTTAATAAATATATGAGTAATTATTCTTTAGTAACCTTAAAGGGAAATATGAAAACCATCATTTCTCTTGAAGATTAGGTAACTATTAACAACTAATAGTATTTGGATTTTAAATTTGCAAACAAGATCTGTGTAGCTTGCTGCTTTGACTGAAGGATATATTGATTTTCTGAAAGTAAAATTCCTGCATTGCCAAGTGAAATATTTTATAAAAGGTGGTTGTGGAAAATGGAACGGAACTTGTGTTTACCCAGGTTTGTACAGTATGTTATTTGTGGAACTAATACTGGACCAAGTTCCTGCTTTATGCCTATTTGCTCTGGACCATATGGCTATCCAGTACGCTATGAACTAGGAACTTAAGAATGTGTACACATGCATATATATACACACACACACACTCTCTTACTTTTTTTTTTTTTTCTCCACAGAGTACCCTTTGAATCCTAAATCTAGATCTCCAAGAATGCTGGTCATTAAAAAGGGCAGTACAAAAGAACTGCAGATGTCTGGATTCCCTGTAGTAGGAAGTCTTCATTCACAGCCAGTAAAGAATGGAACTGGCACAAGTGTTTATAAAGGATTAGTCCCTAAACCTGCTACTCCACCCGCAAAGGTGAGTCTTGGATACTGGTAGCATGAACAACATGCTGAAAAAAGTCATGCTCCAATTCTGAATGTGCTTATTTCACCCCTGAGAGTGCTGTTCCTAGAGTATTATGCTTTCAAATCTTGCTAAGTACAGAACACCCCGAAAGTGAACAGAAACACTTTTTCTCATTTTTTCTTTTTAAACTATACTGTAATTGGATCTCTCTTTGTTTCTCATTTACCTTTTTTTGAGAAGTGCAAGAGCTGTCCAAGGGAGAGTGAAAAGGATGTTTTTAACTTACAGAATAGCAATACCTTTTGTATATATGTTTTTAACATAAAAATAGATACCTAGTGGACAGCTATAGTTGGCATCAAAGTACTTCCAGAATTTATCCCAATTATCAATATAGATGTGCTTAGTGTTATTCTGGTCCCTCTCCATATGCAACTTTCCATGTTCATCTTTTGATTTTGTTTCAGGAATTTTTCTGTGCTCCTGAGAGCTTCTGATGGAGCTGTTCTTAACTCTCTTAACATACTATATTTAAAAACACTACTTTCAGCTGTTGAAGACTCATGTTTTGATTCTTAATACCTCAAATACGAGGGTCTTAATTGTTTGTAAATGTAACTCTATATATAAAGTGTAAACAGTATTTGTGAGAGAGGATGAATTGCTCATAAACAGTCTCTTTTCCACAATAAAACACGTATTTGCTCTAAATTATGATTGTAGTTATGATTTGCTTTGCTTTAATCATTTTTCTAAATATTCCTGAAAATAATCCTATTGTAATTAATGACTCTAAATTTTTGTTTAGCCTACACAGTGGAAAAGCCAAGCAAAAGAAAATAAACTTGGGAATCCATTTTCTCATGAATCTGCATATGGTATTAGCAATTTCAGTCCTTTCAAATCAACTGCCAAGGCGTTTACTGTATCTCAGAATTCAGTGAAAGAGGTAAAGCAATGTCTAGTTTTTATCAAATCTGTCAAATTTTAAATTTGATTGGATAACTGGATCAGTAAGTTTTATGCAGAACTGTATTAAATAAGTTTATTTTTGTGGAAGTTAGTGTGGGAGAGAGAAATATGGAAGGTACATCACTGGCCTTTAAGTACTGCAATATTTGCTTTGTAAGTTTTGATTTGGAGTAAAAATTGTGCATTAGGAAGTATAACCTGGTAGGTTTAAACTTCAAAACTGCTAATAGTGTGATACACTTCAGAAGGTCCACTGTTTGTTAGCAGGGCTCCATAAGCCTTCATCTCTGGGGTTATATGCAAGAACTATATATACTGAAATACAAATATCTTCCCTCTGCTTTTTACTGTGGATATACATGAAACCTGAAACTACAGATGCCCGTGAGTCTTTGCCTTTCATTCAAAGTTTTCTAAATGAATAAACTTCTAATATTCTTTCTTTTTTCTGACCCCCCCTACATTAGTGTAATCGGTCAAATTCGTCATCCCCTATTGACAAAGTTGGTCAGCCTCGTTTAACAAAATTGACAAGAATGCGGACTGATAAGAAGAGTGAATTTTTGAAAGCATTGAAACAAGATAGAGTGAAAGAGGAACGAGAAGACGAGAATCATGCTGGGCAAGAGAAGGTAGTTTTGTTCATACCTATTGTAGATCCAGCAGTAACAGTTCTCAGACTGAACATAAACTACTTTTTATTTGGCTGTAAACAGCTGTAAAGTTATGGCCTTGATCTCTAAATGAAGGAAAGGAATTACCTTTTGATGAATTTTAAAAAGTTGCTCCAAGTACTACTTTCTCCAGTGCTGCTTAGTAGTTTCTTTTTTTTCTTTCTGCAGTATCTATTCATACATGTTAGAGACAGATGTGCCTGAGTTATTAGCAACAATAAAAAGAATAAATAAGCTTAGTACACTAACCTAATCTTTGTGGAGGGCAGTGTTTCACACCTTGGCAGTTAGTTATCCTACAAAACAATTAATGGAAAAACTTGGTTCTGCTTCTTAAACCATTTCCTTTCTAATTCAAGTGTTTAGATAGCCAGAAGTTCTCTATTCTTGGTCTAGTCATAGAGGCAGTAGTTTGATTTATGCATATATAAAGAACCTGTTTTTACTTCTGTCCTGGTTTAGGCCAGGATGGAGCTAGTTTTGTTTTCAGCAGCTCCTGTGTTTTGGCTTTAGTGTGAGAAGAATGGTGATAGCACACTGATGTTGCTGGTTGCTGCTGAACGACCAAGGACATTTTGCTGTTTTCCAGGTTCTGCTAACGTGCAGATGCAAAACTTGGGAGGGGTAGAGACAGGATAGTTGATCCAAACTGGCCAAAGAGAGTATTCCATACCATAGATGTCATGCCTGGTATAAGCGAGGGTCGGTCGGTGGGCCACTAGGCTTTTGAGGCTTTTAGGCTTCTAGACCCTTAACTTGCCCTAATCGTTAAGCTTCCCTTCAGGTTGCTTTTTGTTTCCCTATTTTTCCTTCTTGTTTTTTGTTTGTTTGGCTGTTCATTCCCTCGCCTGCTCTCTCTGGAACTTGCTGTTCTAGGATAGCTGGGGGGGGATACCCCTGCTCCCTGACTGCTGCTCGGGACGGGCTGTATCGGTCATCGGGTGGTGAGAAATTGTGTATCGTTTGTTTTATATATATTCTATTATCCTTGTATATATTATCACTATTATCATTATTAATATATTTTCATATTTTTCCTTTGCTGTCCTGGTGAACTGTTTTTATCTCAACCCGTGAGTTTTCCTTTCTCTCCAGTTCTCCTCCCCACCCCAGCGGGGAGAGGGGGAGTGAGCGAGTGGCTGCGTGGTATTGGGTTACAATTTGGGGTTAAACCGTGACACTTCCTAATTGAGAACTTGGAGGCCTATACTGCGTATAATATTATGTGTCAGTTTTCTTTCAATCTGGAGCAGTTTATGCAGTACTTAGCTGGCACCTGAGAATATTTTTGTCAGTGCTACCAGCCACCAACAAGCCATAAGCATAGTTATCATACGTAGTCCAAATGAAGATAAGTAATGTATTATTCAGGATGAGGTGATTAAAAGCCTATGTTTACTGCAAATGAGTGGTTTAAAGTGTAAACAAAGAAAAAGGCACAAACTACAAATCAGCCAGACAAATAAAATGAGTGGTTTTGAGGAAGGGTTATTCAGATTCAGAGACGTGAAAAAAGAAACAGTGCCAGTGTGCATTGCTCATAAAAGTAAGATTGACTTTTCTGACCCTGTTCCTATTTCAGGCAAAATAAAATTTGCTGTAATGGAACTGTACAACTTAGCTGTATGTGTCAGTTGGGAAAGGTCTGCATCTTTCCATTAGGTATTTTATGGCTGAGCACCCTGAGATGGGTGTTGGGGGTAATGCTGTTCATGTGTGTTTAAGAAATACACAAAATCTTGATTTAAGATTAAAAAGATCTTGGGAAACAGTCTTCAGAATTCTGAATATGAATTTGGTGGGAATTTCTGTTCCTGAAATTGTCTTGAGTTCTTAATATCTTCATGATACTTATGTCAAATGCATTTTGTTGTCCCCAATTTTCAGAAGCAGTGTATTTGGAGGGGGAGGGGAGGTTTTTAGTAGTGAAAATTGCAATGTCCTTGGATAGGTGTATGTAACATGTAGCATGGAGTATTTGTTGGTAAGTGCATGCGTCCTCTTCCCTGCCCTTGCTGTTTCACTAAC
Organism: Phoenicopterus ruber ruber; assembly: GCA_009819775.1. Classification (NCBI taxonomy): domain Eukaryota; kingdom Metazoa; phylum Chordata; class Aves; order Phoenicopteriformes; family Phoenicopteridae; genus Phoenicopterus; species Phoenicopterus ruber. The sequence goes on from CM020247.1 coordinate 9,781,536, forward strand.
AGGTGTGAAAAGATGTTAAACAAATCATGTAACTAATAGTTGTCCTACTTCCAACATTCATTTTAATGATCATCAGTAGAAGACATGGTGTGCAACTGAGTGGATAGGGAGATAACTGTGCAACAGACTTCTATAACATGATCCTGTTGATGGAATTTTAAGGCCTGCAGTAACAGATTTCACCTCTGAAATAATGAGGCAAATCGTGATCAGCAGCTGAATCGTGCTTGGAAGAAGCTATTTTGCCCTAATATATTAAAGTTGTTTCATATTTTTATGAATTTTCTTTGATAATATGAGATGCATTCTTCAGGCATATGATTTAACAGGTGAATATATGTTTACTGGGGTACTTGTTCTTAAGAAATTCTTGCTGAGCATTCTAAAATTTCTGGAGGCAGACAACACTGTGAGTGGGAGGGGAATGATGATGCATGGTCTTGACTGTGGACTCTGAAGTATGATTTTGTAGAAGTGCAGAACTGACTGATTGAGTGATTGCCTCCTGCTATGGATAATGCTGTTATATGCCAAGTTTAGGGATTTTGTTGTCAAAAGGGTGTTAGCTAGATAATGTTCGTACTCTCCTCTTTGTTTTTACAGCTGGTAAGACTTCTGAGGCTATTTGGCTCATTACTAAATAAGAATTATGAGTTGCTGAATGAGTAGAATTAAAAGAAACATCTCTGGGTTTATAGGATTAAAGAGCTTTTAATATTTGAGTGAACCTGAACAGTCTGCTTTCTAAATAAATTTTCTTCCTAGTTCTTATTTCATGGCTAGTAAGTTACAGTTGCTGTAACAACAGCCTGAGCAGCTGTGTGATGTGTGCATGTGTGTAGGGAAAGCTGTTGTCTGAATTTAAAGAGCAGTATCTAATCTTTCTGAACTTGTGGCAAATGAATTTACTGGTTGAGGTAAGTTGGCTGTGACCTGCCCCTTAAACTAAGCAAACTTGAGAACTCTCTTTTGCTTTCAAACTTCTCCTGACACACATGGCTCTGATGTTTAATTAGGAACCTTGTTTGTAAGTTCAACAGAACTTAAATAAGCTGCCTTTCCTACTTATAGAAATAAGAAGTTTGAATTTTAAGATATGTTTGCAACTTTGTAGAGAAAAGTTTAAGGCTGAGCATGGGAGTTGCCTTCTACATTACTTGATCAGTGGCATAACTTAAGATTTCTGTAGTATCCAGGTATTGCAAACTCTAGAAATATGAACAGAATTACTCCCGAAGTAGTATAGAGCATCTCCATTTAAACTTAATTTAAATTAAACAGAATCACTGAATTGCAGCATTTGCAGACATTTACTTGTGAATGGAATTTACTTTTAAACTTTGTAATATATAATTATTTTTAACAGGATGATGAGTCCTTTAACTTGCACAACGGTAACAGTCCTCATCATGAGAGAGATATAAACAGAAACTTTGAAAATGAAATTCTGCAAGAGAATGGCAATGCTCCAATTACATCTCAACAGATCATTCGATCTTCAACTTTCCCTCGGGCAGATGTTCTTTCAAGTTCACTTGAGGCAGAGCATAGGTATGTACTTTATTATAATATGAAGAGTGTTCCTTCATGGTAAGTGAGCATGTCTTAAATTCTTACTAGTTCAGAAGTCAGAATCTGAAAACTGAGAACGCATAAAATGTTTAATGAGTACTGTCAAAGTCTAACTTTTAGACATGTACTAATTTAACATGAAATATACTTTGTTTCTACTAGGCTCATGTACTGATATCTTAAACTTGCTTTACTAAAAATTTGATGTATTTCATTATAAAGAAATAAAGCAAACTACATAGTAGCTTCATCCCTCTGATTTTGGTCTGCATGTCTAGGAAAAACAATGCGTGTAATTGCTATTTGTATTAATAATACTTTAAATGCTGCATCTTAGGAAAAACTCACTGGAGTTTTACATTGTTGTTACAGAAATTGATTATTTCTGTAGCCGACTAGTTGATGCTGTCAGTGATATCACAAGACAATGCACTGGAAAGGGAGAAAGTAACTTCAAAAAAGGATTGAAACAATTCTAGTATCTCATAATAGTAACTGCAGTAGCGACTGGTAGAGATTGAGAATGATACTGTTGGGAAATCACAACTCAGTCTGGAGGTGAGCTTGTCATGAGCTCTGTTTAAATTCTTACTGTTTCTGGCAACTACAGAAATGTAGTGATAGATTAGATAGTTTTTTTGTGTGGTGTGTGGTGTGTGGTTTTTTGGTTGGTGGGTTTTTTCTTTCTTTTTTTTTTTTTTTTTTGTGATAGATTCTACGTATACAGTGGACTAGAGAACTTTTTCCTTTTGTAGTACCTGCAGAGGAAACTTTCATGACCTCTTATCCTCCATGAGTATGAAAAGTGAAATGCACCCTTCTCTGTTCCTTTTTTTTTCCACCATTGGCTATGGAGACAGAAATCTTTGGCCGCTAGAGGCTGCTGATGAATACTTTTGACTAGAAGATAGGAGTCAAATCTAACTCTCATTTGTCAATTCAAATGACTTTGAATGACCTTCATAGGGCTTCTGGGCAAGCATCTTTCCTTGTGATATCCCAGAGATGCTGTGTCTCTGTACTGTACCAGCCCTTTGTCTGAGACCTCTCCACCTGTATGTAGACAGATGTTATGGTAAGCCTTTTTGTGGTAAATTGGACTTGAAGTGACCAGCTTAGCTCACAGGATATTTGTGCATACCTAATAACTGTATAGATACATGTTGTACAAAATATATCTTGGGCTTCCTTTCTGCTGGGGGAGTTTCCAACATGCAGTGATTATGTACTCATCCTGTTGGTGTCAAGTTTGCTAATCTGAAGCTTAATTTTTTTATGTAGTTAACACTTTTTTAATCATTCTAGAAGCCTAATGTCGCTTTAAAGGGACAGCGGTCCTGCTAACTTTAGATGATATTGCTTAAAAATTAATTAGCTATTGCCCTAAATTTTATTTACATTAACAGGAGCTATGTAACTATTCACTTTACCGTACATAATACTGTTAACAGCTTGCTTGCTTGCAGTAAAATTTTCTGACTCAAATTACTGTTGCTAAAAATATAACTATTATTGAACTGCTTTTAGCATTGCATAATGGCGAGTCTTTCTCTGTATGTGTATACAAATGCACATATTCTCTTAAAAGAGAGAAATTTTGGATGACTTGCATATTATTTCTACTACTTCCCGAGGATTTCGCTGTTCCTGGCTGTCACATTGTCCAGTTTGGTTCAAACACTACAGAGGATGTGATTTCCATTTCTGTTATTGTCCTGTTAACTTTTTTTAAACAATCTCAGTAGTGCTGTTCTCCCTCTCCCAATTCCAGGCTTTTATTATGGTTTTAACAACAGTCATTAGTGTCATTGGTCACCTGCAGTGACACATCCAGTGCATGTCCATTGTATTGGGACCCAGATTTTTTTGTAGGGAGGGTTATGTTGAAGGGCATTTCTTGCTGACATCTGGCTAAATGGAATACCTGGCACATGACATCAACTGTGAGTTCATCTAACTTCCCTGTTTTAGTATATTCACTGTTCTTCAGCTCTAAGCGTCAGTTTCTTGTGTCAGTTCTGGCATATACTTTAGAAACCTCTATTTTTTGTGAAATAGCTTTAACCTCCTTTAACATTTAAGGTCAACAGGTGTGTGGTTTGCCTGAAGAAGGTGCTAATCCTTTTGGCAAAAACTTTGCAGCAAGAGAACTTACTATCTTCATTGTTAAATGTCAGTGTCTTCACCCTCAGATAACCTGTGTTTTCAGAGTCTTCATGCCTAAAACCACTTTCTTCCTGCTCAGATACTGCTGTCCCACTTTTGGCACTAGCTAAAACACTTTTATTATTGCATCTTTGGACATCTCAAGCTTAGTCACAAGAGGAATCTGTCTCCATTTCTTTTCCTCCCCTCATCCCAAAACTCACTCCTAGTTGTAGTCACTCTGTGCTGGAATATCAGCATCTGCCATCAGGTGAGACTCAATTGCAAAGAAGCCTGTCCTGGCTCTGACGTTAGCATGTGCTAGAAAAAAGAAACTATATGAGGCCATTGCATACTGAATCGTGCTTCTGTCACTGAGGATCAATGCAACTTCTCCCATGTGCGTTGTCTCCATCTCCAAACTTGATGCAGAAGATACTGTGAGTCTGAGGTGAGGAACCATCTCTGATGTTGGTTCCCATGGAGGGACATCACCAGCATTCCTACACTGCTGCTCTACCAGAGCAGTTATGCAAAGGAGATACATTCTTACTTTTCCACCTAACAGAGATTTCTTGTCTTAAAATGAAGGTACAGTTACTTAGATTCTGCTTTCTTCCTACTTGAACTTTAGGAATATGATGAATATCATAGTGTAGCCAGGGTCACTTGATTGTACTGAAGTCATTTGCCTTTGATAACTTCTTACACAAATATATTGATGATGGAGGTTGCAGCTTAATGGGCTGTAAAGTCCATAGTCCCAACACCAGATATGCTTTTAAGAGAGATCCTATGCATCAACAGCTGAACTTGCATATGATCCAAATTCTTTTCTCTTTTGCTTTCTTTATTGCTGCAGTCCTGGAGAGCAGCCATTCAATTGAAACAGAATATGAAAAACTGTCAGCTTTTTTTAGGCTGGTAATAAAGATCCTGAAGTAAGATAATATGATGAAATTTGGCTTTTGTGTCCTTATGTTCACTGGATTGGCAGAGAGAGCAGAGTCTATTTTGTATGTGAAACCTGATGGCAGGAAATGTAATACTTGGTATGTGCAAGTGATGATGTGGATATATGCTTGAAATTAAGAATGTGTTCTATTAGATAAAATATTACTGTTTAATTTTTGCAACCTTTGAAGTTAAACATGTAGTGGTAAAACAGGGTCATCTGCGAAGGACCTGAGAACTTCTAAACTTCTGTGCTTTATATATCTTTTGTAAGGCTTTTAACCTACTTTTATGTAAGAGTTTGTTTAAAAAAATTATGGACTGATTATTCCATTTATTACAGATCTTTACACATCTACGTAGGCAGAGCTTGAAATGTCTGAGTGTGTGTAGCAAATTCCTTAATGTCCTCCTTTTTATTTTAAAGGTTGTTAAAGGAGATGGGCTGGCAGGAAGACAGTGAAAATGATGAAACATGTGCTCCACTAACAGAGGATGAGATGAGGGAATTCCAAGTCATTAGTGAACAGGTAATGCTAAGTTAATGTTCCATTATGAACTTGTAGGTGGCTACCCTAAATGCCTACCTTTGAGGGGGATCTCCAGTAATTTTGATGGTTAGGGATGCTGCCATTTCAGTATCCTTTTTCTTTCCTCTCTCTTGCCTCCTTGTGCTTTTGGAAGAATAGTTGCTTTAAAAAGATGGGGGACCAGTGCTTATTGTAGGTAAGGCCTATTTCAAAATATCAAGGGAAGGGTAGGGAGTGGTTCTGAGTAGTTTCAGCATTGCTGGTAGTAGAATTGCACAGGCTTTCCAGCTCCTCGGCTTAGCCTGAGGAAAGGGAATTTTCTTTCAAGGTTTTTATGCAGTTTCCTTGGCTTTCCAAAATCTGAATTTTTCTCTGTTGAATACTGAGGGACACTTAATTCACTAGTAACAAAGTCTGAAAAGGCAATCTAGACTTGAATATTATTATTTTTTTTTTTTTTTTTTAATTAGGAGTGTTTTATATACCTGATAGGGATCAGTGAGGGAGGGGCTGGAAGGGAGAATCTTGCATAATGTTAAATCTGAACATTTGATATTTCCATAAGTCTAGCCATGCAAGTGCTAATTAGAGCATTTGGAATATTAAACTCTTAAATGCTTGGCTTATTGCCCAGCTTCTGCACTATGTCTGGAAATGCAGTAATTCCTTTCTTGCAGAATAAGTTGTTTCCTTCTTTCCACTGTCTTTGACTTTCCAACTGCATCAGGTAGACAGGCTGGGATACCCATTCCTCCCTGCTGCTTCTCTTCCTGGGCCCCTTCCTCACTGCAGACCCCGCCCTTTTTAGCACAGGTGTTTGCAGCAGAGTGTGGAAAAAGGGACTGCATCACAGGAAAGACCATGTGGGAGGGATCACTGGGGCAAGATGTCTGAGGAAGTGGGTGAGAAGAGGGTAAGCTCTTGTTCATTCCAGGAGCTTAGTTTAGCACAGTTGGAGGCTCTTGGATGCAAGTGGCTGGCCCAGAAGTGAAGGCTCTCAGGTGAATTTTCCTTTGTATGTTGTCCTGGTTGCGGCTGGGATAGGGTTAATTTTCACCAGAAGCTGGCCGGGGTCTATTCTATACCATGTGACCGTCACGCTCACTATTTAGAGGCGGTGACTGGCGGGGCGGGGATCGCTGCTCGGAGCGGGCTGGGCGTCGGGCTGCGGGCAGGAGCGACCTGTCCGGAAAGCACCGCTAAGTACACGCTGTTGTTGTCATTGTTGGGGTTTCTCGCTTGTTTGTTCTCTTTCCCTTTGTTGTTTGGTTAAACTGTTGTTGTTGTTAACCCACGAGTTCTTGCTTTTCTTTGTCCCAATTCTCTCCCCGTCCCACCGGGAGGGGGGGTGAGCGAGCGACCGCGTGGCTCAGCCTCCGGCTGGGGCTAAACCACGACATATGTATATATAAAATAGGTCGTGCAGTGAATCTAATGTAGCCCGTAGATGATGTAGAGAATGCTGAAATGCAAGAGATTGTTGTGTTCAGCTTTTTCTTTCTCTGAATACATCTTGTTTTCTCATTTCAGTTACAAAAAAATGGCCTTCGGAAAAATGGCATTTTGAAAAATGGCCTCATCTGTGACTTTAAATTTAGTCCCTGGAAAAACAGCACTTTCAGACCTGCTCTGGAGAATGAGGATTCTGAGACGAGCAGCAGTGATACATCAGATGATGATGATGTGTGAAGATTTCTGTAACATCTGTAGAAGCTTGTTTTGATCTCATGAAAATTTGGGGATGTATTGTCCAAAAAAAATATTTCTAATTTATGTAGAAACATACCCCATTAGAGGAAGAACGATGGGACTTCTCTCTGAAGAAAGCAAGGAATGTTATGTTGAACGTTACTATATTTCTTTGCAAACAAATGTAGAATGAGGACTTGGGTTGACCCAGCATTGACTTTCTTCATCACTGTAGCATTTCTGACTAGCAGTGTGACAATGTAACAAATCAGACTTTCTCATTTAATAATAAAACCAAAAAGAATTGTGTAATGTCTTGCAAAGCTTCTGTCTTAATATGTCCAAGTCTATTAAGAAAAAAAAGGACAGCTTGACACAGTGTTTTGCTTGCCAAGTCATTTCTTTCTTACAGTGGAAATCCTTGAGTCAAATTTGTACGCAAAAAGGGCAATGTAGCATGTTGGCTAAAATGAGCAAAGTGCACTAAAACTCTTTCCCTTAATTGAGCTGTTGTACTGTTCTGCTTTTTCCACACATAACTGTTCTTTAGCCATTTGTAGTGTTGTCATCATTATTAATGGCAAAAAAATCTGATGTTTCGGTTCCAAATTTCTAGAACTAACATTTAAATTGAAAGCTTTATGTGGGGTATTGCAAGACCCAGTATTCTCACAGTGAACACATTTCTTGTGGGGAAAATAAGCACTTTGATTTTACTATTCATGTGCAGAAAAAATAATTACACTGACTGGATTTGTCCACTACATGGAAAATAAACTGATTTACAGAGTATCATCTCAGTGCATAGCATCAAGGGTATTGTTTTAAAATCTAGTAAGTTTTGTTTGCATTTATACTAAATGTACTCTGGCAGCAGTGACTGCATTTCAGAATGAGTTAAAAATATTTTTATCACCAGATCTTGCTTTTATGGCAGCAGAAATATATCTATGCAATAAGCACACGTTTTGCTTGCTTTGTGTCAAACTCTTTATAATCACACATTTAAAACCTAATATTATATTATTTATAGTTTTATCTTGTTCATTTTAGTTCTTTAAATATTTTTCACGGAGTTGTACAAACTATGTAGCATTAATTCATAAGCACAACTGCTCTTGGTGATGTCACATACATTTATAACATAGCTTATATATAGACATTCCTTCTTCAAAATATTTTTGAATTGCACTACTTCTTATAGTAAGTAATTTGCAATTTAAAACTCTAAAGCAAAAATATTTATAAAGCTGAGATTTTGTCCATGTTTAACTTTAGGAAAAGACATTTTTTATAAGGTGACATCTAACAATTTTGGGCCAAAGGTGGTGTGTGGGGTTTTTGTGTGTGGGTGTAGGGTTTTTTTTGGGGGGGGGTGGGGTGGTATTTGGTGGGGATTTTTTTTGTGGTGGTGTGGTGGTTGGTTTTTTTTTTTTAATAAACAGTTTTCTATTCAAGAGGTCAGTTTTTTTTTTCTTGGAACAGGCATGCAAATGTTGGTATAGTTAATTTTGGCACAATGTATTGAAATATGCCGTTTTCTTGTCTAAATTTAAGAGGATAAAAATCTTTCTTTTTTAAAGAGAAAACTGCTGTATTGGTAATGAAGTATTTCCTACTTGTATACCTTACATTTCTCTTTCCCCTCTCCTGCAGTTGTTTTTACTAACTGACACCTTGGTGTAGTTTATTCTCATTTTATTTGTCACATCCTATCAACAGGATCTTCTGTCTATCGTAGTTACTTAGTGGTATGTGAATACACTATTTTTACTGCTAAGTGAAAACTTTTTTTGCCTTGGTGTTTCTCAAAGCGGGACATAGGCAATTTTTTTTTCCTCCCCTCTGTCTTCAATTTATTGACAAGTGTCACCTCTGTAACTAACCCTTTGGGAAGATACTATAATTATAGAAGAATTGTGTTATACTAAGTGTATAGACTTGGGAAATTTACAGGTTGTAACTGAGAAAATTTTCTTTAGAGAAAGTAGAAGTAATAGTTATAGTTGGTACTTCTGTTTCTCTAGTTTACATCCTGAAACTGGTAACAGAAGCACAGGTCACAATGAGTTGTGAGCAAAGGAAGTAACAGGACTTGAGTAGTGATTTTGCTTTGTAGAACGAAACACCTTTACAGCCTTTGTAACTTGTTTTCTATGAGTGTGACTTCTTGTGGCTACTTCCCTTGTATCTGCTGTGTTGTCCTTTCTGGCTCTACACACCCAGCATAATTACTCTGTACTCATACTACACCGTGTTTGAGTTTCTGAAGTCTGTTGTGTTTGATACGGTGATTTGATGATGTGCAGATGCATAACCTTAACCAACTGATTGTCCCGAATGGCTTTTGTCGCAAATGAGTGGCTTTACACAATTTGATCTAGCAACAGTTAAAATTTATTTATGCCTGTCGCGGTTTAGCCCCAGCCGGAGGCTGAGCCACGTGGTCGCTCGCTCACCCCCACCCCACCCTCCCGGTGGAACGGGGAGAGAATCGGGACAAAGAAAGGCAAAAACTCGTGGGTTAACAACAACAACAGTTTAACCGAACAACAAAGGGAAAGAAAACAAACAAGCGAGAAACCCCAACAATAACAACAACAGAGTGTACTTAGCGGTGCTTCCCGTACAGGTCGTTCCCTGCCCGGAGCCCAACGCCCAGCCCGCTCCCGAGCAGCGATTCCCCCCCCCCTCCACCTCCGGTCGACCCCCTCTAAATAGTGAGCGTGAGGGTCACATGGTATAGAATAGACCCCGGCCAGCTTCTGGCGAAAATTAACCCTAGCCCAGCCGCAACCAGGACAATGCCTTTACGGCAAATCACAGGATTAGATTGTGGTATTTAATAGCACTCAGTCATAGTCGATTAATAAAGTGATTCGACAAAATTCTTTTTAATCAAAGCAGCAACTTAGTTAAAGATTCGAAAATGGCAAGGTTCACTCTATTACTGCATGGAAAGAATATATCAGGGGAAAATCAAGGCAGAATTGACTTCACAGAGGAAAGGGTGAGGAAGACCCTCCTGTTGAGTCACGAGATTCGGGAAGGACCCCCTTGCTTTCTAGACTCCTTCTTAGAGAGGGGTCTAGGGGCAGCTAGATCCAATCCTAGTCCCAGACTTGGTCAACGGTTTATGTCTAAAGTATTATTCACAGTTTAAGGTAAATCAGCAACATTCAATTAACAACATTCAATTATTGACTAGTCCAACATTTATAAATGATTGTATCAATTTGCATATACATGCACACAGACAGAATAGTTATATAAATGTACAAAAGGTATACCTGTTAAAAATTTCCCCTGAGTTCAGTGAAATACTCACGTCGAATGCTTTGGCATTTCTCAACAGGCGAGGGTTGAGTCTCAAGGAGAATATCGACCCAGGTCTTGTCGTCGGTCTTCAGCAACAAGCCTCCGGATTTTGCAGATGCAAGCTCTGGGTAGCATCCCACTCAGAGGGAGGTGCTGGGCGCAGCCCGCTGCGGTGCAGGAGAGCTCAAAGGGTCTCACTCGGGACTGCTGTTTATAGGGTCGCAAGATGATTGGCTTTAGTCATCAGTAAATTTCCATCCTGGCCACAATTTGGGTTGACATGCTCTTGTTTTCCACCTTTTCCATGCGATTCAGATCGGTACGTTCTCGTTCCCCACGTTGGCCATGCAAGAGCTTCTGGTACAGTCAAGGGGCGCCTAACTGCCCAGCTCATTGCACAAAGGCCAAGATTTAGTGAGAATGAGCAGTGCCACTCCCATCTCAGCCATACAGGAATACCTGGTACAGTCAAGGGACACTTCACTGCCCTAGCTGATTACACGAAGGCCAAGATTTGTTGGGAATGACCGAGATTGTAGAGCGGTTGAGTGGAAAAAGGGGGGGAAGAATGCACCACCACACTGATACTTGTGGATTCAGTTCTAGTCCTATACAGTGGTCCATTCTGACCCTTCATGCTAGTTCAGAAACTGGCATCAAAGGTCTGCATAGCCCTTAGCTGAAATGGTTATCTGCCTGCTCTGTTACTTCAGTTTGCCCCTCACTGCAGTAAGAGATGGAAGTGGGGAAGCTGTGATGTTTTCACTGAGGAACCGATTGCCTTATGTTATATTTACTTAATGGCAAAGCTGAGTAATGCATTGTCCCACTCCCTTTTGTTCAGTGCTTGAGGATGTAAAGCAGAATGAAATCTGATTTTTCTAGTATGTAACAATGCAACTTTTTGCATCTTTGGCTTTGTTCCTTTCCCAGGGCAATTTTAGTGGTTTATCAGCCTTTTTCTTCTGTCATACCTGAACCATGATCCATTCCCAGGATACATCCTCTCTTGTTTTTCTGCTTGAGCATGTTAAACACCAGCAAGGAAGTCTACCTTAAAGGCTTAAGAAGTTGTTTGACTAAGCTTGCCCATTCCTTTAGTAGGTTCTAGCAAGCTTTGGATATTAAAGAATGTCTGCTGGAGACAGTTTGTCGGTGCTGGGCCCCATAGAGCTTGACTTTAGTGACAGTAGTCACTGATTGCTGCATGCAGACATGGCACTGCTGTATGATTTGCAGTAATCACTGCCATTTCTCCTCTTAATCCTGTCTCTATTGGCAGAGAAACGCATCATCTTAGTTCCCCTTCCCATCCTTTTTTAAAAGGAAAGATGACTGATTAATCACTCACTGATTTTTTGATCTACTGGTGATGAGGGATGTGCCCTTTGTGTATACTTATGGTATGGAGGGTACCTTTGTTTATGGTAAGGATCTGGGGCTCCTTTGCCTCATCTAGAATGACTAGAGGCCTTCCTCACTGATTTGTACAGGGCCTTTTTCTCTATCAACTGGTAAGACAAGCTAGATATCTTTCCTGAAAAGAGCATTAATTACAGTAAAGTTGTCCATTGATGCATATTGGACCCAATCAAGATTCTGAAGATGATTTTTGCTGCTTGTAATCCCAGTCTTTGAGAAATGTTATCAAGTATAAAGGAAATTGGTTTTTTGTTCTCTTATGCAATTGCCTCTGGGAGGAAAAAATAAAATCTGTTTTATTTATGATGGGGACCTCAACTTTAGTGTTTCTTCTTTAAAGAATGCCTGTTCTTCAGTAAATACATTTAAACTGCTGGCTGCTAGAAACTGGAAGGAGAGCTTAGTCAAGGATGTCTTTGTTTTTCCCTGTTTTCTATTTGCTGCTAGGCAGTGGATGAGCGAGTTTACTCTGCTGCATGGAACTTTTGGTCCAATTAAGGATTATTGCTGTTGTGCACCAAGAATTATTGGCTTATTAGAATGATAAATGTGCTGACTAGCTGGTCAGCTTTCTTCATGCTGTTATTCATAGTTATTAGTGAGCTTTACTGCAAATTGAATGAGGTTTGTTTCATTCCCTGGATCTCGCTCTTCAGCCTTCCCTAGAGGTAGCTGGCAATGCATTTGCTAGAATGGCGCTGGCAGTGATTTGCGAGGCAGTCTGGCTGTATGAAGCATAGATGTGTATTGAAAACTTTCTTCTGTCTCAGGAGGTTTGCACTTCCTCAGAGATTTGAAAGCAACTTCTAGGGTCTATCTCTGTGTGTTGCCATCTAGGAAAGACCTTCAGACAGACTAAAGAAAAATTCATACCTTTGACCAGTTGGTCAATAGAGTGGTACTGCTGTTACTAAATTCAGTGCCTACCAAAGCCTGCTTCCATTGTGTTCTCTTGTGTAAATCTGATCATCTGATGGAGATGCGAGATCTTACAGGGTCTATAGTAGCATGCGTTTCTTAAATCCCTACAAAGATACCTGAGAGTATGCTTGCTATTTAGGCTTCGTTCTGTATACATCTTCCTTGGACATCCTCTTAGTATGTAGCTATTTATTCCCCTGGCAATAGCATGATTCCTATAGAGGAATTATGTTCTATACTTGCAGGGCAAATGCTCATTTACTTTCCTATCCTATCCAGGTCAAAGATACAGCCTTGAAGTGGAAGAGAATATTTTCGGCAACTGGTATGATTGCTGATTTCCAGAGAAGCATCTCTACATCAGGCTGATGGAGCTTGGGTCAATATGAGAGAACTTGAGTTCCCCTTAGGAGGTGTGGGGAGGTACCTGGTTCAGGTGGTACTAAGCAAGGCACTACAGAGGTTTCACCTCGGGAAGCAAAGGAGTGCAAACTCCTTCTGCTCTGCCAGGAAGCAGTCAGACTTGAGAACTGATGCAACAAATTCCAAATGCTTCAGGCCTGATGGCCTGAGCTATTGCATTTTGGTAGGCTACCAGGCTGGCTGTGTGCTGTCCTGAATTATCATCTAAGTCTACAGATTCTGAAACAGGCCTCTTAGCATCAGGTTCCAAAAGACAGATTGTGACTTGTATGATCACAGATGGGTCAAGGGAGGTGATGTAGCTTTTTCCTTCAATCTGTTACTCAGTATAGCGTGGAGTGCATGGAGCTCTGCCTGGGGATGGATGAGGAGCTGACCGAGAACTTATGGGTCAGGATTAAAAGGGAGGGCAGGGGCAGGTGATGCTATAGCGGGGGTCTGCTACAGGCCACCCAACCAGGAAGACCAAGCAGATGAGGCCCTCTCTAGACAGATAGGAGCAGCCTCACGTTCACAAGCCCTGGTCCTCATGGGGGACTTCAACCACCCCGATATCTGTTGGAGGGACAACACAGCAGGGCATAAGCAATCCAGGAGGTTCCTGGAATGCATTGATGATAACTTCCTGCTCCAAGTGATAGAGGAGCCAACGAGGAGAGGTGCTATGCTGGACCTTGTTCTCACCAACAAGGAGGGGCTGGTGGGGAATGTGAAGCTCAAGGGCAGCCTTGGCTGCAGTGACGATGAAATGGTGGAGTTCAAGATCCTTAGGGCAGCGAGAAGGGTGCCCAGCAAGCTCACTACCCTGGACTTCAGGAGAGCAGACTTTGGGCTCTTCAGGGATCTGCTTGGTAGAGTACCATGGGATGAAGCCCTGGAGGGAAGAGGGGCCCAAGAAAGCTGGTTAATATTCAAGGATCACCTCCTCCAAGCTCAGGAGCGATGCATCCCAACAAAGAGGAAGTCAGGCAAAACCGCCAGGAGGCCTGCATGGATGAACAAGGAGCTCCTGGACAAACTCAAACACTTCAAAAAGGAAGCCAACAGAGGGTGGAAGCAAGGACAGGTAGCCTGGGAGGAACACAGAGGAATTGTCCGAGCAGCCAGGGATCAGGTTAGGAAAGCTAAAGCCCTGATAGAATTAAATCTGGCCAGGGATGTCAAGGGCAACAAGAAAAGCTTCTCTAGGTACATTGGTGATAAAAGGAAGACTAGGGAAAATGTGGGCCCTCTCCGGAAGGAAATGGGAGACCTGGCTACCTGGGACATGGAGAAGGCTGAGGTACTCAGCGACTTTTTTGCCTCGGTCTTCACCGGCAAGTGCTCTAGCCCCACCACCCAAGTCGCAGAAGGCAAGGGCAGGGACTGAGAGAATGAAGAACTGCCCACTGTAGGAGAAGATCAGGTTTGAGACCATCTAAGTAACCTGAAGGTGCACAAGTCCATGGGACCTGATCCGTGAGTCCTGAGGGAACTGGCGGATGAAGTTGCTAAGCATCATATTTGAGACGTTGTGGCAGTCCGGTGGAGTTCCCAGTGACTGGAAAAGGGGAAACATAACACCCATTTTTAAAAAGGGAAAAAAGGAAGACCCGATGTCCTGGTTTCGGCCGGGACGGAGCTAATTTTTCTCTCCAGCAGCTACTGTGTTTTGGATTTAGTGTGTGAAGAATGGTGATAATTCACTGATGTTATTAGTTGCTGTTAAGCGATCAAGGAAATCTAGTTTCCCAGACTTTGTTAATTTGCATGTGCAAAAACTTGGGAGGGGTATAGCCAGTATATTTGATTCAAACTGGCCAAAGAAAGTATTCAATACCGTAGACGTCATGCCCAGTATAAGTGGGGGTTGGCCGGTGGGCCATTTCCCTCCTTTTTTCCTCTTTTTGTTCATTCAGCTGTTCGTTCCCTTGCCTGCTCTCTCTGGAACTTGCTGTTCTGGGATAGCTGCTGGGGAATATTCCTGTTCCCTGACTGCTGCTCAGGATGGGCTGTATCAGTTGTCAGGTGGTGAGGAATTGTGCATAGTTCATTTTGTATATTCTACTATCCTTATATACTATTGTTATTATCATTATTAATATTTTTTTTTCTTTGCTGTCCTGGTGAACTGTTTTTATCTCAAACAACGAGTTTTCTCTCTGACTCTCCTCCCCACTCCACTGGGGAGGGGGGGAGTGAGCAAGCAGCTGCGTGGTATTCGGTTACCATCTGGTGTTAAACCATGACACCCGGGGAACTACAGGCCAGTTAGTCTCACCTCTGTGCCTGGCAAGACCATGGAGCAGATCCTCCTGGAAACTATGTGAAGGCACATGGAAAATAAGGAGGTGATTGGTGACAGCCAACATGGCTTCACTAAGGGCAAATCGTGCCTGACAAATATGGTGGCCTTCTGCGATGGGGTTACAGTGTTGGTAGATAAGGGAAGAGCAACTGACATCATCTACCTGGAGTTGTGCAAAGCATTTGACGATGTCGTGCACGTCATCCTTGTCTCTAAATTGGAGAGACATGGATTTGATGGATGGACCACTTGTTGGATAAGGAATTGGCTGGATGGTCACACTCAAAGAGTTGTGGTCAACAGCTCAATGTCCAAGTGTAGACCAGTGATGAGTGGTGTTCCTCAGGGGTCGGTGTTGGGACTGGCGCTGTTTAACGTCTTTGTAGGCAACATGGACGGTGGGATTGAGTGCACCCTCAGCAAGTTTGCCGACAACACCAAGCTGTGTGGTGCAGTTGACACGCTGGAGGGAAGGGATGCCATCCAGAGGGGCCTTGACAGACTTGAGAGGTGGGCCCATGCAAACCTCATGAAGTTCAAAGAGGCCAAGTACAAGGTCCTGCACATGGGTTGGGGCAATCCCAAGCACAAATACAGGCTGGGTGGAGAATGGATTGAGAGCAGCCCTGCCGAGAAGGACTTGGGGGTGTTGGTTGATGAAACGCTCAACATGACCTGGCAATGTGCGCTTGCAGCCCAGAAAGCCAACCGTATCCTGGGCTGCATCAAAAGAAGCGTGGCCAGCAGGTCAAGGGAGGTGATTCTGCCCCTCTACTCCGCTCTGGTGAGACCCCACCTGGAGTACTGCGTTCAGCTCTGGAGCCCCCAACACAAGAAGGACATGGACCTGTTGGAGCGAGTCCAGAGGAGGGCCACAAATGATCAGAGGGATGGAGCACCTCTCCTAGGAAGACAGGCTGAGAGAGTTGGGCTTGTTCAGCCTGGAGAAGAGAAGGCTCCGGGGAGACCTTCTAGCAGCCTTCCAGTACCTAAAGGGGGGCCTACAAGAAAGCTGGAGAGGGACTTTTGACAAGGGCATGTAGTGATAGGACAAGGGGTAATGGCTTTACACTGAAAGAGGGGAGATTTAGATTAGATATAAGGAAGAAATTCTTCACCATGAGGGTGGTGAAGCAGTGGCACAGGTTGCCCAGAGAAGTTGTGGATGCCCCATCCCTGGAAGTGTTCAAGGGCGGGTTGGCTGGGGCTTTGAGCAACCTGGTGTAGTGGAAGGTGTCCCTGCTCATGGCAGAGGGGGTTGGAACTAGATGATCTTTAAGGTCCCTTCCAACCCAAACCATTCTATGGTTCTATAGCCAGTAGCAGGAAATGATATGATTAACTGGCTGCCCATGGCTTGGACGGCCATATTCTGCACTGGGTAGGAAACTGGCTGGATGGTCGGGCCCAAAGAGTTGTGGTGAATGGAGTTAAATCTGGTTGGCAGCCAGTCACAAGTGGTGTTCCCCAGGGCTCAGTATTGGGGCCAGTTCTGCTCAATATCTTTATCAATGATCTGGACGAGGGGATGGAGTGCACCCTCAGTAAGTTTGCAGATGACACCAAATTGGGAGGGAGTGTTGATCTGCTGGAGGGCAGGCAGGTGCTACAGAGGGATCTGGACAGGCTGGATCCATGGGCCGAGGCCAATGGCATGAGATTCAACAAGGCCAAGTGCCAGATCCTGCACTTGGGACACAACAACCCCAGGCAACGCTACAGGCTTGGGGGGGAGTGGCTGGAAAGCTGCCTGGCGGAAAAGGACCTGGGGGTGTTGGTTGACGGCCGGCTGAATATGAGCCAGCAGTGTGCCCAGGTGGCCAAGAAGGCCAATGGCATCCTGGCCTGTATCAGAAATAGCGTGGCCAGCAGGACTAGGGAGGTGATTGTCCCCCTGTACTCGGCCCTGGTGAGGCCACACCTCGAATACTGTGTTCAGTTTTGGGCCCCTCACTACAAGACAGACACTGAGGTGCTGGAGCATGTCCAGAGAAGGGCAACAAAGCTCGTGAGGGGTCTAGAGCACAAGTCCTATGAGGAGCGGCTGAGGGAACTGGGGATGTTTAGCCTGGAGAAAAGGAGGCTGAGGGGAGACCTTATTGCTCTCTACAACTACCTGAAAAGAGGTTGTAGAGAGATGGGGGTTGGTCTCTTCTCCCTAGTAACAGATGACAGGACAAGAGGAAATGGCCTCAAGTTGTGCCAGGGGAGGTTTAGATTGGACATTCGTAAAAATTTCTTCACTGAAAGGGTTGTCGGGCACTGGAACAGGCTGCCCAGGGAGGTGGTGGAGTCACCATCCCTGGAGGTATTCAAAAGACGTGTAGATGAAGCCCTAAGGGATATGATTTAGTGGTGGACTTGGTAATGCTAGGTTAATGGTTGGACCTGATGATCTTGGAGGTCTCTTCCAACCAGAACAATTCTATATGCAGCTTTGATCCTGCTTATTCTTTTGTAGTTTAGATGAATGAATTAGTGTGGTGGGTTGACCTTGGCTGGTCTCCAAGTGCCCACTCCCCCTCCTCAGCAGGACAGGAGGGAGAAAATAAGATGAAAAACTCATGGGTCGAGATAAAGGTAGTTTAAAAAGAAAAGCAAAGGCCACATGCATGTCGTGGTTTAACCCTAGCCAGCAACTAAGTGCCATGCAGCCAGTCACTCACTCCCCCCACAATGAGATGGGGGAGAGAATCGGAAGGGTAAAAGTGAGAAAACTCGTGGGTTGAGATAAAGACAGTTTAATAGGTAAAGCAAAATCCCCCTCTTCCTTCTTCTCCCCGCTTTATATGCTGAGCATGATGTCATATGGTATGGAATATCCCTTTGGTCAGTTGGGGTCAGCTGTCCTAGCTGTGTCCCCTCCCAACTTCTTGTGCACCCCCAGCCTACTCGCTGTTGCGGTGGTGTGAGAAGAAGAAAAGGCCTTGATTCTGTGTAAGCACTGCTCAGCAATAACAAAAACATCCCTGTATCATCAACACTATTTTCAGCACAAATCCCAAACATAGCCCCATACTAGCTACTGTGAAGAAAATTAACTCTATCCCAGCCAAAACCAGCACAATGCGCAAGCAAAGGAAAACAAACAGAAGTTATTCTCTACTTCCCATCAGCAGATGCTGTCCAGCCCCTTCCTGGGAAGAAGGGCTTCAGTACGCGTAGCAGTTGCTTTGGAAGACACTTGCTCTTGTTAAATTTCATATGATTGATGATTGCCCGGGTCTCTCGTCTATCCAGATCTCTCTGTAAGGCCCCTCTACCCTTGAGGGAGTCCACAGCTCCTCCTGATTTAGTATCATTGGCAAATTTACTTAATGTACATTTGATTCCTGCATCCAGATCATTTATAAAAAAATTCAAGAGCACTAGCCCTAAAACTGAGCCCTGGAGAACCCCACTGGTGACTGGACGCCAGCCTGATGTAACCCCATTTACTATAACTCTTTGAGCCCAACCCATCAGCCAATTGCAGAATCACAGAATGGTAGGGGTTGGAAGGGACCTCTGGAGATCATCTAGTCCAACCCCCCTGCCAGAGCAGGGTCACCTAGAGCAGGCTGCACAGGATTGCGTCCAGGCAGGGTTTGAATATCTCCAGAGAAGGAGACTCCACAACCTCCCTGGGCAGCCTGTTCCAGTGCTCTGTCACCCTCACAGTGAAGAAGTTTTTCCTCATATTTAGACAGAACTTCCTGTGTTCCAGTTTGTGCCCATTCCCCCCTTGTCCTGTCTCTGGGCACCACTGAAAAGAGTCTGGCCCCATCCTCTTGACACCCGCCCTTGAGATATTGATAAGCATTGATGAGGTCCCCTCTCAGTCTTCTCTTCCTCAGGCTAAACAGCCCCAGCTCCCTCAGCTTTTCCCCATAGGAGAGATGCTCCAGTCCCTTAATCATCTTCATGGCCCTCCACTGGACTCTCTCCAGTAGTTCCTCATCTGTAGTGCCTTCTTAGCCGCAAGGGCATATTGCTGGCTCATGGTGAATTTGTCATCTACCAGGACTCCCAGGTCCTTCTCCACAGAGCTGCTTTCCAGGAGGTTAACCCCTAACCTGTACTGGTGCATGGGGATGTTCCTCCCCAGGTGCAGGACCCTACACTTGCCCTTGTTGAACCTCATGAGGTTCCTCTCTGCCCAACACTCTAGCCTGTCCAGGTCTCGCTGAATGGCAGCACAGCCTCCTGGTGTATCAGCCAGTCCTCCCAGTTTCGTGTCATCACCAAACTTGCTGAGGGTACACTCTGTCCCTTCATCCAGGTCATTGATGAATACACTGAACAAGACTGGCCCCAGTACCGACCCCTGGGGAACACCACTAGCCACAGGCCTCCAACTAGACCCTGCGCCACTGATCACCACCCTCTGAGCTCTGCCATTCAGCCAGTTCTCAATCCACCTCACCATCCACTCATCTAGCCCCCACTTCCTGAGCTTACCTATGAGGATGTTATGGGAGACAGTGTCAAAAGCCTTGCTGAAGTCAAGGGAGACAATATCCACCGCTCTCCCCTCATCCACCCAGCCAGTCATGCCATCATAGAAAGCTATCATCAGAGATTTAGTCTGGAGAAAAGGAGGCTGAGGGGAGACCTTATTGCTCTCTACAACTACCTGAAAAGAAGTTGTAGAGAGATGGGGGTCGGACTCTTCTCCCTTTTAACAGATGACAGAACAAGAGGAAATGGCCTTAAGTTGCGCCAGGGGTGGTTCAGATTGGACATTCGTAAAAATTTCTTCACCGAAAGGGTTGTCGGGCATTGGAACAGGCTGCCCAGGGAAGTGGTGGAGTCACCATCCCTGGAGGTATTTAAAAGACGTTTAGATGAGGCCCTAAGGGATATGATTTAGTGGGGGACTTGGTAGTGATAGGTTAATGGTTGGACCTGATGATCTTGGAGGTCTCTTCCAACCAGAACAATTGTATGATTCTATGTTTCTGTGATTGGTCAAGCATGATTTCCCCTTGGTGAATCCACGTTGACTACTCCTGATCACCTTCTTTTCTTTTACATGCTTAGAGATGCCCTCCAGAATGAACTGCTCACCCGTTGTTCACCCATTGTATTATGGACTTGTCTAACTGTATGCTGGACATTTTGTCCAGAAGGATATTGTGAGAGTATCAAAAGTTTTGCTAAAAATCAAAAAAAACCTCACATCTACTGGTTTCCCTTGGTCGACTAGATGGGTCACCTTGTCATAAAAGGAAATTAAGTTAGCTAAACAGGACTTTCCCCTTTTGAACCCATGCTGGCTATGACCAATGACTGTGTTGTCTCTCAAGTGTTTTTCAATAACTCCCAGAATAACCTTCTCCATAATTTTACCAGGCACTGAAGTGAGACTGACAGGCCTGTAATTGCCAGTGTCTTCCTTCTTACCCTTTTTGAAAACTGGGACAACATTTGCCAGCTTCCAGTTGACTGGGACCTCTCCAGACTCCAAGACCTTTCAGAAATAATGGAGAAAGGTCTCATGATGACATCGGCCAGCTCTTTCAGTACCCTGGGTTGAATCCCATTGGGCCCCATCCAATGGAGCAGCAAGTCTTGAACAAGTTCCGAGTTGGAGTTTATCATTCCCCCAGTCACGGTCTTCCAACACAGGGCTCCGGGGGTCCCAGGGCCCGTCATCGGTGTGGAAGAGAGAGGCGAAGGTGGCATTAAACATCTCCACTTTGTCTCTGTCCCTATTTGTGAGGTGACCGACCTCATCAAGTAATGGACCAATGCTATCTCTGATCCTCCTTTTGCTATTAACATATTTAAAAAAGACCTTTTTGTTGTCCTTCACAGTGCTGGCCAGCTTGAACACTAATTGAGCTTTAGCCGCATGAATTTTCTCCTTACAATGTCCATACACTTTCCTTTTCCACCTAAGTTCTAGAAGGAGATCTCTGCTCAGCCAAGCTGGCCTTCTGCCCCGCTTGCTTGACTTCCAACACTTTGAAATTGCCTACTCCTGCACTCTTAAGAGATGGCTCTTAAAAAGTGACCAGCATTCATGGACCCCAATACCTTCAAAAGCAGATTCCCAGGGGACCTTACCAACTAGCTCCTTCAGCGGCCCAAAGTCTGCTCTCCCCATATCCAGGGACAAAGTTTTGCTGGCAGTTTTTCTCCTATCGCCAACGATTTGAGACTAATACATTTTGGTCACTGTGACCAAGACAGCCACCAATCACCACTTTGTCCATGAGTCCCTCTCTGTTTACAAACAACAAATCTCGGATGGCACCTTTCCTAGTCAGCTCCCTTAGTACCTACACCAAGAAGTTATATCTTCAACATGCTTCAGGAATTTCCTGGACCTGTTTGTGTCCGCTGTATGATATTCCCAGTTGACATCTGGGAAGTTAAAATCACCCATAAGGACAAGGAAAGCTGATCTAGAGATATCCCTTGATTCCTTATAGAATAATTCATCGGTGTCATCGTCCTGGCTGGGTGGTTGATAATAGACTCCCACAACAATATCTGCTTTATTTGCTTTCCCCTTCATCCTTATCCAGAGGCTCTCAACCATGTCATCGCCAACTGCAAGTGCCATACAATCTGTGTGAGCCAGCACAGGCAGGACGCAGGAACAACCACAAAACCACGGACGAAATGCAAAGAGTAAATTTATTTTCGTTACCTCGCCAACTGGGGGATCTCCAAAGCAGCACCTGGGCAGAGGCACTCAAGCGGGGACGCAGGCACCGCAGAGCTCAGTCCATGCTAGAGGATCGTCGAACCTGCTGTTTTTGCCTGTACATCAGGGATTTGTGCAGGCATAGTTTACCACTGTGCTTTGATCTTTCCCACAGCAGGGCAGGAATCTCAAGCATGTTCGATAGGTGCCTCTAAGTCTATGACAGGCCTATGTTACCTAAACATAGATGTTCTACTTGTCAAACACACAAGACTAAACAACGATTAGTATGATATATGTGTTTTTCTACACCCCAGCTGCAACTCACTTGAGCGTGTTTACAATCCTCCTTACCAATTTTCCATTATTTTCCCACACAATCCAACCTCTCCCTTACATACAGAGCCACCCCCTTGCCTCACCTGCCCTGCCTATCCCTCCTGAAGAATCTATAACCGTCCATCACAGCACACCAGTCACAGGACTCATCCCACCAGGTTTCGCTTACGCCAGTGATGTCATAGCTCTGGGACTGGGCCAAAGCTTCTACCTCCTCTTGTTTATTCCTCATGCTGCATGCATTAGTATAGGGACATTTCAAATGTGCTCCAGCGTACTCAGCACATCGTGGAGCAGACTGAAGGACCCCACTAGCACACTGTCCCTCAAACATTGGCATGCCGTCCCATGGCTTATCACTAGCGAGCCTGGTTTTATCCCTTTCCCCCTTAAAATTTACAACACCAGCTTGGTTTGGGTCATTGTTGCACTCACCCAGTTCCTTGCAAAGCTCACTCTTTGTTGGTGCAGGTCGTTCCTGCTATATTACTTCCTACAAGATACAACTTACATCACAGATTATTTTTCCCCCAAGGTTAAATCTCCTTGAGGCACGCACCGGGTCTCCCCATCCTTCTGCATTATCCACCAAGTACACCCAAGTCCCTGAGCGAAGACAATCCCACAAATGGGTTTGCCTTTTCCCAAGGGAGGAGCAATCCACACCGCCTTCCCCAGCCACTTCCCCTATATGCACTAAGGGGACCTTATCTCCTCCCACAGTATGTAGGGGCTTTGTTTGGGCAGGACCAGGATGGTTAGCAGATCTTCTGGTGTTTAACCAGCCAAGTGGCTTCTGCTAAATTTATATCCCAGTGCTTCCATTGCCCAATGCTCTCAACATAGTCTTTAACAGTCCATTATATATCTCTCAATCTTTCCAGAGGCTTGTGGGTGATATAGGGGATGTGATACACGAAATCAGTGTGTGTCTCTTGGCCTAGGAATTTATGAGGTTATTTTAGAAATGAATCCTATTGTGTGACTCAATTCTTTCTGGGATACCTTGTTGCCACAAAATTTGCCTTTCAAGGTCTAAGATGGTGTTTTGGGCAGTAGCATGCTTTAAAGGGTATGTTTCTAGCCAACCAGTAGTTGCTTCCACCATAGTGAGTATGTAGCGCTTGCCTTGGTGTGTTCGTGGCAGTGGTCTAATACAGTCAATTTGCCAGGCCTCACCATATCGAAAACCTAGCCACTGCCCTCTATTCCAGGGAGACTTTACTCATGTGACTCGATTGTGGCACATGTTTCACATTCATGAGTAATCTGTGTGATGGCCTCCATGGTCCTCGATCACAAGTCCATCTGCATGTTGCATCTCTCCCTAGATGTCCTGATGTTTCATGGGCCCATCGAGCTACAAATAGCTCACCCTTATGCTCCCAGTCCAGATCCACCTGAGCTACCTCAATTTTGACAGCCTTGTCTACCTGTTCATTGTTTCAATGTTCTTCAGTGGTGCGGCTTTTGGGCATGTGAGCATCTACTTGATCTACCTTTAGAGTGATGTTTTCTACCTGGGCAGTGATGTCTTGCCACAATGCACAGCCCAGATGGGTTTACCTCTGCACTGCCAATTGGTCTTCTTCCACTACTGTAGCCACCTCCATAGGGCATTAGCCACCATCTAGGAGTCAGTACAGAGTCAGAGTACTGGCCACTTTTCTCATTCAGCAATCTCTAGGGCTAGTTGCATGGCTTTCACTTCTGCAAACTGACTTTACTCACCACCTTCAGTGGCTTCAATGACTTGTCCACAAAACAGCTTTCCACTTCTGATGGTGTCCTGGTTTAGGCCAGGACGGAGCTAGTTTTGTCTTCAGCAGCTCCTGTGTTTTGGATTTAGTGTGTGAAGAACAGTGATAGCACACTGATGTTGCTGGTTGCTGCTGAATGACCAAGGACATTTTGCAGTTTCCCAGGTTTTGCTAACATGCAAGGGCAAAAACTTGGGAGGGGTAGAGACAGGATAGTTGATCCAAACTGGCCAAAGAGAGTATTCCATACCATAGACATCATGCCCTATATAAGTGAGGGTCGGTTGGTGGGCCACTATGAGGCTTTTGAGACCCTTAACTTGCCCTAATCATTGAGCTTCCCTTCGGGTTGCTTTTTCTTTCCCTGTTTTTTCCTTTTTTTTTTTTTTTTCCGTTTATTCGCTCGGCTGTTCGTTCCCTCGCCTGCTCTCTCTGGAACCTGCTGTTCTGGGATAGCTGGGGGAATACCCCTGCTCCCTGACTGCTGCTTGGGATGGGCTGTATCGGTCATCGGGTGGTGAAAGTGGTGTGTCATTTGTTTTATGTATTCTATATTATCCTTATATATATTATTATCATTATCATTATTAATATATTTTTATATTTTTCCTTTGCTGTCCTGGTGAGCTGCTTTTATCTCAACCCACGAGTTTTCCTTTCTCTCCGATTCTCCTCCCCACCACACTGGGGAGTGGGGGGAGTGAGTGAGTGGCTGCGTGGTATTGGGTTACCATTTGGGGTTAAACCAGGACAGCAGGGCAGTGGTTGAGTCACCATCCCTGGAGGTATTTAAAAGACATGTAGATGTGGCACTTAGGGACATGGTTTAGTGGTGGACTCGGTAGTGCTAGCTTAATGGTTGAACTTGATGACCTTAAAGGTCTCTTCCAACCGAAATGATTGTATGATTCAGTGTAAATTAAGAAAAAATAATAATCCCCCCATCTCTATGTGAGGCAACTGTGTTAGGATTCACCAAACCAGGACATACTGACTTCATTACCCAATAAGTAGAAAGCCTCAGCAAAGAAGAAACCTTTTTTTGATTACCTTTGAAACAGTGGTAATCTTGGCAGAGCTGTGGGGTGATGAGGGACAAATAGTGTTGCTGACTTTATTGGGGGTGAGGGAGAGGAACTGGTGTGGAGGGGTGGATGGTGAGTGGGGTGAGCCTTTGCTGCACAGGGAGCACGAGTGGACCAAGGAAGGGTATTTCATAATATCTGCTCACGTTAGGGGTGCCCGGGAGCAGCGATATGCTGACTGCTGTCATCGTCATGTATCAATGTATGTGGAGTTAATGGTTATGCTTATGGCTGATTTTCCTGGTCATTAATGGCATGGGGATTAGTGGCTTGGCTTGGAGTGCAGGGAGGGGTCTCTGGGTGTCCAGCTGTCCTCTCTGCTTTTCAGGAAGTTCTCATTCCCAGGAACTTCTTCAGCATGAGCCTGGTCCTCCTGCAAAGCTCTTCTGTGACTGGCACCTGGATGGTATTATCCCCCCCCAAGAAAGCTTGACCATGCAGGGACAGACAGGTCATTTTATCTTTGGCTTACTTTGGCAAAGTCCTAGGGTAACATCGGTCCTTGACCAGGCCAGGGCTGTGCTGGTTACCTTCCCCTTCTGTCTGCTTGGCCAGGGCCTCTGCATGGTGGTCCCCCAAGGGTGCTTTCTGTACCTGAGCTCTATGCAAAGTGATGGAAGTCTGGGCTTTGGGGAAGCTCTAGTGACTCCAGGAAGAGAAGACCCTCGTGTGGTCAGAGAGAACAGAGGTGAGCTGCTGATGCTCATTTCTGAAGTATCTGATCCCCAAGAGGAAGAAACTGCTCAATGTTCTGTAGCCCAGACCTCAGAGCACTTGGCACCAGGGACCTAAAATACCAGTGTGACAGGAAGAAAAGTGAATGGCTCCATGCGGTGTGGAAGCAGTAATGCTTAGCCAAGAGAACAAGCTTCCCAATCAATTGTCTGTTTTCTGTTTCTTACTTTTAAATAGTATCTTCTGACCATTTCACTCTTCACTTCCTATTCCTAATTATTAACTTGTATCTTGTGTCTCTCTCTCCATCTTTCACAATCTGTGGGTTCTGATAATTACCTCTGGCTGTTGCAGATCTTCACTGCATAACATCTCTAAGGTATAACCTAATCTGCCCATTTATCTCGGGATTTTTTCACTGGGGCTCGTCTCATCCACCCAGCTCTCAAGTCAGCATCATCATCTCTGGCCTCAGCATGGTGCTGCCCCACTTGTTTCAGGGTGATGCTGCACAGGTTCTTCTCCTGTCTTTGATCCTCTCTGGCTCCTTCCATGTATCTCCTGCCACTGATTATGTCGAACATGCTTTTGAGCCCCCTGTAACATAGATGCTACCACCCAGTGTGTCACTTTTCACTTGACTTCAAGAGGATGGCATCTGCCTTTGGCCAGTGACGCTGGATTGCGTCATCCGTGCGGTCGGTTTTGAATAGGGCATCCTTTTATTTTCTTCCATGCTGTCTCTGGAGGTCAATGAAATTTCATTGTTATCTTCCTTCCTAGAGATGGTGTCTGAAAAACACCCCCACCCCTCAAACCTTCCAAAATGAAATGAAGCAAAATGAGGAGCCTTGACAAGTCAGGCTGCTCTGGTCTCTGCCTGACTCTTGGACCATATTGCACGTGAATGCCCTCTGCTCTCCTATTGGTCTCTCTCATAAGCAGTTTTTCCCAGTGTCTGTACATTGTCTGGTATATTAAGGTTCTGGCCCTGGACCTACAGCTTCTAACAAGTACAGTAACACAAATAATGGATGCTGAGGCTGATAAGAACAATATTGCAACAGTTGAAATTTCTTCCTGAATTTTTCAAAACAATAGGATGTCCTATATTGTTTACTCTAGTACTGCTGAGGGCACTGGCATCCTGTTAGCTCACATCTAGGTATGTATTAACTGGGTCGTATCAATGTCCCTTGAGCAGAAGGGAGGTTTCTAGCTGCGGTCATCGTGCCTGTGGGCTCCAGGAACCAGAAGAGGGTGCTGGAGATCTTCAGCTGGCTCTGATCTCTGCTCCTGCTCTACTTGCAGATTTTATGTAACTGTTACTATTTTGGTTAATATTTTTGTGGTTTTGTTTTTCTAAACTAGTGTAAGTATTCTAGTTTTTGATACTTTACTGTGCCAGCCCCTAAATGCAGAGACAATTGTACTATTCATAGAACTGCTCTACTTTGGTAAAATTTATGACTATACTTGTGAAACCACTGATATAACTGCCTGTTGCAGGTTGGAGTTTGGCTAGAGATGTTAAGCAGAACAGCCTGCATGTATAGATATATTGTAAATCAAGGAGGGAAAGTAAGTCTGTTTTATATTTTTTAGCTACACAAATTCTGCGCATACACGAACATTTGTTTAAAGAGAAGCTGGGAGCAAAATCAGTTGCATTCTCCATTCTGCTGTGATTCTCCCCTGGAGTAAATCTCCTATTTGAAGATTGCTGGTTGCATTCATGTGCTGCAGTGATGCTGTCTCAAACGCTTTTGATCAAAACTTGGCCTCTTTTCAGAGAGGCCTTGGTATTTACCAGTGTTCACAATAGGACAGGCATTTCTTTGTTTGAAAAAAAAGTTAAAATGGACAACAGAAAAAGGCTTATTCTGATTTATTCAGCATAAAAAGCTGACACTAGGGGACAGCAAAGAAACAGGTGAGATGTGCTCTCATTTATGTATTTGCAGCTAGAATGCTTCTCGTGGGAGTTAGGATGAGATGACTTTTTACAGTAAACTTCTGCAACTTGCAGCTCACTTAAAGGAGTTTTCCACTGGATTTTTTACAAGATTTTTTTCTTTCTTCTGCACTGCAGTTCTGATGCTAATGTGTGCTTGTTGGAAGTGAGCCATCATCAGTTATAACAAGTTCTTGTGGCTTTTGGATAAAACCTTCAAACCTGGGTGGCTAGCATGAAGCACCTTTATGTGTAATTGCCTCATTTTTCAAAGATGGAGAGCAACCCCATTCCTGTTC
The DNA here is from genome assembly GCA_009819775.1 of Phoenicopterus ruber ruber. Classification (NCBI taxonomy): domain Eukaryota; kingdom Metazoa; phylum Chordata; class Aves; order Phoenicopteriformes; family Phoenicopteridae; genus Phoenicopterus; species Phoenicopterus ruber. Next base: position 9,809,546 of record CM020247.1, read on the forward strand.
ATCAGTAAGAGTAAAAGATACTCACTATTGTTGAAAACAAGACTTCACAACTGGGTTTTAGACTTTTAATTAAAAAACAGTTTTGTTTTAACTATCCAGATCTAAATGAGATAGGGAATAAGATGTATTAAAATGCCAGCCTGTCTCTGGGATGTGAGATGATACTCTGCCTCTCTTGCTCAGGGAGGACAACACTTCTCATTAGTTTCTTCTGTTGTCATGCTAATTCGGTAAGAGATGCAGGTGTTTGTGTCCTGGGTTAAATGCCCTCATGTTCCCAGGTCACATGTATGTTTGCAGTTGTGGATGCATCCTCCCGCTGTAGGGAATGGAGATGTGTGGGGCTAGAAAACTGCTTGAAGAATTTTATAAAAAAAAAATCAAAGACTACGTGTGTAATGGAGGTTGTGCACTTACACAGTACAAAGCTTTTTTTATGGCAAGACTTTGGGAATTCGTGGAGTCTGCTGGCTGGGTTTTATCCTGGGATCAGTCCAACTGAAATAAAGCTGCCTGCTGCTGTCTCCAACTCCTTGGAAAACAGCAGGAGTTGCCCATCCAAGAGGGGAGAAATAAATCCACAGGTCTCGTTCTTGTTACTTCTGTAGTGGAGGAATTATTCCTCCATCTGCTCACCCCTCAATTTGAGTTAAGGCGATACTCAAAGAGGTTTTGCTATACCTATCGTGCAAAACCTTCATTTTGTTCACCACTTAAACCACGGCCTAGATTTTTCACTCCAAAAACCCCAACACCCTAACAAAAAAACAACAAACAAAAAAAAACCATCCCCCCACCACAACAAAAAAACCCACACACACCTGCAAACAGTCATTTAAAAGAAGCCCTTTGCCCTCATCTTTCAGCACTTCTTCAATTGCTTTTATGCCCTGTAAGAAGAGCTTGGGCACTTCTGTTCTACCCTTCGCTTCAGCAGCAATATCATGCGGTGTTTCAAATCTAAGGATTTCTTCTTATTATGGCAGAGGCAGAGCAGATTACATCTTTCACACATTGATGATTACAGTGATGCTGCACGAGTTGGGGCGTGCATGATGCATCATGCTACTGTAACCAGGTAACGTTGCTGTGCGGCAGTGCTTGAGTCAGAAAAAATAAAATAAAATAAAAGGGTAGGGGCAAAGACCTTTTTTTTTTTAACCAGTATTGCTATAACTCATTACCTGCAGGTGTTAAAGCTTCATTTTCTTCTCATTTATTGTGCAATGAAAGTAAGTCACTTCATGTCTTATTGATTTTGAGCAGTTTCATGTTCATATTGATTTGAAAAATTTTCACTTTTCTTTCCGGATCTCTCTAGTATTCTTACAGGCAGGTTATATAAACTGCACAGCTCCCATACACCAGAAGAATATTTGATTTGCAGCCATGCAGAGGCAGCTTGATTAAACCATTTTTCTTTTCTACTCCTCAAGAAAATATTTCCGTTCCTACTGGGCTCTTACTAAAACCATGTTTATATACAAAGTCAAGATATTCTTGGACCTAACTCCAGCTGGAAGTGTTCATCTAAGTATGCTGATTTGCATTTTAGGAGTTTTAAATTTAAATTGCACAGGCAGTGGAAGCAGGGACAGGTATCCTGGGAAGAGTATAGGGATGCTGCCTGGTTGTGTAGGGATGGGGTCAGGAAGGCCAAGGCACAGCTGGAGCTGAACTTGGCAAGGGACGCAAAGAATAACAAAAAGGGCTTCTACAGGTATGTCAGCCAGAAAAGGAAGGTCAAAGAAAGCATACCCTCCTGATGAACAAGACTGGCAAACTTAAAAATGGACGAGGAGAAGGCTGAGGTACTCAACAACTTTTTTGCCTCAGTCTTCACTGGCAACCTCTCTTCCCACACCTCTCGAGTCGATGGACTGCAAGGCAGGGACTAGGGGAGCAAAGTCCCTCCCACTGTAAGAGAAGATCAGGTTTGAGACCACCTGAGGAACCTGAACATACATAAGTCTATGGGACCTGATGAGATGCATCCCAGAGTCCTGAGTGGTGCAGTTGACACACCTGAGGGACAGGATGCCATCCAGAGGGACCTGGACAAGCTCAAGAAGTGGGCCCGGGTGAGCCTCATGAGGTTCAACAAGGACAAGTGCAAGGTCCTGCACCTGGGTCAGGGCAACCCCTGGTATCAATACAGGCTGGGGGATTGTCATGGTTTAGCCCCAGCTGGCAGCTAAGCACCACACAGCTGCTCGCTTGCCTCCCCCTCCCCCCCCAGGTGGGATGGGGGAGAGAATCAGAAAAACAACCTCATGGGCTGAGATAAAAACAGTTTAATAGGACAGCAAAGGAAGAGGAAATAATAATATTATTGATAAATGAATATACAAAAACAAGCGATGCACAATGCAACATTTACTCACCACCCGGTGATCAATAGCCTGTCCCTGAGCAGCGATTCCCACCCCCTGGCCAACTCCAGTTTTATACACTGAGCATGTTGTTATATGGTAGGGAATATCCTTTTGGCCAGTCTGGGTCAGCTGTCCTGGCTGTGCCCCCTCCCAGCTTCTTGTGCACCTCCCCACTGGCAGAGCATGGGAAGCTGAAAAGTCCCTGACTTAGTATAAGCACTACAACTACTTAGCAACAACTAAAAACATCAGTGTGTTATCAACATTTTTCTCGTACTAAATCCAAAACACAGCCCTATACCAGCTACTAGGAAGAAAAATAACTCTATTCCAGCCAAAACCTGGACAGGGATGAAGGGATTGAGAGCAGCCCTGCCAAGAAGGACTTGGGGGTACTGGTGGATGAAAAACTGGACATGAGCTGACAATGTGCGCTTGCAGCCCAGAAAGCCAACCGTATCCTGGGCTGCATCAAAAGAAGTGTGGCCAGCAGGTCAAGGGAGGTGATTCTGCCCCTCTACTCTGCTCTGGTGAGACCCCACCTGGAGTACTGTGTTCAGCTCTGGAGTCCTCAGCACAAGACAGACATGGACCTGTTGGACTGAGTCCAGAGGAGGGCCACAGAAATGATCAGAGGGCTGGAGCACCTCTCCTATGAGGAAAGGCTGAGACAGTTGGGCTTGTTCAGCCTGGAGAAGAGAAGGCTCCAGGGAGATCTTATTGTGGCCTTTCAGTACTTAAAGGGGGCCTATAAGAAAGATGGGGAAAAACTCTTTAGCAGGGCCTACTGTGATAGGACAAGGGGTCATGGTTTTAAACTAAAAGAGGGGAGATTTAGACTAGATATAAGGAAGAAGTTTTTTTACAATGAGGGTGGAAACATTCTGGAAACATTCAAGGATGGAGCTCTGGGCAACATGATCTAGTTGCAGATGTCTCTGTTCATTGCAGGGGGGTTGGACTAGATGACCTTTAAAGGTCCCTTGCAACCCAAACTATTCTATGATTCTATGACATTGCAAGGTGTCAGTTCTGGCTGTTGGTCTGCCAGAATTGCAGCAGTGCTGGGGAAGGGTTTGGCCCTATGTCCTGGTTGTGGCTGGGATAGGGTTAATTTTCACCAGAAGCTGGGCAGGGTCTATTCTATACCATGTGACCGTCATGGTCACTATACAGAGGGGGAGGGTGCCAGGGGCAGGATTGCTGCTAGGGAGCAGGCTGGGTGTCAGGCTCCAGGCGGGCACTGAGCACCTGTGCTGGGAAGCACCACTAAGTACATTCTGTTGTTGGTATTGTTGGGGTTTCTTGTTTGTTTATTTTCTTTTCCTTTTTTGTCCCATTAAACTGTTTTTATCCCAACCCACAAGTTTTGCCTTTCTTTTTTCCCTGATCCCCTCCCTATTCTCTCCCTGATCCCACTGGGAGTGGGGGGGCGAGCGAGCGGCTGCGTGGCGCTCAGCTGCCGATTGGGGGCTAAACCATGACACCAGTGCAGTGTAGGTGCTGCAGAGGTATAAAATGTTGAGCCATGGGCTCCAGTTTCTTATGCAATGAGCTGGATACATGCTCATATATCCAACTGGATACATGGCTGTGTATGTTGTGCCTTAGGAAAAAAATAATGGTATGCAGTTAAAAGTGCAGTTAAAAGTTTGAAGGACCAGCATGTTTGCAGCTTGTATATTTGTATTTTGGGATGCTGTATTTTTGGATGAGGCCTCAAAACTCTTGGCAGCTTTTGTGTTTGCATGAAGTATATAAAAGTGGTTCAGTGGAGGACTTTGTGCTTTTTTGCATTTATGCATTTATGTCTTTGGTTTTGTCTGTTAGTGATTGCAGCAATTTTCTTTCTGTGATTCCATATGTTGTGGTGTATGGAACGATGTCGCAACACACTGAAAAGATGGAAATCATTGTAGGGGTGGGATAGGAAGTTGTCCTAAAGAACTGATGCTCTATAGGCAGAGACGTCTTTCTCAGTGCTCCTATTCCCAGGAGTCCACCCACCTCAGCTAAATCCTCTAGGCTTCAGTCAGCACATGGACACTGTGAGGACAGTACAACAACTGACATGTGTTGTGCTCTGTGAACAAAAAAGCAATCAAGTCATTAGGAAAATGGAAAAGTTTAAGACATTTCAATACAGGCCCTGAAAGAGACATTTTCTTTTCCGATGTAGTCTGGTAGATGCCAAAAAACCTGAAGAAGGACAGGCATGCTCAGAAATTTGTCATCTCTTCCCCAACTATAGTGTTTGATTTAATGAGACATTATCTCTACCTGCAGACCATGGTTGGCTAAATTACTCCTTCTATGATTGATGCTACAATGCCCTTCCTGGACAGCCAGCCCCCCCCACTGCCTTTTCTGAGTTGCCTGCCAGATGCTGTGCCTCTGTCCTTGCGGGGTGTCCGTGCTGCTTGTCATGAAGGTTAATCTGTGAGATGACATGCAGAATGGAAAGTGCAGTATTATTTCTGAAAGAAATCATGAGTTTTCTGTGAAGTTTTGTGGCTACCTAAGACAACTGCCTGATTGTGCAGGTAGCTCACACATGAAAATGGATAGTGCCTTCTCTTCAGCTGTGGCCAAACTATGTGATTTGGCATACCTGGGGAACAAGGGATACCCAAGAGAAACATCTTTCTGATCATGGTCTGTCTCTTGCTAATTAAATATGTGACCAGAAATGGGTATAGGACAAGCAGATGGGATACTTTACCTTAATACTTTCTCTTTTCAGCCCAGGAACTTCCAAATGGCATTTCTATATGCTTAATAACCATCAGTGAATTTCTCTTCTATGAACATATCCATTTTCCCCTTGAAACCACATAAACTTGTGATAGCTACAATATCCTTGACAAAGCCTTCTTGCAGTCTACCTCCCATCACAGGAAGAACCAACTCACTTTGTTTTGAACATAGTTCCTACTAGTTTCATTTGACACCCTCTAATTCTTGAATTGGAAGATGCAGTGAATAATTGATGCCTGCTCACTTTTTCATGGCCACTCATGATTTTGTGGATCTCTATCATTTCCTTCCTCACTTGTCTCTTTTTTTCAGACTGAGGAGCCTTAACTTTATTGTTTCTTAGTGGGAAGCAATCTACACCTTTGAGCATCTTTGTTGTCCTTTCTCTGAACCCTTCCCAATTCTATTATGTCCTGTTGAAGATGAGAGTAGTGGAACTGCACATGGTATTCAATTTGTGGATAAACCCTGGATTTGTACAGGGGTATAATGATGTTCTTGGTTTTATTCTCTGTTCCTTTTCCAATAATTCTTAATATTCATTTTGCTCTTTTGACTGCTACCAAGCACTAAGCTCATGTATTTATGGAACTATTTATCATAACTTCAAAATTTTGCTCTTGAGTGGTAATAGTCAGCTTGGAAACCATCATATGTCATGTGAAATTAGGATTTTTTTTTTTTCCTGTGGGGCTGACTTTGTTTATCTGCCCTGAATTTTATCTGTGTGTCTCATGAGGTCCTCCTGAAATTGTTGAGGATTCGCCTTTTCAATTACCCTGAATAAATAAGCATCAGCAAACTTTGTCACAACATATTGCCTTTTCCACATCACTTTGAATTTGTTGAACAGCGTAAGTCCCAGTGCAGACCCTTGCAGAACGCTGCTTGTCACCTTCCTCCATGGCGTAACCTGACTGTTTGTCTCTGATGTTATGGCTGCTGAGTTTCCTTAGAAGTCCTTGGTGGATGACCTCGCTGAAAGTGTTAGAAATCCAGAGAGATTATCTGTCAATCTGACATCCTCATCTACACACTTGCTGATCTGTCCAGAGAACTCGGAGGTTTGTAGAGGAGGACTTGCCTTTACAAAACTGTGGTGATATACTTTCCAAGTCTATCCCTCTCTTCCCATGTTTGGCTAATGTACCCCCATCCTTCTTGATTCCAGCTGTTTGACTCCCAGCACCATAGCGCACTGCCTTATGCTTTGAGCTACTGAATTTGATGCTGTGTTTTGGCTGTTTCCATCATCTGAGTTGCTCAAGGTCAGGTTACGAGGCACGATCCAACTCCAAATCAGAATGTGGAGTCTCCATGTGCACCTACGTTTCTGTAAAGCCATCAACAACACTGGTGTCCTAATCCTCTTTGTCAAGGAGAATGGGATCATCCTTTGGGATATTTTCCTGCTTCACAAAAGAGGAAGGTGTGCCTGTCACTGTGAGGCCAAGGAAACGCTGACCTGGAGGGCTTAGTTTTTTTGTGGGAGGCTCAGTGCTTTGGTTAATCAGGCTCTGAGACCTCCTGCTTCTTGAAGAATGTTCTGCTGCTTTTGTCTTCCTACTCCTCAGGTTTGTATTGATAGATTTAACCAATGGACTCCTATATCCTTTATCCCAAGGCCATTAATGAGATATGAAATAACACGGATGCCCCAAGACAAATGTGAGGGGACTGTCCCTCCAGAGTGACAGTTCTCCTTACAGCACAGCTTACTGTCAGCTCTCCTGTAGCTGCTTGCATGCCTTTTTAACAGTTCTTGCAATAATCCCCTTTCCAATTGAGCAAGTAATCTTCCACAAGATGCTATCTGGTGTTTATCAAAGTTTGTTTCCTTTACTTGCTTTTTAAGAAGCTTGCTTTTCTCCCTAAGGAAAAAATAATAGGTTGGCCTGGCTTTGCCTTTGATACAGTTATGTTGTGTTCTCCTCCAGTTTCTATTTCACTCTGTCTTTCACTAGGCTGCCTTTCCTAATTTGCTCTAAAACCATAAATGTCATTGAGGTTTGGCTAACATAGGTCGTCTTGTCTAGTTCACTTTATCTCCTTATTCTTTGAATATGGACATTAATTTCCTATTATCCACTAATATTGTGCCTCCACTAATTAGAGATGTTTATGGAAAATATTTACTACCAAAGCTGAGATTTCATAGAGGAGAGCCTTAGAAGTTTTGAGATGGAGTTTGTCTGGTTGCTTTAATCAAGAACACACAAAATCTTTCAGTTTTGCTTCCACTTTTTTGAGGTAATTTTCATTTTCATACCCTTACTCCCATCTTCCCTTTGCCTCATGTATTAGCATTTTCCTTAATCAGTATTTTACTTCTTATTTCAATTAGTTTTAGGCCCTATCTATCCATCCTTGTGGTATTAGAGCTGTTCTGATTTATGTAGCCAATTGTTTAATTTCCATTACAAAGTCACACTCATCTTAATTCTCAAAAGTTTTCACGTCATCACTGTGCTTCTTTACTCCTAAAACATTGCTTCCTCTTCAGTCTTCTGTTCTCTTTCTTGCCAGCTTCTTTGACTAACTGAAATTACTGATACATAACTCATTATTTTGTACATGCAAGTGCATGTTTGGGTGTATGCTGACTCCTGCACAGTAAACTACTTTAATATGTGTTAACTTGGTCCAATAATAGTTTCATAGAGTTCAGTATTTGGTCATGCCTCAGGCTAATTTGTTGAAGTTCAGCCTTGAGTAATACACTTAGCCTTTGGAGTAGGTAAATATTTCCCTTGAGTGTAACTCTATGAGTAGCTCTGGTGGATGGTGAAATTACACAGAAAATGCATGGTTTTGCACTTCCCTCTAACATGACTTAGATTTTACATAGATCTTACAGGATGCAAGCTAAAATTTCTTCTTTTTTTTTTTAATCTGGGTATGATCAAACTTGCAGGAAAGTCTGTGTGCTCTTAATTGCAAGACTTAACTGGTGTTGCAGTAGCAGAAAGCAACTCATCACTGAAGCTGCCTGCAATTTCTGCTGTTGTGTAACAAATGGAGAGAACATAAGGTTGCTATGGGAGTGCTCTTTCCACTGTTTGGATAAAACATAACCAGGTCTGGGGACTCAGCATGCTGCCTGCTGTCAGTGTGGGGGCTCATGTGAAGCTTTCACTTTGAACAGTGCTATATCTTTTACGCGGTACTACGAGCCAGGGAAGGTCGCAACCCTTCCTTGCAGTGGTACACAAGCAAAGCACTGTTGTTGGTGCCTGCTGCAGAAAGCCCTCGTCCCAGTGCTACGCAGGCATCATAACATTGTGTGGTGGTCTCTGAGATAAAGACTGCCAGGGACTCGGATAAGATTGCTATACTTCCTCTTATTCAAGGCTTAAGATATATTATTGTTGGTTTTATCTACAGAATATAAGATATACTTGGCTATGTGTGGCGCTTTGTTTCAGTAAGAAAGTAAATTGGGTTTTATGCCCATGTATGAGCATGGGGAGGGGGATGTTACATAACTCCTCTAGTGTGCATGACCTCCAGCTGTCTCGAGTGTTACCTGGAGCTCACCGAACTGCAAAGGTAAAGTTCCCGTTGATGTCAGCAGCATCTAGGCTTCACCCCCAAAGACCACATTTGCAAAGTTTCTCAGGAATTGCATACCCTTTCCACCCGCCTTCTGTGTGTGTATAAATAAATTTCTAGTCCTGACATTCTAGGAAGTGTTGTTGCGGCATATTGGTCCAGATGGTATCCTTTTGAACACTGTATAAAACACTATATTTCCTTCTAGATCTAGCACATATGTTCCATTTATTACTATTACAATAATGAGTCATTAAGACAGTCAAAGAATTTGGGTTAATTGCTCTCCATCACTAACTTGAAAAAAAAGGACTTTTATTTTCCCCATTGGATTATACAAATCAATCCCATGATGTCAAACAAGATATTGATTTGACATCTTTTACCTCAGACTAATTTAAGGTACAAAGCAAAAATATTTGACGTAAGCAATACCCTAGCTGGTACAATGTTTAGACTCAGGCATAAAAAGAGCAAGTAGAGAACAGAACACAGTGAAAAATGTCTGACAGCTGGTATTAATTTAATAGATTCAAGGGATTATACCAAATTAAGCCAGCCAGAGAAAAACTTTTCAAACTGCTGCTTCAGTGGGGATGTTCAGTTTTGCTCAGGGGTGATCTGAATGCCACGCTACTTTTCAAACAAGAAAGTCTAATCCCTTCTGCTGCTTTTGCTTAGTAACGAAGGCCTCTGTACTCTTGTACCTTAAGAGCAGGACCCCATTCTCCTCTATTCATGCTTTACAGATTACAACCAACCCCCCCAAAGTTAAAGTTCACAGGTATCCCTGCTAGAGAAATGACAACCTCATCCCATGGCATTTCTCAGGTAATTAATGCTTTGCTAATATGTTCTCAGCTTCTCCTTGGGCCACTGACTCTCTTACCTCGTCATCAGTTCTCTAGGGAATGCCATTGACCTCAGCCATTATCGCTTAAATAGTGAATGACCGATTTTCTGTTTTATTTTTATATAACAGTGCACCGACACAAAAACTATGTAAAAAGGAGATATTAGGGTTGCAAGATTAAGTATTCGTAACGTAAGGAATGCCAAAAAAATGGTGTTTTGAGCAGCCTTATTTAGCATGTGCGTTACAACATCATCTTTAATTACAAGATGTATCCTGCTTCTGGCCAAGGCCCTCTGCCTTCTCCAGTACTGAGAGCCAAGCTGCTCTGAAGCCTCATTGAGGCTGAAGAGCAGATGAAGCTCCTTTTTCTAGGAACAGCCTTATTTATGTTGCTTTAGTAGATGCCTAGCAAGCAAGCCAGGGAAGAGTCCTGAAGAAGCAGGGCAGAGTACCTGTCCTGGTCAGGTCTCCTGCCTCTCATCTGATGGGGCTCTTACCTCTCCTACCAGCTGGTCCAAACCCTGCTTCTTCCAGGCCATGTGAAGATCAGCAATATGTGGTCATGGACCAGTGGTGACTTCTGTGTGTGGTGCTTAGTGTCTACCTCCACCTGTCCCTGTATTCGTGGGAGCCTGATTCGTGGGCCAGTCCAGGCAAACCTCTGTTGTCGAAGGCTGCAGAAAGGCTCAACTGCTCCCAGGGCATGTGTGCAACCTGGGCACCAGCTGGAGCACTGAGCAGCCAAAGCATAAGCAGCAAGCCTGTGATGTGTAAGCTATCCTAGTTTGGGCAGACTTTTACAGGAATTGCAAAGAAATTTTAAATGACTATGATTCTCTCTTCCTTGTCCCTGTCTGATATTTGGCTCTGATCCTAGGTGTAGAAGGATTCACAGATTTTAAGTGATTTCTTTTCTTCTGACTTCCTTCTCAAATACATTTAACTGTTTTTGCTGAAAAAAATCCAAAAAGATTATCTGAAACAGACATCCAGTAAGGAGGACTTCAGGCAGAGCAGTCTGTCTGGGAAAGTTGAAATGGGAAGAATAAGGATTTAGTTGCATAAGCATGTATGCTTTTCTAGAGGAGGGTTAGTAAGGTAAAAAAGCACACAGTGTGCTTATAGTCATATATGATGTCTTCTGAGAAGAGGAATGGAAGCTGATTGATAGAATATTGGGATTGCTGTGTAAACAGTAGTGATGCATTCTTTCCATTGACATAAGGATTTTTCTAAAACCTCATTAATTTATTAAAACCAGATAGTGAATCTTGAATAAAATAATGGCAGTGATCTCAGAATAACTAATCACCAATAGTGAAAGTCTATTTAGTTTAAAAACACACACAAAACAGGGTACCATTTATTGTGACTGTTGCTGTCATCTCTGAATGTGCATGTTGACTTAGTAACGATTTTTAGGGCACGATAAATGGTTATATAATCCTGCTATAATTAGTCTTTCTTTTCAGGAGCTGTTGAAAATTGTTGTGTTGAGATACTGACTAAATTATTTTAGATAAAGCAAACATTAACTGTGAACCATCTCTTTTGGGATACATTGTTCTCATTTAAAGATGATGTCTGAATAATTACTTTCTCATTTTGAACTTCCAAAAGCAGAACTTAGTTTGTAAACCGCTGATGGCTCATGTTAATGTGTTTTTTTTCCCCATTACAGAATCAATAGTGTTTCTCTGCAAAAGAAAAGGATTCTATCACTTTGATGTTTTTCAAACTTACACCTTTCCCTAAATCATCCTCAATCATCACTCCTCCAATCACTGGAATGTGAGGTAATACACTTCTAGAAGGATTGTGATGGGCAGGTGAATAAGTTTTTTGAAATAACCTTATAATCCTAATACTTTAAAGTAAATTTGATAAAATAGTTATAAAAATGCAATGCATACTTTTGTAGGCCAGATATTCCCCTTCATTAGGGGGTAGGATAACTCTTAGGCTTTCCTTCTAATCCGGGCTAGTTCTCCAACAGATCACAGAATCACAGAATCACAGAATGGTAGGGGTTGGAAGGGACCTCTGGAGATCATCTAGTCCAACCCCCCTGCCAGAGCAGGGTCACCTAGAGCAGGCTGCACAGGACTGCGTCCAGGCAGGGTTTGAATATCTCCAGAGAAGGAGACTCCACAACCTCCCTGGGCAGCCTGTTCCAGTGCTCTGTTACCCTCACAGTGAAGAAGTTTTTCTGCATATTTAGATGGAACTTCCTGTGTTCCAGTTTGTGCCTGTTGCCCCTTGTCCTGTCGCTGGGCACCACTGAAAAGAGTCTGGCCCCATCCTCTTGACACCCGCCCTTGAGGTATTGATAAGCATTGATAAGGTCCCCTCTCAGTCTTCTCTTCCTCAGGCTGAACAGCCCCAGCTCCCTCAGCCTTTCCCCATAGGAGAGATGCTCCAGTCCCCTAATCATCTTTGTAGCCCTCCACTGGACTCTCTCCAGTAGTTCCTCATCTTTCTTGAACTGGGGAGCCCAGAACTGGACACAGTACTCCAGATGGGGCCTCACTAGGGCAGAGTAGAGAGGGAGGATAACCTCCCTTGACCTGCTGGCCACATTCTTCTTAATGCACCCCAGGATGCCGTTGGCCTTCCTGGCTGCAAGGGCACATTGCTGGCTCATGGCGAGTTTGTTATCTACCAGGACTCCCAGGTCCTTCTCCACAGAGCTGCTTTCCAGGAGGTTAACCCCTAACCTGTACTGGTGCATGGGGATGTTCCTCCCCAGGTGCAGGACCCTACACTTGCCCTTGTTGAACCTCATGAGGTTCCTCTCTGCCCAACACTCTAGCCTGTCCAGGTCTCGCTGAATGGCAGCACAGCCTTCTGGTGTATCAGCCAGTCCTCCCAGTTTTGTGTCATCACCAAACTTGCTGAGGGTACACTCTGTCCCTTCATCCAGGTCATTGATGAATACACTGAACAAGACTGGGCCGAGTACCGCCCCCTGGGGAACACCACTAGCCACAGGCCTCCAACTAGACCCTGCACCGCTGATCACAACCCTCTGAGCTCTGCCATTCAGCCAGTTCTCAATCCACCTCACCATCCACTCATCTAGCCCCCACTTCCTGAGCTTACTTATGAGGATGTTATGGGAGACAGTGTCAAACGCCTTGCTGAAGTCCAGGTAGACAACATCCACCGCTCTCCCCTCATCCACCCAGCCAGTCATGCCGTCATAGAAGGCTACCAGATTGGTCAAGCATGATTTCCCCTTGGTGAATCCATGCTGACTACTCCTGATCACCTTCTTTTCTTCTACATGCTTGGAGATGGCCTCCAGAATGAGCTGCTCCATCACCTTTCCAGGGATGGAGGTGAGGCTGACTGGCCTGTAGTTTCCCGGGTCCTCCTTCTTGAAGACTGGGGTGACATTGGCTTTCCTCCAGTCAGATGAAACCAATGGGAGTCTCTCTGTTGCTGCGGGAGTGGCACAGGGTCCAAAGCCTCTGAAAGCCATTCCGTGCAGATATTAGAACTGGGAGATCTTTATATATGTCCTGGTTTAGGCTGGGACAGAGCTAGTTTTGTCTCCAGCAGCTACTGTGTTTTGGATTTAGTGTGTGAAGAACAGTGATAGCACACTGATGTTGCTGCTAAACGACCAAGGACATTTTGCAGTTTCCCAGGTTTTGCTAATGTGCAGGTGCAAAAACTTGGGAGGGGTATAGCCAGAACAGTTGATCCAAACTGGCCAAAGAGAGTATTCCATACCATAGATGTCATGCCCAGTGCAAGTGAGGGTTGGCCAGTGGGCCACTTCCCTTCTTGTTTCCCTTGTTGTTTTCTTCTTTTCCCTTTTTCCTTCGTTCGGGCCTTTTTTTTTCGTTTTTTCGGCTGTTTGTTCCCTCGCCTGCTCTCTCTGGAACTTGCTGTTCTGCTATACCTGTGGGGGAATATCCCTGCTCCCTGACTGCTGCTTGGGACGGGCTGTATCCGTCGTCGGGTGGTGAGAAATTGTGCATCGTTCGTTTTATATATTATTATCCTTACTTATTATTATCATTATGAATATATTTTTATATTTTTTCCTTTGCTGTCCTGGTGAACCGCTTTTATCTCAACCTGCGAGTTTTCCTTTCTCTCCAGTTCTCCTCCCCACCCCACCAGGGAGAGGGGAGTGAGTGAGCAGCTGCGTGGTATTCCGTTACCGTCTGGGGTTAAACCACATCAGTGGTCTTGGGTGTCCTCTGCCCTGGTAGTGCACTGGGGTGTCTAGAAGGAGGAAAGGGGAGATGGCAGCCATGGTGGCTTGAAAAGGGCAGAGGGCTCCCAGTAGGAAGCACCAAGAAAGTGATTATGTGTAGCTGGCTGTTTAGGGCTTCCTATTGTCTTTATCATAGCAGTTATGCATAGTGTCTGAAGCTAACAGGCTAACAGTAACAGGCTAATAGATTCAGTTAGTCCCATGTTTTCTATTTATGTCTCATCCTTTTTCACTACATCTCCACATATAGTAACCTGGACATTAAATATTACTAGACGTTCAAAACTTGACTGGAGGAGGCCCAGAGAAACTTGATCTGACTCTGAAATTGACCCTGCTTTGAGCAAGACGTGGAGATGCCAACCTCGAGAGGTCCCCTCCAAGCTACACCGCTCCATTTCAATGGGACACTGTGGTGGGCTGACCTTGGCTGGATGCCAGGTGTCCATCAAGCTGCTCTGTCACTCCCCTCTTCAGCAGGACGGGGGAGGGAGAAAATAAGATGGAAAAGAATGTTTGGGTCAAGATAAAGGCAGTTTAATAAAGCAAAAGCAAAGGCCGTGTGTGGAAGCAAAGGAAAACAGAAGATGTTATTTTCTACTTCCCATCAGCAGGTGATGTTGAGCCACTTCCTGGGAAGTAGGGCTTCAATATGCGTAGCGGTTGCTCCGGAAGTCAAACGTTGTAATAACAAATGCCTCTCCTCCTCCTTTCTCTTAGCTTTTATTGCTGAGCAGATGTCATATGGTATGGAATATCCCTTTGGCCAGTTTGGATCAGCTGTCCTGGCTATGGTCCCTCCTAGCTTCCTGTGCACCTCCTCGCTGGCAGAGCATGGGAAGCTGAAAAGTCCTTGACTTAGTATAAGCACTACTTAGCAACAACTAAAAACATCAGTGTGTTATCAACATTATTCTCATCCTAAATCCAAAACACAGCCCTATACCAGCTACTAGGAAGAAAATTAACTCTATCCCAGCCGAAATCAGGATACCTCCCAAGCTCTCGCCCACCCCCAGCCTACTGGCCTTTGGAGGGAGGGTTTTAGAGAGGCAGCCTTGATGCTGTGGGAGCACTGCTCAGCAGTAGCCAAAACACTGGTATGTTATCAACACCTTTCTAGCTACTAATATAAAGCACAGCACTATGAGGGCTGCTATGGGGAAAGTTAACTCCATTTCAGCCAGATCCAATACAGGCCCAGAACTGCACACAGTACTCAAGGTGAGGCCACATCAGTGCTAAATACAGTGCGATAATCAACTCTTTTGACCGGCTGGTTATACTGTTCTTGATTAACAGGATGAAATTTAACAAGTCCAAATGCTGGATTCTGCACCTAGGATGGAGTAACGTCAGGCACAAGTATCAATTGGGAGAGGAGTGGCTGGAGAGCAGCCCTGCAGAAAGGGATCTGGGAGTGCTGGTTGACAGCAGACTCAATACGAGTCAGCAGTGTGCCCTGGGAGCCAAGAGGGCAAACCACATCCTGGGGTGCATCATACACAGTATAACCAGCTGGTCAAAAGAGATGATTATCCCACTGTATTCAGCATTGGTGCAGCCTCACCTTGAGTACTGTGTGCAGTTCTGGGCCCCACAATTTAAAAAGGATGTTAAGGTCCCTGAATGTGCTCAGAGGAGGGCAACAAAGCTGGTGGAAGGGCTGGAAGGCATGTCCTATGAGGAGCGGCTAAGGACTCTGGATTTGTGTAGTTTGGAGAAAAGGAGGCTGAGGAGGGACCTCATTGCTCCCTACAGCTTCCTGAGGAGGGGAAGCAGAGAGGGAGGTGCTGATCTCTGATGCCTGGTATCCTGTGATAGGACACATGGGAATGGTTCAAAGCTGCATCAGGGGAAGTGTAGAATGGACATTAGGAAGCATTTCTTTACCAAGAGGGTGGTCAAACACTGGAACAGGCTTCCTAGAGAGGTGGTCGATGCCCCATGCCTGTCAGTGTTTAAGAGGCATTTGGCCAATGCCCTTAATAACGTGCTTTAACTTTTGGTCAGCCCTGAAGTGGTCAGGCAGTTGGACTAGATGATTGTTGCAGGTCCCTTCCAACTGAAATACTCTATTCTAAAATACAGATTGCAAAGATTTTCCAAGGTGACTGGGGAGTTCTCTCTGGAGTCCTGTGCAAGATTTTCCAGATGAAGGAAATTTTGCACCTCTTTTTTTTTTACAAAGTATTGTTCCTACTGTGTGGTCACACTCTGTCCTGATCTCAGAACCCAAATCTCTTCAGGTCCTTGGTGAGGTAGTAGTAGGGACCATAATGATCAGAATTCATGCTCTGTTTGAGCTTTCTTATGCTTGGCAGTTGCTTCCAGACCTCATTATTTTATCACTTTTTGTGGAGGTTTCCGGAGTAGTTTTCAGCCAGATTTATTTTTGGATGAAGGTAAGGTTTTCTTTTTAGAAGTATTTTTGATGAAATACATGATGGAAAGGAACTAAAAAGCTGTAATTCAGTCAAGATATTCGCTTATGTCATAGTCTGTGATAGCAACTTTTTGGAATTAAGGTTTTTTTCTGTTCAGTTCAGAAGCAGGTATTCTTATGTCAAACATAAAATAATAATTTTGTTTTAATAATGACACAAGGATTTACATATTTTTTCAAATAAATATAATATAGAAAATAATTTTTTTCCAAATACAGATAAAAAATAGTATACTCAATTCAGACATGGAATACATATAGTTTCATTACTTATATTCTTTAGGTTTTGTGTTAGTGGTTTTGGCAATACATCTGAAAATGAAATGTTATGGAGAAAATTAAAATCAGAGATCCTTTAAAACATTATTTATGATGACAGGACACAAACAATTATTGTGATTGGAGAAATGAAGTTGCTATATCAGAGATGATCTGGCTGGAAACATCTGATCCATCTTTGGTAAGGAGAGTAAGAATAAAGCTCTGGCCAACTGTCATTAACTATCACCGGGCCGTTTTGTGGTGGTTGTGCTCCCCTGCTGCTCCAGGGTCACTTGCAATTTCCGAATTATTTAAAGCACAGTTGATACAGGACTCTTCAGCAGCTCAGGGAAAATTAGATTTTGCTGTCCCAATGTGCGTAGGCTGGCCAACTCTGTCCGTGGAGAAGGGGAGAAGCTGTGCAGACCTGGGCATGCTACTGCGGTTGGGGTGCTTGGCTGGGGGTGCAGGAGATGCTGCTGCTCACCAGGGCCCATGCTTCCTCTTAACTTGCTCTCCAGTCCCTTTCCTGGGCAGTCAGCACTCTGGCGTGGAAAAAATGCCTGTTTCCCTCACCCCAGCAAGATGCCGCCTGTAGGAATTGTCTTCTTTTTGCACGCACTGTCAATCCTGCTAGCAAATCACATCTGGCATGATTTCTTTATTACAGTATAGATAACCACTGGCTTTGATCTTCTTATGAGCACTTGGTTGCTCCATCTTCTAACTTTAGATTATCAGCCATTGGGTTTGGTTTGCAAGCCCCCTGATAAATGCTTCAAGATACAGGGAAAAGAAAGTACAGTGGCCCACTCTATAATCAGGAATGGATTGAAGGGGAGATCCAATTCAGTGTTCCTTACACCAGCTTTATACTTATAAAGATTCACCAGAGTCCCACAGATATTGAATTCCCGAGGCAGAGTTTTGTACAGGCCAGTACATTGGTAAACTAGAATAAATCAACAGATAGTAAAGTAGGATATGTATTATATTTCATTTTTGCTGCTGGAATAATAAATTTCTTCAGTTAATCCTTTGGTTTGCCTTTCCTATGTCAGCAAGGTTCTGCATTTACTCTAGTGCCTCTGTGTTTTGTACTTCATGTCCTAGATAATCCTGAAAATGTGATTAATTGCTTTTTAATTCTGATAGATGATAGATTAAGTCAACATGTTGCATATGGAAACAACTGGTTTCTTTTATCTCCCATGCTCTCTGACCAAATAGATTCTGGATGGAGTGGGCAGCTAGCTTGTATCCAGCAGGACTACACAGTGCTGCCAGGGTATAATATCCATTAAAGAATGGTTACACTCACTTTTGCTCACCATAACATTGTGAATAACTGAAATCCCTTCCCTTCATTACACCTGGGCAAAGGAACAGACAAGAGAATTGCTGTTGGAAACTTCCTGAAGTTGTGGTCAAATTAGATGTATTTCAGCAAGAACACACTCAATCTTGGTTGAATCCAACCCAAGGACAGCTAGCCAGTCTCTGTCAATTTGGCAGGGAGGCCCCACTGTTGTGGCCATTTCTGGACTAGCCTCCCAGATGGAAAGCAACAGTGCCAAATCTTAGATTGCATCGATTCTGCAGTTGTCCTCATAGCAATGCAAAGCTGGTTTTGAAATGATGGGGAAAAGCATTCAGAGATGTTCTGGGTTGCATATTGTGTTGGTCAGACCCATAGCCCACAGGGCTCTGGCCCTGTGGCTCTGACCTTGATGGTTCCCCTGCTTCCCCTGCCTCAGAATGAGGTGTAAAAGCAGCACTGATGTTAGACAGGGGAAATCCCCCTCTATGCAGAAAAAGCTCCTTATATGACAAACAAAAGGCTTGCCATTGCTGGAATATCAGAATTAAGACTGAGGCTTGTTATAATTCAAACAATTCTAACAGCCTTTGTACCCATAAAACACTTATTTGTTGTTGTGTAAGTTTTATAAATTTTAGCTCATTTTAAACGCTGTTACTTCTCTGTAAGATAGAAAATACAAACTATGTTGTTGATGGATCAACAGCTATTTTTGGTGCTTGTTGAATGAGAAATTATGTCATCTCCAAAGAGTTTTGGTATATGATAATTAAAAATAATATCAAAAGTGGGTTTTTCATTACAAGCTCATTTTCAAATGTCTGAATAATATATAGGGAATAATTTATTTAATTAGTTACTTCTACCAAATGTCCAATAATTAATAGGTGAAAAAAAGTCCATTATTTGCATAGTAGTATGTAACACATACCTTATACAGTATAGCAGAGTCAAAAGGCAAGATAAATTATATTGGATATATTGCACCCTTTGCTTAAGTAAATAGGCACCACTCACCTCCCACTTGCATAAATATGGGGGATGTTTCTTATTCAGGCAAGCTTGAGGCAAACAGTATCAGGCAAACCATTTTCTGCTTTCTTTTGAACATCTATGTCTTTTGTTTTATGCTTACTTTTTAAATTCCTTGGTTCCCTTCCTGCTCACAGATGGGCACAAAGCATCTTGGCTTTCCACCTCCTGCTTTGCTATTGCTTAAGTATGTTATCCTCATTGCATTCTAATTAATGATATCGCTGGCAGTGGGACAGATAGCAGAACTGGAGATAAAGTGGTCTTTCATATCAAACTCTGAGTGTTAATATATGTAAATAGATTGATGAATATTCTTCAAACTGTTGTGCTGGTGAAAGGCTTGCTGCCTCTCTCCTGGTGGAGCTGTTATGTGTCCATCAAAGTAATCTAGGTAGCTGATATGATTTGAAGTCCCTTGGCTGATACAAAGTGAGTTAGGGAGTATTTATACACACATCCCTTAGATGGCAGAAACAGGAGAAGAGGAGGAACCTCTGGCAAAGGTGGTCGTGGTAATCTGGGGGTTACCACCCCTCAGTACCTCTGACATCTTAAGTGCTCTAAAGATGAATTTCTTCATGTTCACTGGTAATGAAGACTTCACAGGGCACTGAGGCCTGAGTTTACAGCCTTGGAGCCACCGTGAGGCACAAAGTCTTGGCTGTGCTTTTTTCAGCCATCCGTGCTCATTTATTAACCCCTGGAGAGGCTCGCAACTGCTAGAACATATTTTACCATTCATCATGAAAAAAATTCCAATTTACAGAAGCTAAAGGGGAAGATGGAAGACACAGCTTATATTGCCGTCAGTTTAAGATCAGTTTCTATTATCCTTTTATATAAGTTACAGGAAAGATATGTTATCTTTTTTAAAGGTTATGGAATTGGAGAAAGTCAAACCATACATTTAAAATAGGGGCAAGAATACGAGGTATAGAGTATATCTGAAGAGGATCAAGAACCCCAAAACTTAAACAATTTACCTTGGGAGGCTGATGGTGTTTTTTATTTCTCAGCCCATTCATACAGTTGCTTTACCCCCTTCTAATGGCTTAATATTTTCCCTCTTTTTCCCTTCCCCAGTCCCCTAGGGCCAGCTCTTCTTTCAGAAGCAGTTTGTGTTTATAATCAATTGCCATTAACACACCATAGGAACAAAAATACAGGCTTTGAACAAACTCTGTCTAGCTTCTGCAGTAAAGAGCTGGTTGAAAGTAGGCTTTTTGGAGGGGTATCTTGGCCTGACAGGGAAGAATCCTATTTAAACGATCATATTTTCTCTGTCAGGACATAGCTCTTTTTCTCTTCTCCCCAAGTGACTCAGTAACTTTTACCTTTTTTTTCTTCTTCTTCACAGCTGTCTGAGTTTCATCAGCTTGACACAGCATTAAAAGCATTTGTGCTTTGTCTATAACAATAAATAACAGCAAAATTGCCACAAATGCTCCTGTGATACATTGCTATTAAATACAGCTGCATCTTTTTGGATGTGGGAGGGAGGATGCCTACGGCTCTCATTTGAGCTGAGGATAAGTCTCCCATTTGCTTGTGCAGAAACAAGATGAGGGACCAGATTTGCTCAGCTGTTTATCCTCCCACACGTGTGCCCATACAAGCATCCCACCAGATGAACATCAGGCTAATGAAAACAACATAAAGCTGGCTGAATCCCAAACCAGCTGTGACAAGGCTTGTCATGCCTATACAATTATGGTTGTTGTTTCAACTTGTAAAATTAGACTCTGCTGATGTCCCTGCCTGCAGCTGCCTCTCCTCCAGCCTCTCTGCAGCTCCTGTGTCTCTGGGCCATCCTGCATGCAATAGCTGTGCATTCCAATCCTGGTGTTCTGGCCCTCTGCAGGATGCAGGGCTCTGAAGGTGGTGAGTTCCCACTCTGACTCCTGCCACTGGGATCTGCTCTTTGAGCTGCAAACGAATTCGAGAACTTCCCTGGGAACAGAAAGGCTTTTCAGCTGTTCAAATGGCTGAAAAGGAAAACATAACCATGTGCTGTTGTGTGAGCTCCCCACATCTGCGGCTACGTGGGTCCCTTTGTTAAAATTTCTGTGCCCTGCCTAACCCTAGCCTGATTCCTTCTGGGGGAATGGAGGGATTTTACCCAACCAACCCTGCTCCTTGTAGCCCTGCAGGGCTTGGCAGTGGCTGATGTGGGACCCTCCATCTAACTCATGGGCATCTGTGTCCTCCCCTCTCATGCAGTGTCATCCTGATGGGCTGCCACTGCATTCTCTCACTACTAGAAAAAAAAAGTGTTGCTTGATGCTGCTGTGTTGATTTTTGGGGGACTAACCGGGCCTACGGAGTTCAGAGGTGATGGTATGACTCCTCTTCTCACTGCGAGAGCCAACAGGGAACATGGTTTGGGGTTTTGAGTACAGAGACTTTGGTCTGCCGAGGCAAGCACACATCAAAATTCATGCCAGCTGTGGTGGGTTGACCCTGGCTGGATGCCAGGTGCTCACCAAAGCCACTCTATCATTCCCCCTACTCAACTGGATAGGGGAGAGAAAATATAACAAAAGGCTTGTGGGTTGCGATAAGGGCAGGGACATCACTCGCCAATTACCATCACAGGCAAACCAGACTCGACTTGGGGAAATTAATTTAATTTATTGCTAATCAAAATCAGAGTAGGATAATGAGAAATAAAAAACAAGTTTTAAAACACCTTCCCCTCACCACTCCCTTCTTCCCTGGCATAACTTTACTCCTTAATTCTCTACCTCCTCCCCCTCCTCGAGTGGCACAGGGGGACGAGGAATGGTGGTTGCAGTCAGTTCATCACACATCGTCTCTGCCGCTCCTTCCTCCGCAGGGGGAGGACTCCTCACACTCTTCCCCTGCCCCAGCATGTGGTCCCTCCCACAGGAGACAGTCCTCCATGGACTTTTCCAATGTGAGTCCTTCCCATGGTCTGCAGTTCTTCACGAACTGCTCCAGCGTGGGTCCTTTCCACAGCGTGCAGTCCCTCAGGAACAGACTGCTCCAGCGTGGGTCCCCCGCAGGGTCACAAGTCCTGCCAACAAACCTGCTCCAGTGTGGGCTCCTCTGTTTCCACGGGTCCACAGGTCCTGCCAGGAGCCTGCTCCAGTGTGGGCTTCCCACAGGGTCACAGCCTCCTTCAGGGCACATCCACCTGCTCTGGCGTGGGGTCCTCCACGGGCTGCAGGTGGATATCTGCTCCACTGTGGACCTCCATGGGCTGCAGGGGGACAGCCTGCCTCACCATGGTCTTCACCACAGGCTGCAGGGGAAATCTCTGCTCTGGCGCCTGGAGCACCTCCTCCCCCTCCTTCTCCACTGACCTTGGTGTCTGCAGAGTTGTTTCTCTCACATATTCTCACTCCTCTCTCCCAGCTGCTGTTGCACAATGGTGTTTTTTTCCCCCTTCTTAAATATGTTATCACAGAGGTGCTACCACTGTCGCTGATTGGCTCAGCCTTGGCCAGCGGCAGGTCCGTCTTGGAGCCAGTTGGCATTGACTATCAGACATAGGGGAAGCTTCCAGCAGCGTCTCACAGAAGCCACCCCTGTAGCCCCCACCGCTACCAAAACTTTGTCACGCAAACACAACACACTAGCCTTTTTAAATGTGTTGATTAGTTTACAGAGGAAAACCAGAGTGAAAAATGAAAAATAAAGCATGCTGAAATGGGAACCAGGTAGTGTCCAAAGTGGCTTAATCAGAACCTGTGAACATCTCTTCTGCAGGCAGGGCTGCTGCATGTAGTGTGCGGTCTGTCTTCTAGTCTCTTGGGATGGGAAAGAAGGTGTCAGTCCTGTTATCATGACCACTACATACTCCAATCCCTGCTCCTGCTTTTGACAGAAGTGTGAATGGGGAGAAATCTCACTCTGCTGGTGCTCCCAGGCAGCGAGGTTCTGCTTGCTCACGCTGGCTCTACCGGGCAGGCGGATTGGGTTGGGTCACCCGCCGTGGCTGGGCATTCAAGTCCCGGTGCTTAGCTCTGCTGTGCACGTGGCATTGGCCTCATCCAGTCAGTCTTCGTAGGCTGAATGGTGCCCAAGGAAAGATTGGGCGGGAGTGTTGATCTGCTTGAGGGTAGGCAGGCTCTACAGAGGGATCTGGACAGGCTGGATCCATGGGCTGAGGCCAATTGTATGAGATTCAACAAGGCCAAGTGCCGGGTCCTGCACTTGGGTCACAACAACCCCAGGCAACGCTACAGGCTTGGGGAGGAGTGGCTGGAAAGCTGCCTGGCAGAAAAGGACCTGGGGGTGTTGGTGGACAGCCGGCTGAATATGAGCCAGCAGTGTGCCCAGGTGGCCAAGAAGGCCAATGGCATCCTGGCCTGTATCAGAAATAGTGTGGCCAGCAGGACTAGGGAAGTGATCGTCCCCCTGTACTCGGCCCTGGTGAGGCCGCACCTTGAGTACTGTGTTCACTTTTGGGCCCCTCACTACAAGAAAGACACTGAGGTGCTGGAGCGTGTCCAGAGAAGGGCAACGAAGCTGGTGAAGGGTCTGGAACACAAGTCCTATGAGGAGTGGCTGAGGGAACTGGGGTTGTTTAGCCTGGAGAAAAGGAGACTCAGGGGAGACCTTATCGCTCTCTACAACTACCTGAAAGGAGGTTGCAGAGAGATGGGGGTCGGACTCTTCTCCCTAGTAACAGACGACAGGACAAGAGGAAATGGCCTCAAGTTGCGCCAGGGGAGGTTTAGATTGGATATTTGGAAAAATTTCTTCACTGAAAGGGTTGTCGGGCATTGGAACAGGCTGCCCAGGGAAGTGGTGGAGTCACCATCCCTGGAGGTATTTAAAAGAGGTGTAGATGTGGCGCTAAGGGACATGATTTAGTGGTAGACTTGGCAGTATTAGGTTAACGGTTGGACTCGATGATCTTGGAGGTCTCTTCCAACCAAAACGATTCTATGATTGCAATATGCTGCGATTTCAGGGTCTGCTGAAAAGCTGAAAAAAAAGTCAGGAGAGGAGGAAGGTGGAGGGAGAAGGTAACCAGAGGAGGCTGTGGCTGGGTCTCACCTGGCTCAGACATGATGGCACAGCATCCTGTGTGCCTGCCAGCAGTTTGATCTGGTCCTGATGAGCCTCCATGGGATCCTGGGTCACAAAAGGATAAAGTCTGCATGGCTTACTAGCTTTTCACCGCGGGATCCCACAGGGCTGCTGCACACTTGAAGTGTTAGAGGAAAGGAGAAAGCTTTGTAGTAGGAATAGAGGTTAACACCATAAACACAAGCACTGAAGTAACCGATTAGTCTAAATGATTGCCTTACTTCTGGCTCCTGCGTATCTAGCGCAGCTGCTGGGAAACATTGCAGCCACTTTCCTTTGGATTGTAGCCATCCTTTCTTCTCCTCCACAAACCTCTCCCACCCATTTCTCCCTGCTGAGCTCCCAGGTGGTGCTGTGAACAGACCTCAACTGTTACCCCACAGAGGTGACATGAAATTATGCCCAATGCTTCCCTGTCCCCAAAGCCTAAGCCATTAAGTATTACTGAAGGAAAGCTTTTTGTACTGCCTTTCTGCCCCTCAATATGGCTCCAGCATGTGGGGATATTTTAGTCAAGGGGCTGGGTTTCTCTCCTGTATAAGTGAAAGGCTACATTAAAAAATAATTTATTCCCCCAGCTCTGATCTCAAGCTGGTTTTACACAAGAATAACTGTGCTTCCTCAGTGCTATTCTTGGTGTGAGATTAATTGGTGTATATAAAGCAAGGATGATGATTATTCACTTCAAAACACACTTGGGAACTTGTTAATCATGGAGGTTTGGCCAGGTTTCATCTTTGTGCTCCTGGTTTGCATCTGATTGTTATTTCAGACACATGCTGCAGAGCCCTCTGGATGCTGCTCAGAAAGATGGCTTTAATAAAACCATCCCTCTAACATACACTGGTCGTGGTTTAGCCTCAGCCAGAGGCTGAGCCACGCGGTCGGTCGCTCGCTTGCCACATGTGTCCTTGAGCAAAAGCAAGCCCACGGATGGGTTTGCCTTTGCCTGAGGCAGGAGTAACCCAGACTGTCTTCCCTAACATATTCTTCATGTGACTAACCAGGTGGCTTATGCTAAGTGTGTATTGCAATTTTCGAAGGTTCCACCACCCATTGCTCTCAGTGTAGTTTTCAATAGTCCACTGTATCGTTCAATTTTCCCAGAGGCTGGTGCATGATAGGGGATGTGATACACCCACTCAATGCCATGCTCTTTGGCCCAGGTGTCTATGAGGTTGTTTCAGAAATGAGTCCCATTGTCTGACTCAATTCTTTCTGGGGTGCCATGTCACCATAAGACTTGCTTTTCAAGGCCCAGGATGGTGTTCCGGGCGGTGGCATGGGGCACGGGATATGTTTCCAGCCATCCGGTGGTTACTTCTACCATTGTGAGCACACGGCGCTTGCCTTGGTGGGTCTGTGGGAGTGTGATATAATCAATCTGCCAGGCCTCCCCATATTTATATTTCAGCTATCGTCCTCCATACCAGAGAGGCATTGACCGCTTGGCTTGCTTGATCGCAGCGCATGTTTCACACTCATGGATAACCTGTGTGATAGCGTCCATGGTCAAGTCCACCCCTCGGTCACAAGCCCATCTATATATTGCATATGTGGCTTCTCCGACTCGTCTTGTAGGACTCCACACAGCAGCTTTCCACCTTCGATGTTTTCCCACTATACGACAGGACCCATCAGTGAACAGGGCATATTCCTTCTCATTTTCTGGTAGTTTATTATACGGTGGGGCCTCTTCAGCATGTGTCACCTCTTCCTCTGTCGACATTCCAAAATCTTTCCCTTCTGGCCAGTCCGTGATCACTTCCAAGATTCCTGGGTGACTGGGGTTTCCTATTCGAGCTCGTTGCGTGATCAGTGCGACCCACTTACTCCATGTGGCATCGGTGGCATGATGTGTAGAGGGGACTCTCCCTTTGAACATCCAGCCCAGCACCGGCAGTTGGGGTGCCAGGAGGAGCTGTGCTTCAGTACCAATCATCTCCGAAGCAGCTCGAACCCCTTCATATGCTGCCAAGATCTCTTTTTCAGTTGGAGTGTAGTGGGCCTCGGATCCTCTGTATCCCTGGCTCCAAAACCCCAGGGGTCAACCTCGAGTCTCCCCTGGTGCTCTCTGCCAGAGGCTCCAGGTAGGTCCATTCTCCCCGGCTGCAGTGTAAAGCACATTTTTTTACGTCTTGCCCTGCCCGAACTGGCGCAAGGGCTACTGCATGAACTATCTCCTGTTTAATTTGTTCAAAGGCTTGTCGTTGCTCAGGGCCCCATGTGAAATTGTTCTTCTTCTGGGTCACTTGATAGAGAGGGCTTACAATAGAACTGTAATTTGGAATATGCATTCTCCAGAAACCCACAACACCTAAAAAAGCTTGGGTTTCCTTTTTGTTGGTTGGCGGAGACCTCGCTGCTATTTGGTTGATCTACCCCATCCGGGGAACTGCCCACTGGAGACTGGAGCAGCACTTTTCCTGGAAGAACCCTTATTTGTGGCTGTTTTCTTTTTCAACTCACGTACCCTTGCCTCTAGGGTTGAGGTGGGTTTTCCATCCCACTTCCTCATGTCCTCTCCATGGTCACGGAGGTAAAACCACAGGGTACCTCGCCGTGTGTACCGTTTCTCTTGAGCAGGGGAAGATTTTCTCCTAACAGCTGAGATACTGGTCCGTACAGGTGGGAAGGAGGACCTATCCTCCTTGAGTTGCTGAAACTCCCGGCACATTCTTTCGGCCAGTTTTTCCACAGCCGAGACGCAGGCCCGTAAGGAGGAAGAGATATTGTCTTCATACTGTCGGAGTCGGTTAGCCACTGCATGCACCAGTGGTGCCTCATCGTCTTTCCAACCCATTGTTGCCAATGAGTTGGCATACGATGATGGCGCACTCTGTACAAACTTCCGCCACATGGGTCGGGTACATTGGACCTCATCTGGATCTACAGGTGTCTGCGCGTCATCCAGGTCATGATAAATCAATTCCCGCACAGCTAATTCCCTCAGAAACTGAATACCTCCCTCCATATTGGTCCACTTCTTTGGGTGGCATATAATGTCTTCCTTAAAGAAATACCGGTCCCTCACACCTGACAGGAGTCTCCTCCAGAGACTGCGGGCTTCTGCCTCTCTTCCAATCGCCCTGTCAATGGCCGCTTCCTTAGACAAGGATCCCAGCTGCCTGGCTTCCCTGCCCTCTAGTTCCAGGCTACTGGCCCTGTTGTCCCTGCATCGGAGCAGCCAGGTGACAAGCTGCTCACCTTGATTACGGCTGAAATCTTTTCGGATATCTCGCAGCTCAGTCAGGGATAGGGGTCGGGTGATTATCTCTGCTTCTGCCTCTCCCTGTTCTTGTGATGTCCCTGGTTCATCCTCATCTTTTGTGGGGCGAACTGATTTCTTTGTGCTTCTCTTCTTTTGTACAGGGGCAACTGATAACGGCACGGGTGGATCTGCAGTGCCTGTCACAGCAGCCACGGTGCTCATAGCTGGGGCTTGAACAGCCGCGGTCCCCATGGCGGGGACTGGGGCAGCAGCGATGCCCATAGCAGTGGGTGGAGCGGTCGCGGTGGCCCTGGCGGGGGGTGGATCGGCCGCGGCGTGGGTTGGCGCAGCCGCAGCGGCCGCAACAGGGGCTGGAGCGGCCGCGGTGCCCACGGCGGGGGGTGGAGCAGCTGCAGCGCCCATGGCGGAGCCTGGCGCGTCCGCGGGGTCCCTGGCGGGACCTGGGGCGGCCGCGGTGCCGGCGGCGGGGGCTGGGGCCGGGGCAGCCGCGGTGCCTGTGTGGGGAGGAGCGGAGCAGCCCCGGTACACGTAGCGGGGGGGTGGGGCTGCCGCGGCGCCCGTGGCGGGGGACGGCGCGGCCGCGGGGGCTATAGCAGGGAACTGGGGTGGCACTGCGGCTACGTCTGCACCGGTTTCTGACCTTAAGCAAGATTTGACACAAATTTATTCCTAGTGATAGGAGTAGCAAGCTGGTCCGAACATCCCAAAGGTATTCCAAGTTTTCAGAAACTCCCGTAACTAACCAGGAGGGCCACGAGAAATCAAAGGAAGGCATTTTTACCCAGGAGGGGAAAGAGAAAGCAAAGGAGGAAGTTTCCCCCTTATGACCCCCCGGGAAGGAAAAAATAAAGGAATAATTACTGATACTCCCCACCAGATTGCTCCCGAAGTACGAAGCTGTAACCGTTGGTGCTGCTTCGTTCTGCACATCGCCCCCCCCCATCGTATATGAATACAGGTAGTAAACTGGTCTAAACACCAATGATTTTATCACACCATAAGCCATTGCTAAACCACACACCGAAACAATAACCTTAATCCAACGCCCAGAGGTAACTAACCACACATAAATACTGATAAACAGCATAAACAGTAAGTTAGGTGCTGCATGGTACAAATCTGAGAACAACTCTCTAAAGAAATAAAACAACATTGTGACCAGCGGCAATTAAAGTAATACAATGGATGCTTATAACTAATTGTTTTAACACACTCTGGTCAAGTCTGATGTTATCTCAACCCTTTGAGCCTGACCGGGGTCTTTAAACCCTGGACCCTCAATCTGATGCGCTCTCTCAGCTGAGCTAGCCGGACCCCTCTCGAGCCCCACGTTGGGTGACAAAAAAGGACTGTCGTGGTTTAACCCCAAATTGTAACCCATGCAGCCGCTCGCTCACTCCCCCGCTCCCCGCTGGGGTGGGGAGGAGAATCGGAGAGAAAGGAAAACTCGCGGGTTGAGATAAAAGCAGTTCACCAGGACAGCAAAGGAAAAATATAAAAATATATTAATAGTGATAATAATGAATATATAAGGATAATAGAATATATAAAACAAACGATGCACAGTTTCTCACCACCCGACGACCGATACAGCCCATCCCAAGCAGCAGGCAGGGAGCCAGGGATATTCCCCCAGCTATCCCAGAACAGCAAGTTCCAGAGAAAGCAGGCGAGGGAACAAACAGCTGAACAAATGAACAAAAAACAAAAAGGTAAAAAGTAGGGAAACAAAAAGCAACCCGAAGGGAAGCTTAATGATTAAGGCAAGTTAAGTGTCTAAAAGGCTAGTGGCCTCCTGTCCGACCCTCACTTATACCGGGCATGACGTCTATGGTATGGAATACTCTCTTTGGCCAGTTTGGATCAACTGTTCTGGCTATACCCCACCCAAGTTTTTGCACCTGCACATTAGCAAAACCTGGGAAACTGCAAAATGTCCTTGGTCGTTCAGCAGCAACCAGCAACATCAGTGTGCTATCACCATTCTTCACACACTAAATCCAAAACACAGTAGCTGCTGGAGACAAAACTAGCTCCATCCTGGCCTAAACCAGGACAATGGGCTTGGTTTACCCTTTCATTTGTAGATTTGCGCCCAGAGATGCAATATGTCTGTAGTCTGCCATTGGTCCTGAGGTGGAGTTGATGGGCCTCAGTCTCCCCTTCACGTTACACTGTCCTCATCTCGTCAGGTGCATATGATGTGGACAGCAAGGCCAAGGCTTGTTCATGCCTTTTTGCTCACCGTGCAGTCTGCTGCCCTCAGCAGATGCCTTGGCCACTGTTGCCTGCAGCTGGCTCCCTGGAGGCTTTTTCCTTAGCAGGGATTTTCTCTACCAGACAGGGGATGGTATCTCCTGTTGTCCATGGATTCAGTTTGTGCTGAACTTCAAACCTGCATTTCAAAAATGTGCTTGGATGTACGTAGCTTATTTTTAGTCTTTCTCTGATCTTATTAAAATACTCGTACTTTAGCTATATATAGCAAAGTATAGTCTTCATAGTCAGATCAGCCACACTTTGCCGAGAAAGCTTGCTCTTGTGTTATTTATAGAATTAGAGTTCTTAGCGTTGCTGTCCCTTGCTCTCTTTGTACAAAGCTAGGGCACGCTGGGATGAAAGCATGACCTTATCCTTTGAGTATGCAGACTGGTCATTCAGAAGTCCTTTTTTTTAACAGTGCTTGTGTTCCAAAAGGACAAATTATAATTTGCAGCTACACATTTCTCAATTTCTTGTGCCTGGTTGGTTTGGTGTGATAAATGCAGAGTTCAGGTGATTCAGGAAGCTTTTGTTAAATCTTCTAGTAGTCGCACATGTCCCCCAACGTCGTCATCCTACTGCTTCATGGTCTCTTCTCAGCCACAGAGGAGTTAGAATTTGCAAACAGTCTGGCTTTGTAGCCTTTCAGGTTGTGAAGGCAACATGACTTATCAATATGCAATACAGTTATAAAACAATAGCTATGGGAGGTGTGTTTATGTATCTAAAGAATGTATTTTCATTGAAACCTAGTACTAACATAGATGTCATGTAGTTGATTAAAACTAATAGTTATTTTCACTAAAATATCCACCTAGCAAGAATAGTCTTTAATCCCCCCCATGGCTCTCACACTTGCCAGATGACAGAAACTTGAAATATCTCCTACCTGTCTGCTAGCCTTCCCCTCTTCCCAAGTCTTCTTTCTTGATTTCTACAGCAACAGTCTTCAAGATTTACCGTTAAAAATTTTCCAGCCCCTTAAAATAACAAAGACCAACGAGCATAGCACAAAATTAATTTTTGTATCAAATGAAATGACCTTAGGAACACTGAACTTCAGTGTATCAATCATTCACATTATATTTCGTTCAAAAATAAATGACCAAATTTTCACTTACATGAGAAGGCCACCAAAATTTTTGAGGAAAAAATGGTGCATGGAAAGCTGGTTGGTCCAGGTTTTAGGTCGGTCTTGGTGCATTGTACACATGCCCTTTATTAAAAAGGGTTTAATTATCTATTATTAAAGGGAGCTTAGGTTCATTATATAAACAAGCTTGATGTATCCTTTTCCTGAATATTGGGTCAGCAGTGCTAGCACATATCATTAGAAGTATCATGCACCATGGACTGACATGTTTTCCTATGAAAATTTAACATGAATGTTAAATACAGTCAGCAGGTAAAGCAAATAAGTCCATTGGGCAAAATATAGATTCCAAAAGCTTTCATCCAGAGGGAATTAAATCTTCTTATAGCAAGACAGCATAGAGCTCCCCACAACAACTGATATCTGCCCTAGGAGCTAGAGCAGTCATCAACACTCCTGGCAATTGCACCACACACCTACTTGCATATGAAAAGCTTTCTGCAAAATTAACAGCCCACATTAATCCCTGGTGCGACTCCAACTGAAATCAATGATGTTAAACTACTGATGAATATGGACAAATTGTTTTAACAATTACCTACTGAGTAGCAGATTAGTGAAAATCACTTTGCACAGCAGGCAAATCCAGTCAGTGGAACATGGCTAGAAATTGTTGCTGAAGAAGAGGGGATTTGGGGAAAGATGGAAAGAGTGGAGACTAGAGAAAGAACAAAAAAGTTTCTTGTTTTATGTTGTCAGAGTGGGGGTTTCCTTTTTTTTTCTCTGACCAAAGGAACTCATGCAAAGATATAGAAATGAAGAATTGATGAAAGATATAGAAATGGGAAAACTTTATTGTTCCAAAGTGGTTGGAGAATGTCATGGTTTAGCCTCAGCTGGCAGCTAAGCACCATGCGGCCGCTGGCTCACTCCTCCCCCCTCAGTGGAATGGGGAGGAGAATCAAGAAAAAGAAAGACAAAACTCGTGGGTTGGGATAAAACAGTTTAACAGGACAGCAAAGGAAGAGAAAAAGGAAAAACCCAATAACAATAACAGAATATACCTAGTGTGTGATTCACAGTACAGATTGCTCACTGCCTGGAACCCGATGCCCAGCCCGCTCCCGAGCATTGATCCCACCCCCCCCATCGCTGTCTCCCCTCTATATACTGAGCATGATGTCACACGGTATCAAATATCCCCATGGCCAGTTTGGGTCAGCTATCCTGGCTGTGTCCCCTCCCAGCTTCTTGTGAAAATTAACCCTGTCCCAGCCACAACCTTATCCACCCCTTATTCTATACCATCTACATCATGCCCAGATCCTAGACTTTCCAATTAATCGCCACTACTTTTCCTGTCTTTTTTATGTATATATACACACAGAGACATCATTTCCTTAGTCTACGGACCATCCCTTCCAAAATGTCTGTTCAGTTCATTTAGTCCTTGACTTTGGGCTCCATCTGTCATAATAGTCTCTTGGGGCAGGAGAGATGATGTGGAGTTCGCTCGGTCGGCGAAACAGGGCTGGGTCTCAGTGTGGTGTGGCAGGTGACACTGGACGCAGTGGGAGGATGGTGTGTAGTGTTGGATTGTTGCATCTGGAGCTTGCAGTTGGTGTATCTGGCGCAGCTGATGTATCATGTCCACGGTCTGTGGGTTGAAGATGTCAATCTCAAGGAAGTTGA
This sequence comes from Phoenicopterus ruber ruber, assembly GCA_009819775.1. Classification (NCBI taxonomy): domain Eukaryota; kingdom Metazoa; phylum Chordata; class Aves; order Phoenicopteriformes; family Phoenicopteridae; genus Phoenicopterus; species Phoenicopterus ruber. The sequence goes on from CM020247.1 coordinate 9,841,720, forward strand.
TGGGCGCCAGTTGCTAAAGCCAGTTCTGCTTCCATCACCGCTGCACTTTGCTCGGTTTTATCAAAGTTCATTCTTCCTTAATTTGGGTAATTCTTGCTATAATACCATTGATCATGGACTGGCATGGATTACCTTGACGCACTGCTGTGGAAGCTTATAAGTAGACTGGCCAATGTTTGTTAAATATTTAAGAAATCAAGATAAAAAAATTGCACTGTACTTTTTAATGTCCTATTTGTGTGGCTGAATCCAGACAGGCAGATGACCAGAAGGGAAAACTGTTTACTTGTACTAGAGAAAGTGAAGCTGCTAGGTTTTGTTTAGTACACAGAGCATTTTATGTTTAGAGTATCAGATGTCTGTGGTATAATCACCTGTTCTTCCCCATGCAATATCTCCACAAGAACAAAACATTCAAACTCTAATTTCCCTGAAAGGTGAAGTTTATATGAGGTTATTTCATATTTGATTAGGATGCAGATTTCATTTTTTACTCTTAAGGAGACAAAAGCTCTGTTTTTATAAGAGTGTTCTTTTTTAAAGCTGTCTGTTTTTAACCAAGATACAGTAGATAAAACTATAATTGTTGCAGGGGAAACAATACTGCGCTCTGGAGGTTCGTCTGACTGATAGATGTGGCTAGAAACAAGACTATTGCACCCTGGGAACTAAGGCACAGGAGAAAGCTATAACAAGGCACTCGCACATGCTGGAGTGTCTATTCTGTCTGAATGCATCTAAAGGATTTGATTAGTATATAGGAGGCAGCATAGCAGTGCAGTCTGCCTGATGACTATTGGTTTTTAGTAAGCCCAGAATAATGAACTGTCTTCAGGAAAATATTATCATAAATTTATTTCCTGTGAAGAATTAAGGAACTAAGACAGTGTGACCCTGGGGCTTTCATTTTAACACCCTCAAGCCAAATTCCCTTCTGACTCTTGCTATTTTATGGCTTTTTTTTTTTAAATTTCTTTGCTGTCATTATCAAGACTACTCAATATTTTTATACACACTCCTCAGCTTTTTTTCATGTCAGTTGTGCCTATGGAGCTGCTGGCTTCGCTACTGTGGATGCAAAGGTGTGTGTTCATGTCTTGTGAAGAGTAAAGTGCCGCTCTTCCCAGGAAAGTGCCTCCTCCACTCTGGGGGAGCAAGAGTCTGGTTTTGTTTCTGTGCTGGTTCAGCCTTATCCCAAGGGTCTGTGGCTGCCAGGAGAGAGAAGGAGGAGCTGGTCTGCATTGACTCTTAATGCCCACAGCACATGGGAACTGGTAATCCCTTGGGACTGTTGCAGTTTGGGTGTCACGGGCATCATGGAGCACTGGCTCCCTTGAAGGCAGTGAGAGTTTTGTCCCTGAAATCCGGTTTCTGGTAGGAATGCTGCCACTCTCTGCCAGAGATGCTCAGGGAAGGTTCCAGCACTCGCCAGATCAGCTCTCAACAGCAACAAGACAAGGTTGTGTAAAGACACTTGCACTAAAATAAAAATTAAGTCCACAGTAGGAGTCTGAAATTTTTCAGGAACAAAATCCCTGGCCATTTGGAGGTGAGAGCAATAGCCACAAGGAAAAATCTTTGGGAAGATGAAATATCTTGAGATTGTTCAGGGTTTACTGAATGGGTGGGGAACATAAGTCTTCATTCAAAAACCAAGAGAAAAAGAAAATAGATAATCTGGTTTCTGTGTTTGCAGAGGATACGGTAAGAAGTAATGGGCAACAGGAACTCCTGCACTGGGGCAGAGATGCTATGGGACAAAATGCCTGGGGATGTGGTGGAGGCTTTTAGGAACTGGCTGGACAAGCACCTGCTGGGAGTGTCATCAGCATCCTGCCCTGGGCAAACAGAAAGACGAGATGACCTCTTGCAATTCCTCCCAGCCAGAGAGATGAGATGACTTCTTGTGATCTCTCCCAGCCCATCATTTAGTCATCCTAGGATGGGTGCACGCAGGATGGAAGGGAACGCTGTGTGTTGTGGTGGGGAGTGCAGGAGTGACTCAGGCTCCTTCCTCTGGCTGGGTCGGGTGCTACATCACCCTGTGCAGGATCTGGCCATCCCATCCTGCAGCTATAAGTCCCCTCAGAGGCTTCCTTAAAGTCTATGGGACCCCCTGAGCACTCTGCTGTGGGGTAAATGCAGCATGAGGAAGATCCTTCATGCTGCTGGTGAGGAACGTGGGCTTTGAGACTGTAAGGGTGGAAATCCTGCAAATACAAGATGTCCAGCAGCAACGGGGAGGGAAGGAAGCCATGGGGGAAGAAGCAACTTGTAACTATTGTGCCCCATTTGCTGCTGTCTTGAGCACTTCTGTTGAACAGGACTGATGGACTGAAGGGAACCTCAATCCATCCCACTCCTACCAGTTTGATGCCAGTGCCAGCATTAGATGCCCAGAGCCTGGAGAAGGATCACAGGTGTTGTGGTTTAGCCCCAGATGGCAGCTAAGCACCACGCGACTGCTTGCTCACTCCTCCCCCCTCAGTGGGATGGGGAGGAGAATTGGAAAAAAGAAAGGCAAAACTCGTGGGTTGGGATAAAAACAGTTTAACAGGGCAGCAAAAGAAGAGAAAACAGGAAAAAACCCAATAACAATAACAGAATGTACTAAGCACGAGATTCACAGTACAGATTGCTCATCCCTTGGAGCTTGATGCCCAGCCGGCTCTTGAGCAGTGATTCCTCACACCCCTGTCCCCCCCTCCCCCGGCCAGCTTTGTGAAAATTAACCCTATCCCAGCCAGAACCAGGACAACAGGTCAGCAGGAGAGCACCTGAAGAGCAGCACAAAGGAATTCCAGCCACTCCAGCCAGTAAGTCAGCTTCATTGGGGGCCCAACTTAAATGCCTCTATGCAAACACATGTAGCATGGGAAATAAACAAGAGGAGTTAGATGTGTGCATGCCTTCAGGGCTATGATCTTATTGGCATCACGGAGACATGGTGGGATGGGTCCTATGACTGGAGTGTTGGAATGGAAGGGTACAGGCTCTTCAGGAAGGACAGGCAGGGGACATGAGGAGGGGGTGTCGCCCTCTATGTCAATGACCGGCTGGAGTGCATGGAGCTCTGCCTGGGGATGGATGAGGAGCTGACCGAGAGCTTATGGGTCAGGATTAAAGGGAGGGCAGGGGCAGGTGACGCTATAGCGGGGGTCTGCTACAGGCCACCCAACCAGGAAGACCAAGCAGATGAGGCCCTCTCTAGACAGACAGGAGCAGCCTCACGTTCACAAGCCCTGGTCCTCATGGGGGACTTCAACCACCCCGATATCTGTTGGAGGGACAACACAGCAGGGCATAAGCAATCCAGGAGGTTCCTGGAATGCATTGATGATAACGTCCTGCTCCAAGTGATAGAGGAGCCAACGAGGAGAGGTGCTATGCTGGACCTTGTTCTCACCAACAAGGAGGGGCTGGTGGGGAATGTGAAGCTCAAGGGCAGCCTTGGCTGCAGTGACGATGAAATGGTGGAGTTCAAGATCCTTAGGGCAGCGAGAAGGGTGCCCAGCAAGCTCACTACCCTGGACTTCAGGAGAGCAGACTTTGGGCTCTTCAGGGATCTGCTTGGTAGAGTACCATGGGATGAAGCCCTGGAGGGAAGAGGGGCCCAAGAAAGCTGGTTAATATTCAAGGATCACCTCCTTCAAGCTCAGGAGCGATGCATCCCAACAAAGAGGAAGTCAGGCAAAACCGCCAGGAGGCCTGCATGGATGAACAAGGAGCTCCTGGACAAACTCAAACACTTCAAAAAGGAAGCCAACAGAGGGTGGAAGCAAGGACAGGTAGCCTGGGAGGAACACAGAGGAATTGTCCGAGCAGCCAGGGATCAGGTTAGGAAAGCTAAAGCCCTGATAGAATTAAATCTGGCCAGGGACATCAAGGGCAACAAGAAAAGCTTCTCTAGGTACATTGGTGATAAAAGGAAGACTAGGGAAAATGTGGGCCCTCTCCGGAAAGAAACGGGAGACTTGGCTACTCGGGACATGGAGAAGGCTGAGGTACTCAGCAACATTTTTGCCTCGATCTTCACCAGCAAGTGCTCTAGCCCCACCACCCAAGTCGCAGAAGGCAAGGGCAGGGACTGGGAGAATGAAGAACCGCCCACCGTAGGAGAAGATCAGGAAACATAACCCCCGTTTTTAAAAAGCGAAAAAAGGAAGACCTGGGGAAGTACAGGCCAGTCAGTCTGACCTCTGTGCCCGGCAAGATCCTCCTGGAAACAGATCCTCCTGGAGCAGATCCTCCTGGAAACTTTGCGAAGGCCTGTGGAAAATAAGGAGGTGATTGGTGACAGCCAACATGGCTTCTTCACTAAGGACAAAACATGCCTGACAAATTTGGTGGCCTTCTACGACGAGGTTACAGCATTGGTGGATAAGGGAAGAGCAACTGACGTCATCTACCTGGACTTGTGCAAAGCATTTGACAATGTCCAGCACGACATCCTTGTCTCTAAATTGGAGACACATGGATTTGACGGATGGACCACTTGTTGGATAATGAATTGGCTGGATGGTCTGTCCTGGTTGCGGCTGGGATAGGGTTAATTTTCGCCAGAAGCTGGCCGGGGTCTATTCTATACCATGTGACCGTCACGCTCACTATTTAGAGGGGGGTTGACTGGAGGGGGGGGATCGCTGCTCCAGAGCGGGCTGGGCGGGCTGGGCGTTGGGCTCCGGGCGGGAGCGGGCCGGAGCGGGCGGGAGCGACCTGTCCGGAAAGCACCACTAAGTACACGCTGTTGTTGTTATTGTTGGGGTTTCTCGCTTGTTTGTTCTCTTTCCCTTTGTTGTTTGGTTAAACTGTTGTTGTTAACCCACGAGTTTTTGCTTTTCTTTGTCCCATTTCTCTCCCCGTCCCACCGGGAGGGTGGGGGTGAGCGAGCGACCGCGTGGCTCAGCCTCTGGCTGGGGCTAAACCACGACAGTCCTTTTTTGGCGCCCAACGTGGGGCTCGAGAGGGGTCCGGCTAGCTCAGCTGAGAGAGCATCAGATATTGAGGGTCCAGGGTTTAAAGCCCCCGGTCAGGCTCAAAGGGTTGAGATAACAACAGACTTGACCAGAGTGTGTTAAAACAATTTGTTATAAGCATCCATTGTATTACTTTAATTGCCACTGGTCACAATGTTGTTTGAATTGTTTACAGAGTGCTTCTCAGAGTTGTATCGTGTATCACCTTACTGTATGCTGTTTGTCCCTGTTTATGTGTGGCTTGTTACCTCTGGGCTTTGGATTAAGTTTATTGCTTCGGTGTGTGGTTTAGCACTGGCTTATGGCATGGTAAAATCATTGGTGTTTAGACCAGTTTACTACCTGTATTCATATACGATGGGGGAGGGCGATGTGCAGAACGAAGCAGCACCAATAGTTACAGCTTCGTACTTCGGGAGCAATCTGGTGGGGACTATCAGTAATTATTCCTTTATCTTTTCCTTGCCAGGGGGTCAGCAGGGGGAAACTTCCTCCATTGCTTTCCCTTTCCCCTCCTGGGTAAAAATGCCTTCCTTTGATTTCTCGTGGCCCTCCTGGTTAGTTACGGGAGTTTCTGAAAACTTGGAATACCTTTGGGATGTTCGGACCGGCTTGCTACTCCTATCACTAGGAATGAATTTGTGTCTAATTTTGCTTAGAAGCTGGTGCAGGCTTAGGCTCAGGGCCATCCCAGTTCCCTGCTACAGCCCCCGCGGCTGCGCCGTCCCCCGCCACGGACGCCGTGGCAGCCCCACCCCCTGCTCTGGGCATCGCAGTCGCTCCAGTCCCTGTTGCGGCTGCTCCATCCCCCGCCACGGCTGTGCCACCCCCGCCACGGGTATCGCCGCTGCCCCACCTCTTGCTACGGGCACCGCGGCCGCCCCAACGCTTGTTACGGGCGTTGCGGCTGTGCCAGCCCCCGTCGCGGTTATCGTGGTTGCCCCAGTCGCTGCTACGGGCACCGCGGCCATTCCAACCCCTGCTGTGGGCATCGCTACTGCCCCAGTCCCTGCCATGGGGACCGCGGCTATTCAAGCCCCAGCTATGAGCACTGTGGCTGCTGTGACAGGTACTGCAGATCCACCCGTGCCGTTATCAGTTGCCCCTGTACAAAAGAAGAGAAGCACAAAGAAATCAGTTCGCCCCACAAAAGATGAGGATGAACCAGGGACATCACAGGAACAGGGAGAGGCAGAAGCAGAGATAATCACCCGACCCCTATCCCTGACTGAGCTGCGAGATATCCGAAAAGATTTCAGCTGTAATCAAGGTGAGCAGCTTGTCACCTGGCTGCTCCGATGCAGGGACAACAGGGCCAGTAGCCTGGAACTAGAGGGCAGGGAAGCCAGGCAGCTGGGATCCTTGTCTAAGGAAGCGGCCATTGACAGGGCAATTGGAAGAGAGGCAGAAGCCCGCAGTCTCTGGAGGAGACTCCTGTCAGGTGTGAGGGACCGGTATTTCTTTAAGGAAGACATTATATGCCACCCAAAGAAGTGGACCAATATGGAGGGAGGTATTCAGTTTCTGAGGGAATTAGCTGTGCGGGAATTGATTTATCATGACCTGGATGACGCGCAGACACCTGTAGATCCAGATGAGGTCCAATGTACCCGACCCATGTGGCGGAAGTTTGTACAGAGTGCGCCATCATCGTATGCCAACTCATTGGCAACAATGGCTTGGAAAGACGATGAGGCACCAGCAGTGTGTGCAGTGGCTAACCAACTCCGACAGTATGAGGACAATATCTCTTCCTCCTTATGAGCCTGCGTCTCGGCTGTGGAAAAACTGGCCGAAAGAATGTGCCGGGAGTTTCAGCAACTCAAGGAGGATAGGTCCTCCTTCCCACCTGTACGGACCAGTATCTCAGCTGTTAGGAGAAAATTTTCCCCGCTCAAGAGAGACGGTACACACGGCGAGGTACCCTGTGGTTTTACCTCCGTGACCATGGAGAGGACATGAGAAAGTGGGATGGAAAACCCACGCCAACCCTAGAGGCAAGGGTACGTGAGTTGAAAAAGAAAACAGCTACAAATAAGGGTTCTTCCAGGAAAAGTGCTGCTCCAGTCTCCAGTGGGCAGTTCCCCGGATGGGGTAGATGAGCTTCTGATTCGTACTTACAAGAAATGAGAAACAGGGATGAGATTCGACCCCATGTGTCCCACACGAACCCGTTGCTTGATAGCGGGTATTATAATCAGAATTAGAGGGGCCCTGCCTCCAGCCAGGTGGAGGAGAGGGATAACCAAGTTTACTGGACTGTGTGGATTCGATGGCCTGGCACATCAGCCCCCCAGAAGTACAAGGCTCTAGTGGACACTGGTGCGCAGTGCACGCTAATGCCATAGAACTACAGAGGGGCCGAACGCATTTCTATTTCTGGAGTAACAGGGGGGTCCCAAGAGTTAACTTTACTGGAGGCTGAAGTGAGCCTAACTGGGAAGAAGTGGCAAAGGCACCCCATTGTGACTGGCCCAGATGCTCCGTGCATCCTTGGCATAGACTGCCTCAGGAGAGGGTATTTCAAGGACCCAAAAGGGTACTGGTGGGCTTTTGGTATAGCTCCTGTGGAGACAGAGGACATTAAGCAGCTGTCCACCTTGCCTGGTCTTTCAGAGGATCCTTCTGTTGTGGGGTTGCTGAGGGTCAAAGAGCAACAGGTACCAATTGCTACCACAACGGTGCACCGGTGGCAATATCGCACCAACCGAGACTCCCTGAACCCCATCCATAAGCTGATTCGTCAACTGGAAAGCCAGGGAGTGATCAGCAAGACTCGCTCACGCTTTAATACTTCTATATGGCCAGTGCAGAAATCTAATGGAGAATGGAGATTAACAGTGGACTATCATGGCCTGAATGAAGTCACGCCACCACTGAGTGCTGCCATGCCGGACATGCTAGAACTTCAGTACGAGCTGGAGTCCAAGGCAGCCAAGGGGTATGCTACTATTGACATTGCTAATGCATTTTTCTCAATTCCTTTGGCAGCAGAGTGCAGGCCACAGTTTGCTTTCACCTGGGGGGGCATCCAGTACACCTGGAATCGACTGCCCCAGGGGTGGAAACACAGCCCCACCCTTTGCCATGGACTGATCCAGACTGCACTGGAAAAGGGTGAAGCTCCAGAACACCTGCAGTACATCGATGACATCATTGTATGGGGCAACACAGCAGAAGAAGTTTTTGAGAAAGGGGAGAAAATAATCCAAATCCTTCTGAGAGCCGGTTTTGCCATAAAACGAGGGAAGGTCAAAGGACCTGCACAGGAGATCCAGTTCCTAGGAATAAAATGGCAAGATGGACGTCATCAGATCCCAATGGATGTAATCAATAAGATAACAGCGATGCCTCTACCCACTAACAAAAAGGAAAATCAAGCTTTCTTAGGTGTTGTGGGTTTCTGGAGAATGCATATTCCAAATTACAGTTCTATTGTAAGCCCTCTCTATCACGTGACCCGGAAGAAGAACGATTTTAAATGGGGCCCTGAACAACGACAAGCCTTTGAACAAATTAAACAGGAGATAGTTCATGCAGTAGCCCTTGCACCAGTTCGGGCAGGACAAGATGTTAAAAATGCGTTCCACACTGCAGCCAGGGAGAACGGCCCTACCTGGAGCCTCTGGCAGAGAGCACCGGGGAGACTCGAGGTCGACCCCTGGGGTTTTGGAGCCAGGGATACAGAGGATCTGAGGCCTGCTATCCTCCAACTGAAAAAGAGATCTTGGCAGCATATGAAGGGGTTCGAGCTGCTTCGGAACTTGTTGGTACCGAAGCACGGCTCCTCCTGGCACCCCAACTGCCGGTGCTGGGCTGGATGTTCAAAGGGAGAGTCCCCTCTACACATCATGCCACCGATGCCACATGGAGTAAGTGGGTCGCACTGATCACACAACAAGCTCGAATAGGAAACCCCAGTCACCCGGGAATCTTGGAAGTGATCATGGACTGGCCAGAAGGCAAAGATTTTGCAATGTCACCAGAGGAAGAGGTGACACGTGCTGAAGAGGCCCCACCGTATAATGAACTACCAGAAAATGAGAAGGAATATGCCCTGTTCACTGATGGATCCTGTCGTACTGTAGGAAAGCATCGAAGGTGGAAAGCTGCTGTGTGGAGGCCTACAGGACGAGTTGCAGAAGCCACTGAAGGACAAGGTGAATCGAGTCAGTTTGCAGAGGTGAAAGCCATCCAGCTGGCTTTAGATATTGCTGAGCGAGAAAAGTGGCCAAAGCTCTACCTCTATACTGACTCCAGGATGGTGGCGAATGCCCTGTGGGGGTGGTTACAGCAATGGAAGCAGAGCAACTGGCAGCGCAGAGGCAAAACTATTTGGGCTGCCGAACTGTGGCAAGATATTGCTGCCCAGGTAGAGAAGCTTGTTGTAAAGGTACGTTATGTAGATGCTCATGTACCCAAGAGCCGAGCCACTGATGAACATCAAAACAACCAGCAGGTGGATCAGGCTGCTAGGATTGAAGTGGCTCAAGTGGATCTAGACTGGCAAAGTAAGGGTGAATTATTCCTAGCTCGGTGGGCCCATGACACCTTAGGCCACCAAGGAAGAGATGCAACATATAGATGGGCTCGTGATCGAGGGGTGGACTTAACTATGGACACTATTGCACAAGATATCCATGAGTGTGAAACATGCGCCGCAATCAAGCAAGCCAAGCGATTAAAGCCTCTTTGGTATGGAGGATGATGGCTGAAATATAAATATGGGGAGGCCTGGCAGATTGATTATATCACACTCCCACAGACCTGCTACGGCAGGCCCTATGTTCTTACAATGGTGGAAGAAACCACCGGATGGCTGGAAACATATCCCGTGCCTCATGCCACTGCCCGGAACACCATCCTGGGCCTTGAAAAGCAAGTCTGATGGCGACATGGCACCCCAGAAAGAATTGAGTCAGACAACGGGACTCATTTCCAAAACAACCTCATAGACACCTGGGCCAAAGAGCATGGCATTGAGTGGGTGTATCACATCCCCTATCATGCACCAGCCTCTGGGAAAATCGAACGATACAATGGACTACTGAAAACTACACTGAAAGCAATGGGTGGTGGAACCTACAAAAACTGGGATACACATTTAGCAAAAGCCACCTGGTGAGTCAACACTAGAGGATCCGCTAATCGGGCTGGCCCTGCCCAGTCAAAACCTTTCCGTACTGTAGAAGGAGATAAAGTTCCTGTGGTGCATGTAAAAAACATGCTGGGGAAGACAGTCTGGGTTATTCCTGCCTCAGGCAAAGGTAAACCCATCCATGGGATTGCTTTCGCTCAAGGGCCTGGATGCACTTGGTGGGTAATGCAGGAGGATGGAGAAGTCCGCTGTGTACCTCAAGGAGATCTGATTTTAGGTGAAAATAGCCAATAGTCTGAACTGTATGATGTTAATTGCTATAATATACTGCATATAATCATTTATATTATGTATATATTGTATATAATCATTTCTATAGTTGTGTTCTATATCAAAGGTATTACAGTAAGAATCACCCGAATCAATGTAGAGCGAACTCTGATGAAACCGAGCAGAGTGCGGCAGTGATGGACTGGCTTCAACAACTGGCGCACAGTCGAGATCGACACCTTCGGCCTGCCGACTGCGGACAAGCTACACCAGCCGTGCCAGATGCAGCAGCTATAAGTTCCAGATGCAGCATGCAACAATCTGACACCGCACACCATCTCTCCTGCCCTGAGAGACTGTTAAGACAGATGGAACCCAGGATCGTGGACTAAATGAACTCAATAGACATTTTGGAGGGGTGGTCCATAGACTAAGGGAATGATATCTGTGTGTATATATCAAAGACATAAAGTGGCAGTGATTAATTGGAAAGTGAGAGACCTGAGCATAACGTAAATAGTATGGAATAAGGGGTGGATACTGTCCTGGTTTAGGCCGGGATGGAGCTAGTTTTGTTTTCAGCAGCTCCTGTGTTTTGGCTTTAGTGTGAGAACAACGGTGATAGTACGCTGATGTTGCTGCTGGATGACCAAGGACATTTTGCAGCTTCCCAGGTTCTGCTAACGTGCAGATGCAAAAACTTGGGAGGGGTAGAGACAGGACAGTTGATCCAAACTGGCCAAAGAGAGTATTCCATACCATAGACGTCATGCCCGATATAAGTGAGGGTCGGTCGGTGGGCCACTAGGTTTTCTAGGCTTTTAGACCCTTAACTTGCCTTAATCCTTAAGCTTCCTTTCGGGTTGCTTTTTGTTTCCCTATTTTTTACCTTTTTGTTTTTCGTTCATTCGGCTGTTGGTTCCCTCACCTGCTCTCTCTGGAACTTGCTGTTCTGGGATAGCTGGGGGGGAATACCCCTGCTCCCTGTCTGCTGCTTGGGATGGGCTGTATCGGTCGTCGGGTGGTGAGAAATTGTGTATCATTTGTTTTATATATTCTATTATCCATATATATATTCATTATTATCATTATTAATATATTCTTATATTTTTCCTTTGCTGTCCTGGTGAGCTGTTTTTATCTCAACCCGTGAGTTTTCCTTTCTCTCCAATTCTCCTCCCCACCCCACTGGGGAGAGGGGGAGTGAGCGAGCGGCTGCGTGGTATTGGGTTACAATTTGGGTTTAAACCATGACATATATGAAGGCCCATGGAAAATAAGGAGGTGATTGGTGACAGCCAACATGGCTTCACTAAGGGCAAACCATGCCTGACAAATTTGGTGGCCTTCTGCGATGGGGTTACAGCATTGGTGGATAAGGGAAGAGCAACTGACATCATCTACCTGGAGTTGTGCAAAGCATTGGACAATGTCCAGCACGACATCCTTGTCTCTAAATTGGAGAGACATGGATTTGATGGATGGACCACTTGTTGGATAAGGAATTGGCTGGATGGTCACACTCAAAGAGTTGCGGTCAACGGCTCAATGTCCAAGTGTAGACCAGTGATGAGTGGCGTTCCTCAGGGGTCGGTGTTGGGACTGGCGCTGTTTAACGTCTTTGTAGGCAACATGGACGGTGGGATTGAGTGCACCCTCAGCAAGTTTGCCGACAACACCAAGCTGTGTGGTGCAGTTGACACGCTGGAGGGAAGGGATGCCATCCAGAGGGGCCTTGACAGACTTGAGAGGTGGGCCCATGCAAACCTCATGAAGTTCAACAAGGCCAAGTGCAAGGTCCTGCACATGGGTTGGGGCAATCCCAAGCACAAATACAGGCTGGGCGGAGAATGGATTGAGAGCAGCCCTGCCGAGAAGGGCTTGGGGGTGTTGGTTGATGAAACGCTCAACATGACCTGGCAATGTGCACTTGCAGCCCAGAAAGCCAACCGTATCCTGGGCTGCATCAAAAGAAGCGTGGCCAGCAGGGCAAGGGAGGTGATTCTGCCCCTCTACTCCGCTCTGGTGAGACCCCACCTGGAGTACTGCGTTCAGCTCTGGAGCCCCCAACACAAGAAGGACATGGACCTGTTGGAGCGAGTCCAGAGGAGGGCCACAAATGATCAGAGGGATGGAGCACCTCTCCTAGGAAGACAGGCTGAGAGAGTTGGGCTTGTTCAGCCTGGAGAAGAGAAGGCTCCGGGGAGACCTTCTAGCAGCCTTCCAGTACCTAAAGGGGGCCTACAAGAAAGCTGGAGAGGGACTTTTGACAAGGGCATGTAGTGATAGGACAAGGGGTAATGGCTTTACACTGAAAGAGGGGAGATTTAGATTAGATATAAGGAAGAAATTCTTCACCATGAGGGTGGTGAGGCACTGGCACAGGTTGCCCAGAGAAGCTGTGGATGCCCCATCCCTGGAAGTGTTCAAGGCCCGGTTGGCTGGGGCTTTGAGCAACCTGGTGTAGTGGAAGGTGTCCCTGCTCATGGCAGGGGGGTTGGAACTAGATGATCTTTAAGGTCCCTTCCAACCCAAACCATTCTATGATTCTATGATTCTATGAAAAAGCTATGCTGGTGAATAGGCTCTCAGCAGCGATGGGGCTGGGAAGATGCATGTGCTCTCTTACTGCTCTGCAGAGACTTAGTCCAGCTCCTCCATGTCTGTGTATGTGGTTTTGTTATTGTGATCCCTATGAAGGTACAGGAAGGAACATCCTTTTAAAAATATTTATATTTTCAGGCAAGTAAACTGAAGTTACCTGTGTGCAAAAAAAGATGGCTTGCCACTCCATGTGCTTGTTTTAAAATTTTACTATTTGCTATTTTTTGGCATTCATGGACTGTTATGCCTAAGTGTAACTCCTCCAAGGAAACAACTCACAGCCACCCTCATAGTAGAAAACTGCCCCTCTGAGCTATTCAGAGGCTGCTATTTAGATAAACTTGTGAAACACAGGATCAATTTGTAAAATAATTCACTGAAATAATCCCTATGAAAGACACTGACTACCAAGTCATTTTTCATGGCTGTTTTGATGCACCTGTTTTAGTTTGTTAAGTGCTTGTTAACCTGAAAATATTTTTTTAGCTGATACTTATGACAGAAAGGAAGTCTGTGTAGTGTTACTCTGGCTGTGGCTGCTCTCTAGACCTACCTAGCTCCTGCTGACAGTAATTGCAGAGTGGCCACTGCCTCTATAAATGCAGAAAGTTTTAGTTCTTGTAAGCCCCATTTTTTTCTATTCTCTTTTCTTCAGCAAATAGTCACAAAACAACCCAACTGAAAAAATGAGGTAATAATTGCTCGGGAGGCTTCCTGCCTGCTTGGCCAGCCAGGTAGCTGTATGTCATCTCTGGCTTTTAGCATTGCTTCTCTCTCTTTTACTTGCTTTCTTAGACAGCAATTAGACATGATGTGACCTCTTAAAAGAGCCACAGCCTGTAAAAACTTATCCCTTGGAGAATAGAGTTCTACCTTCCCTCCTGCTCCTCCCAAGGGCTCCAGATGTCTGTGTGTGTCAATGTGAAATTGAATATTGACTAATATACATTTTCTTGTTAAAGGATGGCATTATTAGTAGTTGACATGCTCACTTTTAATCCAAACAAGCAAAACGTAAGCAACAGCCACAGGAAAATTTGGTTTCTTTTCTTACGGTGGATTTGTAAAATCACCAACTCTAGGTGAGCATAGGGGATTTTTGTGGTCTGCATACAGGAATGCATGATCATGCTCCTCTGGACTCACCGAATTGCCATCAGGGTGTTACCAACAGGTACAGTCAATAGCAAAAGTCTTTCCTGACCGCCGTTGCCTGCTTGGTTCTATAGATAAGATGGTTTCTTAAGGCTGAGATGCAGCATGTGAGAACAGGGATGTGTTGGGCCACTCGCATCCTGTAGGGAAGATACTGCATTTCCAGAACTATCTAATGAGAGCCAGTTTAAATAGAATTTGCACAATATATACTAATTAACGGCACTAGAAAACTAAGTTATGACAAAGACCCATTTACCTCTGCCAGCCTGAGCAGCAGGAGGTACCCAAGGAGTTTCTCCTTGGCACCATGCTGCCGCTGCGCGATCCTCACAGCCCTGAGCTTGTGACGAATGCACAGGGCCATTTCTCTGCATGTGACTCACCTCTGTTTTCAGCCAGGCCTCTACCCATCGGGACTGCCTGCTCATGCTCAGATTCATTTCATTGCTTCCAGGTTTTCTTTACTTTCCCCTATTTCTCTTGGCAGCACACAGATGCATGCAATTGTGTTTCAATCCACTCTAAAAATCTTGTATTGGCAGCTGGTTTGCAGAAAAAGACCTAAATCTTTAGTTTGGTTTGAGGGCTTTTTTTTCCTTAGGAGTCTTTTCTTGCTCAAGTCTCAGGTGGTCAGCGATTTGGGCAGTGGATTCTCTTGTTTAAACTATCCTGTTGCACAATGGAGCTCATTCTCCCTAAATGGATGGAGGAAGGGTGACTAGGAGGCCCCTCAGCTCTTGCAAGGTCTTTTGGTTCTCATGGGTGGAAGAGGGCTTGTTTTTTACTTGCCAGCAAAACAGAGATTTTATGTGGAAACAATTTTCCTTTGGAAAACTTTGCTGTGACAAGAACATTGATCCTGCTTCATAGAAAAAAATAATCTCAGGAAAGCCTTCTAAGTTAGGGGCATTAATTCCTTTTTATAGGTTGAGACTACTAACTTTTATACTGATGACTTCTTCACAAAAATTGTGCAGCGATTCATTTTTATAAGCCACAAGAGATTCTGAAAGGTGTCTGGAAGACTCTGTAATTTAGATGAAAAGTCTGTTTTGTGTCATCTAGCAGGAAGTATGCTTATCAATGCGGTTGTTAAACTGCTAATTTTCTAGGGAGTGTTCAATGTACAAGTTGATGATCTTTATCCATAAAAGCAGACTCTTAGACATGACTCATAAATCTGTCTGTGATTTTAATGTGCTCTTCAGTTTTGAATAAATGAGTTGTCCAATGAGTTAAATAGGCCCAATTGTGCTTTTTTCTACATCTAATGTATGGTGTTAACCCTATGATAGGTAATTACATTGGACATGGTGGACAACAGCTCAGTCCTTTAGTAGCTGGAGTAAATGTTATAGAAGCAGATCCTAATTACAAAGATTATATTTACTAATATGAATACATATCTTCCACTTTTTTAGTTCTTTGGTTTTCTGGGAAAATTACCACCATGTTATCAAAAATAATTTCCCCCATGTGTATGTAGTGTGTTGATTAACAGGTTTAATGACTTTCAGTGTTTTTATAGCCTTCTAAAGTCTTACCTGTCTTCCTGGCTTTTGTGCTTTTTCTAGTCATGTAGACAATCCCGAAAGGAAGACAAAAACAAGGCGCTTTTGCAATACTGAAGTGAGACAGTGTCGTGAATGGATTTTGTTGCAAATGAGTGACTTTACACAATTTGATCTAGCAACAGTTAAAATTTATTTATGCCTTTACGGCAAATCATGATTAGATTGTGATATTTAATAGCACTCAATCATTACTCGATTAATAAAGTGATTTGACAAAATTCATTCTAATCAAAGCAGCGACTTAGTTAAAGATTTGAAAATGGCAAGGTTCACTCTATTACTGCATGGAAGAAATATATCAGGGGAAAATCGAGGCAGAATTGACTTCACAGAGGAAAGGGACACAAAGGGTAAGAAAGACCCTCCCATTGAGTCACGAGATTTGGAAAGGACCCCCTTGCTTTCTAGACTCCTTCTCAGAGGGGCCCTGACATCGTACAAATTAGGAAATTAATTGTGTCCCCTGAAGAATGGGATGGAAACATATGGGGTGACCCCGACAATAATGAATTGGGGAGAGATGATTCTCTATCTTCTCCAAATCCCCCTCCATATGTAGCCAGACCCATCATTAAAACAGAAGAAATTACTGGACCTCGGGGTGGAGCGGGAGATCGTACCCGAAAAATGACCCCATTCGATCCGATCCAAATGGCTAATTTGCAAGAACGCTATGGCCGTAAGCCCGGCGAAACTGAAACTGAATATTTGTGGAGAGTCTCTCTCACTGGAGGAGATGATAAAATTTTGCTAAACGGTGATGAAGCCAATGGATTTTGGGGCCCTGGTGTCTTTTTAAATGCTGGCCCCGAACCCCCAGATGATCCCCACTCGATAACAAGCAGGGTGGCATACTGGGCTGGTGGAATCAATATACTAGAAAGAGGAGAGCCCCTATTAATACCTTTTAAATCCTTAAGTGAGCTTTCCACAGCTATTAAAAAAGCTGCCTGTATCCAGGCCATGCACGAGCGTGGCCCTCTTAATGTTCCCATATCAGCAACTGTGGACCATGATATGCTAAAACCGTTGATTAAGGGAGCCCCTGCCATACTGAAGCCTTACCTCATTGCAAAATGAGATGAAATTAAGAGAGATGCAGATTTTAATGCCTTACTGGCCATAAGAAATGATGATCAGGAAGAAGTCCTAGTGTGCAGAGATCTCCCTACCTGGGCAACATTGATGCATGATATCATAAATCATGGGCAAGAAATGGGATGGGGTGATCTATCTGACGGAACAAAAAATACAAGCCGTAACATCAGACAAATTAAACAATCACCTCAAAATGGCTCTCGGGGACAGGAACCCACTTATCATCAATATCTAAGGGCCTGAGGTGGAGAGAAATATATAATCGAGCATTAGCATCAGGCATTCTGAGAGCTGCTATCCAGAGACAACCTGCCATCATTATACAAGGTCTAATTGAGGCATTCCAAAGACACGACTGAAGAGAAAATACTGCAAACACTCAGACACCACCAACTCCAAGAGGGAGTGGTAACCCTTTTCCTCCTGTAAATCCGAGATCAAAAAAAACGAGTAATGCCAGGACGGCAACTGGGCCTGCCTGTCCAGCAAGTGGAGTCCTATCAGTGGACAAATAACAATGGCCCATATATTTTGATCCCAGTTGGCCCCAAACAACAATTAACACAATTTTTAATAGATACGGGAGCACAAATTTTGATATTAACACAACAAGATTCTGAGAAGCTGGGCATTCGACCCGGACCACAAAGAGTTAAAATTACTGGAGTGAACGGAGCAAGTGCTATATGCCAAATTGCAAAAGTTAATTTATGGCTCCTGGGCGAAAAACGCATGTCATCTACTCGGTTCACAGTAAAGGATCACAATGAAAATATTTTAGGTTTTGATGTTTTGAACGGCCGAACCTGGCGCCTGCCAGATGGCAGCATGTGGTCCTTTGGCTCAAACATCGACCCTCACCCCGATAGACATCAAGGGGTTACAGTACGTGTGGTCCGTGAAGTGCCTGCACTCCCTGATTCAAAAATCACTAATATACTACAATACCCAATCTCTGCAGTGGCATGAAATGGAATTTCTGAAGTCATAGCTGATTTAGAAAAATGACAAATCATTTCCAGGACCCATTCCCCATACAATTCACTGGTCTGGCCAGTTAAAAAAAATGGATGGGAGATGGTGATTAACAATTGATTACCAGCGCTTAAATGCCAACACAGCCCCACTAACAGCTGCAGTGCCTAATACTGCAACTTTAATGGCCACACTACAAGCAGCTGCACACCCATGGATGGCAGCACTAGATGTTCTTTATGGTCCCCTTACAGGAGGAGGATAAAGAGAAATTTGCTTTTACCTGGGAAGGTATACAATATACCTTTAACAGACTTCCACAGGGATATAAACATTCACCCACAATTGCTCATGCTGTGCTTGCTGAGCTTTTACAAACAGTCCCACTTCCTCAGAATGTAAAACTGTACCAATATATAGATGATGATATTCTAATTGGAGGAAACTCCCCTGAGGAGGTAGGGAAAGCAGCAGCAGCAGTATGGCAAGCTCTACATGATGCAGAAGTTGAAATCCTGCCCGAGAAGTGTCAGGGACCGAGTAAAGAAGTAAAGTGTTTGGGTACTTGGTGGATAGCAGGCAGTGCAGTAATCCCTCCAGATACCTTAAGGAAAATAGAACAGTTACAAATACCTCAGTCCAGGAAAGAATTACAACAACTTATGGGTACTTCAGGATATTGGAGAAAATGTGTACCTGGATTTTCTATCATTGCTCGCCCACTATACTCACTCCTATGAAAAGGAAAACCGTGGAATTGGAACCCAGAACATGAAGAGGCAGTCAAAACTCTAATACAGGAAATAAAAACATATCAATCATTGGGACCAGTACACCCCCACGACCCTATTATAGCAGAATGGGGTTTCACTGAACATGGTACTTACTGTAACCTGTTTCAAACTGGCCCAGACGGGCTAAAAAGACCTTTAATGTTCAGCTCGACTGCATTTAAAGAGACAGAACAGAGAGACTCTGAGTGGGAAAAGGGACTTTTGTCCTTAGTCCGAGCAGTGAAACAAGTGGAAAAAATACACCAAGAAGAACCCGTGCAAATTAGAGGTCCATTTAATTTATTAGAAACAATCCTGAAGGGGGCTGCTCCCCCAGAAGGAATTGCACAAAAACCTACAGTCAGAAAACGGTATGCCTACCTGACTGGAACTGCAGAGGGAATGAAATTAACCGAAGGACATACTAAAGTTTCCAAATTACAGATGCCTATAAATGCAGACCCATTAGCCTTACAACAACCTTTTAAACCCTCAATCATAATTGATTATATTGGGCCACTCAAATCTTCTGCAGGATATCGATATGTCCTCACAGGAGTAGAAGTAGTCTCCGGCTTGCTCGTGGCAACTAAGTGCTGGAGAGCCAATGGACAAAATACAATACGGGGGCTATCATCTTGGTTTTCAAATCTACCTACTCCTGATACCACCCAAAGTGACAATGGCTCACACTTCTCATGCAAAGAAGTACAAGAATGGGCAAAACAGGAATAAATTCAATGGGTATTTCACACCCCATACTACCCACAGTCAAATGGCATAGTAGAAAGAGCTCAGTTGCCGAGGCGATCAGCTCCGGTGCCGGCGCGACCTGCAGCGGAGCGTCCTAGCGCGGCGTACAGGGGGGTTTCCCGAACCGGGGAGCCTCAGAGGGAGCCGAGGGACCCGCCAGGAGCCGGCAGCTCGCGCGAGAGCGGCTGACGAGACCTGGGCGGGGCCAGGAGCCGCGGCGGGGTATAAAAAAAGCCCCCGGGGAGTGCCAGCGATCCGGAGCGCGGTGCGTCAGGAAGGGCGTGGTGTGGCAGTTTGCACGGCAGTTCGCCCAGGGAGGGCGCTGAAGCTCCGCCGGCTCGACGGGGGAAGCAATGGTGTCCACCCGGCAGAAAGCCATGGCCGCTCCAAGCCTTGCACCCGCCACGGCTGACGCAGCTTCCCAGATGGAGCTGCGGTGGGAACATGCTGCCACCCAGGTGTCAGGCTGCAGGGTGTGCCCTACTCTGACGCCAGCACCAGGCGACAGCGGCAGCGAGCCCGACTGTGGGAGGTGTGCCCAGGTAGAGGACCTCCTCTGCCTGGTGACAGAGCTCCGGCAGGAGGTGAGCAGGTTGAGGAGCATCAGGGAGTGCGAGAGGGAGATCGATGACTGGACTCGCACCCTGCCCTCCCTGCGACAGGCGCAACAGGCAGCCAAGGTGCCTGTCACGGGGGACTCCCGATCCTGACCCTCTCCCTGCACGGCTGAATGCAGGGACGTAGGGGACAGGGGACAGTGGCAACTAGTGCCTCCCCGGCGAGGCAGGCGTGTCTCCTCAGCGCCTACCCCACCTCCGCAGGTGCCCTTGCACAATAGGTACGAGGCCCTGCCACTGGAACCAAACAACGACCAGGCTGATGGTTCAGCCAGCCTGGAGGTGCCGCCGAGGACTAGTCAGCCGACGGCCTGCATCCAAACTGCCCCCACAAAGGAAAACAAGAGATGGGTCATTGTCATAGGAGACTCCCTTCTGAAAGGAACAGAAGGGCCCATATGCAGACCGGACCCACTGCTTAGGGAAGTCTGCTGTCTCCCTGGGGCCCGGGTCAAGGATGTGAGGAGGAAGCTTCCCACCCTAGTAAGGCCCTCAGACTACTATCCCCTGTTGATCTTCCAGGTAGGCAGTGAGGAGGTGGCAAAAAGAAGTCCCGGGGCAATCAAGAGGGACTTCAGGGCCTTGGGGCGACTGGTTAAGGGATCAGGAGCACAGGTAGTGTTCTCCTCTATCCCTCCAGTTCTGGGGAATGATGAGGGAAGAAACTGGAGGAGCCAGCAGATCAACAACTGGCTCCGAGCCTGGTGTCACCGGCAGGACTTTGGGTTCTTTGACCATGGGTTGGTTTACATGGCACCAGGCCTGCTGGCGGCAGACGGGGTGCACCTGTCCCAAAGGGGGAAGAGGATCCTAGCACAGGAGTTAGCAGGGCTCATTGAGAGGGCTTTAAACTAGATTTGAAGGGGGAAGGGGATAAAACTAGGCTTGCTAGAGAGAAGCCTGGGGGTGGCACGCCAATGAATGAGGGATGGCGTGCCAGCAAGGCCCTTCGGTCAGCTGTCTCAGATGAGGTAGGACAGAGAGACCCGTGCGGCAGCAGGGACACAGGGGTCATTGACCAGCTAGGACCCACAGAAATACCTGAGATGGGACATGTAGGGAGTAGGGCTTCTCCCCCCACAAAGGCAACAGGATCACTAGTCCAGCTGAAGTGCATCTACACGAATGCACAGAGCATGGGCAACAAACAGGAGGAGCTTGAGGCCATTGTGAAAGGGGAAAACTATGATATAGTTGCCATCACGGAAACATGGTGGGATGACACACATAGCTGGAGTGCCACGATGGACGGCTATAAACTCTTTAGAAGGGATAGGCAAGGAAGGAGAGGCGGTGGGGTAGCCCTCTATGTTAAGGAGAGTCTGGACTGCCTTGAGCTCGAGGATGGTGACGAGAGGGTTGAGTGCCTGTGGGTTAGAATCAGAGGGAAGGCCACCAAGGCAGATATCATGGTGGGAGTCTGTTATAGACCACCCAACCAGGATGAGGAGGCAGATGAAGTATTCTACAGGCAGCTGGGAGAAGCCTCACGATCGCTAGCCCTTGTTCTCGTGGGGGACTTCAACTTGCCAGATGTCTGCTGGAAATACAATGCAGCAGAGAGGAAACAGTCCAGGAGGTTCCTGGAGTGTGTGGAAGAGAACTTCCTCACGCAGCTGGTGAGGGAGCCCACGAGGGAAGGTGCCCCGCTGGACCTGTTGTTTGTGAACAGAGAAGGTCTTGTGGGTGATGTGACGGTCGGAGGCCGTTTTGGGCACAGTGACCACGAAATGATAGAGTTTTCGATTCTCGGAGAAGTAAGGAGGAGGGTCACCAGAACTGCCACCTTGGACTTCCAGAGGGCAGACTTTGGCCTGTTTAGGAGTCTGGTTGGCAGAGTCCCTTGGGAGACAGTCCTGGAGGGCAAAGGCGTCCAGGAAGGCTGGACATTCTTCAAGAGGGAAATCTTAAAGGCGCAGGAGCAGGCCATCCCCATGAGCCGAAAGATGAGCCGGTGGGGAAGAAGACCGGCCTGGCTGAACAGAGAGCTTCGGCTGGAACTTAGGAAAAAAAAGAGAGTCTACCACCTTTGGAGGAAGGGGCAGGCAACTCAGGAGGACTACAAGGATGTTGTGAGGTCATGCAGGGAGAAAATTAGAAGGGCCAAAGCCCAATTAGAACTTAGTCTGGCTACTGCTGTAAAAGACAACAAAAAGTCCTTCTACAAATACATTAACAATAAAAAGGGGGCTAAGGAGAATCTCCCTCCTCTATTGGATGCGGAGGGAAACTTAGTGTCAAGGGATGAGGAAAAGGCTGAGGTGCTAAATGCCTTCTTTGCCTCAGTCTTCAACAGCAAGGGAAGTTGCTCTCTGGGCACCCAGCCCCCTGAGCAGGAAGACAGGGATGGGGAGCAGAATGTAGACCCCGAAGTCCAAGGGGAAATGGTCAGTGACCTGCTACGCCACCTAGACACGCACAAGTCTATGGGGCCGGATGGGATCCACCCAAGGGTGCTGAAAGAGCTGGCAGAAGTGCTCATCACGCCACTCTCCATCATTTACCAGCAGTCCTGGCTCACTGGGGAGGTCCCAGTTGACTGGAAGCTGGCAAATGTGACGCCCATCTACAAGAAGGGCCGGAAGGAGGATCCGGGCAACTACAGGCCTGTCAGCCTGACCTCGGTGCCCGGGAAGGTTATGGAGCAGATCATCTTGAGTGCCATCACGCGGCACATACGGGACAACCGGGTGATCGGGCCCAGTCAGCACGGGTTTATGAAAGGCAGGTCCTGTCTGACCAACCTGATCTCCTTCTACGACATGGTGACCCGCTTAGTGGATGAGGGAAAGGCTGTGGACGTTGTGTACCTGGACTTTAGTAAAGCCTTTGACACCGTCTCCCACAGCATTCTCTTGGAGAAGCTGGCTACCCATGGCTTGGATGGGCGTACTCTGCGCTGGGTAGGAAACTGGCTGGATGGCCGGGCCCAAAGAGTTGTGGTGAATGGAGTTAAATCCGGTTGGCGGCCGGTCACCAGTGGTGTTCCCCAGGGCTCAGTATTGAGGCCAGTTCTGTTCAATATCTTTATCAATGATCTGGACGATGGGATCGAGTGCACCCTCAGTAAGTTTGCAGATGACACCAAGTTGGGAGGGATTGTTGATCTGCTGAAGGGCAGGCAGGCGCTACAGCGGGACCTGGACAGGCTGGATCGATGGGCCGAGGCCAATGGTATGAGATTCAACAAGGCCAAGTGCCGGGTCCTGCACTTGGGTCACAACAACCCCAGGCAACGCTACAGGCTTGGTGGGGAGTGGCTGGAAAGCTGCCTGGCGGAAAAGCATCTGGGGGTGTTGGTTGACGGCCGGCTGAATATGAGCCAGCAGTGTGCCCAGGTGGCCAAGAAGGCCAACGGCATCCTGGCTTGTATCAGAAATAGTGTGGCCAGCAGGAGTAGGGAGGTGATTGTCCCCCTGTACTCGGCCCTGGTGAGGCCGCACCTCGAGTACTGTGTTCAGTTTTGGGCCCCTCACTACAGGAAAGACATTGAGGTGCTGGAGCGTGTCCAGAGACGGGCAACAAGGCTGGTGAAGGGTCTGGAACACAAGTCCTGTGAGGAGCGGCTGAGGGAACTGGGGATGTTTAGCCTGGAGAAAAGGAGGCTGAGGGGAGACCTTATTGCTCTCTACAACTACCTGAAAGGAGGTTGTAGAGAGATGGGGGTTGGTCTCTTCTCCCTAGTAACAGACAACAAAACAAGAGGAAATGGCCTCAAGTTGCGCCAGGGGAGGTTTAGATTGGACATTCGTAAAAATTTCTTTACCGAAAGGGTTGTCAGGCATTGGAACAGGCTGCCCAGGGAGGTGGTGGAGTCCCCATCTCTGGGGGTATTCAAAAGGCGTTTAGATGAGGCCCTAAGGGATATGATTTAGTGGGGGACTTGGTAGTGATAGGTTAATGGTTGGACCCGATGATCTCGGAGGTCTCTTCCAACCAGAACAATTCTATGATTCTATGATTCTATTCTAATGGCTTATTAAAAAAGAGCCTGCAACCACACAAGGCCCAGTGGGATACTCGACTTCCTGAAGTGCTGCCCACTGGAAGCCCTGTGAGCCGAGCATTCTTTGCAAAAGCTGAACCTAAGAATGCCAAAGCTGAGCCTAATATTCCCTCCTCTGATAACAGAAAATACCCAATGACATTTCAACCAGGACAACCAGTTATGGTAAAATTGCCACAAATTGGAAATGTGCCCATGACTCTGACTAAACCTTGTGGCACACTCGCTTGGGAAGCTATCGACAACAGTAGAAGAACACATAGAATCACTGCTAGATGGATTTATCCTGTATCATAAAGGGGTAACCCATTCGGACTCTCCCCACTGAAACGAATCTCTATTTTCTCTTACAGCACCTCGCAGGATGGCAAACGGAAATGCTATGTTCCTGTTACTATTCCAAATCCTAACAACGCTGCTCCCCCTAACTTGTGGTCAAGGAACCCTAGAACAGCCATGGTCTCAAGCTCATGTTAAGTATACCGGGAGTATGGGAATACACTCTAGTGAGGGAAATTTAAATCTTTCCACCGTGGTCATGCACAGAAATTAAGTATACTTAGAAAACGAATGGAGCTGGGATAAAAATGAAGCTGGTGATAAAGTCCCTCGACTCCTGGGAACAGCAGGGGAAGAAATTAAAATAGGATGCCAGATGATCAATGGGTCTACCCATGAGAAGGCATCCCAGATTTCTGTGTATAACATCACATTAAACCCAACTGCAAAAGATATGAAACTTTGTACCTCTGAAAAATGGGACTGTTGGTACAATTTTACTTTAGTACAACCTGATTTTGTAGTTTGCCTCTGGGTTTATCGCAACATGGGATTATCATTTAAATTTAAGATAGACATTACTAAGCCTAGTACACTAACCTCTACCCCTAGTATGTTAACAACTACCCCGATTGTAAAGGATAAGAAAACTCTATCCCCACAAATTTTTGAAATTGGCCCCTACATAGTTAAAAGTATAGGACAACAGCGAGTGTTATTAAACCCATTATGGACCCTCAAACGAGTGGAACTGTCAATGCAGGTTGATATCTCTGCACTTAAACCTACCTGCTCGCCATTCCTGAACACATCCTATGCAGGATGGTTAGCATGGTTGCATGGACAAACCTTCACCTCTCCAAGGCAAATAAGGAGAGATGTGACCGGTATCATGGGGACAGGATTAGGAATCTTAAATAGTATAGATGCCGAAGTACTCGTAAATAAACGGAACACAGCAACAAGTGATTTAAACAAATTAGAACACCCATTGTGGTCCTCTCTATCAGCACTGGGAACTAACCAATGGCTCTTATCCAATATATTGCCTCAGTGGGAAAGAATTAATGAAAGGGACCACCAATTGATTGTGGATGCCCTTGGTGCAGCCCAAAATAATCTTTCTCTAGCTCTTAGTTGTATCCAAGCTCAACTGTGGATGCAATCTATGGTAGCAGCAATTATAAGAGAAGGTGAAGAGGGCAATTTACCCACTGAAATTCGAAAGGTAATCTGGGATAATGCAACTGAATTTGAAAGGGAATTCCAGTCCTGGTGGCGTCTAATCAACTTCACCTATAACCCCACTGACAGTAAAACTACGGCTTTTGTACTAACAATACGTAATGCTTCGGTATATACCATATACCCAATCATTGCGCTGGGATTAAATCACAATGGAACTGTCCTCTATCCATTAGAACATAGAGTATGGGCCCAACAAAATGGGAAAAAAATGGCAAACTATTGATGTTGATCCATGTGTTGTACGAGAACAACAGGGATTTATTTGTGAAAATAATACCCTCAAAGCCCAAGACATTTGCCTTGACAATGAACAAAATATTTGCCACTTTGAAATACGCCCGGAAGAAACCCCCGGGACTGTACTTATATATACTGGGAAAGGATGTGTATGCATAAGAACTCTATGCAATTTTGTGGTCATAGATAATCATACTGTTAAAACTAATCAATCAAATATTTGTGTTTGTAACTTTACTAGCATCACAGGATGTGATTTTAATTATTCAGCTCCTGTCACATCTTACCAATTGCTGCTATCCGGCTATATATTGTATCAGAACTTATCACCTACACCCATTGGAATGAATCTCACATTGGTACGAGAACTGTTACAGCAAAATGACTTGAGTCAATTGCTGGAACGGGTTCGAAACAATGGACAGAGAACTCTGATTACTGTTCATCACGATGCCGAGAAAATACATTGTATCTTAGAAAAAGTGAAAGAAGACGGGAAACATCACTGGTGGGACACCTTATTCGGATGGTCGCCAACAGCAACAGGAATTCTGAATCGAATACTGCATCCTATTGTGATTTTACTAATTGTTACTGTGTTATGTTTGTTGTTAAACATAGTTTTATATGTTAGAGTGTGGAAGATATCTAGACAATTGGCATTGTTACCAAAACCTCCTCGCATATATAACACTGTCTAATCACATTTAATCAAACTTTGATAATTAGGTAAGACTGACCAAAAATTTCCCTCAAATTACAATTGGAATATGGCATTGATCTGTTTAAAGGCACAGAGGCAAGAGGTGACCACACCGCCACTCTGTGAGAGAGATGGATGGACTTTAGTCACGAGGTGGATTGTGGTGGTGCATTCTCCCCCCACTTTTTCCACTCAACCGCTCTACAGTCTCGGTCATTCCCAACAAATCTTGGTCTTCGTGTAATCAGCTAGGGCAGTGAAGTGTCCCTTGACTGTACCAGGCATTCCTGTATGGCTGAGATGGGAGCGGCACTGCTCGTTCCCACTAAATCTTGGCCTTTGTCTTTGTGCAATGAGCTGGGCAGTTAGGCGCCCCTTGACTGTACCAGAAGCTCTTGCATGGCCAACGTGGGGAACGAGAACGTACCGATCTGAATCACATGGAAAAGGTGGAAAACAAGAGCATGTCAACCCAAATTGTGGCCAGGATGGAAATTTACTGATGACTAAAGCCAATCATCTTGCGACCCTATAAACAGCGGTCCCGAGTGAGACCCTTTGAGCTCTCCTGCACTGCAGCGGGCTGCGCCCAGCACCTCCCTCTGAGTGGGACGCTACCCAGAGCTTGCAAACTCTCAAGTCTGCGAAATCCGGAGGCTTGTTGCTGAAGACCGACGACAAGACCTGGGCCGATATTCTCCTTGAGACTCAACCCTCGCCTGTTGAGAAATGCCAAAGTATTCGATGTATTTCACTGAAATCAAGGGAAATTTTTAACAGGTATACCTTTTGTACATTTATATAACTATTCTGTCTGTGTGCATGTATGTTTAAATTGATTTAATCATTTTACAAATGTTGAACTAGTCAATAACTGAATGTTAATTGAATGCTGCTGATTCACCTTAAATTGTGAAAAATCATAGAATCATGGAATCATTTTGGTTGGAAGAGACCTCCAAGATCATCGAGTCCAACCGTTAACCTAATACTGCCAAGTCTACCACTAAACCATGTCCCTTAGCGCCACATCTACATGTCTTTTAAATACCTCCAGGGATGGTGACTCCACCACTTCCCTGGGCAGCCTGTTCCAGTGCCCGACAACCCTTTTGGTGAAGAAATTTTTCCAAATATCCAATCTAAACCTCCCCTGGTGCAACTTGAGGCCATTTCCTCTTGTCCTGTCGTCTGTTACTAGGGAGAAGAGACGGACATCTACCTCGCTACAACCTCCTTTCAGGTAGTTGTAGAGAGCAATAAGGTCTCCCCTCAGCCTCCTTTTCTCCAGGCTAAACATCCCCAGTTCCCTCAGCCGCTCCTCATAGGACTTGTGTTCCAGACCCTTCACCAGGTTCGTTGCCCTTCTCTGGACACGCTCCAGCACTTAAATGTCTTTCTTGTAGTGAGGGGCCCAAAAGTGAACACAGTACTCAAGGTGCGGCCTCACCAGGGCCGAGTACAGGGGGACGATCACCTCCCTAGTCCTGCTGGTCACACTATTTCTGATACAAGCCAGGATGCCATTGGCCTTCTTGGCCACCTGGGCACACTGCTGGCTCATATTCAGCCAGCTGTCCACCAACACCCCCAGGTCCTTTTCCACCAGGCAGCTTTCCAGCCACTCCTCCCCAAGCCTGTAGCGTTGCCTGGGGTTGTTGTGACCCAAGTGCAGGACCCAGCACTTGGCCTTGTTGAATCTCATACAATTGGCCTTGTCCCATCGTTCCAGCCTGTCCAGATCCCTCTGTAGCACCTGCCTGCCCTCCAGCAGATCAACACTCCCTCCCAACTCGGTGTCATCTGCAAACTTACTGAGGGTGCACTCCATCCCCTCGTCCAGATCATTGATAAAGATATTGAGCAGAACTGGCCCCAATACTGAGCCCTGGGGAACACCACTTGTGACTGGCCTCCAACCGGATTTAACTCCATTCACCACAACTCTTTGGGCCCGGCCATCCAGCCAGTTTCCTACCCAGCAAAGAGTATGCCCATCCAAGCCATGAGCAGCCAATTTCTCCAGGAGGATGCTGTGGGAAATGGTGTCAAAGGCTTTACTAAGGTCCAGGTACACAATGTCCACAGCCTTTCCCTCATCCACTAAGCAGGTCACCATGTCGTAGAAGGAGATCAGGTTGGTCAAGCATGACCTGCCTTTCATAAACCCGTGCTGACTGGGCCCGATCGCCTGGTTGTCCCGTATGTGCCGCATGATGGCACTCAAGATGATCTGCTCCATAACCTTCCCGGGCACCGAGGTCAGACTGACAGGCCT
Source organism: Phoenicopterus ruber ruber (assembly GCA_009819775.1). Classification (NCBI taxonomy): domain Eukaryota; kingdom Metazoa; phylum Chordata; class Aves; order Phoenicopteriformes; family Phoenicopteridae; genus Phoenicopterus; species Phoenicopterus ruber. Next base: position 9,870,367 of record CM020247.1, read on the forward strand.
GTAGTTCCCTGGATCCTCCTTCTGGCCCTTCTTCTAGATGGGCATCACATTTGCCAGCCTCCAATCAACTGGGACCTCCCCCGTTAGCCAGGACTGCTGAGAAATGATGGAGAGTGGCTCAGTGAGCACTTCTGCCAGCTCCTTCAGCACCCTTGGGTGGATCCCATCCGGCCCCATAGACTTGTGTGTGTCTAGGTGGTGTAGCAGGTCACTGACAACTTCCCCTTGTATTATGGGGGCTTCATTCTGCTCCCCATCCCTGTCTTCCTGCTCAGGGGGCTGGGTGCCCAGAGAACAACTTCTCTTGCTGTTAAAGACTGAGGCAAAGAAGGCATTAAGCACCTCAGCCTTTTCCTCGTCCCTTGACGCTATGTTTCCCCTTGCATCCAATAGAGGAGGGAGATTCTCCTTCGCCCCCCTTTTATTGCTAATGTAGCTATAGAAACACTTTTTGTTGTCTTTTTTTATGGCAGTAGCCAGCCTAAGTTCCAGTTGGGCTTTGGCCCTTCTAATTTTCTCCCTGCATAACCTCACAACACCCTTGCAGTCCTCCTGAGTTGCCTGCCCCTTCCTCCAAAGGTTATAGTCTCTCCTTTTTTCCTAAGTTCCAGCCGAAGCTCTCTGTTCAGCCAGGCCGGTCTTCTTCCCCGCCGGCTCATCTTTCGGCTCATGGGGACGGTCTGCTCCTGCGCCTTTAAGATTTCCCTTTTGAAGAATGTCCAGCCTTCCAGGACTCCTTTGCCCTCCAGGACTGCCTCCCAAGGGACTCTGCCAACCAGACTCCTAAACAGGCCAAAGTCTGCCCTCCGGAAGTCCAAGGTGCCTTACTTCTCTGAGAATTGAAAACTCTATCATTTTGTGATCGCTATGCCCAAGACGGCCTCCGACTGTCACATCACCCACAAGACCTTCTCTGTTCACAAACAACAGGTCCAACAGGGCGCCTTCCCTCATTGGTTCCCTCACCAGCTGTGTGAGGAAATTATCTTCCACACACTCCAGGAACCTCCTGGACTGTTTCCTCTCTGCTGCGTTGTATTTCCAGCGGACATCTGGCAAGTTGAAGTCCCCCACGAGAACAAGGGCGAGCGATCGTGAGGCTTCTCCCAGCTGCCTGTAGAATACTTCATCTGCCTCCTCGTCCTGGTTGGGTGGTCTATAACAGACTCCCACCATGATATCTGCCTTGGTGGCCTTCCCCCTGATTCTTACCCATAGACACTCAACCCTCTCGTCACCATCCTCGAGCTCTAGGCAGTCCAGACTCTCCCTAACATAGAGGGCTACCCCACCTCCTCTCCTTCCTTGCCTATCCCTTCTGAAGAGTTTATAGCCGTCCATTGCAGCACTCCAGTTGCGCGTGTCATCCCACCATGTTTCCGTGATGGCAACTATATCATAGTTTTCCCCTTTCACAATGGCCTCAAGCTCCTCCTGTTTGTTGCCCATGCTCGATGCATTTGTGTAGATGCACTTCAGCTGGCCTAATGATCCTGCCACCTTTCTGGTGGGAGAAGCCCTAATTCCTATGTGACCAGTCTCAGGCATTTCCGTGGTTCCTAACAGATCAATGACCCCTGTGTCCCTGCTGCCACATGGGTCTCTATGTCCTACCTCATCTGAGATGGCAGACCGAAGGGCCTCGCTAGCATGCCATCCCTCATTCATTGGCGTGCCACCCCCAGGCTTCTCTCTAGCAAGCCTAGTTTTATCCCCTTCCCCCTTCAAATCTAGTTTAAAGCCCTTTCAATGAGCCCTGCTAACTCCTGTGCTAGGATCCTTTTCCCCCTTTGGGACAGGTGCACCCCGTCTGTTGCCAGCAGGCCTGGTGTCATGTGAACTGACCCATGGTCGAAGAACCCAAAGTCCTGCTGGTGACAGCAGGCTCGGAGCCAGGTGTTGATCTGCTGGCTCCTCCTGTTTCTTCCCTCATCATTCCCCGAAACTGGAGGGATAGAGGAGAACACTACCTGTGCTCCTGATCCCTTCACCAGTCGTCCCAAGGCCCTGAAGTCACTCTTGATTGCCCCGGGACTTCTTATTGCCACCTCATCGCTGCCTACCTGGAAGATCAACAGGGGATAGTAGTCTGAGGGCCGTACTAGGGTGGGAAGCTTTCTCTTCACATCCTTGACCGGGGCCCCAGGGAGGCAGCAGACTTCCCTAAGGAGCGGGTCCAGTCTGCTTATTGGCCCTTCTGTTCCTTTCAGAAGGGAGTCACCTATGACAACGACCTGTCTCTTTTTTTCCTTTATGGGGTCAGTTTTGATGCAGGACACACATAGGCCGACTAATCCTTGGCCGCACCTCCGAGCTAGCCAAACCATTGTCCTTGTTTGGCTCCACTTTCAGAGCCTCGTGCCTATTGTGCAAGGGCACCTATGGAGGTGGGGTAGGCGCTGAGGAGATACACCTGCCACGCCAGGGAGGAACTAGCTGCCATTGTCCCCTAAGTCACTGTGTTCAGCCATGTGGGGAGAGGATCGGGATAGGGAGTCCTCTGCGACATGCACCCTGGCTGCCTGTTGCACCTGTCTCAGGAAGGGCATGGTGCGAGTCCAATAGTCTATCTCTCTCTCACACTCCCTGATACTCCTCAACCTGCTCACCTCCTGCCGGAGCTCTGTCACCAGGCGGAGGAGTTCCTCTACCTGGGCACACCTCCCACAGGCATGCTCGCTGCTGCTGTCCGATACTGGCATCAGAGTAAGGCACACCCTGCAGCCTGACACCTGGGTGGCAGCATGTTCCCGCTGTAGCTCGGTCTGGGAAGCTGCGTCAGTCGTGGCGGGTGCAAGGCTTAGAGCAGCCATGGCTTTCTGCCGGGTGGACACCATTGCTCCCTAGTCGAGCTGGCGGAGCTTCAGCACCCTTCCTGCGCGAACTGCTGCGCCACACCCTTGCTGACACGCCACGCCCTCTTTGCCTGCCCTGGTCGCTGGCGCTCCCTAAGGGCTTTTTTTTTTTTATACGTGGGGGAGGCTTGGCCGCCGCGGCTCGTGGCCCCACCCAGGTCTTGTCAGCTGCTCTCCTGCGAGCTGCCGGCTCCTGGTGGGTCCCTCGCGCTAGGACGCTCCGCTGCAGGTCGTGCCGGCACCAGAGCTGATCGCCTCGGCGACTCAATCCTTTAGACATAAACCTTTGACCAAGTCTGGGACTAGGACTGGATCTAGCCACCCCTAGACCCCTCTCTGAGAAGGAGTCTAGAAAGCAAGGGGGTCCTTTCCGAATCTCGTGACTCAATGGGAGGGTCTTTCTTACCCTTTGTGTCCCTTTCCTCTGTGAAGTCAATTCTGCCTCGATTTTCCCCTGATATATTTCTTCCATGCAGTAATAGAGTGAACCTTGCCATTTTCAAATCTTTAACTAAGTCGCTGCTTTGATTAGAACGAATTTTGTCAAATCACTTTATTAATCGAGTAATGATTGAGTGCTATTAAATATCACAATCTAATCATGATTTGCCGTAAAGGCATAAATAAATTTTAACTGTTGCTAGATCAAATTGTGTAAAGTCACTCATTTGCGACAAAATCCATTCGCGACAGACAGCTGATTAGTCCTAAGGAAGCTTCAAAGTAGATAACCAGCACAGTCAGATATGTAGAAAGGACAAAGATAAATAATTTAAAAGGATCATTCATTCAAGGGTACAAAGCACTTGACTGGAAGATTTATGAAACTTAAAAAAAAGTATGCTCAGAAACATTTGGATTAATAAATAACATGTCTGAAACTTGCCTGGATGTCTTCAGTTTATAGGTTGCTCTTGGAAAATTGAGAGTTCACTGAGCTATGAAGTTCTGAAAAGAGTTTTTTTTATCTTCTGCCATCCCTTTCCTTTCTGCATGTAGGATTTTATTTTCTTTTTGAATAACCTAATCAATATTTTTGGTTTTAGATTAATGAACTCCAAAGAATGAGAGATGATGAAGTTTTTTTTCCACAGTGTGCATATGCTTTTCAGCAGCTGATCTGTGCTTGTCCACATCAATAATATAGTGAGTTTGTGGGTTTTTTTCCTCCTCAAACCACATAGAATCATAGAATCATAGAATTGTTCTGGTTGGAAGAGACCTCCAAGATCATCGGGTCCAACCATTAACCTATCACTACCAAGTCCCCCACTAAATCATATCCCTTAGGGCCTCATCTAAACGCCTTTTGAATACCCCCAGAGATGGGGACTCCACCACCTCCCTGGGCAGCCTGTTCCAATGCCTGACAACCCTTTCGGTAAAGAAGTTTTTACGAATGTCCAATCTAAACCTCCCCTGGCGCAACTTGAGGCCATTTCCTCTTGTTCTGTCGTCTGTTACTAGGGAGAAGGGTTCGACCCCCATCTCTCTACAACCTCCTTTCAGGTAGTTGTAGAGAGCAATAAGGTCTCCCCTCAGCCTCCTTTTCTCCAGGCTAAACATCCCCAGTTCCCTCAGCCGCTCCTCATAGGACTTGTGTTCCAGACCCTTCACCAGCCTCGTTGCCCGTCTCTGGACACGCTCCAGCACCTCAATGTCTTTCCTGTAGTGAGGGGCCCAAAACTGAACACAGTACTCGAGGTGCGGCCTCACCAGGGCCGAGTACAGGGGGACAATCACCTCCCTACTCCTGCTGGCCACACTATTTCTGATACAGGCCAGGATGCCGTTGGCCTTCTTGGCCACCTGGGCACACTGCTGGCTCATATTCAGCCGGCCGTCAACCAACACCCCCAGGTCCTTTTCCACCGGGCAGCTTTCCAGCCACTCCCCCCCAAGCCTGTAGCGTTGCCTGGGGTTGTTGTGACCCAAGTGCAGGACCCGGCACTTGGCCTTGTTGAACCTCATACAATTGGCCTCGGCCCATCGATCCAGCCTGTCCAGGTCCCGCTGTAGCGCCTGCCTGCCCTCCAGCAGATCAACACTCCCTCCCAACTTGGTGTCATCTGCAAACTTACTGAGGGTGCACTCGATCCCCTCGTCCAGATCGTTGATAAAGATATTGAACAGAACTGGCCCCAGTACTGAGCCCTGGGGAACACCACTTGTGACTGGCCTCCAACCGGATTTAACTCCATTCACCACAACTCTTTGGGCCCGGCCATCCAGCCAGTTTCCTACCCAGCGCAGAGTATGCCCATCGAAGCCATGGGTAGCCAACTTCTCCAAGAGAATGCTGTGGGAGACGGTGTCAAAGGCTTTACTAAAGTCCAGGTACACAACGTCCACAGCCTTTCCCTCATCCACTAAGCGGGTCACCATGTCGTAGAAGGAGATCAGGTTGGTCAGACAGGACCTGCCTTTCATAAACCCGTGCTGACTGGGCCCGATCACCCGGTTGTCCCGTATGTGCCGCATGATGGCACTCAAGATGATCTGCTCCATAACCTTCCCGGGCACCGAGGTCAGGCTGACAGGCCTGTAGTTGCCCGGATCCTCCTTCCGGCCCTTCTTGTAGATGGGCGTCACATTTGCCAGCTTCCAGTCAACTGGGACCTCCCCAGTTAGCCAGGACTGCTGGTAAATGATGGAGAGTGGCTTGATGAGCACTTCTGCCAGCTCTTTCAGCACCCTTGGGTGGATCCCATCCGGCCCCATAGACTTGTGCGTGTCTAGGTGGCGTAGCAGGTCACTGACCATTTCCCCTTGGACTTCGGGGTTTACATTCTGCTCCCCATCCCTGTCTTCCTGCTCAGGGGGCTGGGTGCCCAGAGAACAACTTCCCTTGCTGTTGAAGACTGAGGCAAAGAAGGCATTTAGCACCTCAGCCTTTTCCTCATCCCTTGACACTAAGTTTCCCTCCGCATCCAATAGAGGAGGGAGATTCTCCTTAGCCCCCTTTTTATTGTTAATGTATTTGTAGAAAGACTTTTTGTTGTCTTTTACGGCAGTTGTCTTTTACATCTCCAGTTGTTCACCCACTGTGGTTAGGTTGCAACCACATTTTTCAAATGTTATTGCTGATATTTTGCCTCCCCTCCCTAATGGCAGAAAGTGCCAAGCATCTTTCTCTACAAATCTGGCTCTTCTGAGTGTATCAAGCAGTAAGATGGGTAATGTCTTATCTCACGTGTCACCTTTCAAAATGCACATCAGCAGGATTTTGCTTAAGGACTTTCCATTGAATTTAAGAAGCAAGTAGCAGGTAGAATTTCACCCCATCCGCTGAGGTAGATACTCTACGTAATATAAGATTTTTGCAATTCTTTAAAAATCAAGTCTTGAATAGAAACTAGATAATTTCATTTTTAAAAGGCATTTTAATTTGCCAAATGTGATTCCCTCCCTTCCATTCCCCCATCAGCTCCAAATAACCTAGGTAGATGGATCTGATCTCCTTACCTCTTGTGCCCCCTGCAAATGTCCTAAAACCAGACAGCAGATAAATGCATTAAAACCAAGAAATTACTCAGCTATCTGAAATTGGAAGGAAAACATGTGAGCAACCAGTGACCTTCATTTGCTGTCTACCAAGACAACTTGTGTATTTTTTTCCTCCTTTGATGATAAATACAAATGTGAGTCATTAAATCTTCCATTGCAGACAGAATTGTGTTTTGTGCAAAGATACCTGTCATGGACAAGCTTTAACATATGTGTCTTTTAAGGGAATAATGACCTATGCTGAGAACTGTGTCTTTGAAAAGACAACACTCCCACCTGTTCATAACTCATTGCACTTCCTTCAATGATGTTAGATCTGTCCTGTCTTTATTTGAAAAAGATAGTATCTCTGAGAAAGGTATTAGCTGTGCTTAATCACCACCTGTATGTTTTTTGATGAGGATTGCTTGGCACATACCATTAGCCCAGGCAAATTTATGTTACTGCTGCAGCATCAGCATCAAATGGGCAACATTTGCCTGACGAACTGTACATGTCCACACGTGCACATCCACATCTGAGCTGGTCACTCTGCACTCCCATTATCATCAGCAGAGGAAAACAAGAGATCAAAGGGTATGATGATTCCCTAAAGTCAATGTCTAAGAGAGAGTATTTTTTTTATTTGCTGTAAAAGCAGTCAAGCATGACTAGTGCTTTAGGTGTCTAAAATATGGGGAGATGAATCCTGTTCTGAGTGTCACTATTACCAAGTATAATTACACTGGGAATATTGGAGTGTTTCCACAGACTGCAGTTCACTGAAATACTTACGCAGTTTGATATCAGTGTTATCACTCCACTATGAGAAAACCTTTTCATAGCTAAGGTTGCAGCCAAAATACAGTTATATACATGATGTTCTTCCCTGTGTGAGTCAGATTACTGGATATTGAGTGTAACCTGAGTGAGACCTGACTCTAGGCATAGATGAAGCAGGCAGTTAAAGGGAGCCGTGCTGGCTGCATCACTGAGCCATGGTCATGCACCCTGATTTGTGAAAGACAGAGAAAAGTGTAGGAGAGCAGATATAGTCCTGCAGATGGGGCAATGCAGGCCCTCTGACCCCTTCTCCCCAGGGTTTCCTTTCCACCCCATTGCTCCTGTCCCCTACCCTACTCCCATAGCTGGAGAAGAAAAGTTCTTGCCTCATCACTGGGGTGGCAAAACTGAGTTTTGCTGACAGCAAGCACCTGAGCAAGTTCTCTGAGAGATGAAAAAGCTTTTAAACTATTTCCTTCCTGGCACTGTTTCTTAATATTTTTCTATTTGCCAGTATATATATATGTCGTGGTTTGACCCTGGCTGGATGCCAGGTGCCCACCAAAGCCACTCTATCACTCCCCCTCCTCAACTGGACAGGGGAGAGAAAATATAATGAAAGGCTCGTGGGTCAAGATAAGGACAGGAAGATCACTCACCAATTACCGTCACGGGCAAAACAGACTTCACTTGAGGAAAAATTAATTTAATTTCATAGAATCATAGAATCATAGAATAGTTTGGGTTGGAAGGGACCTTTAAAGGCCATCTAGTCCAACCCCCCTGCAATAAGCAAGGACATCCTCAACTAGATCAGGTTGCTCAGAGCCCCGTCCAGCCTGACCTTGAATGTTTCCAGGGATGGGGCTTCTACCACCTCTCTGGGCAACCTGTTCCAGTGCTTCACAACCCTCATTGTGAAAAACTTCTTCCTTATATCTAGCCTATATCTCCCCTCCTTTAGTTTAAAACCATTACCCCTTGTCCTATCACTACAGGCCCTGCTAAAAAGTTTCTCCCCATTTTTCCTATAGGCCCCCTTCAAGTACTGAAAGGCTGCAATAAGGTCTCCCCGGAGCCTTCTCTTCTCCAGGCTGAACAGGCCCAAATCCCTCAGCCTGTCTTCGCAGGAGAGGTGCTCCATTCCTTTGATCATCCTTGTGGCCCTCCTCTGGACCTGCTCCAGCAGGTCCATGTCCTTCTTATGTTGAGGGGCCCAGAGCTGGACGCAGATATATTGCCAATCAAATCAGAGTAGGACAATAAGAAATAAAAACAAATCTTAAAACACCTTCCCCCCGCCTCTCCCTTCTTCCCGGGCTCAACTTCAGTCACGATTTCTTTACCTCCCCCCGAGCGGCGCAGGGGGACAGGGAATGGGGGCTGCAGTCAGTTCATCACACATCGTCTCTGCCGCTCCTTCCTCCGCAGGGGGAGGACTCCTCACACTCTTCCCCTGCCCCAGCGTGGGGTCCCTCCCATGGGAGACAGTCCTCCATGGACTTCTCCATTGTGAGTCCTTTCCGCGAGCTACAGTTCTTCACGAACTGCTCCAGCATGGGTCCTTTCCACAGCGTGCAGTCCCTCAGGAACAGACTGCTCCAGTGTGGGTCCCCCGCAGGGTCACAAGTCCTGCCAACAAACCTGCTCCAGTGTGGGCTCCTCTCTCTCCATGGGTCCACAGGTCCTGCCAGGAGCCTGTTCCAGTGTGGGCTTCCCACAGGGTCACAGGAGCGGCTGAGGGAACTGGGGATGTTTAGTCTGGAGAAAAGGAGGATGATGGAACTTTCCAATGGGGACTCGAACCCCTAGGTACCTGTATAGCCCAATCCTGCGGGGCTTTTGCCGCCATCTTATGGGCAGGCAACCAAACCCAAAAAGAATGCCTTTTACCTTTTTCCAGTGGTCTTGCTCAGAACTCTTCAGTCCGGGGATTGGAGGCTTTCCCCGAGAATTCCTCGGTGCCGGCTGGAGGTCCTGCGACCCCACGGGTCTGTCGAGATTCAGAAGCAGAGTCCCACCTGGGTCGCCAAAACTGATACCGGAAAAATCGGTTAAATAAAGAACCCTCATTTGAAATTTAACAAGACCAAATGCTGGATTCTGCACCTGGGAGGAATAATGCTGGGCACAAGCATAAATTGGGAGAGGAGTGGCTGGAGAGCTGCCCTGCAGAAAGAGATCTGGAGGTGCTGGGTGACAGTAAACTCAATATGAGTGTCATGGTTTAACCCCAAATTGTAACCCAATACCACGCAGCTGCTCGCTCACTCCCCGCCTCCCTGTTGGGGTGGGGAGGAGAACTGGAGAGAAAGGAAAACTCGCAGGTTGAGATAAAAACAGCTCACCAGGACAGCAAAGGACAAATATAAAAATATATTAATAATGATAAAACTATATGATAATATATATAAGGATAATAGAATATATAAAACAAACGATACACAATTTCTCACCACCTGACGACCGATACAGCCCGTCCCGAGCAGCAGTCAGGGAGCAGGGGTATTCCCCCCCAGCTATCCCACAACAGCAAGTTCCAGAGAGAGCAGGCGAGGGAACAAACAGCAGAAAGAATGAACGAAAAACAAAAAGGAAAAATATGGAAACAAAAAGCAACCCGAAAGGAAGCTTAAGGATTAAGGCAAGTTAAGGGTCTAAAAAACTAGTGGCCCACCGGCTGATCCTCACTTATACCAGGCATGACGTCTATGGTATGGAATAATCTCTTTGGCCGGTTTGGGTCAGCTATCCTGTCTCTACCCCTCCCAAGTTTTTGCATCTGCACATTAGCAGAACCTGGGAAACTGCAAAATGTCCTTGATCATTTAGCAGCAACCAACAACATCAGTGTGCTATCACCGTTCTTCACACACTAAATCCAAAACACGGTAGCTACTGGAGACACAACTAGCTCTGTCCTGGCCTAAACCAGGACAGCAAGTTAATACAGAAACACCCAGTAGGGGAATGCTTGTCCCACAGTTTTGTCCATAGCATCAGTCAGCACCAACTGTTTTTCTAAATTCCCACCTTTTTGGTCCATCCATGCATTCACCCTCTCCCCTCTTCAAGTATGGTATCCTCCTGCATCGCCTATCCTCTCACTTTCCCTACCCCCTTTCCCTAACTGTATTTAAAAGACAGTTTTGGTTTTTTTAAGTAACAGCTGAAAACACTTCTCTCATATTTGATCACTGCCCTGGCAGCCCATTATGGTGAAGAGATCTGCATGGGACATAGTGGCAGACTTGAGCTAATCCTGCCTGTCCCCCAGGCACTCAAAACTCGCAGGACTGCACCCCTGTAGCCACAAACCTTGCTCAGCCCAACCTGCAGCTCTGGCTGCAGGTCACGTCTTCCTGACCAGCTGTGCAGGTTTTGACTGGGATAGAGTTAATTTCTTCATAGTAGCTAGTATGAGGCTATGTTTTTGGATTTGTGCTGGAAACAGTGTTGATAATACAGGGATGTTTTAGTTATTGCTGAGCAGTGCTTACACAGAGTCGAGGCCTTTTCTGCTTCTCACACCACCCCACCAGCAAGTAGGCTGGGGGTGCACAAGAAGTTGGGAGGGGACACAGCTGGGACAGCTGACCCCAACTGACCAAAGGGATACTCCATACCATATGACGTCATACTCAGCAATAAAAAGCTGGGGGAATGTCATGGTTTGACCCTGGCTGGATGCCAGGTGCCCACCAAAGCTGCTCTATCACTCCCCCTCCTCAACTGGACAGGGGAGAGAAAATATAATGAAAGGCTCGTGGGTCGAGATAAGGACAGGGAGATCACTCACCAATTCCTGTCACAGGCAAAACAGACTTGACTTGGGGAAAAATTAATTTAATTTATTGCCACTTAAATCAGAGTAGGACAATGAGAAATAAAACCAAATTTTAAAACACCTTCCCCCCACCCCTCCCTTCTTCCCAGGCTCAACTTCGCTGCCGATTTCTTTACCTCCCCCGGAGTGGCACAGGGGGACAGGGAATGGTGGTTGCAGTCAGTTCATCACACATCGTCTCTGCCACTCCTTCCTCCTCAGGGGGAGGACTCCTCACACTCTTCCCCTGCTCCAGCGTGGGGTCCCTCCCACAGGAGGCAGTCCTCCACGGACTTCTCCATTGTGAGTCCTTCCCACAGGCTACAGTTCTTCACGAACTGCTCCAGCGTGGGTCCTTTCCACAGCGTGCAGTCCTTCAGGAACAGATTGCTCCAGCGTAGGTCCCCCATGGGATCACAAGTCCTGCCAGCAAACCTGCTCCAGTGTGGGCTCCTCTCTCTCCATGGGTCCACAGGTCCTGCCAGGAGCTTCTCACAGAAGCCACCCCTGTAGCCCCACCGCTACCAAAAACCTTGCCATGCAAACTCAGTACAGGGAAGAAGAAGGAAGGGGGGACATTTGGAGTTATGGCGTTTTGTCTTCCCAAGTAACCGTTACACGTGATGGAGCCCTACTTTCCTGGAGATGGCTCTAAACACCTGCCTGCTGATGGGAAATACTGAATGAATTCCTTATTTTGCTTTGCTTGAGTGCGCAGCTTTTGCTTTACCTATTAAACTGTCTTTATCTCAACCCATGTGTTTTCTCACTTTTACCCTTCTAATTCTCCCCCCATCCCACCCAGAGGGAGTGAGTGGCTGTATGCTACTTAGTTGCCAGCTGGGGTTAAACCACAACACCAACCGAGAGCCAGCACCATCTCCCCAGACATCCTGCACATCACACACCCTCCACACTCACCCCTCACGCTCTCGCACATGGGTGAGACGGAAAATCTGCCTGTGTGCCCCTGCACTTCTCTAGCACAGTCTACACACCCTACCTACTCATTGTATCTTAATTTTGTCACCTCTTTCACCTAAGCTTGCATTTTTATTCATGTGGCTCTCTGCACTAAAAACAATTAGCATTTGTTCCTCAATTAAAAAATCTCTCAGTCCTCCACGAGAAACACTTCTCCCAGTTTAGCCCCAACCAGCAGCGAAGCACCACGTGGCTGCTCGCTCAACCCCCTCCTCCCAGTGTGACGGGGGAGAGAACCGGGAGTGGGGGGTGGGGAAGAAAGGCAAAACTCGTGGGTTGGGATAACAACAGTTTAACAGGACAGCAAATGAAAAGAAAACAAATAAACAAACAAACCCAAACAATAACAATAACAGAGTGTACTTAGCGCGTGCTTCACAGTGCAGGTCTCTCCCCACCAGGAGCCCAATGCCCAGCCCAATCCCCAGCAGCGATCCTGCCCCTGGCGCTGTGCCCCCCTATATATGATGGTCACATGGTATAGAATAGACCCCGGCCAGCTTCTGATGAAAATTAACCCTATCCCAGCCACAACCAGGACATTATCCACCCCTTATTCTATACCATCTACATCATGCTCAGATACTACACTTTCCAATTAATCACCACCACTTTTCCTGTTTTTTATATATATATACACACACACACACACAGAGACATCATTCCCTTAGTCTATGGACCATCCCTTTGAAGTGTCTATTGAGTTCATTTAGTCCATGACTTTAGGCTCCATCTGTCATAATAGTCTCTTGGGTCAGGGGAGATGATGTGGAGTTCGCTCCATGAGCGAAACAGGGCTGGGTCTCAGCGTGGTGTGGCAGGTGACACTGGACGCAGTGGGAGGATGGTGTGTAGTGTCAGATTGTTGCATGTTGCATCTGGAGCTTGCAGTCACGGTATCTGGCTCGTCTGGTGTATCATGTCCATGGTCTGTGGGTTGAAGATGTCAATCTCTTGAGGAAGTTGATGGGCGCCAGTTGCTAAAGCCAGTTCTGCTTCCATTACTGCTGCACTTTGCTCAGTTTTATCAATAGTTCATTCTTCATTAATTTGGGTAATTCTTGCTATAATACCATTGATCTGGCATATAGCAACTGTGGTAGAGATGACATACAGTGACAGGGTTATATAGCAATTAACATCACGCAACTTAATTTATTGGCTATTCCCACCCAAACTCAAATCCCCTCAAGGTACACCTCGGACTTCCCCATCCTTTCGCATCACCCACCAAGTGCACCCAGGTCCTTGAGAAAAAGCAATCCCACGGATGGGTTTGCTTTTGCCTGAAGCAGGAGTAACCCAGACTGTCTTCCCTAACATATTCTTCATGTGCCCTACAGGAACTTTATCCCCTTCTCCAGTATGTAAAGGCTTTGATTGGGCAGGGCCAGCTCGATTGGTAGATCCTCTAGTGTTAACTAACCAGGTGGCTTTTGCTAAATGTGTATCCCAATGTTTGAAGGTCCCACCACCCATTGCTCTCAGTGTAGTTTTCAGTAGTCCATTGTATCGTTCAATTTTCCCAGAGGCTGGTGCATGATAGGGGATGTGATACACCCACTCAATGCCATGCTCTTTGGCCCAGGTGCCTATGAGGTTGTTTCGGAAATGAGTCCCGTTGTCTGACTCAATCCTTTCTGGGGTGCCATGTCGCCATCAGACTTGCTTTTCAAGGCCCAGGATAGTGTTCCGGGCAGTGGCATGAGGCACAGGATATGTTTCCAGCCACCCGGTGGTTGCTTCCACCATTGTAAGCACATGGCGCTTCCCTTAGCAGGTCTGTGGGAGTGTGATATAATCAATCTGCCAGGCCTCCCCATATTTATATTTCAGCCATCGTCCTCCATACCAAAGAGGCTTTGACCGCTTGGCTTGCTTGATTGCAGCACATGTTTCACACTCATGGATAACCTGTGCGATAGTGTATATGGACATGTCCACCCCTCGGTCACGAGCCCATCTACATGTTGCATCTCTTCCCTGATGGCCTGAGGTGTCATGGGCCCACAGAGCTAGGAATAATTCACCTTTATGTCCTGTCAGGATCCACCTGCGCCAGTTCAATCTTAGCAGTCTGATGCACCTGCTGGTTGTTTTGATGTTCCTCAGTGGCCCGACTCTTAGGTACGTGGGCATCTACGTGGCGTACTTTTATAACCAGCTTCTCTAGCCGGGCAGCAATATCTTGCCACAATTTGGCAGCCCAGATGGGTTTGCCTCTGCGCTGCCAGTTGTTCTGCTTCCATTGCTGTAACCACCCCCACAGGGCATTTGCCACCATCCATGAGTCAGTATAGAGGTAGAGCACTTGGGAGGGGTAGAGACAGGATAATGCCCCTTATATATTATCATATAGTTTTCCTTTCTCTCCAATTCTCCTCCCCACCCCAGTGGGGAGGGTGGGAGTGAGCAAGCGGCTGCGTGGTATTGGGTTACAATTTGGGGGTAAACCATGACACTTGCTCTTTTTGTTGAGTTGAACAGAAACACAATGCTAGTGCTCCTTGTCTTCCTGAAAATATGTATTGGTTTCCTTTAAAAGTGCATTGAAATGAACATACATTATGCCAACATGTTGGTTTGTATTTACTGAAAGCAGGTATGTCTTTTTTAATGTGAAGAGTGAGTCTGATACCCTCATCTCTCCCAAAATCGTAACGGGCAGAATCTTACCATGTTGGTGGCTCTGGAGTACACAACCCCACTGGGCAGAGTCCAAACAGAGCAAGACCAGCAGGGAAGGGGAAGAAAAGGTGCGTTCTCAGAAGAGGTATAAACTGGAAGCTTTTCTTTTGCTTCTTGGGAAGCATTTATTTTAGGAAGTATTTCTTTACTGAGAGGGTGGTCAAACACTGGAACAGGATTCCTAGAGAGGTGGTTGATATCCCAAGCCTGTCAGTGTTTAAGAGGCATTTGGACAATGCCCTTACTAACATGCTTTAACTTTTGGTCAGCCCTGAAGTGCTCAGGCAGTTGGACTAGATGATCATTGTAGGTCCCTCCCAACTGAGTCACAGAATCATAGAATAGTTTGGGTTGGAAGGGACCTTTAAAGGTCATCTAGTCCAACCCCCCTGCAATAAGCAGGGACATCTTCAACTAGATCAGGTTGCCCCAGAGCCCCATCCAGCCTGACCTTGAATAATTCCAGGGATGGGGCATCTACCACCTCTCTGGGCAACCTGTTCCAGTGTTTCACCACCCTCACTGTGAAAAACTTCTTCCTTATGTCTAGCCTATATCTCCCCTCTTTTACCATGACCCCTTGTCCTATCACAGTAGGCCCTGCTAAAAATTTTTTCCCCATCTTTCCTATAAGCCCCTTTCAAGTACTGAAAGGCTGCAATAAGGTCTCCCCAGAGCCTTCTCTTCTCCAGGCTGAACAGCCCCAGTTCTCTCAGCCTGTCTTCATAGGAGAGGTGCTCCAGCCCTCTGATCATCTTTGTGGCCCTCCTCTGGACCCACTCCAGCAGGTCCATGTCCTTCTTGTGTTGGGGGCTCCAGAGCTGGACGCAGTACTCCAGGTGGGGTCTCACTAGAGTGGAGAAGAGGGGCAGAATCACCTCCCTCAACCTACTGGCCACGCTGCTTTTGATGCAGCCCAGGATACAGTTGGCCTTCTGGGCTGCGAGAGCACATTGCTGGCTCACGTCCAGCTTTTCATCCACCAGTACCCCCAAGTCCTTCTCGGCAGGGCTGCTCTCAATCCCTTCATCCCCCAGCCTGTATTGATACTGGGGGTTGCTCCGACCCATGTGCAGGACCTTGCATTTGGCCTTGTTGAACCTCATGAGGTTCACCCAGGCTCACCTCTCAAGCTTGTCCAGGTCCCTCTGGATGGCATCCCGTCCGTCAGGCATGTCCACCGCACCACTCAGCTTGGTGTCATCTGCAAACTTGCTGAGGGTGCACTCGATCCCACTGTCTATGTCATGGATGAAGATATTAAAGAGTACTGGTCCCAATACGGACCCCTGAGGGACACCACTTGTCACCGATCTCCATCTGGACATTGAGCCATTGACCACTACCCTCTGGATGTGACCATCCAACCAATTCCTCATCCACCGAACAGTCCAACCATCAAATCCATATCTCTCCCATTTAGAGAGAAGGCTGTTGTGGGGGACCATGTCAAAGGCCTTACAGAAGTCCAGATAGATGACATGCATAGCTTTTCCTTGTCCACTGATGTAGTCACTCCATCGTAGAAGGCCATGAGGTTGGTCAGGCAGGACTTGCCCTTGGTGAAGCCATGCTGGCTGTCTCCAATCACCTCCCTGTCCTCCATGTGCCTCAGCATAGCTTCTAGGAGGATCTGTTCCATGATCTTCCCAGGCACAGAGGTGAGGCTGACAGGTCGGTAGTTCCCAGGGTCCTCCTTCCTTCCCTTTTTAAAAATGGGTACAATGTTTCCCTTTTTTCCAGTCCCGAGGGACTTCACCTGACTGCCATGACTTTTCAAATATCATGGAGAGTGGCTTGGCAACATGAGCCAATTCCTTCAGGACTCTGGGATGCATCTCATCAGGCCCCATAGACTTATGTATGTTCAGGTTCCTCAGGTGGTCATGAACCTGATCTTCCCTTACAGTGGGAGGGACTTTGCTCCCCCAGTCCCTGTCTTGCAGTCCATCCACTCGAGAGGTGTGGGAAGAGAGGTTGCCAGTGAAGACTGAGGCAAAAAAGCCATTGAGTACCTCAGCCTTCTCCTCGTCCATTGATACCAGTTTGCCAGTCTCGTTCATCACAGGGGGTACACTTTCTTTGACCTTCCTTTTCTGGCTGACATACCTGTAGAAGCCCTTCTAGTTATTCTTCGCATCCCTTGCCAAGTTCAGCTCCAGCTGCGCCTTGGCCTTCCTGACCCCATCCCTACACAACCAGGCAGAGTCCCTATACTCTTCCCAGGATACCTGTCCCTGCTTCCGCTGCCTGTGCATTTCCTTCTTGCCCTTTAGTTTGACCAGCAGGTCTTGACTCAGCCATGCTGGTCTCTTGCCTTCTTTGCCTGATTTCTTACACCTGGCGATGGAGGGATCTTGTGCTCTATGGAAAGCCTCCTTAAAGATCTGCCAGCTCTGTTCTGCTCCCTTGTCCCTGAGGGCAGTTTCCCAGGGGGTCCTATTGACTAACTCCTTGAAGATCTGGAAGTTTGCTTTCCTAAAATTCAGGGTCCTGACCTTACTCTTCGCCTGACCCATATCCTTCAGGACTGTGAACTCCACCAGTGCGTGATCACTGCAGCCCAGGCTGCCTCCAATCTTGATGTCACCAATTAGCTCACTCGCGTTGGTGACCATCAGGTCCAGTATCGCATCCCCTCTGGTAGGGCTGTCTGTTACCTGGCTTAAGAAGTTATCCTTAATGCATTACAGGAGTCTCCTGGATTGCCTACAGCTCACCTTGCTACTTTCCCAGCAGATGTTGGAGTGCTTGCAGTCCCCCAGCAGGATGAGAGCCTGCGAGCACGATGCCTCCTGTAGCTGGAGCAAGAAGGCTTTGTCAATGGGCTCCCCTTGATCGGGCCGTCTGTAGTAGATGCCAACCACAAGCTTCCCTTTTTCTCTGATTCTTACCCATAAGCTTTCAACCTGCTCGTGGCTATTCTTCAGAGACAGCTCCTCACACTCTATCCATTTCTTGATGTAGAGGGCAATTCCTCTGCCCCTCCTTCCTCGCCTGTCCCTTCTGAACAGCCTGTAGACATCGATAGCCACACTCCAGTCATGGGATTTGTCCCACCAAGTTTCAGTGATGGCAACTAGGTCGTAGCTTTCTAGCAGCACGGTGGCTTCCAGCTCCTCCTGCTTGTTGTCCATGGTGCGTGCATTGGTGTAGAGGCACTTCAGCTGGGCTGTCGGCCATGTCACCTTCTTGGAGGAACACCCCTTAATTCCTTTGAGGTATTTCACTGGTGTTTCCCTCTTGGCTCCTATTACCTCAGGAGCCCTGGCTCATCTCCATAAGACTTCAATAGTCTTTAGAAATAGTCTATTCTGTCTATTCTAAGGAATGGCAGTGAGGAAAAGAGCAGAGAAGGCTTTCACAGTAGACAGGACTGAGAGCAGGGCTACAGCTATGGCTCTTGTTTTTAAAGGAAAGTTGGAAGGCAAAAATAGGATTAGTCACACTCAGTGAGTGCTTGGAAAAATTACCAGATTTGAACTTGGTCTGGAACAAAGCTGAGAGCCCAAAGCTAGAGGAGGAAGGCTGCTCTTTGAACTTTGACAAGCACTGTATTTTGCGTTTTTGGGCCATCCAGCTTTCCTGTGTGTAGGCTTGCAATAGCAGCTGCTTGCACCCTTTTCCGCCAGCTACTTAGTGAAACAAAAAGATGAGATCTTCTCTGCATGATATGAAGAATGAATAAGTCTGTTATATGTGATGGAAAGAGTTTCCTGGATGCCTTTTTTTTTCCCTCTCCTCTGCTTGCTAGGTCTGTGTGCAGAGCAACAAACTAAACTGCCAATCTGCTTTCACTTCTTGGAAAGTAGGGAAAGGGCCAGAGTTAAAGACAGATGCCAGTGATATGGAGGGAAAAATACCAAAATCTTCGAAGGGGCCAAAATCTTATGAGGGCCTGTCATGGTTTAACCCCAATGGTAACCGAAATACCACGCAGCTGCTCACTCACTCCCCACTCCCCGCTGGGGTGGGGAGGAGAATCGGAGAGAAAGGAAAACTCACGGGTTGAGATAAAAGCAGTTCACCAGAACAGCAAAGGGAAAAATATAACAATATATTAATAATGATAATAATGATAATATATATAAGGATAATAGAATATATAAAACAAACAATGTACAATTTCTCACCACCCGATGACCGATACAGCCCATCATGAGCAGCAGTCAGGGAGCAGGGGTATTCCCCCTGTCACGGAGGTACATCAAAACAACTCCACACAGCTAAACTCAAACAAACCTTTAATTCACAACTGAAACCAAACAACCAAAACTAACAGAACAACAAGGTAACCAAATGACACTCCGAGAACATTTAACAAGTTACAGGTTCGATATACCAGTCGGGGATGTTATTACTGCACGGCAAAACACGAGAATGATGGTCCAGGGTGTGCACACACTCACTCACAAAGGGGAAACTCTCACTCAAGGGTACCCAGAAGAATAAGAGCGCTCACCAAAGTGGGGGGGGGGGTGTTCGGGTTCACTCAAGGATATATCCAGAAGAAATCACTCACCAAAAGATGATGAGGGCACTCAATCCCAGGAAGTTTCCTTGGGTGACATCTCAGCCCAAGGGGAGAGTTTCCAATCACAGGCCCACTGCTCTGAGGAAAACCACTCAAAGGGGGCTCTTGGGCGGGGGCTCCTTTTATAGCCTGGTCGGATCTGAGCTGTGGTCATTTATGGTCAGTGTTCCAGAAGCTTCTCTCAACCAAGACATGCCATTGGTTGAGGGCCCTGTCTCCCCACTGAGGGGTCCCAGTATGGTCAGAGGTCTGTAAGTTTCTCTCAGCTGAGGCCCGCCATTGGCTGGGAGCCCTACCAACCAGTCGAGGGGTCCCACCTCTCCCACTCCCACCACAGGGAGGGGGGTGGTTGACACCTGAGCTGAGGTGTGTACATGACAGCTGCCACGGCAGGGCACTGGAGGCGCGAAAAGGAGCCATCGGCTGCTGCCCTGAAAGCCTCTGGCCCTGACCAGGGGGAGTGTATCTGCCACACCCCCCCAGCTATCCCAGAACAGCAAGTTCCAGAGAGAGTAGGCGAGGGAACGAACAGCCAAACGAAAGAATGAAAAGGCCCGAATGAATGAAAAAAAAAGGAAAAACAGGGAAACCAAAAGCAACCTGAAGAGAAGCTTAAGGATTAAGGCAAGTTAAGGGTAGTGGCTCACCGGCCGACCCTCACTTATACCGGGCATGACGTCTATGGTATGGAATACTCTCTTTGGCCAGTTTGGGTCACCTATTCTGGCTACACCCCTCCCAAGTTTTTGCACCTGCACATTAGCAAAACCCGGAAAACTGCAAAATGCCCTTGATCGTTTAGCAGCAACCAGCAACATCAGTGTGCTATCACCATTCTTCACACACTAAATCCAAAACACAGTAGCTGCTGAAGACAAAACTAGCTCTGTCCTGGCCTAAACCAGGACAGTATCCACCCCTTATTCTATACCGTTTACATCATGCTCAGGTCTCTCACTTTCCAATTAATCACTGCCATTTTATGGTGGAGCTTCACCCTGTTCCAGGGCAGTCTGGATCAGTCCATGGCAAAGGGTGGGGCTGTGTTTCCACCCCTGGGGCAGTCGATTCCAGGTGTACTGGACACCCCTCCAAGTAAAAGCAAACTGGGGCTTGCACTCTGCTGCCAAAGGGATGGAGAAGAATGCATTGGCAATATCAATGGTGGCATACCCCTTGGCTGCCTTGGACTCCAGTTCGTACTGAAGTTCTAGCATGTCCTGCACGGCAGCACTCAGTGGTGGCGTGACTTCATTCAGGCCACGATAGTCCACTGTTAATCTCCATTCTCCATTAGATTTCTGCACTGGCCATATAGAAGTATTAAAGCGTGAGCGAGTCTTGCTGATCACTCCCTGGCTTTCCAGTTGACGAATCAGCTTATGGATGGGGTTCAGGGAGTCTCGGTTGGTGCGATATTGCCATCGGTGCACCGTTGTGGTAGCAATTTGTACCTGTTGCTCTTTGACCCTCAGCAACCCCACAACAGAAGGATCCTCTGAAAGACCGGGCAAGGTGGACAGCTGCTTAATGTCCTCTGTCTCCACAGGAGCTATACCAAAAGCCCACCGGTACCCTTTTGGGTCCTTGAAATACCCTCTCCTGAGGCAGTCTATGCCAAGGATGCACGGAGCATCTGGGCCAGTCACAATGGGGTGCCTTTGCCACTTGTTCCCAGTTAGGCTCACTTCGGCCTCCAGTAAAGTTAACTCTTGGGACCCCCCTGTTACTCCAGAAATAGAAATGTGTTCGGCCCCTCTATAGTTCAATGGCATTAGGGTGCACTGGGCACCAGTGTCCACTAAAGCCTTCTTCACTAAAGTACTTCTGGGGGGCTGATGTGCCAGGCCATCGAATCCACACAGTCCAGTAAACTCGTTTATCCCTCTCCTCCACCTGGCTGGAGGCAGGGCCCCTCTAATTCTGATTATAGTACCCGCTGTCAACAAATGGGTTCGTGTGGGACACATGGGGTCCAATCTCATCCCTGTTTCTCATTTCTTGTAAGTACGAATCAGAAGACCTTCTACCCTATCTAGGGAACTGCCCACTGGAGACTGGAGCAGCAATTTTCCTGGAAGAACCCTTATTTGTGGCTGTTTTCTTTTTCAACTCACGTACCCTTGCCTCTAGGGTTGAGGTGGGTTTTCCATCCCACTTCCTCATGTCCTCTCCATGGTCATGCAGGTAAAACCACAGAGTACCTCGCCGTATGTACCGTCTCTCTTGAGCAGGGGAAAATTTTCTCCTAACAGCTGAGATACTGGTCCGTACAGGTGGGAAGGAGGACCTATCCTCTTTGAGTTGCTGAAACTCCCGGCACATTCTTTCGAACAGGTTATCGGATCTTTTGGCCAGTTTTTCCACAGCCGAGACACAGGCTCATAAGGAGGAAGAGATATTGTCTTCATACTGTCAGAGCTGGTTAGCCACTGCACGCACCAGTGGTGCCTCATCGTCTTTCCAACCCATTGTTGCCAATGAGTTGGCATACGATGATGGTGCACGCTGTACAAACTTCTGCCACATGGGTCGGGTACATTGGACCTCATCTGGCTCTACAGGTGTCTGCGGGTCATCCAGGTCATGATAAATCAATTCCTGCACAGCTAATTCCCTCAGAAACTGAATACCTCCCTCCATATTGATCCACTTCTTTGGGTGGCATATAATATCTTCCTTAAAGAAATACCTTTCCCTCACACCTGACAGGAGTCTCCTCCAGAGACTGCGGGCTTCTGCCTCTCTTCCAATTGCCCTGTCAATGGCCGCTTCCTTAGACAAGGATCCCAGCTGCCTGGCTTCCCTGCCCTCTGGTTCAAGGCTACTGGCCCCGTTGTCCCTGCATCGGAGCAGCCAGGTGACAAGCTGCTCACCTTGATTACAGCTGAAATCTTTTCGGATATCTCGCAGCTCAGTCAGGGATAGGGGTCAGGTGATTATCTCTGCTTCTGCCTCTCCCTGTTCTTGTGATGTCCCTGGTTCATCCTCATCTTTTGTGGGGTGAACTGATTTCTTTGTGCTTCTCTTCTTTTGTATAGGGGCAATTGATAATGGCACAGAAGCCTTGTGTGTAGTGCCTGGGGCATCTGAGCATCTGTGTCTGGGTACAAAATCTGACCTAGTGTGAACAGCACGACTGTAGCATGACTGGATGTCATATGTTATGCACATAGACTTGACTTCACATGTGAGGAAATGGCAGTTCATGAGGAAAGCTTTGTGAAAACAATCTTCCCCATCTTGCTGATGAGGCCAGGAGGTTATGCAGTTGCCACTGGCACTGGACAAGGACTATGTCTCTGCATCTTTGTCCTGCCCTCAAGAGCCCCTGAAGCTGGTTGGTCAAGGCATGGCCACCAGTTCTGGGGTCAGCAGGTGCTTTGCCTTGGCTATTCAACATCCCAATTACTTGCTGACTTCCTGCACAGAGCTTATGTGGTACAGAGGACTTTGTCCCAGCCTTCTATGTCAAAAGGGAATTAAATTTCAATGCAAACACAGGTTGCATAGTTGAGCTCTTAAGCCTACAACAAACTGTGCAATTTAGTCTGCTGCTGCTGTAGGCAAGCTATCCTTGTTAAATAGTGTGAATTTAACTGGTAGAGCCCTTGAGAGAGATTATTTTTGGGACACATCCTGTTTACTGATCTCTGTTAATTGTGTTATCTATTAATTCTGCTGTTTAAGAGCACATGCCTAGACCTTGTATTGTGTTGCTAATTTGTCTCTCTGTTATATGAAGCAGAGACTCAAGGAAATTAGAAAATTACTCTGACCATTTATCTTTGTTAGTGCTTTGAGCAGTAGATCAGATATGCATGGCCAGGCTGAAATCTGGCTGACCTTTTCTTAGCTCTGAGTTTGCAAACATGAGGAGGAAGTTTGCTTACTGCAGATGTGCAATTTTCTGGATGCATTTGCAAATGTCAGCAGTCTGAATTTCCCTCACCGCTGCTGCTCAGAAGTACCGTGCTGTTGAGTGGAAGATGCAGTGCTCAAACCGCAGCAGTAGGGAGCACAACTATCCCTTTGTTCTTCATTCCCTGCTGTAGCCCCCTTATCTGAAAGGGCTTCTCGCCAGAGCAGCCCGGTGTTCCAGGGAGTTCTGCCCTGGCAGGGAACCAAGGCAGCCAAAAGGTGAAGGATCACCCTGGAAAGCAGGGAGGATGTCATACACATATTACTAGTGCTTTGATTCAGCTTTCTTTTTAGATGTGGGCTCTGTTGCAAAAAATAAGGCTGTGTCTGCACATGCTTTTGTATAAGTAGGATAGCTTTGTAATACTGCAAGTCTTAAAATAGCTGAACAACATGATATCCTCACATATTCTTTTCTAAAGCTGATACATCTGTGGTGAGATCACATATTACTTGGATATAATTTATTAGCAAAGCAGGGAATTTTTGTCTGGAAGTAATCCCTCCCCACTCCTCCCAAAAAATAGGGCTCTGAAAAATAGGGAAGTTCCATGGAAAAAAGTCAGTTTTGCAAAAAAAAAAAACAACCTCACCTGATTTTCTTTTCCCCATTAAAACAGGAATTCCTAGCTCCATTTCTCCTGGGTAGCCCATATGAGGGCAGCCAGATCTCTCAGATCTGGGCAGGTCTCTACCTGGTACCTAGCAATACACTACTCAACCCACGTTGCCAAATAGTGCAAGCTGCCACCCTCCATTTCCATGCCAAGGCAATTTACACTAGCTTTATGGCTTGAAAAGTTTCTTAATCAAATGTCTCAAGGAAAATTACAATTATTTTTCTCCTCATTTGTGGGGAGATCTGTTCTTTCCCAGAGAGCTGTCTGTAAGCCGGTCAGCTGGACAGCTGTAGCAGATATGTCCATTCTCTTAGAGGACCTTGATTCTTGTAACCACTCCCCTAGTTTTGAACTTAACCTGCAACTGGAAAATGTTCTTTAAGGCTGGGTTTCTATGTTCTGGTTCTAAAGCATTTCATGTAAATCCCTGTTTGAAAAATGTTTTGGTCTGGGTAGGCTGGGTTTAAGATTTTTTTGATAAACAGAGATTTTCTTTTGTTGTGCTGTTCCTGCTCCATGTGAAGCATAACTCAGTTTATGACCACACGTGGACGATTTCAGACTACAAGGATATTTTTGTTACAACATATGAACATATTCAATGATTTATTCTTTCACAGGCATTGAGTAACCGACTCAAAATTCAGTTACTGCTAGAAATGAAGACTGGAAACAGGCAACAAAGGGCAAACAAGGTCTTTTGGCTACTATCAACAGCTACCATTAGCTGAGGTTACATGGTGTTCTGTGCTTGCACATGGCAAAAGTGCTGCTCTCTCTCATAATATCATCCAGCAATACGTGTCCTCAGAACCTGCTGTGAACATGGTGCTTAGTTGTACTTAAAATTCATAGTTTTTCAAACTTGTCAGAAAAGACTGTTAGACAAGTGTCTTAAAGTGGGGGGGAGTAATGAAAAAAGTCTCAGTTTGATGGCTATGCTTATACAGCAGAGCCTATGTAAATAATGAATTGAAGTTCCCCTTTCTCCTGTGCTTTTGGGTAAAGAAATAATTGCAGGCAGTATGAGGGGAAGTGTATTTGGTTTTGTCCCAACATTTCTGGAAGACATTTTGGACATAGGACAGTAGTGCAGTGTTAGAGCAATCTTAATTCCTGCACCAGAGAATACACTATAGGTTTGCAAAAAGGTTTTGATGGGCATGACACCATATGCTCCCTCATAGCCTCTGTGAAGAATCAGCTGTAGTGCAGGAGCTTGCTGGGTTACTTCCTCTTTGAGGAGCAACTGAGGGCACAAAGTTGGGCTGTGTCTTTGCTGTGACCTATTCTCACTACTTTGTTTTCCAAGAAACAGTACTTGCTTGCAGTATTTGCTGCAAAGAGTATTTGCCAGAAAGTTGAAAACACACTTATTTTTCAGAAACCAAATTATTATTTTAAATGCTAATAAAACCACTGTTTTTCTTACTCTATTTAGTGGTGCGAGGTGGTGACATCATGTCCTGGTTGTGTCACGCTCACTATATAGAGGAGACTGGGGGGGAGGATCGCTGGGTGTTGGGCTCCAGATGGGAAGTGACCTGTACAGGAAGCACCGCTAAGTACACTCTGTTGTTGGTATTGTTGGGGTTTCTTGTTTCTTTGTTTTTCCTTTCCTTTGTTGTCCGGTTAAACTGTTGTTGCTGTTAACACATGAGTTTTCCTTTTTCTTTGTCCCGATTATCTCCCCCATCCCACCAGGAGGAGTGGGGGGCAAGCGAGCGACCTCCTGGTGCTCAGCTTCTGGCTGTGCTAAACCACGACACATCACTGTGACATTATTTTTAACACAATATCATCCTGGTTCTTGTGTACTGTGCTCTGTCTTTAATCTAGATATGCTGCTTGGATCTGTTTTGCTTTGATTGTCTACAGCATATTCCTCTGAGTGAATTAGAAACATACCAATAAAGTCTTAATGAAAATTTGATTTATAAATTTTTACTTTGCTCTCAGAATATACAGGAAATGACAGATGCAGTTTATAATTGGAGAGATATGGATTTGATGGGTGGACTGTTCAGTGGATGAGGAATTGGTTGGATGGTCACATCCAGAGGGTAGTGGTCAATGGCTCAATGTCCAGATGGAGATCGGTGACAAGTGGTGTCACAGAATCACAGAATGGTAGGGGTTGGAAGGGACCTCTGGAGATCGTCTAGTCCAACCCCCCTGCCAGAGCAAGGTCACTTAGAACAGGCTGCACAGGACTGTGTCCAGGCGGGTTTTGAATATCTCCGGAGAAGGAGACTCCACAACCTCCCTGGGCAGCCTGTTCCAGTGCTCTGTTACCCTCAGGGGTCCATATTGGGACCAATAATGTTTAATATCTTCATCGATGACATTGACAGTGGGCTCGAGTGCACCCTCAGCAAGTTTGCAGATGACACCAAGCTGAGTGGTGCGGTGGATACACCTGAGGGACAGGATGCCACCCACAGGGACCTGGACAGGCTTGAGAGGTGAGCCTGGGTGAACCTCATGATGTTCAACAAGGCCAAATGCAATGTTCTGCACCTGGGTTGAAGCAACCCCCAGTATCAATACAGGCTGGGGGGATGTAGTGATTGAGAGCAGCCCTGCCAAGAAGGACTTGGGGGTCCTGGTGGATGAAAAGCTGGACGTGAGCCAGCAATGTGCTCTCGCAGCCCAGAAAGCCAACCGTATCCTGGGCTGCATCAAAAGCAGCGTGGCCAGCAGGTCAAGGGAGGTGATTCTGCCCCTCTACTCTGCTCTAGTGAGACCCCACCCAGAGTACTGTGTCCAGCTCTGGAGCCCCCAACACAAGAAGGACATGGACCTGTTGGAGCGAGTCCAGAGGAGGGCCACAAAGATGATCAGAGGGCTGGAGCACCTCACCTATGAAGACAGGCTGAGAGAACTGGGGCTGTTCAGCCTGGAGAAGAGAAGACTCCGGGGAGACCTTATTGCAGCCTTTCAATACTTGAAAGGGGCTTATAGGAAAGATGGGGAAAAAATTTTTAGCAGGGCCTACTGTGATAGGACAAGGGGTAATGGTTTTAAACTAAAAGAGGGGAGACTTAGACTAGATATAAGGAAGAAGTTTTCACAGTGAGGGTGGTGAAGCACTGGAACAGGTTGCCCAGAGAGGTGGTAGAAGCCCCATCCCTGGAAACATTCAAGGTCAGGCTGGATGGGGCTCTGGGCAACCTGATCTAGTTGAGGATGTCCCTGCTTATTGCAGGGGGGTTGGACTAGATGACTGTCCTGGTTGCGGCTGGGATAGGGTTAATTTTCACCAGAAGCTGGCCGGGGTCTATTCTATACCATGTGACCATCACGCTCACTATTTAGAGGGGGGTTGACAGGAGGGGCGGGGATCGCTGCTCGGGAGCGGGCTGGGTGTCGGCTGCGGGTGGGAGCGACCTGTCCGGGAAGCACCGCTAAGTACACGCTGTTGTTGTTATTGTTGGGGTTTCTCCCTTGTTTGTTCTCTTTCCCTTTGTTGTTCGGTTAAACTGTTGTTGTTGTTAACCCACGAGTTTTTGCTTTTCTTCGTCCCATTTCTCTCCCCGTCCCACCGGGAGGGGGGGAGGGTGAGCGAGCGACTGCATGGCTCAGCCTCCGGCTGGGGCTAAACCACGACAGTCCTTTTTGGCACCCAACGTGGGGCACAACAACAGCACTTTTGTGTTGTGTGCTCTAACTGTAGTAAATACTAAGTGACAAGCTCCTGCACGGGTCAAAAAAGTTTGCTGGCTGCACTGTTTATCTCTTCGCTTTTGGCAACATGTTAGTACGAATGTGCTTTGTCCTGGCATTGACCGTCTCACTGTCCTGGGGGAGCTATCTGGTGGAGAGGATGAGGGAATACATCATCTCCCTCTCCCTACCCAGGATTAATGTGGACAGGTTTATTACACAGGCTCCTGAGGTCCTTACTCACCCTTGTGTGAACTGCTTGGTACTACTTATTAATATTGTTGGCATATTGCGGGGTTTGTGGAATCTGGTCTCGTCCTGGTGGAAGAGAAGACAACTTTTGGGTGAGGCTATATTGAAGCGTGACCTGAGGCGGCTGGTCCCAGGGTGGCAGGGTGTGTGGAAGGACTTGGGCAGGTTCCTAGGGCGGTTAACACCTCCCATAGCCTGGGACTTTACACCTGAACAGGTGAGCAACCCTAGCAAACTGACACGCCACCTGATGGAAGGGTGCCTTGCCTATCCCAATGAGAACCAGCAGCTTCTAGCATTGTACTGGGGCCTGGCTTGTGCCTATCGAGCCGCAGTTCAGCATTCCCAGAGGACTCCGGTTGAGGCAGGGACCCAAACTGCACCTGAGGACACCATGGTTGAGATAGGGACCCAAACAACACCACCAACTACAGTAATTGCCCCAGTAGTT
Source organism: Phoenicopterus ruber ruber (assembly GCA_009819775.1). Taxonomy (NCBI): domain Eukaryota; kingdom Metazoa; phylum Chordata; class Aves; order Phoenicopteriformes; family Phoenicopteridae; genus Phoenicopterus; species Phoenicopterus ruber. The sequence goes on from CM020247.1 coordinate 9,898,433, forward strand.
AAAAAGAAACAATGGACAAGGAGGACAATGGGTCCATATCCTCGAGTAGTAAGGGAAAAGGAAGAAGAGGAAGGGTCGGATCACAAAGCCGGTCCTTCGACAAGGACATCGGAGGAAGGAGTGAGAGAATTCCGACAGGAAGCAGAAACTACCCGGTCCCTGACCTCATCAGAACTTGGAGACATGCGGAAAGATTACAGCCGCCAGCCAGGTGAGCGGATTGCTGCCTGGCTGCTCCAATGCTGGGATAGCGGGGCCGACAGTCAGCACTTGGAAGGCAAGGAAGCCCAACAGCTGGGATCCCTTGCTAGGAACTGGGGAATTGAGAGAGGAATTGGAAGAGAGGCAGCAATTTGCAGTCTCTGGAGACGGCTCCTCTCAAGTGTAAGGGCAAGATATCCATTCAAGGAAGATCTTGTGAACTCCCCAGGAAAGTGGACCACTGCAGATGAAGGCATCCAGTACCTGAGAGAATTAGCGGTACTGGAAGTCATCTACAGGGATCTAGACAATGATGAGGTCTCCAAAGATCCAGACGATGTCCTGTGCACACGGGCTATGTGGAGGAAGGTGATTCAGAGCGCCCCAGCGTCATATTCTAACAACAGCCTGGCAGCGATGTATTTCCCAGATATTGATACGCCAACTGTGGAGAGAGTGTCATCTTGGCTCCAAAACTTTGAAGAAAATCTCTGTACCGCCTCATCCCTACGGGCCAGTGCCTTGGCTATCAGGAATGCCCCAAGAAATCAGTCCTCTCCTGCCTCAGTTGGAGGGAAAGGGAGACCCAGACGCACGCCGCGTGGAGCGCTCTGGTTCTTCCTGCGTGACCAGGGGGAGGACATGAGGAAGTGGGATGGTGAACCCACCTTTAAGCTGGAAGCCCGTGTACGCGAACTGAGAGGGAAGACAGCTCTTAAGAAGGGGCCACCCAGGAAGTCTGTCAGCAGAGTTGCTGTAGAGACACACGAAGGCAATCAGCGATTTCCCAAACAGAGAAGAACTGAAATCACCTCCCTTGATCCTGAGGAGGGGCCTTCTGGTCTGGCGCTGCAAGGGTCAGACAGGGAATACTCTGACGAGGAACAGGACTAGAGGGTCCCTGCCTTCGGCCAGGAGGAGGAAAGGGATGACCATGTATACTGGACTGTGTGGGTTCGATGGCCTGGCACATCAAACCCACAGAAGTATAGGGCTTTGGTGGACACCGGTGCACAGTGTACGCTGATGCCATCAGAACATAGGGGCACAAAACCCATCTGGATGTCGGGAGTGACAGGGGGATGCCAAGAATTGTCGGTATTGGAGGCTGAAGGGAGCTTAACAGGGGACAAGTGGGAAAAGCACCCCATTGTGACCGGCCCAGAGGCCCCTTGTATCCTTGGCATAGACTACCTCAGGAGAGGGTACTTCAAGGACCCAAAAGGGATACCGATGGGCTTTTGGTGTAGCCACGGTGAATGCAAAGAAGACCAAACAGCTATCTACCCTGCCTGGCCTCTCAGAAGATCCCTTCGTTGTGGGATTGCTGCAAGCTGAAGAACAGAAGGTGCCAATTGCTCCCAGGACGGTGCACAGGTGGCAATATCGCACCAACAGAGACTCCCTGGCTCCCATCCGTGAGCTGATTCATCAACTGGAGAGCCAAGGAGTCATCAGTAAGACTCATTCACCTTTTAATAGTCCTATATGGCCAGTAAGGAAATCTAATGGGGAATGGAGACTAACAGTGGACTATCATGGCCTGAATGAAGTCACGCCACCACTGAGTGCTGCCGTGCCAGACATGCTAGAACTTCAGTATGAACTGGAGTCCAAGGCAGCCAAGTGGTATGCCACCATTGATATTGCCAATGCGTTCTTCTCCATCCCTTTGGCAGCAGAGTGCAGGCCACAGTTTGCTTTTATTTGGAGTGGTGTCCAGTACACCTGGAATCGACTGCCCCAGGGGTGGAAACACAGCCCCACCCTTTGCCATGGGCTGATCCAGACTGCACTGGAAAAAGGTGGAGCTCCAGAACACCTGCAATACATTGATGACATCATTGTGTGGGGCAACACAGCAGAAGAGGTTTTTGAGAAAGGGGAAAAAATAATTCAAATTCTTCTGAGAGCCGGTTTTGCCATAAAACGAGGGAAGGTCAAAGGACCTGCACAGGAGATCCAGTTCCTAGGAATAAAATGGCAAGATGGATGTTGTCAGATCCCGACAGATGCGATCAACAAAATAGCAGCTATGTCTCCACCAGCTAACAAAAAGGCGACCCAAGCTTTCTTAGGCGTTGTGGGTTTCTGGAGAATGCATATTCCAAATTATAATTTCATTGTAAGCCCTCTCTATCACGTGACCCGAAAGAAGAACGATTTCACATGGGGCGCTGAGCAATGACAAGCCTTTGAACAAATTAAACAGGAGTTCATGCAGTAGCCCTTGGGCCAGTCCGGGCAGGACAAGATGTTAAAAATGTGCTCTACACTGCAGCCGGGGAGAACGGCCCTACCTGGAGCCTCTGGCAGAAAGCACCAGGGGAGACTCGAGGTTGACCCCTGGGGTTTTGGAGCCGGGGATGCAGAGGATCTGAGGCAGACTACACTCCAACTGAAAAAGAGATTTTGGCAGCATATGAAGGGGTTCGAGCTGCTTCGGAGGTGGTTGGTACTGAAGCACAGCTCCTCCTGGCACCCCAACTGCCGGTGCTGGGCTGGATGTTCAAAGGGGGAGTCCCCTCTACACATCATGCCACCGATGCTACATGGAGCAAGTGGGTCGCACTGATCACACAACAAGCTCGAATAGGAAACCCCAGTCGCCCAGGAATCTTGGAAGTGATCACGGACTGGCCAGAAGGCAAAGATTTTGCAATGTCACCAGAGGAAGAGGTGACACATGCTGAAGAGGCCCCACCATATAATGAACTACCAGAAAATGAGAAGGAATATGCCCTGTTCACTGATGGGTCCTGTCGTATTGTGGGAAAGCATCGAAGATGGAAAGCTGCTGTGTGGAGTCCTACACGAAGAGTTGCAGAAGCCACTGAAGGACAAGGTGAATCGAGTCAGTTTGCAGAGGTGAAAGCCATCCAGCTCGCTTTAGATATTGCTGAGCGAGAAAAGTGGCCAGTGCTCTACCTCTATACCGACTCCTGGATGGTGGCGAATGCCCTGTGGGGGTGGTTACAGCAATGGAAGCAGAGCAACTGGCAGCGCAGAGGCAAACCCATCTGGGCTGCCAAATTGTGGCAAGATATTGCTGCCCAGCTAGAGAAGCTGGTTATAAAAGTACGCCATGTAGATGCCCACGTACCTAAGAGTCGGGCCACTGAGGAACATGAAAACAACCAGCAGGTGGATCAGCCTGCTAGGATAGAAGTGGCGCAGGTGGATCCTGACTGGCAACATAAAGGTGAATTATTCCTAGTCCAGTGGGCCCATGACACCTCAGGCCATCAGGGAAGAGATGCAACATATAGATGGGCTCGTGATCGAGGGGTGGACTTGACCATAGACACTATCGCACAGGTTATCCATGAGTGTGAAACATGTGCTGCAATCAAGCAAGCCAAGCGGTCAAAGCCTCTTTGGTATGGAGGACGATGGCTGAAATATAAATATGGGGAGGCCTGGCAGATTGATTATATCACACTCCCACAGACCCGCCAAGGCAAGCGCCATGTTCTCACAATGGTGGAAGCAACCACCGGGTGGCTGGAAACATATCCTGTGTCCCACGCCACTGCCCGCAACACCATTCTGGGCCTTGAAAAGCAAGTCTGATGGCGACATGGCACCCCAGAAAGAATTGAGTCAGACAATGGGACTCATTTCCAAAACAACCTCATAGGCACCTGGGCCAAAGAGCATGGCATTGAGTGGGTGTATCACATCCCCTATCATGCACCAGCCTCTGGGAAAATTGAACGATACAGTGGACTACTGAAAACTACACTGAGAGCAATGGGTGGTGGGACCTTCAAACATTGGGATACACATTTAGCATAAGCCACCTGGTTAGTTAACACTAGAGGGTCTACCAATTGAGCTGGTCCTGCCCAATCAAAGCCTTTACATACTGTAGAAGGGGATAAAGTTCCTGTAGGGCACATGAAGAATATGTTAGGGAAGACAGTCTGGGTTACTCCTGCTTCAGGCAAAAGCAAACCCATCCGTGGGATTGTTTTTGCTCAAGGACCTGGGTGCACTTGGTGGGTGATGCGAAAGGATGGGGAAGTCCGATGTGTACCTCGAGGGGATTTGATTTTGGGTGAGAATAGTCAATGAATGAACTATTGATAAAACTGAGCAAAGTGCAGCAGTAATGGAAGCAGAACTGGCTTTAGCAACTGGCGCCCATCAACTTCCTCAAGAGATTGACATCTTCAACCCACAGACCATGGACATGATACACCAGCCGAGCCAGATACCGTGACTGCAAGCTCCAGATGCAACAATCCAACACTACACACCATCCTCCCACAGTGTCCAGTGTCACCTGCCACACCACGCTGAGACCCAGCCCTGTTTCGCTCATGGAGCGAACTCCACATCATCTCCCCTGACCCAAGAGACTATTATGACAGATGGAGCCTAAAGTCATGGACTAAATGAACTCAATAGACACTTCAAAGGGATGGTCCATAGACTAAGGGAATGATGTCTGTGTGTGTATCTATCTATCTATCTATATATATAAAAAACAGGAAAACTGGTGGTGATTAATTGGAAAGTGTAGGATCTGAGCGTGACATATATGGTATAGAATAAGGGGTGGATAATGTCCTGGTTGCGGCTGGGATAGGGTTAATTTTCACCAGAAGCTGGCCGGGGTCTATTCTATACCATGTGACCATCACGCTCACTATTTAGAGGGGGGTTGACAGGAGGGGCGGGGATTGCTGTTCGGAGCGGGCTGGGCGTCGGGCTGCGGGCGGGAGCGACCTGTCCGGGAAGCACCGCTAAGTACACGCTGTTGTTGTTATTGTTGGGGTTTCTCGCTTGTTTGTTCTCTTTCCCTTTGTTGTTTGGTTAAACTGTTGTTGTTAACCCACGAGTTTTTGCCTTTCTTCGTCCCATTTCTCTCCCCGTCCCACCGGGAGGGGGGGAGGGTGAGCGAGCGACTGCGTGGCTCAGCCTCCGGCTGGGGCTAAACCACGACAATGACCTTAAAAGGTCCTTTCCAACCCAAACTATTCTGTGATTCTATATCAGTTCTGAGTTTGTGAAAGGCTCCTTAAGGAGATGAACTAGTTCATTTATGAGATGAGTAAGCTGATGGAGCAGGGCAGCACTTAGGACAAGCCCTAGCATCCCCTTAACTCTTTATTTAAAGCCCAAAGACTGCAGAGTATCCCCCTCCTTCCCTTCCTCCTCCCACCTTCCCCAAGGCTTTAACTGTGCTCACTGTAGTCTGTTTTTTCTCTTGTAAAGGTGGAGGCTGCCTACTTCATCCCTTAGATATAACATTTCCCAGTATGCACTAGCACCCCAGAAGCATGCAAGACAGCAACACGAGGGGTAGGGAGGCTGCAAGCCCTGGGTGGGGGAGGAATGTGGCAGCTATTTCCAGCTCCAGCCTTCCCCCCCAGCATGTGCCTGGCTTAGGTGTTGAGGGCTGCAGAGAGGCAGGATTTGTCTGTTGTTGTGGCTGCTTGCCCCAACCTGGAACCAGTGCACCCGCATGCCCTTTCAAGCTGGCCCTGGGTGGTGGTGCTCCCCTGCCACCTGCCCTGCACTCACAAAGCAGAATTGGCCCCTGCATTTTCATCACAACAAATGCTACCCCAGTGAGTTTTCAAAGCCCTTTGCCAGATGGTTGATGCAGATAGCAGGGCTATTTTGGCAACCAGTGGAGGCAGGGAGGACACAGCTGGGTGGTTTCCAGGGCTTGCAAGCCTCCTGGCCTTGGGAAGGGTGTGAGCTCTGGCTGCTGTCTCTTCTATCATGGTGAGTTATTGCAAAGGTTTGAAATCAGTGTCATAAGAAATGTTGAGGCTTGGGAAAAAGTTTTGAGGTCACACCTGAAAGGAGGGGTAATGCCCTTTTCCCAAGATCATCTCTTTCCCACAGGTGCCTGTAGATAACTGTGATGCTGAAGCTGATAAGATAATTAAGCTGCTAATGGCAGGCAGCATTTGAGGATAAATCCGGCAGCTGCTCTGTAAAGTGGCTTTCATTGAAAGCTGTGTCCCAGTGGAGCCAACTAAAAACACCTTTTTGGCACAGAGAAGAGTTTCAGATTGATCCACAGGATCACAAGTAGGTTGTGGCCTGAGAATTGCTTTATTAAGCAAAGCTGTCAAAGCAGGAGCTTGTTTCTTAGGAAAATCAATTGCCTGGATTCAGGTTATATAGTGCAGATACATCAGTCCCAGAGGGCAGGTTTCTCAGCAGCTCCACAGGCAGGTGGCTGGAGAGCCTGGCAAGTTTGCTGGTAGCTGTCCACTGGGATTTCTTTGCAATCCCTAGCCCTAATCAGAACATCTGGGCTTTCATAAATAGGTGTTTTCCATTGGGAAAATGTTCTCCCAGAAGTTCTGAGTTATTTATCCATTGTTGTTTAACTAAAATAATTGCTTCTAATAAAGGATAGCAAAAAACCCAGAGCTGACTCAGCACTCCTTCAGGAGCAGCAAATAACTCAGTGTTAATTCTTTAAATACTCTCCACTGCTAATTGGTGCTTCCCACCTGAAATACTTAGTCTGATTGAGAAGAAAAAAACACATTATTTTCTGAGCATTCATGTAATCTAATAGAAGATGATAGTAAGTCTGCATATTTTCAGGAGTTCCTATTTAGAATTCAGTCCTGTTGTCCTGCCAGATTTCATGGTGTTGTCTTTTAAGAAGTCTAGCAGCCAGATGGGAGCTGAATGTGTTGAACTGGGACATAACTGCCTAATATGACTACTTAACCAGCAGCGTAGCTCTGTCTCAAGGTTTGTTTAGATGTTGTCTTTAGGCTGATGATGAGAGTTTATGATTCAATAAAGAAGCATGCCTAAATCTCAGTCAAATGATCTTCAGACTGTGGTAGGTTCCACTCGTGCACTGCCTTACAACTACTTTTCCAGGAGGCATCTTAGTTTGTGGATTAGCTCTGATTTTAAATCTGATCTGTGGTTAAAATTAAACATTTATTCTTATTTTGTTGAATTGGAAAATAGGAAAAAAATATTGTTACCTTAGGACTTTTTTTGAATTATTCAGTGTTATGTTCAGAAACATTTCTAAACGAAGTTATTTTTTAAATAAAAAATCAAAACATTTCTTAATATTTCTCTTCCCTTCTCTCCAGGCTTTTTTAGCTGAAACTAATTAATAAATCATATGCCTGTCTGCAAATAGTTATAGTTGTACCCAAATCTGCATTTTTGCCTAAAAAATTATTCAACTGAAAAATCTTATCCTGTGCTATATGAGGTAATTCTACTTCTTTAACTCATTGAAAGAAATCAGCACCCCAGTGTAAACACAGAACAGGCTGTGGGACGTTAATCTGTGTACTTTTGTAGAAGAAACTATTTTGCTGCTAGTCAAAGATCATTTTTCAGAGCTATATGGGTCTGATAAAACTAGAATTATATACCCTTGACTTTTATTGATCCAAAGTATAATTAAATAGAACCAAGTGGGTGCATAAAGCGTACCGATGGAATTAAGATTTCCAAACAAGTTTTTGAAGATCACAAAAGTCCAGAGATGCTGCCTGAGAGAGTTGCATGGGACACATACGAATCACAGCAGGAGCAGGGTAGAAAAATCAGCTTCCATCAGACAAGAGCAGCCTATTACACCAAGAGGAAAAAATGGTGCTGTTGAAACTTGACTTGTTCTATGTACCATGGAGCCTCCTAGGATCACAGAGTAAAAACGAGGGTGTTTCTGGAAACTGGAAAGATGAGAGGCAAAATGTGACCTTTGGCTGTCCCTTTAGGAGAATGGGGGAAAAGATGGCTCCTGGTGCCTTTGGTGACTGAGAAGAGCATTACCCCTCTGCAGGTTCCACAAAATGGTGATTGCTGCATTGATGGGAGGTTCTTAACAGAAAGTTTGTTTGTTTTTTTGAAACAGTAGGACTAAACAGAATTAGGAAAGCAGAGGAGGAGGCATTTTTAAAGGTTTCAGTATGGTTCAAATAGTTTCAAGACAGTGGGATTTTCTGAAGTGGCAAACTCGGATTAAACACATTGCATGGAAATTTTGCCCTACTCTGAAATCTCTGTCTAAACGCTCAGCTTTGGTGAGTGGTTCCAGGGCAGAAAACCTGGACCTGGTCTGGACCTAGTGTTGTGGTATCGGGGTTGGGAGTAGTGGGGGTGGTTTTCCTAGAGTTGAGGTGACGGGGCTCCTTTGCAGAGCTATTTTAATGGGATTATCTCTAACCCCCATCATTTCACCTGTCTGATCTGTCAGGCAGCCCTTTTACTCATGAGGGGCAGGAAAGGACAGCTCAATGGGAATGTGTGAGCTGGCTCTGCTGCTGATGGAAAAATGCAGTAGGAGCACTGGTCTGGGGTGTGGCAGAGAGGGAGCATGGGAGCCTCAAGAGGGGCCGCTGGGCAGGGAAGGAGCAAATGGCAAGGGGGGCATTGCAGGATGTGGCTAGCCTGGGTGGGGAGCAGTGGGTTTGTTGCAGTGGAAAACTCTGGGACTGTGCTCCTTTTCTGATTGTTTTCAGGCAGACCAACTTGCTTTGACCTCTCACATTGAAAGAGAGACATAGGAAGGAAGAGCTTTCTCATGATAAGAGCAGGAGCCTACGCTGCATGTTCCCCCCCATGGATCAAACCAGGAAATATTTGCTGGCAGCATCCCCTTCTCCAGCTGCATCACTGCTCTCCCCTGCCCAATACTTCAAAGGTGTGTTCTCACTTGACCTCCTTCCTCCAGGTTGCCACAAGGTTAACATAAACTTGCTATCTCTTCATTTTTGTGGTTGCAAGGGGATTTACACACAGACTGAAGAACTGTGTCATGGATAGAGAGGAGGGGGTTAGTATAAAGAATAATCCTGCCTGGCTTTAATTTTTCTTCATTTGACTCCTCAGTCACTTTTCCTTTTTCTGAGTGGGATGGTGAGGTCAGTATCCAAATTTACTCTTGAGCTTGGTTTGACCAGCCCAGTTTGAGCCCTTAGTATTTTCCTCTCCAAAACTACTCATGGTTTGATCTATCAATGCCTGTGTGATTACAGGAAGAACCATACTCTGGATGGAGCTGCAGGAGCACTGAGCAGGGGGATCACCCCTTCCCTCAGCCTGCCAGCACAGCCCAGCCAGCCTGCTCCACTGCTGCTGCCCCCACTTCCAGTGCCCACTGCTGTCCTCCCCAAACTTGATGAGGGTACATTGTGTCCCACTGCCCAGGTGTCCTGGTTTAGGCCGGGATGGAGCTAGTTTTGCTTTCAGCAGCTCCTGTGTTTTGGCTTTAGTGTGAGAAGAACAGTGATAGCACACTGATGTTGCTGGTTGCTGCTGGATGACCAAGGACATTTTGCTGTTTTCCAGGTTCTGCTAATGTGCAGATGCAAAACTTGGGAGGGGTAGAGACAGGATAGTTGATCCAAACTGGCCAAAGAGAGTATTCCATACCATAGACGTCATGCCTGCTATAAGCGAGGGTCGGTCGGTGGGCCACTAGTTTTTTTTCTAGATCTTTTAGGCTTTTGAGGCTTTTAGACCCTTAACTTGCCTTAATCCTTAAGCTTCCCGTCAGGTTGCTTTTTGTTTCCCTATTTTTACCTTTTTGTTTTTCGCTCGTTTGGCTGTTTTGTTCCCTTGCCTGCTTTCCCTGGAACTTGCTGTTCTGGGATAGCTGGGGGGGATACCCCTGCTCCCTGCCCGCTGCTCGGGACGGGCTGTATCGGTCATCGGGTGGTGAGAAATTGTGTATCGTTTGTTTTATATATTCTATTATCCTTGTATATATTATCATTATTAATATATTTTCATATTTTTCCTTTGCTGTCCTGGTGAGCTGTTTTTATCTCAACCCGCGAGTTTTCCTTTCTCTCCGATTCTCCTCCCCACCCCAGCGGGGAGGAGGGGAGTGAGCGAGCGGCTGCGTGGTATTGGGTTACAATTTGGGGTTAAACCACGACACCAGGTCACTGGTAAGGATGCTCAATAGCATCGTCCCCAGCAGGCTCCCCTGAGAAATGTCACCCCTAACTAGTTGCCAGCTGGACTGTGAATTGCTAGCCCCTGATCTTTAATCCTGAATGTCCCTCTGGTTTCCCAGCCCACCCTGTGGTTCACTCAGCCTGTCCTTATTTCCCGTTTGGATGCAAGAATACTACATGTCAAAAGCCTTGCAAAAGTCAAGGTATACTTTACTATTGCTAACCTTGACATTTGTTCTTTTATACATTTTTTACTTTGTAAAATACCTAAATATTAAAAAAAATAAGCAAAACTTATTTGGGAAAAAAAAAACACCAACCACCAAACCCCAGAAATAAAGGCTATATCAAACTTTGATAGCTTTCCTGCAAGATATTTTTAAGTACTCTTGCTTGTAATTCTCACAGGCTTCCATTAAAAGTGTGAGACAATAACATCTCTCCATGTTGGCTACTTTTCACAGAATCACAGAACGGTAGGGGTTGGAAGGGACCTCTGGAGATCATCTAGTCCAACCCCCCTGCCAGAGCAGGTTTACTAAGAGCAGGTTGCACAGGACTGTGTCCAGGTGGGTTTTGAATATCTCAGGAGAAGGAGACTCCACAACCTCCCTGGGCAGCCTGTTCCAGTGCTCTGTCACCCTCACAGTAAAGAAGCTTTTCCTCATATTCAGATGGAACTTCCTGTGTTCCAGTTTGTGCCTGTTGCCCCTTGTCCTGTTATTGGGCACCACTGAGAAGAGTCTGGCCCCATCCTCTTGACACCCTCCCTTGAGATATTTATAAGCATTGATGAGGTCCCCTCTGTCTCTTCCTCAGGCTAAACAGCCCCAGCTCCCTCAGCCTTTCCCCATAGGAGAGATGCTCCAGTCCCCTAATCATCTTTGTAGCCCTCCACTGGACTCTCTCCAGTAGTTCCTTGTCTTTCTTGAACTGGGGAGCCCAGAACTGGACACAGTACTCCAGATGGGGCCTCACTAGGGCAGAGTCGAGGGGGAGGATAACCTCCCTCGACCTGCTGGCCACACTCTTCTTCATGCACCCCAGGATGTCCTTGGCCTTCCTGGCCGCAAGGGCACATTGCTGGCTCATGGTGAATTTGTCATCCACCAGGACTCCCAGGTCCTTCTCCACAGAGCTGCTCTCCAGGAGGTCAACCCCCAACCTGTACTGGTGCATGGGGTTGTTCCTCCCCAGGTGCAGGACCCTGCACTTGCCCTTGTTGAACCTCATGAGGTTCCTCTCTGCCCAACACTCTAGCCTGTCCCGGTCTCGCTGAATGGCAGCACAGCCTTCTGGTGTATCAGCCAGTCCTCCCAGTTTCGTGTCATCAGCAAACTTGCTGAGGGTACACTCTGTCCCTTCATCCAGGTCATTGATGAATACACTGAACAAGACTGGCCCCAGTACTGACCCCTGGGGGACACCACTAGCTACAGGCCTCCAGCTGGAGTCTGTGCAGCTGATCACCACCCTCTGAGCTCTGCCATTCAGCCAGTTCTCAATCCACCTCACTGTCCACTTGTCTAGCCCACACTTCCTGAGCTTACCTGTGAGGATGTTATGGGAGACAGTGTCAAACACCTTGCTGAAGTCAAGGGAGACAACATCCACTGCTCTCCCCTCATCCACCCAGCCAGTCATACCATTGTAGAAGGCTATCAGATTGGTCAAGCATGATTTCCCCTTGGTGAGTCCATGCTGACTACTCCTGATCACCTTCTTTTCTTCTACATGCTTAGAGATGACCTGCAATGATCTGCTTAGCGATATCTACAATGCCTGGAGTTACTAAGCAAGGGATAAAATTATTATTGTTGCTTTCAGACTACAGCCTAATGACAACCCAGAGGTTGGGGCCCCAGAAGAAAATGCAGAATTACTGAGACTTGCTGCTGTTTGTTGTTGGTGATGTTCAGCTGCAGAATGAAAGACAAAAATGCAAAAATGCTATTTTTTAACAAAAAATAAAAGTAGACATAATTAATAAAAACAAATCAAGACAAACCAACAAAAAGCTCAGTATTGTTTGTAGAGTGTTATGAGCAAGCTTTTGCTTAACAAACTACCAGATGTTGTGTAAACATTACATTAAACTTCAAATAACTGGAACAGCAAATTTTTCAGGAGGGTTTGAGGTAGGGAGCCTGGAGATGATGATAAAAAAGACCTTCAATCACTTTGTACTTCTGTGCCAAATTCTGTCACACCAGCTTTTCTCGGATCATTTCTAGCCACAGCCGGAGCTTTTGGAAGTAAGAAATATTCCTCATACCACCATCCCTGGGACAGCTCAGGCTTCAGCTCAGCAAAGAACATGCCTGACTTGAAGTCTGCATTTCTGATCTGTGAGGCACGTGAGTGCTGGCTGGGAAGTGCCTCAGTCCTGAGGTTGCCTTAGTCCTGTTATCGTCAGCAGCGTGAGTCTTGGCTGTGATGAGGGGAAAATCTCACGTTTCAGTTTAGATTGCAGCTAGAGGAAACTGAGCAAAGCAAACCTTCCCCTGCATGGGGCATGAAGGAGCTGCAGGGAGACCTCCTATTCTTCTTGCCGTCAGTCCCTGTGCAACCAGCCAACCTGCAGCTTCAGAGTAACAGTGCTGCGCTATCAAAGCATGACTACATGTTGTTTATTGTGCCAATATATTTTTAAGCCTCAGCTGCAGTCAGCACTCTGTATTGTCTGGGTTTTAATCTGCTTTATTTGTGCTCTCACACACAGGTGACAGAAGCCCTCTCAAAGCAAAAAGAAACACTCATTGCTTCAGTCTTTTCCAGTGATCAGTTATATTTTGGCTTTGATTCCTTTTCCTTTGTTAAGTCACTCTTGCTTTTGCATTGTTTTAGTTTGCATTATATGTTGATGTACAGTCTTCTCAAGAGACATCCCTCCATCCCTCCTTCTCTCTCTCCCCCTTCTAGACTGTGCCGTCAATACAAAGCTGTATAAATTGACTCTTCAGTCAAATACATCTTCCCAGCTTTTGGTAAAGGAGTGGATAATCTGAGGTTGGTGGTTTTTTTTGAGTATTACAAATACGGCAAAGCTATTTTTTTGTAGTGTGTTCAGCATGCTATTTCCACAAGTGATCACACAGATTTTCTGCTTAATCATGCAACTGAATAACAAAATTTGTTGTGGTTTAACCCCAGTCAACAACCAAGCACCACAGAGCCGCTCGCTAACATCCCCCCTCCCAGTGGGATGAGGGAGAGAATCGAAAAAAACCCCTTATGGGTTGAGATAAAAAGACAGTTTAATAGAACAGCAAAGGAAGAGAGAATAATAATAATAGAATATACAAAACAAGTGATGCATAATGCAATTGCTCACCACCCGCTGACTGATGCCCAGCCTGTCCCCGAGCAGCGATCCTTCCCCGGCCGACTCCCCACAAGTTTATATACTGAGCATGATGTTATATGGTATGGAATATCCCTTTGGCCAGTTTGGATCAGCTGTCCTGGCTATGGTCCCTCCCAGCTTCTTGTGCACCTCCTCACTGGCAGAGCATGGGAAGCTGAAAAGTCCTTGACTTAGTATAAGCACTACTTAGCAACAACTGAAAACATCAGTGTGTTATCAACATTATTTTCATACTAAATCCAAAGCACAGCCCTATACCAGCTACTAGGAAGAAAATTAACTCTGCCCCAGCCAAAACCAGGACAATATCCACCCCTTACTCTACACCATCTAACGTCATGCCCAGGTCCCACAGTTTCCAATACATTCCAATTAATCACCACCACTTTTCCTGTCTTTTGATTATATACGCACAGACGACAGCACAAGAGGAAATGGCCTCAAGTTGTGCCAGGGGAGGTTTAGATTGGATATTAGGAAAAATTTCTTCACTGAAAGGGTTGTCAGGCACTGGAACAGGCTGCCCAAGGAAGTGGTGGAGTCACCATCCCTGGAGGTATTCAAAAGACATTTAGATGTGGTGCTAAGGGATATGATTTAGTGGTGGACTTGGTAGTGATAGGTTAACGGTTGGACTTGATGATCTTGGAGGTCTCTTCCAACCAAAACGATTCTATGATTCTATGATATTATTCCCTTAGTCTATGAGCCATCCCTTTAAAATGTCCGTAAAATGTCTATAAATGTCCATTGAGTTCATTTAGTCCATGACTTTGGGCTCCATCTGTCATAACAGTCCTTCAGGGCAGGAGAGATGGTGCATGGTGTTGGATTCTTGCATGCTGAAGCCAGTTCCGGTTCCATCACTGCTGCACTTTGCTCGATTTCATCAAATTTCATTCTTCATTAATCTAGGTGATTCTTACTGCAATACCATTGATATAGCATACAACAACTATAGTAGTGATGACACACAGTGGCAGGGTTATATAGCAATTAACATTGTACAATTCAAATCATTGACTATTCTCACCCAAAATCAAATCCCCTCGAGGTACACATCGGACTTCCCCATCCTTTTGCATCACCCACCAAGTGCACCCAGGTCCTTGAGCAAAAGCAATTCCATGGGTGAGTTTGCCTTTGTCTGAAGCAGGAATAACCCAAACTGACTTCCCTAACATATTCTTCATGTGCACTACAGGAACTTTATCCCCTTCTACAGTATGTAAGTTTTGACTGGGCAGGGCCAGCTCGATTGGTAGATACCCTAGTGTTAACTAACCAGGTGGCTTTTGTAAATGTGTATCTCAATGTTTGAATGTCCCAGCACCCATTGCTCTCAGCGTAGTCTTTAACAGTCCATTGTACTGTTCGATTTTCCCAGAGGCTGGTGCATGATAGGGGATGTGATACACCCACTCAATGCCATGCTCTTTGGCCCAGGTGTCTAGGAGGTTGTTTTGGAAATGAGTCCCGTTGTCTGACTCAATTCTTTCTGGGGTGCCATGTCGCCATCAGACTTGCTTTTCAAGGCCCAGGATGGTGTTTTGGGCGGTGGCTGTTGCCCTCCATACCAGAGAGGCTTTAACCACTTGGCTTGCTTGATTGCAGTACATGTTTCACATTCATGGATAACCTGTGCGATGGTCAAGTCCACCCCTCGATCACAAGTCCATCTATATGTTGCATCCCTTCCTTGATGGCCTGAGGTGTCATGGGCCCACCAAGCTAGGAATAATTCACCTTTATGTTGCCAGTCCAGATCCACCTGTACCACTTCAATCCCAGCAGCCTGCTGGTTGTTTTGATGTTCCTCAGTGGCCCGACTCTTAGGTACGTGGGCATCTATGTGGCGTACTTTTACAACCATCTTCTCTACCCGGTCAGCAATATCTTGCCACAATTTGGCAGCCCAGATGGGTTTGCCTCTGCGCTGCCAGTTGTTCTGCTTCCATTGCTGTAACCACCCCCACAGGGCATTTGCCACCATCCATGAGTCGGTATAGAGGTAGAGCACTGGCCACTTTTCTCGCTCAGCAATATCTACAGCCAGCTGGATGGCTTTCACCTCTGCAAACTGACTCGATTCACCTTGTCCTTCAGTGGCTTCTGCGACTCGTCGTGTAGGACTCCACACAGCAGCTTTTCACCTTTGATGTCTTCCCACAACATGACAGGACCTTTCATTTTAAGTACCTCAAATGAAAACAGAGGGCATTTCTGGAAGGTTGAAATAGGATCATATCAACTGTAACAGGTCAGTGTTGGTTTGCTTGAAGAGGGAAACATTTGAGCAGTGCTTAGTGCTATTCTTAGTGCTAGCTCTTACCGAAGCTCACAGTCAGTCAGGTAGAGCTGGGTAAGCACCAGGAGCAAGTTCCAGCAGATAAAGCAGAATTCAGTGGCCATTGTTAATGTTTCCAGCAGCACTGCTGTTTTGTTTTCTTCATGGCAAAAGTAACAAGGCTGAGTGGCAGCTTTCGTTAAACTATTTCCTGACAGCGTGCAGGATAAGCTTATTTATTTGGAAACAAGCATATTTTTCCAATCCCTGGCTAAGAAAACTTAACATCTAGAACAGAATAGAATAGTTCAGTTGGAAGGGACCTACAATGATCATCTAGTCCAACTGCCTGACCACTTCAGGGCTGACCAAAAGTTAAAGCATGTTAGTAAGGGCATTGGCCAAATGCCTCTTAAACACTGACAGGCATGGGGCATCGACCACCTCTCTAGGAAGCCTGTTCCAGTGTTTGACCACCCTCTTGGTAAAGAAATGCTTCCTAATGTCCATTCTACACTTCCCCTGATGCAGCTTTGAACCATTCCCATGTGTCCTATCACAGGATACCAGGCATCAGAGATCAGCACCTCCCTCTCTGCTTCCCCTCCTCAGGAAGCTGTAGGGAGCAATGAGGTCCCTCCTCAGCCTCCTTTTCTCCAAACTACACAAATCCAGAGTCCTTAGCCGCTCCTCATAGGACATGCCTTCCAGCCCTTCCACCAGCTTTGTTGCCCTCCTCTGAGCACATTCAGGGACCTTAACATCCTTTTTAAATTGTGGGGCCCAGAACTGCACACAGTACTCAAGGTAAGGCTGCACCAATGCTGAATACAGTGGGATAATCATCTCTTTTGACCAGCTGGTTATACTGTGTATGATGCACCCCAGGATGTGGTTTGCTCTCTTGGCTGCCAGGGCACACTGCTGACTCATACTGATCCTGCTGTCAATCTATCCCTACACATGATATGATTTCTCCATCAGGCTTTCCTACACATATTGCAGCCAGACCTGTTACTGCACACGGTGTTGTAAATATATTGTGGTGGTGGTGGTGGTGGGTTTCTGTTTTTCTTTCCTTTTTCCTTGCCCCTCTTTTTTTCCCCCTTGCTTTAGTATACCTGTAGAGAAGAGTGCTAAACTGATGCATGGAGAGAATGGGATATATATATTTTTTAATATCTTCTGGTTTATTCAGGTCCTTCCTTTCTACCCCCCAGGAAAATCCTCTGTGTGAAGACATCTGCCTGTACCTGAGAGAGAGTGTATTTTCTGGCACTGACCAGGAAGCACCAGGCAATCAAAAAAAAATTCCCCCTCCCCCCCTTTCCAGGACTAAAACTCTCATTTTCACAGACATGACATCAGAAATTGGATTCTACAAGATTCAGTTTTCCTTCCCCTCTGGGAGCTGGGCTAAAATACCAAAACCAATAAAAGCTAGCTATAGAAAGTAGAGAAAATGCTTCTCTTTTTTGCAATAGCCTGTTCTCATAGTTTTTAAATGCAAAAACCTGTAACAGATAGGAGGTTTTGTTTAAGATGCACATTGTTGCATCAATAACGTATGCCAATTTCTTAGTCTACTAGAGACATCATAGTTTTTTCTTTTCTATAAATAAGTTTGTAGAACAGACTTTCTTACTCTGTCAACATGTTCCTGACTCTTTTATTAGCTCATGTTATTGTTGCTTTGTGCTTGATGGCTTGATAAGAAATATATTTACTGTCTGACTGCATTAAAAAATAGATTTGCAAGGTGGAAGTAAGATGGTCATTTATGAACAGCATGAACAAAGGCAATCTACAGCATGCTTTTACACAGGGAAAGAGCCAGAGAGCTGATGGACAGTTACCTCTGTGGCACTTGCTTAACAATTTTTTAAGAATATCCCATTGACATCAGCTGCTATTGCTTTGGTGCAGAATTGGTAAAATTGGCTTGGTCCATCCCGAAAATGAGAAATGTTTGCAAAAAAGTATTCTGGAATTCCACCCTTCCACCTTAGTTTTGAGGCAAGGTTCACAGAAAGGGATAGGCCAGCTACTGTCTGATGAATGAGTTTCATAGAATCATAGAATCATAGAATGGTTTGGGTTGGAAGGGACCTTAAAGATCATCTAGTTCCAACCCCCCTGCCATGAGCAGGGACACCTTCCGCTAGACCAGGTTGCTCAAAGCCCCAGCCAACCGGGCCTTGAACACTTCCAGGGATGGGGCATCCACAGCTTCTCTGGGCAACCTGTGCCAGTGCCTCACCACCCTCATGGTGAAGAATTTCTTCCTTATATCTAATCTAAATCTCCCCTCTTTCAGTGTAAAGCCATTACCCCTTGTCCTATCACTACATGCCCTTGTCAAAAGTCCCTCTCCAGCTTTCTTGTAGGCCCCCTTTAGGTACTGGAAGGCTGCTAGAAGGTCTCCCCGGAGCCTTCTCTTCTCCAGGCTGAACAACCCCAACTCTCTCAGCCTGTCTTCCTAGGAGAGGTGCTCCATCCCTCTGATCATCTTTGTGGCCCTCCTCTGGACTCGCTCCAACAGGTCCATGTCCTTCTTGTGTTGGGGGCTCCAGAGCTGAACGCAGTACTCCAGGTGGGGTCTCACTAGAGCGGAGTAGAGGGGCAGAATCACCTCCCTTGACCTGCTGGCCACGCTTCTTTTGATGCAGCCCAGGATACAGTTGGCTTTCTGGGCTGCAAGTGCACATTGCCAGGTCATGTTGAGCTTCTCATCAACCAACGCCCCCAAGTCCTTCTCGGCAGGGCTGCTCTCAATCCATTCTCCGCCCAGCCTGTATTTGTGCTTGGGATTGCCCCAACCCATGTGAAGGAGATAAAGTTCCTGTGGTGCATGTAAAAAACATGCTGGGGAAGACAGGCTGGGTTATTCCTGCCTCGGGCAAAGGCAAACCCATCCGTGGGATTGCTTTCGCTCAAGGGCCTGGATGCACTTGGTGGGTAATGCAGGAGGATGGAGAAGTCCGCTGTGTACCTCAAGGAGATCTGATTTTAGGTGAAAATAGCCAATAGTCTGAACTGTATGATGTTAATTGCTATAATATACTGCATATAATCATTTATATTATGTATATATTGTATATAATCATTTCTATAGTTGTGTTCTATATCAAAGGTATTACAGTAAGAATAACCCAACTCAATGAAGAGCGACCTCTGATGAAACCGAGCAAAGTGCAGCAGTGATGGACTGACTTCAACAACTGGCGCACAGTCGAGATCGACACCTTCGACCTGCTGACTGCGGACAAGCTACACCAGCTGTGCCAGATACAGCAGCTATAAGTTCCAGATGCAGTATGCAACAATCCGACACCGCACACCATCTCTCCTGCCCTGAAAGACTGTCAAGACAGATGCAACCCAGGATCGTGGACTAAATGAACTCAATAGACATTTTGGAGGGGTGGTCCATAGACTAAGGGAATGATATCTGTGTGTATATATCAAAGACATAAAGTGGCAGTGATTAATTGGAAAGTGAGAGACCTGAGCATAACGTAAATGGTATGGAATAAGGGGTGGATACTGTCCTGGTTTAGGCCGGGATGGAGCTAGTTTTGTTTTCAGCAGCTCCTGTGTTTTGGCTTTAGTGTGAGAACAACGGTGATAGTACGCTGATGTTGCTGGTTGCTGCTGGACGACCAAGGACATTTTTGCTGTTTTCCAGGTTTTGCTAACGTGCAAGGGCAAAAACTTGGGAGGGGTAGAGACAGAATAGTTGATCCAAACTCGCCAAAGAGAGTATTCCATACCATAGACGTCATGCCTGCTATAAGTGAGGGTCGGTCGGTGGGCCACTAGGCTTTTTTAGACCCTTAACTTGCCTTAATCTTTAAGCTTCCCTTCGGGTTGCTTTTTGTTTCCCTATTTTTCCTTTTTGTTTTTTGCTCGTTTGGCTGTTGCTTCCCTCACCTGCTTTCTCTGGAACTTGCTGTTCTGGGATAGCTGGGGGGGAATACCCCTGCTCCCTGTCTGCTGCTCGGGACGGGCTGTATCGGTCGTTGGGTGGTGAGAAATTGTGTATCGTTTGTTTTATATATTCTATTATCCATATATATTCATTATTATCATTATTAATATATTTTTATATTTTTCCTTTGCTGTCCTGGTGAGCTGCTTTTATCTCAACCCGCGAGTTTTCCTTTCTCTCCAATTCTCCTCCCCACCCCAGCAGGGAGGCGGGGAGTGAGCGAGCGGCTGCGAGGTATTGGGTTACAATTTGGGGTTAAACCACGACACCAGCTCTTCCGTTTCCTTCCGGAGAGGGCCCACATTTTCCCTAGTCTTCCTTTTATCACTGACATACCTATAAAAGCTTTTCTTGTTGCCCTTGACATCCCTGGCCAGATTTAATTCTATCATCAGGGCTTTAGCTTTCTTAACCTGATCCCTGGCTACTCGGACAATTTCTCCCAGGCTACCTGTCCTTGCTTCCACCCTCTGTAGTTTGGTTTGTGCCAGCCAGCAGTAAAGCAAGGAGGAGGATATCAGAGGCAGGCCCTAAGATAACTGTGTGAGTTTGCCTGCATGCTGGAGTTGATGGGAGGCAGCGTCGGCAGGTGCTGGCACGGCAGGGTGGACTGGGGTGTGCTTGGGATTGGGCCAGCCAGCAGTGCTTGGCATTTTTCACTAAAATACAAAATGTTTTTTATCTGGAGCATGTTCATTGTGAGGAGCTGTTGTGAATGAGTTAAAGTGCTTTCTGCTCTTTTTTGTCCAGGTTATCAAGCACCTTCAGATGCAGGAAGGAAAGCAGTATTTAAGATATGGTGTTCTTGAGTTATCACGTAATATGTACAGGTAGCTGTGTGCTCCGATTTCAGCCAGGACACTCCAAGAATTTGAGGTTTTCTGAGATGCCTGTGTGTGTATGTAAATGCCATTCTCTAATCCTAAACAACCCTTCCCTCTTCTCCACCCATCAATGTTATTTGAGGCAGCTCCAGTGCAGAGAGGGACCATTAAATGAGCTGTAAGAACTGTATGTATATTCCATATATATACCCAGAGCCTCTCTTCTGCATAGAATAGAATCATAGAATCATTTAGGTTGGAAAAGACCCTTAAGATCATCGAGTCCAACCGTTAACCTAACACTACCAAGTCCACTGAAAAGGAAATGTTCAAACACAGCGTGGGTACCACTAGGTTTGCTTTATGCACAACTCAGAGTTGGGCCACCACCTCAGTGAATGGCAAATCATCAGTGTTCACATACAGTTTATATACCTTTTTCTTACACAATTACAATGGTTATAAAAGTTTCCCATTAACCTTTTCATTTTTCAAAATCGTCATTTACAGAGTCCACAATTGTTCTCGGTTCTCAGCGCCTTTCTTCTCTCCTGGTTTCAGGTCCGGTTTTAGTTTCACCGATGTCCTCATTTTTTATTCCAAGGTTTTCTTAGAAGTCTTCAAGATGTTTTAATAACCTGCGCTTGAGCAACATATTCTACCTACCTAAGGACTCTTTTATCTAAGCCACCTGTTTTTATTAATCTATCATCTTTTATTAAAACTGTCTTAACTGTCTAAGCTTGACTGGGTTTTAAGCCAGCCTTGGGTAGGGCTATACAGGGGGCTAGGCTAAGAACAGTACTCTGTGGCCTATTAAGCAGCCTAGTAGCTTGGTTCATTCTGCTTAATTGTGTACTAGTCAAGCATTCCTTTTTCATCCACCACTAAACCAAGTCCCTAAGCACCACGTCTACAGGTCTTTTAAATACCTCCAGGGATGGTGACTCCACCACCTCCCTGGGCAGCCTGTTCCAGTGCTTGATAAACGTTTCGGTGAAGAAATTTTTCGAAATATCCAATCTAAACCTCCCCTGGTGCAACTTGAGGCCATTTCCTCCTGTCCTATCACTTGTTACTTAGGAAAAGAGACTGACACCCACCTCTCTACAACCTCCTTTCAGATAGTTGTAGAGAGCAATAAGGTCTCCCCTCAGCCTCCTTTTCTCCAGACTAAACAACCCCAGTTCCTTCAGCCGCTCCTCATAGGACTTGTGCTCTAGACCTTTCACCAGGTTCGTTGCCCATCTCTGGACATGCTCCAGCACCTCCATGTCTTTCTTGTAGTGAGGGGCCCAAAAGTGAACACAGTACTCGAGGTGCGGCCTCACCAGGGCCGAGTACAGGGGGACGATCACTTCCCTACTCCTGCTGGCCACGCTATTTCTGACACAGGCCAGGATGCCGTTGGCCTTCTTGGCCACCTGGGCACACTGCTGGCTCATATTCAGCCGGCTGTCCACCAACACCCCCAGGTCCTTTTCTGCCGGGCAGCTTTCCAGCCACTCCTCCCCAAGCCTGTAGTGTTGCCTGGGGCTGTTGTGACCCAAGTGCAGGACCCAGCACTTGGCCTTGTTGAATCTCATACCATTGGCCTCGGCCCATCGTTCCAGTCTGTCCAGATCCCTCTGTAGCACCTGCCTGCCCTCCAGCAGATCAACACTCCCTCCCAATTTGGTGTCATCTGCAAACTTACTGAGGGTGCACTTGAACCCCTCGTCCAGATCATTGATAAAGATATTGAGCAGAACTGGCCCCAATACTGAGCCCTGGGGAACACCACTTGTGACCGGCCGCCAACTGGATTTAACTCCATTCACCACAACTCTTTGGGCCTGGCCATCCAGCCAGTTTCCTACCCAGCGCAGAGTACGCCCATCCAAGCCATGGGTAGCCAGTTTCTCCAGGAGGATGCTGTGGGAGACGGTGTCAAAGGCTTTACTAAAGTCCAGGTACACAACGTCCACAGCCTTTCCCTCATCCACTAGGCAGGTCACCATGTCATAGAAGGAGATCAGGTTGGTCAGGCAGGACCTGCCTTTCATAAACCTGTGCTGACTGGGCCCGATCACCCGGTTGTCCCGTATGTGCCGCGTGATGGCACTCAGGATGATCTGCTCCATAACCTTCCCGGGCACCGAGGTCAGGCTGACAGGCCTGTAGTTGCCCGGATCCTCCTTCCGGCCCTTCTTGTAGATGGGCGTCACATTTGCTAACCTCCAGTCAACTGGGACCTTGGGTGGATCCCATAGACTTGTGCGTGTCTAGGTGGCGTAGCAGGTCACTGACCATTTCCCCTTGTATTATGGGGGCTTCATTCTGCTCCCCATCCCTGTCTTCCTGCCCAGGGGGCTGGGTGCCCAGAGAACAACTTCCCTTGCTGTTAAAGACTGAGGCAAAGAAGGCATTTAGCACCTCAGCCTTTTCCTCGTCCCTTGACACTAAGTTTCCCTCCGCATCCAATAGAGGAGGGAGATTTTCCTTAGCCCCCTTTTTATTGTTAATGTATTTGTAGAAGGACTTTTTGTTGTCTTTTATGGCAGTCGCCAGACTAAGTTCTAGTTGGGCTTTGGCCCTTCTAATTTTCTCCCTGCATGACCTCACAACACCCTTGTAGTCCTCCTGAGTTGCCTGCCCCTTCCTCCAAAGGTTGTAGACTCTCTTTTTTTTCTAAGTTCCAGCCGGAGCTCTCTGTTCAGCCAGGCTGGTCTTCTTCCCAGCTGGCTCATCTTTCGGCTCATGGGGACGGTCTGCTCCTGTGCCTTTAAGATTTCCCTTTTGAAGAATGTCCAGCCTTCCTGGACTCCTTTGCCCTCCAGGACTGCCTCCCAAGGGACTCTGCCAACCAGACTCCTAAACAGGCCAAAGTCTGCCCTCTGGAAGTCCAAGGTGGCAGTTCTGTTGACCCTTCTCTTTACTTCTCTGAGAATCGAGAACTCTATCATTTCGTGGTCACTGTGCCCAAGACGGCCTCCGACCGTCACATCACCCACAAGACCTTCTCTGTTCACAAACAACAGGTCCAGCGGGGATGCCTTCTCTAGTGGGCTCCCTCACCAGCTGTGTGAGGAAGTTATCTTCCACACACTCCAGGAACCTCCTGGACTGTTTCCTCTCTGCTGCGTTGTATTTCCAGCAGACATCTGGCAAGTTGAAGTCCCCCACGAGAACAAGGGCGAGCGATCGTGAGGCTTCTCCCAGCTGCCTGTAGAATACTTCATCTGCCTCCTCGTCCTGGTTGGGTGGTCTATAACAGACTCCCACCATGATATCTGCCTTGGTGGCCTTCCCCCTGATTCTTACCCATAGACACTCAACCCTCTTGTCACCATCCTCGAGCTCTAGGCAGTCCAGACTCTCCCTAACATAGAGGGCTACCCCACCTCCTCTCCTTCCTTGCCTATCCCTTCTGAAGAGTTTATAGCCGTCCATTGCAGCACTCCAGTTGCGCGTGTCATCCCACCATGTTTCCGTGATGGCAACTATATCATAGTTTTCCCCTTTCACAACAGCCTCAAGCTCCTCCTGTTTGTTGCCCATGCTCCGTGCATTTGTGTAGATGCACTTCAGCTGGGCTAATGATCCTGTTGCCTTTGTGGTGGGAGAAGCCCTACTCCCTACATGTCCCATCTCAGGCATTTCCGTGGTTCCTAGCTGATCAGTGACCCCTGTGTCCCTGCTGCCGCATGGGTCTCTCTGTCCTACCTCATCCGAGACAGCTGACCGAAGGGCCTCACTGGCACGCCATCCCTCATTCATTGGCGTGCCACCCCCAGGCTTCTCTCTAGCAAGCCTGGTTTTATCCCCTTCCCCCTTCAAATCTAGTTTAAAGCCCTTTCAATGAGCCCTTCTAACTCCTGCTCCTGCCTTCACGTGGCACGTACAGGACAAGCAGGTGATCAGGCCCAGTCAGCATGGTTTTATGAAAGGGAGGTCCTGCTTGACTAACCTGATCTCCTTCTATGACAAGGTGACCCGCTTAGTGGATGAGGGAAAGGCTGTGGACATTGTGTACCTGGACTTTAGTTAAGCCTTTGACACCGTTTCCCACAGCACCCTCCTGGAGAAACTGGCTGCTCATGGCTTGGATGGGTGTACTCTACACTGGATAAAAAACTGGATGGCCAGGCCCAAAGAGTTGTGGTGAATGGAGTTAAATCCAGTTGGCGGCCGGTCACAAGCGGTGTCCCCCAGGGCTCAGTACTGGGGCCAGTTCTGCTCAATATCTTTATCAATGTTCTGGATGAGGGGATCGAGTGCACCCTCAGTAAGTTTGCAGATGACACCAAGTTGGGAGGGAGTGTTGATCTGCTTGAGGGTAGGAAGGTGATACAGAGGGATCTGGACAGGCTGGATTGATGGGTCAAGGCCAATGGTATGAGATTCAACAAGGCTAAGTGCCGGGTCCTGCACTTGGGTCACAACAACCCCAGGCAACTCTATAGGCTTGGGGAAGAGTAGCTACAAAGATGCCTGGCAGAAAAGGACCTGGGGGTGTTGGTCGACAGCCAGCTGAATATGAGCCAGCAGTGTGCCCAGG
Organism: Phoenicopterus ruber ruber; assembly: GCA_009819775.1. Taxonomy (NCBI): domain Eukaryota; kingdom Metazoa; phylum Chordata; class Aves; order Phoenicopteriformes; family Phoenicopteridae; genus Phoenicopterus; species Phoenicopterus ruber. Next base: position 9,923,560 of record CM020247.1, read on the forward strand.
TGGCCAAGAAGGCCAATGGCATCCTGGCTTGTATCAGAAATAGTGTGACCAGCAGGACTAGGGAAGTGATTGTCCCCCTACACTCGGCGCTGGTGAGGCTGCACCTTGAGTACTGTGTTCACTTTTGGGCCCCTCACTACAAGAAAGACATGGAGGTGCTGGAGCATGTCCAGAGATGGGCAACGAACCTGGTGAAAGGTCTAGAGCACAAGTCCTATGAGGAGCGGCTGAAGGAACTGGGGTTGTTTAGTCTGGAGAAAAGGAGGCTGAGGGGAGACCTTATTGCTCTCTACAACTATCTGAAAGGAGGTTGTAGAGAGGTGGGTGTCAGTCTCTTTTCCTAAGTAACAAGTGATAGGACAGGAGGAAATGGCCTCAAGTTGCACCAGGGGAGGTTTAGATTGGATATTTCGAAAAATTTCTTCACCGAAACGTTTATCAAGCACTGGAACAGGCTGCCCAGGGAGGTGGTGGAGTCACCATCCCTGGAGGTATTTAAAAGACCTGTAGACGTGGTGCTTAGGGACTTGGTTTAGTGGTGGATGAAAAAGGAATGCTTGACTAGTACACAATTAAGCAGAATGAACCAAGCTACTAGGCTGCTTAATAGGCCACAGAGTACTGTTCTTAGCCTAGCCCCCTGTATAGCCCTACCCAAGGCTGGCTTAAAACCCAGTCAAGCTTAGACAGTTAAGACAGTTTTAATAAAAGATGATAGATTAATAAAAACAGGTGGCTTAGATAAAAGAGTCCTTAGGTAGGTAGAATATGTTGCTCAAGCGCAGGTTATTAAAACATCTTGAAGACTTCTAAGAAAACCTTGGAATAAAAATGAGGACATCGGTGAAACTAAAACCGGACCTGAAACCAGGAGAGAAGAAAGGCGCTGAGAACCGAGAACAATTGTGGACTCTGTAAATGACGATTTTGAAAAATGAAAAGGTTAATGGGAAACTTTTATAACCATTGTAATTGTGTAAGAAAAAGGTATATAAACTGTATGTGAACACTGATGATTTGCCATTCACTGAGGTGGTGGCCCAACTCTGAGTTGTGCATAAAGCAAACCTAGTGGTACCCACGCTGTGTTTGAACATTTCCTTTTCAGTGGACTTGGTAGTGTTAGGTTAACGGTTGGACTCGATGATCTTAAGGGTCTTTTCCAACCTAAATGATTCTATGATTCTATTCTATGCAGAAGAGAGGCTCTGGGTATATATATGGAATATACATACAGTTCTTACAGCTCATTTAATGGTCCCTCTCTGCACTGGAGCTGCCTCAAATAACATTGATGGGTGGAGAAGAGGGAAGGGTTGTTTAGGATTAGAGAATGGCATTTACATACACACACAGGCATCTCAGAAAACCTCAAATTCTTGGAGTGTCCTGGCTGAAATCGGAGCACACAGCTACCTGTACATATTACGTGATAACTCAAGAACACCATATCTTAAATACTGCTTTCCTTCCTGCATCTGAAGGTGCTTGATAACCTGGACAAAAAGAGCAGAAAGCACTTTAACTCATTCACAACAGCTCCTCACAATGAACATGCTCCAGATAAAAAACATTTTGTATTTTAGTGAAAAATGCCAAGCACTGCTGGCTGGCCCAATCCCAAGCACACCCCAGTCCACCCTGCCGTGCCAGCACCTGCCGACGCTGCCTCCCATCAACTCCAGCATGCAGGCAAACTCACACAGTTATCTTAGGGCCTGCCTCTGATATCCTCCTCCTTGCTTTACTGCTGGCTGGCACAAACCAAACTACAGAGGGTGGAAGCAAGGACAGGTAGCCTGGGAGAAATTGTCCGAGTAGCCAGGGATCAGGTTAAGAAAGCTAAAGCCCTGATGATAGAATTAAATCTGGCCAGGGATGTCAAGGGCAACAAGAAAAGCTTTTATAGGTATGTCAGTGATAAAAGGAAGACTAGGGAAAATGTGGGCCCTCTCCGGAAGGAAACGGAAGAGCTGGTGTCGTGGTTTAACCCCAAATTGTAACCCAATACCTCGCAGCCGCTCGCTCACTCCCCGCCTCCCTGCTGGGGTGGGGAGGAGAATTGGAGAGAAAGGAAAACTCGCGGGTTGAGATAAAAGCAGCTCACCAGGACAGCAAAGGAAAAATATAAAAATATATTAATAATGATAATAATGAATATATATATGGATAATAGAATATATAAAACAAACGATACACAATTTCTCACCACCCAACGACCGATACAGCCCGTCCCGAGCAGCAGACAGGGAGCAGGGGTATTCCCCCCCAGCTATCCCAGAACAGCAAGTTCCAGAGAAAGCAGGTGAGGGAAGCAACAGCCAAACGAGCAAAAAACAAAAAGGAAAAATAGGGAAACAAAAAGCAACCCGAAGGGAAGCTTAAAGATTAAGGCAAGTTAAGGGTCTAAAAAAGCCTAGTGGCCCACCGACCGACCCTCACTTATAGCAGGCATGACGTCTATGGTATGGAATACTCTCTTTGGCGAGTTTGGATCAACTATTCTGTCTCTACCCCTCCCAAGTTTTTGCCCTTGCACGTTAGCAAAACCTGGAAAACAGCAAAAATGTCCTTGGTCGTCCAGCAGCAACCAGCAACATCAGCGTACTATCACCGTTGTTCTCACACTAAAGCCAAAACACAGGAGCTGCTGAAAACAAAACTAGCTCCATCCCGGCCTAAACCAGGACAGTATCCACCCCTTATTCCATACCATTTACGTTATGCTCAGGTCTCTCACTTTCCAATTAATCACTGCCACTTTATGTCTTTGATATATACACACAGATATCATTCCCTTAGTCTATGGACCACCCCTCCAAAATGTCTATTGAGTTCATTTAGTCCACGATCCTGGGTTGCATCTGTCTTGACAGTCTTTCAGGGCAGGAGAGATGGTGTGCGGTGTCGGATTGTTGCATACTGCATCTGGAACTTATAGCTGCTGTATCTGGCACAGCTGGTGTAGCTTGTCCGCAGTCAGCAGGTCGAAGGTGTCGATCTCGACTGTGCGCCAGTTGTTGAAGTCAGTCCATCACTGCTGCACTTTGCTCGGTTTCATCAGAGGTCGCTCTTCATTGAGTTGGGTTATTCTTACTGTAATACCTTTGATATAGAACACAACTATAGAAATGATTATATACAATATATACATAATATAAATGATTATATGCAGTATATTATAGCAATTAACATCATACAGTTCAGACTATTGGCTATTTTCACCTAAAATCAGATCTCCTTGAGGTACACAGCGGACTTCTCCATCCTCCTGCATTACCCACCAAGTGCATCCAGGCCCTTGAGCGAAAGCAATCCCACGGATGGGTTTGCCTTTGCCCGAGGCAGGAATAACCCAGCCTGTCTTCCCCAGCATGTTTTTTACATGCACCACAGGAACTTTATCTCCTTCACATGGGTTGGGGCAATCCCAAGCACAAATACAGGCTGGGCGGAGAATGGATTGAGAGCAGCCCTGCCGAGAAGGACTTGGGGGCGTTGGTTGATGAGAAGCTCAACATGACCTGGCAATGTGCACTTGCAGCCCAGAAAGCCAACTGTATCCTGGGCTGCATCAAAAGAAGCGTGGCCAGCAGGTCAAGGGAGGTGATTCTGCCCCTCTACTCCGCTCTAGTGAGACCCCACCTGGAGTACTGCGTTCAGCTCTGGAGCCCCCAACACAAGAAGGACATGGACCTGTTGGAGCGAGTCCAGAGGAGGGCCACAAAGATGATCAGAGGGATGGAGCACCTCTCCTAGGAAGACAGGCTGAGAGAGTTGGGGTTGTTCAGCCTGGAGAAGAGAAGGCTCCGGGGAGACCTTCTAGCAGCCTTCCAGTACCTAAAGGGGGCCTACAAGAAAGCTGGAGAGGGACTTTTGACAAGGGCATGTAGTGATAGGACAAGGGGTAATGGCTTTACACTGAAAGAGGGGAGATTTAGATTAGATATAAGGAAGAAATTCTTCACCATGAGGGTGGTGAGGCACTGGCACAGGTTGCCCAGAGAAGCTGTGGATGCCCCATCCCTGGAAGTGTTCAAGGCCCGGTTGGCTGGGGCTTTGAGCAACCTGGTCTAGCGGAAGGTGTCCCTGCTCATGGCAGGGGGGTTGGAACTAGATGATCTTTAAGGTCCCTTCCAACCCAAACCATTCTATGATTCTATGATTCTATGAAACTCATTCATCAGACAGTAGCTGGCCTATCCCTTTCTGTGAACCTTGCCTCAAAACTAAGGTGGAAGGGTGGAATTCCAGAATACTTTTTTGCAAACATTTCTCATTTTCGGGATGGACCAAGCCAATTTTACCAATTCTGCACCAAAGCAATAGCAGCTGATGTCAATGGGATATTCTTAAAAAATTGTTAAGCAAGTGCCACAGAGGTAACTGTCCATCAGCTCTCTGGCTCTTTCCCTGTGTAAAAGCATGCTGTAGATTGCCTTTGTTCATGCTGTTCATAAATGACCATCTTTACTTCCACCTTGCAAATCTATTTTTTAATGCAGTCAGACAGTAAATATATTTCTTATCAAGCCATCAAGCACAAAGCAACAATAACATGAGCTAATAAAAGAGTCAGGAACATGTTGACAGAGTAAGAAAGTCTGTTCTACAAACTTATTTATAGAAAAGAAAAAACTATGATGTCTCTAGTAGACTAAGAAATTGGCATACGTTATTGATGCAACAATGTGCATCTTAAACAAAACCTCCTATCTGTTACAGGTTTTTGCATTTAAAAACTATGAGAACAGGCTATTGCAAAAAAGAGAAGCATTTTCTCTACTTTCTATAGCTAGCTTTATTGGTTTTGGTATTTTAGCCCAGCTCCCAGAGGGGAAGGAAAACTGAATCTTGTAGAATCCAATTTCTGATGTCATGTCTGTGAAAATGAGAGTTTTAGTCCTGGAAAGGGGGGGAGGGGGAATTTTTTTTTGATTGCCTGGTGCTTCCTGGTCAGTGCCAGAAAATACACTCTCTCTCAGGTACAGGCAGATGTCTTCACACAGAGGATTTTCCTGGGGGGTAGAAAGGAAGGACCTGAATAAACCAGAAGATATTAAAAAATATATATATCCCATTCTCTCCATGCATCAGTTTAGCACTCTTCTCTACAGGTATACTAAAGCAAGGGGGAAAAAAAGAGGGGCAAGGAAAAAGGAAAGAAAAACAGAAACCCACCACCACCACCACCACAATATATTTACAACACCGTGTGCAGTAACAGGTCTGGCTGCAATATGTGTAGGAAAGCCTGATGGAGAAATCATATCATGTGTAGGGATAGATTGACAGCAGGATCAGTATGAGTCAGCAGTGTGCCCTGGCAGCCAAGAGAGCAAACCACATCCTGGGGTGCATCATACACAGTATAACCAGCTGGTCAAAAGAGATGATTATCCCACTGTATTCAGCATTGGTGCAGCCTTACCTTGAGTACTGTGTGCAGTTCTGGGCCCCACAATTTAAAAAGGATGTTAAGGTCCCTGAATGTGCTCAGAGGAGGGCAACAAAGCTGGTGGAAGGGCTGGAAGGCATGTCCTATGAGGAGCGGCTAAGGACTCTGGATTTGTGTAGTTTGGAGAAAAGGAGGCTGAGGAGGGACCTCATTGCTCCCTACAGCTTCCTGAGGAGGGGAAGCGGAGAGGGAGGTGCTGATCTCTGATGCCTGGTATCCTGTGATAGGACACATGGGAATGGTTCAAAGCTGCATCAGGGGAAGTGTAGAATGGACATTAGGAAGCATTTCTTTACCAAGAGGGTGGTCAAACACTGGAACAGGCTTCCTAGAGAGGTGGTCGATGCCCCATGCCTGTCAGTGTTTAAGAGGCATTTGGCCAATGCCCTTACTAACATGCTTTAACTTTTGGTCAGCCCTGAAGTGGTCAGGCAGTTGGACTAGATGATCATTGTAGGTCCCTTCCAACTGAACTATTCTATTCTGTTCTAGATGTTAAGTTTTCTTAGCCAGGGATTGGAAAAATATGCTTGTTTCCAAATAAATAAGCTTATCCTGCACGCTGTCAGGAAATAGTTTAACGAAAGCTGCCACTCAGCCTTGTTACTTTTGCCATGAAGAAAACAAAACAGCAGTGCTGCTGGAAACATTAACAATGGCCACTGAATTCTGCTTTATCTGCTGGAACTTGCTCCTGGTGCTTACCCAGCTCTACCTGACTGACTGTGAGCTTCGGTAAGAGCTAGCACTAAGAATAGCACTAAGCACTGCTCAAATGTTTCCCTCTTCAAGCAAACCAACACTGACCTGTTACAGTTGATATGATCCTATTTCAACCTTCCAGAAATGCCCTCTGTTTTCATTTGAGGTACTTAAAATGAAAGGTCCTGTCATGTTGTGGGAAGACATCAAAGGTGAAAAGCTGCTGTGTGGAGTCCTACACGACGAGTCGCAGAAGCCACTGAAGGACAAGGTGAATCGAGTCAGTTTGCAGAGGTGAAAGCCATCCAGCTGGCTTTAGATATTGCTGAGCGAGAAAAGTGGCCAGTGCTCTACCTCTATACCGACTCATGGATGGTGGCAAATGCCCTGTGGGGGTGGTTACAGCAATGGAAGCAGAACAACTGGCAGCGCAGAGGCAAACCCATCTGGGCTGCCAAATTGTGGCAAGATATTGCTGACCGGGTAGAGAAGATGGTTGTAAAAGTACGCCACATAGATGCCCACGTACCTAAGAGTCGGGCCACTGAGGAACATCAAAACAACCAGCAGGCTGCTGGGATTGAAGTGGTACAGGTGGATCTGGACTGGCAACATAAAGGTGAATTATTCCTAGCTTGGTGGGCCCATGACACCTCAGGCCATCAAGGAAGGGATGCAACATATAGATGGACTTGTGATCGAGGGGTGGACTTGACCATCGCACAGGTTATCCATGAATGTGAAACATGTACTGCAATCAAGCAAGCCAAGTGGTTAAAGCCTCTCTGGTATGGAGGGCAACAGCCACCGCCCAAAACACCATCCTGGGCCTTGAAAAGCAAGTCTGATGGCGACATGGCACCCCAGAAAGAATTGAGTCAGACAACGGGACTCATTTCCAAAACAACCTCCTAGACACCTGGGCCAAAGAGCATGGCATTGAGTGGGTGTATCACATCCCCTATCATGCACCAGCCTCTGGGAAAATCGAACAGTACAATGGACTGTTAAAGACTACGCTGAGAGCAATGGGTGCTGGGACATTCAAACATTGAGATACACATTTACAAATGAGCCCTGCTAACTCCTGTGCTAGGATCCTTTTCCCCCTTTGGGACAGGTGCGCCCCGTCTGCCGCCAGCAGGCCTGGTGCCATGTAAACCAACCCATGGTCAAAGAACCCAAAGTCCTGCCGGTGACACCAGGCTCGGAGCCAGTTGTTGATCTGCTGGCTCCTCCAGTTTCTTCCCTCATCCTTCCCCAGAACTGGAGGGATAGAGGAGAACACTACCTGTGCTCCTGATCCCTTAACCAGTCGCCCCAAGGCCCTGAAGTCCCTCTTGATTGCCCCGGGACTTCTTTTTGCCACCTCATCGCTGCCTACCTGGAAGATCAACATGGAGGAAGGTGATTCAGAGTGCCCCCGCGTCATATTCTAACAGCCTGGCAGCAATGTATTGCCTGGATATCGATACACCAACTGTGGAGAGAGTGTCGTCTTGGCTCCAAAACTTTGAAGAAAATCTCTGTCCCTCCTCATCCCTATGGGCCAGTGCCCTGACTATCAGGGGTGCCCCAAGAAATCAGTCCCCTCCTGCCTCGGTCAGAGGGAAAGGGAGCCCCAGGCACATGCCACGTGGAGCACTCTGGTTCTTCCTGCGTGACCAGGGGGGAGGACATGAGGAAGTGGGATGGTGAACCCACCTTGAAGCTGGAAGCTTGTGTACGTGAACTGAGAGGGAAGACAGCTCTTAAGAAGGGGCCACCCAAGAAGGCTGTCAGCAGAGTTGCTGTAGAGACACACGAAGGCAATCAGCGATTTCCCAAACAGAGAAGAACTGAAATCACCTCCCTTGATCCTGAGGAGGGGCCTTCTGGTCTGGCGCTGCAAGGTTCAGACAGGGAATACTCTGACGAGGAACAGGACTAGAGGGTCCCTGCCTTCGGCCAGGAGGAGGAAAGGGATGACCGTGTATACTGGACTGTGTGGGTTCGATGGCCTGGCACATCAGACCCACAGAAGTATAGGGCTTTGGTAGACACTGGTGCACAGTGTACTCTGGTGCCATCAGAACATAGGGGCACAAAACCCATCTGGATGTCGGGAGTGACAGGGGGATGCCAAGAATTGTCGGTATTGGAGGCTGAGGGGAGCTTAACAGGGGACCAGTGGGAAAAGCACCCCATTGTGACCGGCCCAGAGGCCCCTTGTATCCTTGGCATAGACTACCTCAGGAGAGGGTACTTCAAGGACCCAAAGGGATACCGATGGGCTTTTGGTGTAGCCATGGTGAATGCAGAGAAGACCAAACAGCTATCATCTACCCTGCCTGGCCTCTCAGAAGATCCCTTCGTTGTGGGATTGCTGCAAGCTGAAGAACAGAAGGTACCAATTGCTACCAGGACGGTGCACAGGTGGCAATATCGCACCAACAGAGACTCCCTGGCTCCCATCCGTGAGCTGATCCATCAACTGGAGAGCCAAGGAGTCATCAGTAAGACTCATTCACCTTTTAATAGTCCTATATGGCCAGTAAGGAAATCTAATGGGGAATGGAGATTAACAGTGGACTATCGTGGCCTGAATGAAATTACGCCATGACTGAGTGCTGCCGTGCAGGACATGCTAGAACTTCAGTATGAACTGGAGTCCAAGGCAGCCAAGTGGTATGCTACCATTGATATTGCTAATGCATCCTTCTCAATCCTTTTGGCAGCAGAGTGCAGGCCACAGTTTGCTTTTACTTGGAGGGGTGTCCAGTACACCTGGAATCGACTGCCCCAGGGGTAGAAACACAGCCCCACCCTTTGCCATGGGCTGATCCAGACTGCACTGGAAAAAGGTGGAGCTCCAGAACACCTGCAATACATTGATGACATCATTGTGTGGGGCAACACAGCAGAAGAGGTTTTTGAGAAAGGGGAAAAAATAATTCAAATCCTTCTGAGAGCTGGCTTTGCCATAAAATGAGGGAAGGTCAAAGGACCTGCACAAGAGATCCAGTTCCTAGGAATAAAATGGCAAGATGGACGTCATCAGATTCCAACAGATGTGATCAACAAAATAGCAGCTATGTCTCCACCAGCTAACAAAAAGGAGACCCAAGCTTTCTTAGGCGTTGTGGGTTTCTGGAGAATGCATATTCCAAATTACAGTTCTATTGTAAGCCCTCTCTATCAAGTGACATGATAGTAGCCCTTGGGCCAGTTCGGGCAGGGCAAGATGTTAAAAATGTGCTCTACACTGCAGCCGGGGAGAATGGCCCTGCCTGGAGCCTCTGGCACAAAGCACCAGGGGAGACTCGAGGTTTACCCCTGGGGTTTTGGAGCTGGGGATACAGAGGACCTGAGGCAGACTACACTCCAACTGAAAAAGAGATCTTGGCAGCATATGAAGGGGTTCGAGCTGCTTCGGAGGTGGTTGGTACTGAAGCACAGCTCCTCCTGGCACCCCGACTGCCGGTGCTGGGCTGGATGTTCAAAGGGGGAGTCCCCTCTACACATTATGCCACCAATGCCACATGAAGTGGGTTGCACTGATCACACAACGAGCTCGAATAGGAAACCCCAGTCACCCAGGAATCTTGGAAGTGATCATGGACTGGCCAGAAGGCAAAGATTTTGCAATGTCACCAGAGGAGGAGGTGACACGTGCTGAAGAGGCCCCACCATATAATGAACTACCAGAAAATGAGAAGGAATATGCCCTGTTCACTGATGGGTCCTGTCGTATTGTGGGAAAGCATCGAAGATGGAAAGCTGCTGTGTGGAGTCCTACACGACGAGTCGCAGAAGCCACTGAAGGACAAGGTGAATCGAGTCAGTTTGCAGAGGTGAAAGCCATCCAGCTGGCTTTAGATATTGCTGAGCGAGAGAAGTGGCCAGTGCTCTACCTCTATACCGACTCCTGGATGGTGGCAAATGCCCTGTGGGGGTGGTTACAGCAATGGAAGCAGAGCAACTGGCAGCGCAGAGGCAAACCCATCTGGGCTGCCAAATTGTGGCAAGATATTGCTGCCCGGCTAGAGAAGCTGGTTATAAAAGTACGCCACGTAGATGCCCACGTACCTAAGAGTCAAGCCACTGAGGAACATGAAAACAACCAGCAGGTGGATCAGGCTGCTAGGATTGAAGTGGCGCAGGTGGATCTGGACTGGCAACATAAAGGTGAATTATTCCTAGTCCAGTGGGCCCATGACACCTCAGGCCATCAGGGAAGAGATGCGACATATAGATGGGCTCATGACCGAGGGGTGGACGTGTCCATGGACGCTATCGCACAGGTTATCCATGAGTGTGAAACATGCGCTGCACTCAAGCAAGCCAAGTGGTCAAAGCCTCTCTGGTATGGAGGTCGATGGCTGAATTATAAATATGGGGAGGCCTGGCAGATTGATTATATCACACTCCCACATATATATATAAAAAACAGGAAAAGTGGTGGTGATTAATTGGAAAGCGTAGGATCTGAGCATGATGTATATGGTATAGATTAAGGGGTGGATAATGTCCTGGTTGCGGCTGGGATAGGGTTATTTTTCGCCAGAAGCTGGCCAGGGTCTATTCTATACCATGTGACCATCACGCTCACTATATAGAGGGGGACGACCGGAGTGGGGCGGGGGATCGCTGCTCGGGAGCGGGCTGGGCGTCTGGCTCCGGGCTGGGAGTGACCTGTATGGGAAGCGCCGCTAAGTACACGCTGTTGTTGTTATTGTTTGGGTTTCTTGTTTGTTTGTTTTCTTTCCCTTTGTTGTCCGGTTAAACTGTTGTTGTTAACCCATGAGTTTTGCCTTTCTTTGTCCCGATTCTCTCCCCATCCCACTGGGAGGGTGGGGGTGAGCGAGCGACTGTGTAGCCCAGCCTCCAGCTGGGGCTAAACCACGACAATCCCCAAAGTGCTTGGGGGGTTTCTATCATGGGAAATGAATCATGGTTAAACTCAGGCACATGCATCAGGTTTGTGCCAAGCAGCTCTATGTTACACGGCCAAGCCAGTGGTGCCGCACACATATGAGTCTGTCTGTTGTGTCCAACTATGGGCTACTTCATGCCTTGTTGTTCCCTCTGCATGCAATGGCTATTCCCTCAACAGCTAGCAGCCCGAGCTGTCAGATGTTCTGAAAACCCTTATATTTCTATGAAAACATGGGAAAAACTGTGTCCTGTCATGGACAATGCAGAAGTTGAACATAAACTATAGAAAATCCCAGACTGCCAATTGCATCAGCAGCTGATGACCCTTCCCAAGCAGGAGCCCTGCAGCTCAGAGCCCCATTCCTCAAGGTGGGGATATGTCTTCCATTATAGCTACTTCTGGGGCCAGGGAATGGGAACAAAAATGTGACAAGTGAGCATATGATGTGTGCAGGGTTTCTTTGTTCTTGAATTTCTTTTTCTGAAAAAATAAATATACAGGGTGAGACTGTATGCATTTCCATTTAAGAGGAGAAGCACAAAGCTTGCTGGCCGGTGTGAATGTGTGTGAGAGAGGGAAGCAGCGTAGCTTTTGACTGCCTCAGTAGTGAGCCATTTTGTGATTTTTGACATATGTTAGGTGTACCTAGAGACTTGTGTTAAGGTAGCTCATCTGAAGCTACCTGTGGACTGTGTTGCTGTCTGTAGCCCAGGGCCTTTGCTGTCCCCCCTGCTTAATAGAGGTCATCCCCTTTCTCAGTTGTTCCCTGAAGGAGATCTTCACAGCCTTCTCATGGTGACCATGCCCTTTTCTCTGCTGTAAAGGAGCTAAAACTTGTGTGACTAGTTCATTGCCCGTCTGCACATAGCTGTGCCAGGTAATGTGCTCAGCAGGTCCTCCCCTGTCCTGGTTTTTGTCCGTTGATTTTTTTGTCCACTGTGTTTGACAGACTCTGTGCTGTATTTCTCACTCCCAAAATCAAGTGCCGATTTTGCGAGTGCAATACAAAGGTGACATTTCCATGGCTTGATCTCGCTCTGCACAAATAGCTCTTTCCCCCGGAAGGGTGGACAGGACCCACCGCAGCAGCATTGGCAGTGTGTCCTGGCCGTGAGCCATGGGCTGTGGGCCGAGACACAGCATGAGGGCAGACGTGAGCCTCTAGAGATCACTGACACACCAGGGCTGGTGGCAAGAGGGACAGGACTGCTCTGGGCAGGGTTTATACAGCAAGCTGTGCGTAAATAACAACAAAGAGCAGGGCAGATTTTTGTGCTTGAGATCTACTGCAAAGACATGAATGAAATGAGAGGTAATGGCTTGTCCAGAGAAGACGTCTAAAGCCTATGGAGGCACTGTACTGCTCTGTGGCTGGTAACTTAGGCTGCGGACAAATGTAGTACTATGAGATGGAGGTTTAATTCATCCAGCAGCACAAAACTATCATGGAAAGTGCTGCAGCCATAGGGCCTGGGCATGGGGTTGATGTCCTGAGGAGCGGACAAGGGCAGGGGGAGCCTCCTAACCACAGTGACCTGTGGGTACCATCACAAAGGCTGTCAGGTTTGCTGTGTAGCCATTTCCCCAACCTTGCCTGCCATGCAGTGAAGCAGAGTGCTGTTGCTACACATAAGCAACCCCTGGATTCCCAAAATCACAAATGCATCAGAAGAGGGGATGATTAATTAATTTGTATAGCACCTTCTTGTGCCACCCTATAAGAAACAACAAAGGGCTGGGAGAAACCAATAATCTGCTGACTTCAGCCCACATTTGCCCTGTGTGTGTGAAACCACCCCATATTGGTATTAATAGAGAAAAATGAAGAACAGTGTAGTCAAGCAGGGAGCTCTGCCCAGGGGTGTGGGGGGGGGAGCCATGGTAAGGGTGAATTTGGGCTGGGTAGGACCTGGGTTCCCTAATGCTTGCCATGGGGTGACCACACACCTAGCTCGGGCACCTGAAACATGCTGCAATAACTGCAGGTCTGCTTGGAAAAGAACAACTGTCAGGGTTACAGGGATGTCAGCCAAGGCAGACCTAGTAGTAATGCACAAGGACTGTTCCCTTTGTTGTTTATCACTGTAATGTTTAAGCGAATTTTGTCTTCTAATGTGTTTCCCCTTCAAGTCACAAAGTTGGACAACAAAATAAAGCTCCATATTTCACAACTGCAAACGTGTAAATGTTATTTTACAAGCCAGGATGTGGTGGGGGACTGTCCGTCTCTGCTGACCTGGGCATAGCCGCCCACCTTTCTCAGCTTTGTTCCTCCTGCACTTTGAGCTTGGGAGAGAGGGACTCCCACCCTGAGCGTTCCCGCTGCCCGTGCTCACCCGTGCACCAGGAGCCCCTCACCAGCCTCTCCTTCCTCACCCACCCTATGCACAAGGCTGGTTGCCTTCAGCCAGAAAATCTGCTGGGCTTTGCACAAACATCTCCTAATGTAAATATTAGAGTGCTATAGAAACCCTCTCTGTTGGTGCCGGTTCTTCTAAACTGTGCTTTCAAAGTGCTGACTGTGTGAGTTCTTATCATAAGTCAATCTCAGCAATTAACTTTCTTTTGATCACTTGGATGTGTGCTTTTTTTTTCTTTTTAAGTACACTTTTAATAGTAGATGAATGTAGTGACCAAATACACAACCATAAGATTTTTAATTTGAAGGAAATGCTAGCTAATTTCTTTGTAAAATGACCAGACATTATCATGCTTCTCTATACAGTAGTATAGTTTTAAATTAAAATTTTATAGATGAGAATAATAATGAGGAATATTACTTTAAAATAGGTAATTTATGTGTGTGTAGGAACATGCGAAAATCGGCATATGGATTTTGAGTACAATATGTTATTTAAAGTCCAATGTGGTTTACTATGCTGTTTCACATAAACAGATGTATGAGAGATTGATGGAGGGTTTTTTTGCACATATAGGTACAGTACCTGGGTGCTGGTGCCCCTGAATGTGTAGCTAATTAGGTATGGGCCAGTCCTGCACCTTGTTTTTAAGGGATTGTGCTCCTGACACCCCCATGCTGCCATCAGTCTCTGCTATTCAGTACCAATGAACACAGAAGAGTTTTTCACCCATTAGCAGACAGATGCTCAATGGGACTCACTCCCTGAGCTTTTGTGTCCTGGACTTTTCTTTGTACCTCTTGACAGCATTGCATGTCTCTGAGTGTTGCTGTACCACTCCAGAAGCATTCTGGTCCATGGGGTATTAGACCCATCCTGAGTGAAATATAAGGAACTGAGGCTGTAAACAAAATTTGAGCTTGTTTTAGTGTGAAGTTTAGAGAATCACAGAATCACAGAATGGTAGGGGTTGGAAGGGACCTCTGGAGATCATATAGTCCAATCCCCCTGCCAGAGCAGGTTTACCTAGAGCAGGCTGCACAGGACTGCATCCAGGTGGGTTTTGAATATCTCCAGAGAAGGAGACTCCACAACCTCCCTGGGCAGCCAGTTCCAGTGCTCTGTCACCCTCACAGTGAAGTTTTTCCTCATATTTAGGCGGAACTTCCTGTGTTCCAGTTTGTGCCCGTTGCCCCTTGTCCTGTCATTGGGCACCACTGAGAAGAGTCTGGCCCCATCCTCTTGACACCCGCCCTTGAGATATTGATAAGCATTGATGAGGTCCCCTCTCAGTCTTCTCTTCCTCGGGATAAACATCTGTGGTCTGTTTAGTTGAGCAACATTACATTTCTGGGGTTAGCCCTCGCAAGTCACAAGACATGATACTTTTTTGCTGCAACAACGAATATTCCAAACAAATCCCTCTCATTTTAGGGAGTTAGATCACAACCTTCTTGCAGCATACGTGCAGGCTGCATTTTTAACATAGCATGTGACAGAAGTGTTGCTGTAAAGTTTTTGATGAATACGTGACCAGACTGCTCAGCTTTTCATGCTTTCAGTGGTAGTGCAAGGACAGCACTGCATTTGTTGCTACCTACTCCAGTTGGAGCTCTTGGATACATTTTCTTGGCAATGTTTTTGATATGTAAATTAAGGGGGTTTTATTTGATGAAGACCAGACATAATTCAGACTCATATAATTAAAAACTAGGGGTTATTTATATATAGTACCTCCAGTACTCCTCCTTGGAGAGCTTTTGGGTGAAGCTGGGCAGGTATATCTACAGCTATTCTATAATTGCTGAGATTCAACCCAGACATAAAGCACCACTCAGGTGCTGCTCACTGCAAAAGGAGGTTTCTATCATGCAAAACTAACTGTTTCCTTTCTTTAGCATCTCCCTCACAACCATGTAATTTATAGCTACTATGAGATTTCTTATTCCATCCTCAGAAAATTGCCTCTCTTGCTTTGGGTAGCTATACAAATTGCAAAATATGATTTTTTTAGCGTACTTGATGGTGACAATTCACAAGTGTTTTCTTACATCATGGTAAATGCAATGTAACTTAAGAACAGAAGAACTTGTGTATGAATCAATTGAAGGTCCAGCCAGCCCAGTGTCCTGTTGCAGGCAGTGGACTGCAATGAGTGCTTAAAGACAAGGATGAGGAACAGGGGACTTAGCAAGTGATTATTCTCACCTCCAGAATTGATGATTTAAGAATTTCCTGTGCTAAAGTTTGCATCTGGACCATTGTGTCTAATAGCCACCAGTGGGTTTATCCTCCACAAATCCCCTTTTTTTCCAATTCCATTTATGCTGTGGCCTCCACAACTTCCTGTGGTAATGAATTCCACACTACAATTAAGAAGTTATGCGGAAAAAGCATTTCCTTTTGTTTAAGCCTGATCATTTCTTTGGGTGCCTTCTTATTTTTGTATTGTGTGAAGACATGAAAAATCATTCTCTACAAACCTTTTTCATGTTATTTATCACTTTGTAGTCTTCTATTGTATTCTCTTTGTGGTTTGTTTTTATAGTATTTGATTTTCATTTACCGCTTTAAGTTTGCCAAGTACTCCTCTTGAAGAAATCTAAGACTAACTTGATTTAAACAGAATGACAAACTAGAAAGGCCAAATGAAAAAATGAATTCATTTAGTCTCTCCTTTTACAGAAGCTCTTCCAAAACCTACCATCATCCTGGACTCCTCTGTACCTTTTTAGGTTTTACATGTACCATGAGGTGGGTTGGTATGAACTACCTGCAGTCCAGAAAATAAATCTGCATCATAGCTCTGTACAAAAGTGTAATTACATTATCCTCTTTGACGTATATTGCTTTCATAAAATTTCTAATATTTTGTTTTGTTTGATAATTGTAGAGCTTTGATGTTTTTAGTGTACTAGCTTTCCTACATGCTTTTGGCTAACATAGTCTGTCATTATGTATATCTACTTAAGGTTATTTTTTTCACCTACATATATTATTTTACACTCACTAGAATTTCATCTGCTATTTTCTTCAGGTCACTGTACTGTTCTCTGCTGTGATGTTCTTCAGCACATCTCCATAGGCAGTTTTAGAGGATAAGTCTATTCCAAATCAATTTGATTATTTTGATCAATTCAGGCCAGAAAGGGTGTAAACCAGCTTCTTAACTGGTGTGATGAGTGTATGTGGGCAGTGGTAACAAGTATGATTTAAACCATCACTCTTTACCTTGTTGATACAGAATATTCCCTCAGATGTAGATTAACAGTAAAGACTGTAACTTGAATAGAGCAATCATCTGAAACTTGTCTGCACTGTTCAACTGGATCTTAATACCAGCTACTGCTTGAGTGAGACAGAGAAGTAATCCGAATGCAACTTTCCCATTTCTGAACAATCTGAGTGCAGACAGGGAATGCTTCTCTTGAAATGGCAAAAATCTTGCAATCCTGAACTGTTTCAGTGGAGAGGACAAGAATCCAGCTCTGACGGGGAGAAGGATGTTCCTACTCATCCTTCTCCTGAATTTTGTAAACCTTCTTAATGTTTTTCACACCCTATCACTCCATTTTGTTTCTGAGTAATGATATGTGGTGGGTTGACCCTGGCTGGATGCCAGGTGCCCACCAAAGCTGCTCTGTCACTCCCCCTCCTCAGCTGGACAGGGGAGAGAAAATATAATGAAAAGCTCATGGGTTGAGATAAGGACAGGGAGATCACCCACCAATTACTGTCACGGGCAAAACAAACTCCACTTGGGGAAAATGAATTTAATTTATTACCAATCAAATCAGAGTAGGATAATGAGAAATAAAAACTAAATCTTAAAACACCTTCCCCCCACCCCTCCCTTCTTCCCAGGCTTAACTTTACTCTCAAATTCTCTACCTCCTCCCCCTGAGCGGCGCAGGGGGACAGGGAATGGGGGTTGTGGTCAGTTCATCACAGGTTGTCTCTGCTGCTCCTTCCTCCTCAGGAGGAGGACTCCTCACACTCTTCCCCTGCTCCAGTGTGGGGTCTTTCCCACAGGCTGCACTTCACGAACTGCTCCAGTGTGGGTCCTTTCAACAGGGTGCAGTCCTTCAGGAACAGACTGCTCCAGCATGGGTCCCCCCGCGGGGTCACAAGTCCTGCCAGCAAACCTGCTCCAGCGTGGGCTTCTCTCTCTCCACGGGTCCACAGGTCCTGTCAGGAGCCTGCTCTCCAGCATGGGCTTCCCACCAGGTCGCAGCCTCCTTCAGATGCATCCACCTGCTCCGGCATGGGGTCCTCCATGGGCTGCAGGTGGATATCTGCTCCACCGTGGACCTCCATGGGCTGCAGGGGGACAGCCTGCCTCACCATGGTCTTCACCACGGGCTGCAGGAGAATGTCTGCTCTGGCACCTGGAGCACCTCCTCCCCCTCCTTCTCCACTGACCTTGGTGTCTGCATAGTTGTTTCTCTCACATATTCTCACTCCTCTCTTCCGGCTGCAAGTTGGTGCGCAGCAACTTTTCCCCCCTTCTTAAATATGTTATCACAGAGGCACTACCACCGTTGTTGATTGGCTTGGCCTTGACCAGTGGCGGGTCTATCTTGGAGCCGGCTGGCATTGGCTCTATCGGACATAGGGGAAGCTTCTAGCAGCTTCTCACAGAAGCCACCCCTGTAGCCCCCCTGCTACCAAAGCCTTGCCATGCAAATCCAATACATGGTATTAAAGGCCACTGTACCTGAGTTCAGCCCATCATCCCTTGCTGCTCTTTTGGGTTATTATTGCACAACCTGTTTTATTCTGCAGACAGTGCATCCAAACAGTGCCTTTCCATGCCACTGTCTGTCCAGAACGGAGGGTCAAGGCCTGCCATTGCAGGAAGATCTCCAATGAAAAAAACAAAGGTAGAAATGTGGTCTTGTAATGCTCACCTGAGCCCACAAACACCTTCGGTTTATATTGCTGTACAAATATGTGCATAGGGTGTACAAAAGCATATGATCTCTTAAAAAGAAAATTGCCTTATGATCTACCAGCGTAGAGGGTGCACACTTCTGCTATTCCTAAAACTGTTTTTGTAGCCACCCTTCATGTGAAGAGGGTTGTTTTCCATAGCTGAGTTAGACTGTGCATCAGGAGAAGTTGATGTATGTGCATATGGCCAGCCAAATAGGAGGAGTTGCAATATAGCACGATGACTCAGGCTTTTTTATTTGCTTGTTTACAGATAGCTTTTACAACCCATCATTATGTTTGTAGTTGACTATTGGAAGTATGGGTTTTAATTTACTTCCCTTTATATATGTGGATGAGAGGGTATAGTAGGCACATCCTTTTCTGTAAAACATTACCATATCCTGGAATGGGAAGAAGAAGTAGTTCTGTCAATATTAATGCACCTACCTTTCCTCTCCAGAGGCTTGCATGCCTAATACATCATTAAATCCTGTAAGAGAGAAGCAATGACATCTCTTTTTGAGACCAGCATATAAGAGAAGCGATTCCAAACTGCCTGTCATGCTGAGACAGCATGTGCAGTTAGAAGTTACTATATTTCAGCATTAAAAGCAATATAGAAAGTACAGCAGCAATACAGAAAGTACAGCAGTCTGACTGAAGATGTATTTCAAGATCTTTTTCCCTTCTAGTGAATACTATTTACTTTGTTTTAGTTGAGCAGATTTTTAAAGACCATTATATTTAATTACCCTCAGTTTAACTCTTGTACTAACATTGCTTTCAGATTAAAAAAACACAACAAACTTCCTCTTTCTTATCATGACAGATGATAAATGAGTTCGCTTATGTATTGTCGTGGTTTAAACCCAGATGGTAACCAAAGAACCACGCAGCCGCTCACTCACTCCCCCTCTCCCTGTTGGGGTGGGGAGGAGAATCAGAGAGAAAGGAAAACTCGCAGGTTGAGATAAAAGCAGCTCACCAGGACAGCAAAGGAAAAATATAAAAATATATTCATAATAATAATATATATAAGGATAATAGAATATATAAAACAAATGATACACAATTTCTCACCACCCGACAAGCGATACAGCCCGTCCCGAGCAGCAGTCAGGGAGCAGGGATATTCCCCCCCAGCTATCCCAGAACAGCAAGTTCCAGAGAGAGTAGGCGAGGGAACAAACAGCTGAATGAACAAACAAAAAAAAAAAAAGGAAAAAACAGGGAAACAAAAAGCAACCCGAAGGGAAGCTTAAGGATTAAGGCAAGTTAAGGGAAGTTGCCCACCGGCCGACCCTCACTTATACCAGGCGTGACATCTATGGTATGGAATACTCTTTTTGGCCAGTTTGGATCAACTGTTCTGGCTATACCCCTCCCAGGTTTTTGCACCTGCACATTAGCAAAACCTGGGAAACTGCAAACTGTCCTTGATCGTTTAGCAGCAACCAACAACATCAGTGTGCTATCACCATTCTTCACACACTAAATCCAAAACACAGTAGCTGCTGGAGACAAAACTAGCTCTGGCCTGGCCGAAACCAGGACATGTATAAAAATGGAGGATCAAAATCCTTCACATCATTTTTCTGCTTTCATGCATATGTTAAATACTGAGAACATAAAGGTCTACAAGCTAAAGATAACAAAATCAGACAAGTAGTGTACTGAAAAATTCAGGGCACAGTTCTTTTTAAGTGAATGATTAAAACTATTTAGTGAAAGCATGACAGCATTGTTGTGACTAATGTAGATTGGCTGTATTGGTGGACATCATTGAAAAAGGAGATGTTTTTGCAAAAGAGGTTTTAATGAAGACAGAGTGGTAGACATGCGTGACTTTCAGCTAGGCAGATTTTCTAGCTGGCCTGTCCACTATGTGCATAATTTGCTTCCAGTTACTACCTGCTAGAGAAACCTGTTGTTCACTCCTCCTATGATGCTAAGTGTATCAGCACTCCTGGAAACACCAGTTTCTAACAATAACAAGAGAAAATAATAGAGCCAAAGGGATTAATGTGTTAATTGTTTGCAAAATATTCCTGGTGCCAATTTCCTTACTTTCTCCTTGAGTTGGGGCGCTTTGTTAAATTCATGGAAATTCTCCTTGCTATTTTAAAAATATGTAGGTACTTTATCTGAACTGAAACTCTTCTGCAGTTGCAGGGTGTAGGTGGCAGAACACTGAAATGCCTTTCAACTAATCTCCCCAGAATCGTGTTTACTGGATAATGCAATAGACACAGTTTTGGAATTACACTTCCAGCACAGCTGTCGTGGGAAACAAAACCCAGAAAGATCTCTGACTAGAAATATATTTATGGGAATGGCCTAGAGATAGCTCACTGGTGCTGAGGTCTCCTTTTTGGTAGCAACTTAAGTGTTGTCTTGCTGTTCTTCTGGAAACACTGCTCATTTGGTTGCTTGCCAGCTGCCTTGATCTTTTTTAAAAATCTTTATGACAATATGCTCTGTCAGCTATAAAACTGTTGGCATTGACTTAGTTAATGCTTATGAGGTTTTTTTCTGATTGGCTCATTATTCTGTTTTGGTTAAAGGTGACCTACTTGGGTGGTAGCTGCCATGTGTGAGAAGTGAGGACAGTAACTTATGCAGAGGCTCGTGGTACACAGTACTGACCAGGCATGGCCTAAAATAACCCTGAGCTGGACTGCTCAGCAAGGAGTGGTCACTAAGTAAATGCACAAGAGGAAGATATTCCACTTCAATGCTTCAACAAGTCCTGAGAGAGATGGGCATACGAAGAATTTCCAAGACCTGACAAAACCTGTCCATGGAGGTAACGTTTGAGATATTGGCCTTTCAACTTCATTTACAGCCCTGCAGTTCAGTCCTTTTGAATTACCAGTTTAGTCTGTATTTTGCTGTCTGGCAGAAATTATAGTGGTTCCTAGTTGGTGCATTTGAGGAAAAAGCTGGGGGGGGCATGGAAATTAATCGATACTTTCATGCATCAAATGTTTCTTTTGAACTCAGCACTATAAATGAAACTGATAGTTAAACCTCAAATGCAGGGTTGATAACAAGCTACCTAAGCCTATCAATAAATCAACTTCTCTTCTATGAAGATTTTTTCCCTTTGAAATTGTTTTACAAATAGTGTAGTCTCATCTTATGTGATAAAGAGAGGATAATGTTTATGCCAAAAACTTCACAAGGTCTCCTCCATGAGTGTAGATGAATAGATAAATGAGCTGAAGTACTTTTAGAAAACAGATTTTACATGAACTGTGGGACACCCTCCCCCCTTATTTAGAAATTGGAATCCTATTTTATTTTCCAAGGTGAAATATGTGTTGGTATTTTACATTAACCTTATTATACTGAGTTTATCGGTCTAATGATCAAGGATGTTTTTGCAAGAGAGCTGTAGAGCTCTAACCAAAAGTCATGATCTTTTTCAATCTCAGGTTACTGGGCCAAAGAATGCTCTTTCTTTTACACTTCTGTGAGAGGGTAAAAGTCTATAATCTGGACCTTGCAGAAATTTGATGTGATCAGAAAACATCTTATGGCCAAAAGCTTCTGAAAACTGTGGTGGGGTAGGTTAATAGAGAATACTTGTGTGAAACAAGGATCAAGTGAAAGTTTTACCTGAAGAGATGTCCCCAGACGCCTGAAGAGGTCCCTAAGCTACCTAATAACTCAGTCTGGCAACCATTGTATGTGGGAGGCAAGGCGGCCCCTGGTCTTTGCAATATAATTTTAAATTAAATGAGTTTTTCAATGTAAGAATCTTTTATCTTGAGCACAACTCATCTTGCATTTAACAGCATCCAAAAAGATGTTTTCTTCTTTCACTAAAGGAGGCTGAACCCAAAAGAGATGGGGCTTTGCGTACATCTGTCTGCTCTGAGAACCATACCAATAAGAACTGGATTCATGTTTTCGCTGTAGGTGTTTCACATAGAGACTGATTTGTTAATTCCAAATCTCTTTCCTCCAAAAGAAAAAAAGGCAAAAAAAAATATCTAATCCTGTCTCTTGGGCTCAAACCTGTGCAACTGATTGAAATCAGTATGCCATGCCTGAGATCTAAAATAAAAAGAGTCCCTCATATAAAAAGTAAAAATTCTTCACATACCAAATCCCATACTAAATCCAAAACACGGTAGCTGCTGGGAAGAAAATTAACTCCATCCCAGCCAAAACCAGGACATCTGATTAAATCTTTAATGTGGTATAATTACCTGTTTAAAGGGGAGGACTTAATTTTTGGCCATTTCATGGCCTCTTGTAGGAAAATGCAGAGAAAACTTCCGAAACCCAAATTCTGTCAAAACATAGCTGGCAGTATAACTTCCATGTATTCTTCTTAGGGAAATAGCTGCAAGGTTATTTGTTAGGCTGGCAACATAAAACATCCTGCAAGCCCTAGCGAGCTCCGAGTATCTGCTTACAGACAGAATCCAAACGTTGGGTTTATCTGCAGGAAAATCCCCCAGGATGTCCTCAAGACATGAACCCCTTACTCCTCCCATAAGCCAGGCTTTGCTGTCAATTTTTGGTATTTATGGTGAGTGCTTGTGGGAAGGAATATGTATGCTAGTAGATGACATTCTTCATCACATAAACTTTCAGTTTATGCTTGGGTTCTTCTCTCTCTTATCTCTGCTTACATAAAGCTCCCTTTGCTGTGGCCTATTCACCCCATGAGTCCTCAAGCTCTAGGGAAAGCAAGGCATGTGAGGGATAAAAACCAGGTAGGTTGAGATGGTCCATATATTATTTCCCATTCTGCGATTTTTTTAAGTGACGAAACAAGCTTCAGCTAGCAGCTGAAGCTGAATGTTTGCTTTTTACTCTTTATTGTTGTCCACTGGTAGTTTATTATTCTGCAGGCATTGTTCAACTTCTCATTTTGAAGTATTTTTGAAGTATGGCCTCTTTTTCCAAGGCAACTATGTAAGACTATCCTTCAGGGCTATCTTCCTGCCTCTTCAAGTTGCTGAATGGTTTGTTTTTATAGAGAAACCAATCTTGATCTTTTCACAGCTGTCACAGTCTACCCATTTTAGAAGTTTTTAAGGTTTGCAGGGATCATCACATTATCTAAATTTTTTTTGACAAAATAATTGTTTAGGCTCACCTATATGCTCAATATCAAACTCATTGCTATATGGAACCAAAACATCCCTTTCTTCAGAAAATTGAAACGTGCTGTCCTCAGAAGAAAGGGAAGGTGCCAGAAGTGCTTGATGCCTCTGCCAGTGCAATGAAGTGACTGGGTAAGACATGTCTAGATAATCCAAACCGACAATGTAGCCCTGCTTTAAAAGATGGTGAATGATTCTCCCCCACTGCACTTCCTCCCAAATTGATTTAAAGAACAAATTATTGCTCTCACTCAAATTTCAAGGTTGATGTAAGTTGGGGTAAAATAATTCTATGTTGCCTCAGAGTTCTCGGTAGTGTCTCCAGCTCTGGCTAATTACAAATGTTTTTTAATAGAGCCTAAAAAATAAACAAGAGTTAATCAAATAGCTTTGAGCCCAAGAGGCAGGATTAAATTTTTGGTTTGCCTTTTTCTCTTTTGGAGGAAAGAGATTTGGAATTAACAAATCAGTCTCTATGTGAAACACTTACAGCGAAAACATGAATCCAGTTCTTATTGGTATGGTTCTCAGAGCAGACAGATGTACGCAAAGCCCCATCTCTTTTGGGTTCAGCCTCCTTCAGTGAAATGCTCAATATGAGTCAGCAGTGTGCCCTGGCAGCCAAGAGAGCAAACCACATCCTGGGGTGCATCATACACAGTATAACCAGCTGGTCAAAAGAGATGATTATCCCACTGTATTCAGCATTGGTGCAGCCTTACCTTGAGTACTGTGTGCAGTTCTGGGCCCCACAATTTAAAAAGGATGTTAAGGTCCCTGAATGTGCTCAGAGGAGGGCAACAAAGCTGGTGGAAGGGCTGGAAGGCATGTCCTATGAGGAGCGGCTAAGGACTCTGGATTTGTGTAGTTTGGAGAAAAGGAGGCTGAGGAGGGACCTTGTTGCTCCCTACAGCTTCCTGAGGAGGGGAAGCGGAGAGGGAGGTGCTGATCTCTGATGCCTGGTATCCTGTGACAGGATGTGTGGGAATGGTTCAAAGCTGCATCAGGGGAAGTGTAGAATGGACATTAGGAAGCATTTCTTTACCAAGAGGGTGGTCAAACACTGGAACAGGCTTCCTAGAGAGGTGGTCGATGCCCCATGCCTGTCAGTGTTTAAGAGGCATTTGGCCAATGCCCTTACTAACATGCTTTAACTTTTGGTCAGCCCTGAAGTGGTCAGGCAGTTGGACTAGATGATCATTGTAGGTCCCTTCCAACTGAACTATTCTATTCTGTTCTATTCTAAGAAAAAGCAGCTCCCAATCCATTTGTCTGCCGTGCCTTAGCAAAGGTCTGTAGAAGAGTCTTCAGAATATTTTCCACCATTACTGTCAGTAAAGTTCCTGTGCAATCACCAATGAGTCTTGCTATAGACTGTGCTGTGTGAGCCGACACAGGCAGGACTCAGGAACAACCACAAAAGCACGGACTTTTGTTACCTCACCAACTGGGGGATCCCTGAAGCAGCACCTGGGCAGAGGCACACAAGCAGGGACGCAGGTACCACGGAGCTCAATCCTTGCTGGAGGATCACCAAACCTGCTGTTTTCACCTGTATATCAGGGATTCGCACGGGTGTAGTTTACCACTGTGCTTTGATCTTTCCCACAGCAGGGCAGGAATCTCAAGCATGTTCGATAGGGCGCCTCTGAGTCTATGACATGCCTATGTTATCTAAACACAGATGTTTTATACTTGTCGAGCACACAAGACTAAACAACGATTAGTATGATATATGTGTTTTGCTACACCCCAGCTGCAAGTCACTTGAGCGTGTTTACAATCCTCCTCGCCAATTTTCCGTTATTTTCCCACATTCCACCCCCTCACTCAAGGGACCACTTTTGCTGGGGCTGGCAAAGCTGGAGGTGTCCATTTGGGCTTGAGGGGTGTAGGGCAGGGTAATTTACAGAGGCATGTAATAAACACATATAGAAAAAGGAATAAACATATCTCTACAATAATGCTTTGAATCAGGTGTCCCACTCATCCTGTCAGGGAATCAAACCACTCAGCCAGCCAGGCACCACCAGTAGATTGTTTCATTTGATGCATTAAGTCCTGGAGATGCTGAATGTTGTCCTCTATGCTGGCTGATTCATCAGTTATGTTGAAGCAACACATGCCTTCATTTATAGTGTCGAAGAAGGAGATAGTCCACTGCCAATTGATTTTGTAATGTTCCTTGGCATACAGCCGTTACCTACTCAGAAAAAATAGCAATGAGAAACATTAATATCAAAAGCACTTAGCATAGTATAATTCTGTAATACAGCTACTGGGGTTGGCACACCAATGAAACACATTGTCAAAAGATCTGCAGCTGTTAATCTTCCCTTAATACAAAAGGCAGATGAGTTAGTTACAGTAGAGGCCAACCAAATCCAAATATTTACATGTTGATCTCGTGAAAATGTATCCAAGCCATGTGCTTGTAGTACAAGACTACAAAGCACGATGAGCCAACCTGTGATAAGGGAGGAAAACAGGAGTATCATCTCCTTCCAGTAATACATGCACCGTTGCTCCAGCTCCTTCAGCTAATATCACTCCAGGTTTGATAAACTGATGTGGGGTAATTGCCCACACAGGTTGAAGAGCTATGGCTTGCGCTTTTTCAGATTGAAGTTCAATTCGATGTTGGGTTCGTGACAACAATAACACCATTCCAATGCTACCTCCTCTAGATAAGACGCAGGTATTCGTTAAAGATACCTGAAATACAAGAACTCGAGAATCTGATATCAACAGAGGATGTAAAATAAGAGGAGAAGATGGAGTACAGAACCATATAGCATTCTCAGGGTTTATTATACGAATCTTCATGTCTAAACTAATAGATTGTGGTCACACCATGCAATCCATCAGTGTGAACAATGCCATTTCCCCTGTAGTTAATATTTTGGGAGAAATACCATCTGGAAGAATTTCCATCCTCACCATGTTTTGTACTGGAGGTGGTGTAATACAATCATAGGGTGTTTGATTATGAATATTCCGGCTGTTTAACAAAAACCCTGCTTTAGTAATATGTGAACTCCAATGTTGTAAAGTTTTAGTACTGGTTAGCTTTTTTAATTGTTCCTTCAACATCTCATTCATTCTTTCAGTCAAGCCATTAGCTTGGCGATGGTAGGCAATGTGGAATATCCAATCTATCCCTAGCCCTTGAGCCCAATCTTGGACATTATGTCCACTAAAGTGTGTTCCTTGGTCACTTTGTATTTCGTGAGGAGATCTGTACTGATGAATGAGTTGTTCTAATGCTTCAATTGTGTGTCCTGGTTTCAGCTGGGATAGAGTTAATTTTCTTCCTAGTAGCTGGTATAGTGCTGTGTTTTGGATTTAGTATGAAAATAATGTTGATAACACACTGATGTTTTCAGTTGTTGCTAAGTAGTGCTTATACTAAGTCAAGGACTTTTCAGCTTCCCATGCTCTGCCAGTGAGGAGGTGCACAAGAAGCTGGGAGGGACCATAGCCAGGACAGCTGATCCAAACTGGCCAAAGGGATATTCCATACCATATGACATCATGCTCAGTATATAAACTGGGGGAGAGTTGGCCAGGGGGGGAATCGCTGCTCAGGGAGGGGGCTGGGCATCAGTCAGCAGGTGGTGAGCAATTGCATTGTGCATCACTTGTTTTGTATATTCTCTTATCATTATTATTCTGTTTTCCTTTGCTATCCTATTAAACTGTCTTTATCTCAACCCATGAGGTTTTTTTTCTTCAATTCTCTCCCCCATCCCACTAGGAGGGGAGGGGTGAGAGAGCAGGTGTGTGGTGCTTGGTTGCCGACTGGGGTTAAACCACAACAATGGGATTATCAGTAGGGGTTAAACCCCCACTAATAACGTTAGAAATTATTACTGTCTTCTAGTTGTACGGTGTAAAAGTATAAGCAAGGGATGGTTTCCAGGCAGAGGTATTAGCTTTGTCAGTAACTTAACTGTGAGAGTTCTCAAATATTAACAAAGAAATGGAGAGGGGAAAAAAAAAAAGGAAGCTGTACTGTGCTACTGCAAAGCCATGGTTTACCTGTGCCTTGAATATTGCACGGAAATCTGGTCATCCTATTTCAGAGAGTTGGCAATAAAACTAGAAAAAAAGGTTGAGAAGGTTGTCAAAGCTGATCAGTGGTATGGAATTATTTCTGTCTGAAGAAAAATAAAGTGGGACTCTTCATCTCAGATAATAACAGGTAACACATGATTGTGGGGGATATGACAGAAATGTCGAAATCATAAATGGCACAGAGAAGGTGAGCAGAGTATAATATCACAGAAACACAGAATGGTAGGGGTTGGAAGGGACCTCTGGAATTCATCTAGTCCAACCCCCCTGCCAGAGCAGGTTCACCTAGAGCAGGCTGCACAGGACTGCGTCCAGGTGGGTTTTGAATATCTCCAGAGAAGGAGACTCCACAACCTCCCTGGGCAGCCTGTTCCAGGGCTCTGCCACCCTCACAGTGAAGAAGTTTTTCCTCATATTTAGGCGGAACTTCCTGTGTTCCAGTTTGTGCCTGTTGCCCCTTGTCCTGCCATTGGGCATCACTGAAAAGACTTTGGCCCCATCCTCTTGACAGCTGCCCTTAAGATATTTATAAGCATTGATGAGGTCCCCTCTCAGTCTCCTCTTCCTCAGGCTGAACAGCCCCAGCTCCCTCAGCCTTTCCCCATAGGAGAGATGCTCCAGTCCCCTCATCATCTTCGTAGCCCTCCACTGGACTCTCTCCAGTATTTCCTCATCTTTCTTGAACTGGGGAGCCCAGAACTGGACACAGTTCTCCAGATGGGGCCTCACTAGGGCAGAGTCGAGGGGGAGGATAACCTCCCTCGACCTGCTGGCCACACTCTTCTTAATGCACCCCAGGATGCCGTTGGCCTTCCTGGCTGCAAGGGCACATTGTTGGCTCATGGTGAATTTGTTGTCTACCAGGACTCCCAGGTCCTTCTCTGCAGAGCTGCTCTCCAGGAAGTCAACCCCCAACCTGTACTGGTGCATGGGGTTGTTCCTCCCCAGGTGCAGGACCCTGCACTTGCCCTTGTTGAACCTCATGAGGTTCCTCTCTGCCCAATGGTCCAGCCTGTCTAGGTCTCGCTGAATGGCAGCACAGCCTCCTGGTATATCAGCCAGTCCTCCCAGTTTCATGTCATCACCAAACTTGCTGAGGGTGCACTCCGTCCCTTCATCCAGGTCATTGATGAATACACTGAACAAGACTGGGCCCAGTACTGACCCCTGGGGGACACCACTAGCTACAGGCCTCCAGCTGGAGTCTGTGCCACTCACTGATCACCACCCTCTGAGCTCTGCCATTCAGCCAGTTCTCAATCCATCTCACCGTCCACTTGTCTAGCCCACACTTCCTGAGCTTACCTATGAGGATATTGTGGTAGACAGTGTCAAAAGCCTTGCTGAAGTCAAGGGAGACAACATCCACCGCTCTCCCCTCATCCACCCAGCCAGTCATGCCATCATAGAAGGCTATCATCAGATTGGTCAAGCATGATTTCCCCTTGGTGAATCTGTGCTGACTACTCCTGATCACCTTCTTTTCCACCACATGCTTAGAGATGGCCTCCAGAATGAGCTGCTCCATCACCTTTCCAGGGATGGAGGTGAGGCTGACTGGCCTGTAATTTCCCGGGTCCTCCTTCTTGCCCTTCTTGAGGACTGGGGTGACATTGGCTTTCCTCCAGTCCTCAGGCACCTCTCCCGTTCTCCATGACCTTTCAAAGATGATGGAGAGTGGCTTGGCAATGACCTCTGCCATTCCCTCAGCACACATGGGTGCATCCCATCAGGGCCCATGGATTTGTGGGTGTCCAGTTTGCCCAACTGATCTCTAACCCGATCCTCCTCGACCAAAGGAAGGCCATCCTTTCTCCAGGATTCCTCTCCTACCTCCAGGGTCTGGGATTGCTGGGGGCCAGCCTTGGCAGTAAAGACCGAAGCAAAGGAGGCATTCAGTAACTCTGCCTTCTCTGCATCCTTCGTGACCAGGGCACCCACCTCATTCAGCAGAGGGCCCACATTTGCCCTAGTCTTCCATTTGTTACCGATGTATTTGAAAAAGCCCTTCTTATTGCCCTTGATGTCCCTTGCCAGATTAAATTCCAGGTGGACCTTAGCCATCCTTGTAGCATCCCTGCATACCCTGACAGCATCCCTGTACTCCTCCCATGTGGCCTGTCCCTTTTTCCACATTCCATGGACTTCCTTCTTCCATTTGAGTTTTGCCAGAAGCTCCTTGCTCATCCATGCAGGTCTCCTGCCTCCCTTACCTGATTTCTTACTCCTGGGGATGCACCGCTCTTGAGCTTGGAGGAAGTGATGCTTGAATAATGCCCAGCTACCTTCTGGAGCCCTAACACATGGGATTCCTCCAAGCAGGTCCTTGAAGAGACCAAAGTTAGCTCTCCTGAAGTCCAGGGTTGTAATCCTGCTTATTGCCCTGCTTCCTCCACGCAGGATCCTGAACTCCACCATCTTGTGGTCACTGCAGCCAAGGCTGTCCCCAACCTTCACAGCCCCAACCAGACCTTCCTTGTTAGTTAGTATGAGGTCCAGCAGCACCCCTCTCCTCGTCAGCTCCTCCACTACCTGCGTCAGAAAATTGTCATCAATGTTCTGCAGGAACCTCCTGGACTGTGCGTGCCTAGCTGTGTTGTCCCTCCAGCAGATATCGGGGTGGCTGAAGTCCCCCATGAGAACCAGGGCCTGTGATTGTGAGGCTACTTTCAGCTGCCTGTAGAAGGCCTCATTGACTTCCTCGTCCTGATCAGGTGGCCTGGAGTATACACCCACAACAGTGTCCCCCATGCTAGCCTGTCCCTTAATCCTTACCCATAAGCTCTCGACTCATTCTTCATCCTCCCCTAGGCAGAGCTCGATACACTCCAGTTGCTCTCTCACAGAGAGCCACTCCACCACCTCGCCTTGCTGGCCTGTCCTTCCTAAAAAGTACATACCCATCCACGACAGCATTCCAGTCATGCGAGCTATCCCACCATGTCTCTGTAATTGCAATGAGATCATGGCCCTGCGACTGCACACAGATCTCTAGTTCTTCCTGTTTATTCCCCATGCTGCGTGCATTGGTGTACAGGCATTTCAGAGAGGAAGTTGAGTTCGCAGGTTTCCCTGGAGGGGTGCAGGAGGATCCATCATAGCCATACACACCCTTAGGGTGGTTGGCCTTCTGGTTCTCTTCTTGGGAGGCAGATAAGGAACATTTGTCACTGCTCTGGTTGGCCTGGCTTATTCCCCAGTTGGATGCGATGGCATGAACATTGCCACTTTGGACCCCGTCCCCCGAGTCCTTCAGTTTGAAGCCCGCCTCATCAAGCTGGCCAGCCTGCTGCCAAAGATTCCCCTGCCCCTTTTTGAGGGAATGAAGGCACGGACTCCGGCATAGGTGGAAAGCGGAGACGCTTTAATGCACACTTACAGGGGTTTATAAAGCTTCCTTATCTACTACACGCGCTCTAACACCTGTCCACGCGACTGGCATGCATAGTTACAGCTTTGTGATTGGTAATTCTCTCCTGTCCACGCGAAGGGCAAACATTTCTTGATTGGTACAATTAAACACAACAAAGAAATTCTTTAGTGTAACAACAAACTTCTTTCTGGTTCTGACTGCTTCTGGTTACTCTTGTTTACCTTACTGTGTCCCTTCATTGACCTTTGCAGCACTGCTGTTTCAATTCAGCTCTATTACCTTGCTGTGTCCCTTCGTTGCCCTTTACTGTACTGCTGTTTCAATCAGCTCTAACCTGTTGTAAAACCGGTCACCTACAGTGCACGAGGGACTCATGGTACTTCAGCTTCTCTCCAGGTCCCTGCCATGGTATATCAGGCTAAAGAAGTGGAGAGAAACCATGTCCTTGTGCTAGGATTGCATCAGCTACCAGCACCCCTGCAGGAGGGAGTAGGGTAGAAGAGAAGCTCATGTACCCTCAGACTATTATGAATTCTGCAGCTGGACTTTGAGTTGTGGGGTTTTTTTTAATAAGGGTTTGTATGATTTTATATTTTTAGAGCCCAGGTTGGGTTCAGTAAGGGCTGTCATTTCATAAGACTTCTAAGCAATTTTGCATAGTTTCCACCAACTACACTGAAAGCCACTACTATTCATAATTCTAGCATGTACAGTATACATACTATAGAAGGACATAAAATTGTCATCTTTTTGCTATGAGAAACCTAGGCAAAGAGAGTGGCCTAGGCCTCGATGACCAGAAAATGCCTAAGTTTTCAGTGTGACCTGAAGAAAGAGGCTTATGTCTTGATCTCCAAACCACAACTCCTGGCTTTCATGACACGGCTTTCATGTTAATTGTCTCCTCAAGTTTATTTCTCAGGCTCTTGGCACTTCTGTTGGCTTTCTTGGCTTGTTACTCAAGCCTGGCGTTGTCTTTTGGTTATTCCTGCTTTTCATCTTCCTACTGCTTATCTTGCCCTCTCCACTCTGTTTCTCATCCTCCCTCACAGTGTCAGCATTACTACCTTCCCAAGCTTTTCTCTTGGAAGCTTTGACAATTTTTTTTTCATCTCCCAAGGCACACCTATTAATTCCCCTAGCTATTTCCTTATCTCTACCATGTTTCTCATCTGTTCATTTCCCCAGAGCTTATCAGTGTTACAGCACACCTCTTAGTTATTCCAGGACATTTTTTACTCCTCACCATACCTCTGCTTCATTTACTTTGTCATACTTTCTATCTGCCCAGAGATGCTTCCTCAGAAAATCTATTTTTCAAAATTTTTCATCTCTCACGATCCACTTCTTCCCTCTTCCAGTCGATGTGGGTAGAGTGGAACTGCTATGAGAAACCCTGCTTTGCCAATTCTATTCAATCAGGGCAACTGATGTTGCAACTGGAGATGGACTCCACAGGTGCTTATAAGGTCTGCCATGTTCAGACTGTCCAGTCTCCCAACCTTCAGGGACTGTAGATGGGCAAGCAAAAAGTCCCAAACATTGGCATGTGAATGTCAGTAGGTCAGGAAATAGGACATAGTTTCTGGCTATAGTTGTGCACAGAGACTTTTAAAAATGAAAGAAAACTGTATGAAGGTAGATGAAATCATGCTTGCAACAACAACAAAAGAAATCTCTAGCAAGGTTTCACCATCGTTGCACTGCTTACTCTATTAACTCTCCCAGACAGCCTGTCTCAAAATAGACAAAGACATGTGTCTGCCTGTGTGCAGGCATGCACTTTCATTTATGATTTTACCAGTGTCCTTTGACAACTCCAGAGAGTGAGGCGACTCTGCTGAGCCCAATTCCTCTGGGAGCTGCAGGTTCGTGTGGCCTCTGCATCATCTCCAGACCTGCTAGTGGTGTTGCCTCTTCTGTCTCCAGAGCTGTTACCCTTTCACCAGCCACACCAGCATCAGTAGCACCAGGATCAGTTATTCTGCAGAAAACCAGCTTGTAAACTGTAAGCCTGAGCAGCTCAAGGGCCTCCCTAGGCTAGTAGACATCACTGCAAGTCAACAACATGCAAGTGCGAAGAGTCCAACTTCAGTCTTTGCTTGGGGCCTCTGTTGTTCAGAAGAGGGGATGTACCAATCTACTTCTGCTTGCTGCACTGTGAGACCAAACATGTCCTTACTTGGATCCTTTTCCATTCTGCATAGCAATTCTATGCTCAGGAATTGTTTCTTATTACCTAATATAGTCTGTATTGAAGATAAAAGGTATATGCCATGAACAAAGACTGTTAGTTTTAGGTAGCTTCTTTTCAGATGAGTTAAAGGATTTTCTGCATCATATATTTTCGCTGTAGCATGCACTGAGTCCTACTCATCAGAGTTTAACATGTTCAGATAACCTGCTCTTGGAATTTATGTGGGTTTTAATTTGCAGCAGCACATCAATGGCATTTGTGTAGATGAATCCCTCTGCTACAATGAAAGAATTTATCATCATATTCAATGAATGCAATTGTCCTAAGTCAAGTTCTGCTATTCAGAAACTATAAACAACCCAGCTCTGATGAGCAATAATAAGTGGGGGGAATGCAGATAATCAAAAGAATGTGGCTTTGCAATTGAAGCTCCTGAAAGTACATAAGTGCTTCTGTGCAGCATATTCCTGGTCTGCATAAAAATAAATAAATAAAAATGAGAATATTTTATTTTTATCATGTAGGAGTTGCAAAGCACAGTGACTCAGTGGTATGATTAACAAATTTTATTCTTGGAGCCAAAAATAACATGCAATCATCCAACAATAAGAAAAACATTTGAAAACAACCTTTCCTTGGTAATCTCCTATACATTGTCATTTCTTGCTTTGGGCCTGTGGTGGGTTGACCCTGGCTAGACTCCAGGTACCCACCAAAGCCACTCTATCACTCCCCCTCCTCAACTGGACAGGGGAGAGAAAATATAACAAAAGGCTCATAGGTCGAGATAAGGACAGGGAGAGATCACTCAGCAATTACTGTCACAGGCAAAACACACCTGACTTGGGGAAATTAATTTAATTCATTGCCAATCAAATCAGAGTAGGGTAATGAGAAAATAAAAATTAAATCTTAAAACACCTTCCCTCCACCCCTCCCTTCTTCCTGGGCTCAACTTCTCTCCCGATTTTCTCTACCTCCTCCCCTAGCAGCGCAAGGGGATGGAGAATGGGGGTTGTGGTCAGTTCATACGTTGTTTCTGCCACTCCTTCCTCCTCAAGGGGAGGACTCCTCACACTCTTCCCCTGCTTCAGCATGGGGTCCCTCCCACAGGAGGCAGTCCTCCACAGACTTCTCCAACGTGAGTCCTTCGCACGGGCTACAGTTCTTTGCAAACTGCTCTAGCGTGGGTCCCTTCCACGGGGTGCAGTCCTTCAGGAACAGACTGCTCCAGCATAGGTCCCCCGCAGGGTCACAAGTCCTGCCAGAAAACCTGCTCCAGCGTGGGCTCCTCTCTCTCCATGGGTCCACAGGTCCTGCCAGGAGCCTGCTCCAACACAGGCTTCCCACGGGGTCACAGCCTCCTTCAGGGCACATCCACCTGCTCCGGCGTGGGGTCCTCCACGGGCTGCAGGTGGATATCCACTCCACCATGGACCTCCATGGGCTGCAGGGGGACAGCCTGCCTCAGCATGGTCTTCACCATGGGCTGCAGGGATATCTCTGCTCTGGCACCTGGAGCACCACCTCCCCCTCCTTCTTCGCAGATTTTGGTGTCTGCATAGTTATTTCTCTCACATATTCTCACTCCTCTCTCCAGCTACAGTTGCTGTTGCACAGCAAATTTTTCCCCTTCTTAAATATGTTATCCCAGAGGCGCTACCACCATTGCTGATTGGCTTGGCCTTGGCCAGTGGTGGGTCCGTCTTGGAGTTGACTGGCATTGACTCTATCAGACATAGGGGAAGCTTCTAGCAGCTTCTCACAGAATTCACTCCTGTAGCCCCTCCCACTACCAAAATCTTGCCACACAAAACCAATACAGGGCCATATCAGAAATCTCTTACTAATTGAACCTTTTCTGGAAGAGCAAGCTTTCTATCTGAATAGGAGATCTCAACCTCCTAAATTAGAGGCAGAGCAATAAACTTCCACTTGGAGGCTTTGCTCATCTTCTCTCTGATAATAAAAGGCTAATCAAAGTCATGTCTGAGAAAGAAGCAGAAATGAAACCAGATGGCAAGAGACCTCCCATACATAGTGGTAATGTTAGCACTGCATTTACTGATTAGTGTTAGCTGCAACTTGATGCTGTGATTTGTAATTCTGTTTCTTTGACAATGCTCATTTGACCAGCAAAGCCTCTCAGCATCTGACTGTAGAAGCTTTTGGAGGATTTTTCAAGGGACCTCCAAAGCATTTTAAAAGACCTTACTCTTTCAGTGTATATCCAAATTACGGAAGTCATGAAGGTATGATAATGCACTGATTTCCTTCATGTAAAGTGTAGGGTTTTTTATTGTCCTTTAATACCATTTGCAGTTGGGATAAGAAGGTGAGATCATGTGTGGTGGGTTGACCCTGGCTGGATGCCAGGTGCCCACCAAAGCTGTTCTATCACTCCCCCACCTCAGCTGGACAAGGGAGAGAAAATATAAGGAAAGGCTCGTGGGTCGAGATAAGGACAGGGAGAGATCACTCACCAATCACCGTCACAGGCAAAACAGACTCGACTTAGGGAAATTAGTTTAATTTATTACCAATCAAATCAGAGTAGGATAATGAGAAATAAAACCAAATCTTAAAACATCATCTGCATAGCTGTTTCTCTCCAATATACTCACTCCTCTCTTCTGGCTGCTGTTGCGCAGCAGTTTTTTTCCCCTTCTTAAATATAGTATCAAAGAGGCACTACCAGTGTCGCTGATTGGCTCAGCTTTAACCAGTAGCGGGTATGTCTTGGAGTCGGCTAGCACTGGGTCTATTGCACATAAAGATGACGAACTACTGGAGAGAGTCCGGCAGAGGGCTACAAAGATGATTAGGGGACTGCAGCATCTGTCCTACGGGGAAAGGCTGAGGGAGCTGGGGCTGTTTAGCCCGAGGAAGAGAAGACTGAGAGGGGACCTCATCAATGCTTATCAATATCTCAAGGGCAGGTGTCAAGAGGATGGGGCCGAACTCTTTTCAGTGGTGCCCAGCAACAGGACAAGGGGCAACGGGCACAAACTGGAACACAGGAAGTTCTGTCTAAATATGAGGAAAAACTTCTTCACTGTGAGGGTGACAGAGCACTGGAACAGGCTGCCCAGGGAGGTTGTGGAGTCTCCTTCTCTGGAGATATTCAAAACCTGCCTGGACGCAGTCCTGTGCAGCCTGCTCTAGGTGAACCTGCTCTGGCAGGGGGGTTGGAGTTTGTTAGCTGCACCGCTTCTGTATTTTGCTGAGCGTGGGAACATGCTAGTACAAACAATGGCTATGCGCTTTGCCCTGGCATTGATGGCCTTACTGTGCTGGGGGAGCTATCATGTGGAGAGGATAAGGGAATACATCTCCCTCTTCCTACCTGGGATTGATGTGGGTGGTTTTTATTATGCAGGCTCCCGAGGTCCTTGTTCATCCTTATGTGAGCTGTTTAGTACTACTAATTAACACTGCTAGCATATTATGGTGTTTGTGGAATCTGCTGTTGTCATGGTTTAAGAGGAGACAACTTTTGGGTGAGACGATACTGACATGTACCCTGAGGCGGCAGGTCCCTGGGTGGCAGGGTGTGTGGAAGGATTTGGGGAGGTGCTTAGGTCAGTTATCACCTCCCATAGCCTGGGACTTTACACCTGAACAGGCATGTAATGCTGGCAAACTGATGTGCCACCTGATAGAAGGGTGCCTTGCCTATCCCAATGAAAACAAGCAGCTTCTAGCACTGTACTGGGGTTCGACCTGCGCATACCGAGCCACAGTTCAGTACTCTCAGAGGACTATGGTTGAGGTAGGGACACAAAAAACCTCTGAGAATGCCTTGACTGAGACTGGGGTGCAAACTACATCTGAGGACATGATAGTAGAGATAGGTCCCTAAACTGCATGTGAGGAAAACAACTACAGTAATTGCCCCAGTAGTGAAAAAGAAACAGTGGACAAGGAGATCAACGGGTCCATATCATTGATTAGTAAGGGAGGAGGAAGAAGAGGAAAGGTTTGATCAAGAAGCCGGTTCTTAGACAAAGACATTGGAGGAAGGAGTGAAATAATTCAGACAGGAAGCAGAAACTACCCGGTCCCTGACCTCAGCAGAACTTGGAGACATGCGGAAAGATTACAGCCGCCAGCCAGGTGAGCGGATTGCTGCCTGGCTGCTCCGATGCTGGGATAGCAGGGCCGACAGT
Source organism: Phoenicopterus ruber ruber (assembly GCA_009819775.1). Classification (NCBI taxonomy): domain Eukaryota; kingdom Metazoa; phylum Chordata; class Aves; order Phoenicopteriformes; family Phoenicopteridae; genus Phoenicopterus; species Phoenicopterus ruber. The sequence continues at coordinate 9,960,872 of CM020247.1, forward strand.
CAGCACTTGGAAGGCAAGGAAGCCCAGCAGCTGGGATCCCTTGCTAGGAACCAGGGAATTGAGAGAGGAATTGGAAAAGAGGCAGCAATTTGCAGTCTCTGGAGATGGCTCCTCTCAAGTGTGAGGGCAAGATATCCATTCAAGGAAGACCTTGTGAACTCCCCAGGAAAGTGGACCACTGCAGATGAAGGCATCCAGTACCTGAGAGAATTAGCAGTACTGGAAATCATCTACAGGGATCTAGACAATGATGAGGTTGCTAAAGATCCAGAGGATGTCCTGTGCACATGGGCCATGTGGAGGAAGTTCATTCAAAGTGCCCCAGCGTCTAACAGCCTGGCAGCGATGATATGCCCAGATATTGATACGCCAACTGTGGAGAGAGTGTCGTCTTGGCTCCAAAACTTTGAAGAAAATCTCTGTCCCTCCTCATCCCTACGGGCCAGTGCCTTGGCTATCAGAGCCGGCCCAAGAAGTCAGTCCCCTCCTGCCCTGGTCAGAGGGAAGGGGAGCCCCAGGCACACGACGCGTGGAGCCCTCTGGTTCTTGCTGTGTGACCTGCATTCAAGAAAGATGAGGAACTACTGGAGAGAGTCCAGCGGAAGGCTATAAAGATGATTAGGGGACTGGAGCATCTCTCCTATGGGGAAAGGCTGAGGGAGCCGGGGCTGTTTAGCCTGAGAAAGAGAAGAATGAGAGGGGACCTCATCAATGCTTATAAATATCTCAAGGGCGGGTGTCAAGAGGATGGGGCCGAACTCTTTTCAGTGGTGCCCAGCGACAGGACAAGGGGCAACGGGCACAAACTGGAACACAGGAAGTTCCATCTAAATATGAGGAAAAACTTCTTCACTGTGAGGGTGACAGAGCACTGGAACTGGCTGCCCAGGGAGGTTGTGGAGTCTCCTTCTCTGGAGATATTCAAAACCTGCCTGGATGCAGTCCTGTGCAGCCTGCTCTAGGTAAACCTGCTCTGGCAGGGGGGTTGGACTAGATGATCTCCAGAGGTCCCTTCCAACCCCTGCCGTTCTGTGATTCTGTGATTCTGTGACCAGGTGGAGGACATGAGGAAGTGGGACATTGAACCCACCTTTAAGCTGGAAGCTCGTGTATGTGAACTGAGAGGGAAGACAGCTGTTAAGAAGGGGCCACCCAAGAAGGCTGTCAGCAGAGTTGCTGTAGAGACACATGAAGGCAATCAGCGATCTCCCAGACATAGAAGGACTGAAATCACCTCCCTTGATCCTGGTGAGGGGCCTTCTGGTCTGGCACTGCAAGGGTCAGACAGGGAATACTCTGACGAGGAACAGGAAAGGAAGGTCCCTGCCTTTGGCCAGGAGGAGGAAAGGGATGACCGTGTATACTGGACTGTGTGGGTTCGATGGCCTGGCACATCAGACCCACAGAAGTATAGGGCTTTGGTAGACACTGGTGCACAGTGTACTCTGGTGCCATCAGAACATAGGGGCACAAAACCCATCTGGATGTCGGGAGTGACAGGGGGATGCCAAGAATTGTCGGTATTGGAGGCTGAAGGGAGCTTAACAGGGGACAAGTGGGAAAAGCACCCCATTGTGACCGGCCCAGAGGCCCCTTGTATCCTTGGCATAGACTACCTCAGGAGAGGGTACTTCAAGGACCCAAAAGGGATACCGATGGGCTTTTGGTGTAGCCATGGTGAACGCAGAGAAGACCAAACAGCTATCATCTACCCTGCCTGGCCTCTCAGAAGATCCCTTTGTTGTGGGATTGCTGCGAGCTGAAGAACAGAAGGTACCAATTGCTACCAGGACGGTGCACAGGTGGCAATATCGCACCAACCGAGACTCCCTGACCCCCATCCATAAGCTGATTCGTCGACTGGAAAGCCAGGGAGTGATCAGCAAGACTCGTTCACCCTTTAATAGTCCTATATGGCCAGTGCGGAAATCTAACAGAGAATGGAGACTAACAGTGGACTATCGTGGCCTGAATGAAGTCATGCCACCACTGAGTGCTGCCGTGCCAGACATGCTAGAACTTCAGTACGAACTGGAGTCCAAGGCAGCCAAGTGGGATGCTACCATTGATATAGCTAATGCGTTTTTCTCAATCCCTTTGGCAGCAGATTGCAGGCCACAATTTGCTTTCATGTGGAGGGGTGTCCAATACACCTGGAACCGACTGCCCCAGGGGTGGAAACACAGCCCTACCATTCGTCATGGACTAATCCAGTCTGCACTGGAAAAGGTTGGTGCCCCTGAACATCTACAATACATCGATGACATCATTGTGTGGGGCAACAATGCAGAAGTGTTTGAGAAGGGAAAAAGAGTAATTCAGATTCTTCTGAAAGCTGATTTCATCATAAAAAGAAGCAACATCAAGGGACCTGAAGAGGAGATTCATTTCTTGGGGATAAAATGGCAGGATGGAAGCCATCATGTCCCTATGGATGTGATCAACAAGGTAGCGACTATGTCTCCATCAGCTAACAAAAAGGAAACACAAGCTTTCCTAGGCCTTGTGGGGTTCTGGTGAATGCGTATTACAGGTTATATTCAGCTTGTGAGCCCTCTCTATTGAGTAACCCATAAGAAGAACTATTTTGAGTGGGGCCTTGAGCAACAACAAGCCTTTGAGCAGATCAAACAGGAGACAGCTCGTGTGGCAGCTCTTGGGCCTGTCCAGACAGTACCAACTGTTCAAAATATACTCTACACCGCAGCCCAGGAGTGTGGTCTCACCTGGAGCCTCTGGCAGAAAATATCAGGAGAAACCCGAGGTCGACCATTAGGGTTTTGGAGCTGGGGGTATCGAGGATCAGAAGCCCACTACACCCTGACTGAAAAAGAGACACTAGCAGCATACGAGGGAGTATGAGCCGCTTCAGAAGTTGTTGGTACAGAAACATATCTCCTCTTGGCACCGTGATTGCCCATGCTACACTGGATGTTCAAAGAAAACATTCCCTCTACACATCATGCAACCAGCGCTACATGGAGTAAGCGGGTAGCGTTGACCACGCAATGAGCTCGACTGGGGAAACCCAACTGCCCAGGAATCCTGGAAGAGATCATGGACTGGCCAGAAGGCAGAGATTTTGGAGCATTGCCTGAGAAGGTGGCTCGTGCCCAAGAGGCACCATGTAAGAGACTGAAAAGCTGAAAGAGTTAATGTCTCAAACATTCAGCAAAGGATGACCTTGCGGGTGGTGTAAGAAACTGAGAAGCTGAATGAATTATTGTCTCAAACATTCGGCAAAGGAGGAAGGAATTTTAACACACCAACAAGATAAGGTGCAACTGGAAAGGAAGATCTTGCGGAGGCAGGATAGTGCTTTTCTGGGCCTTATCTTGGGTAATTGTTTCAAAAAAACAAACAAGCTTGAGACAGCATCGCCCCTGCATCCCTGACAGGAAGGTGGGGGGGAGGCACTGAAATCACTAGCCTCAAACCCCCCAACCCATTTTGAGAAGGTTCGAGAACAACAGACTATGCATGCAAAGTAATTAGCATATGCAGTGGGACTGGAGCTACAAAAAGCCCAACTCAGAGGGGCTGGGTGTGCACGCCCACCATCTGAAGGAACCGGACCAGAGACATCGCTGGAACCCAGGGTGGTGATCTTTCCTTTACCTTTATCTTTCCTTTGTCTCTCTCTTTCTATCTTTTACTCTCTCTCTCTCTTTTCCATATGTTACAAACCGTTACAGCCCTTCATATGATTCAAGGTTTAAATAGCTTATCCCTTTATATGATTCAAGGTTTACATAGCTTCTGCCATAAATAAAACTTTTCTATTGATCGTTTGGTGTTAAGTCACCTTGATTTAGCCCAAGGGTATCCTGAACATCAGTTATCTCAAAGTGAGTCATCCAGGATGGCCCTCTCAGGACATGATATACTCCTTTAGACATAAACTGTTGACCAAGTCTGGGACTAGGATTGGATTCAGCCGCACCTAGACTCCTGTCTGAAAAGGAGTTCAGAAAGCAAAGGGGTCCTTTCCAAACCTCATGACTCAACGGGAGGGTCTCCCTGAAGTCCGAGTGAAGTGCACCACTCAGTCCACGACACACCACTGTATAATGAGTTATCAGAAGATGAGAGGAGTTATGCTCTGTTTACTGATGGATCCTGTTGTGTTGTAGGAAACCATCAGAAGTGGAAAGCTGCTGTATGGAGTCCTACACGACAAGTCGCAGAAGCCACTGAAGGAGAAGATGAGTCAGGTCAGTTTGCAGAAGTGAAAGGCATCCAACTAGCCCTAGAGATTGCTGAACGAGAAAAGTGGCCAGTACTCTGTCTCTATACTGACTCCTTGTCATGGTTTAGCCCCAGCCGGAGGCTGAGCTACACGGTTGCTCACTCACCCCCACCCTCCCAGCAGGACAGGGAGAGAATCGGGACAAAGAAAGGCAAAACTCGTGGGTTAACAACAACAGTTTAACCGGACAACAAAGGGAAAGAAAACAAACAAACAAGAAACCCAAACAATAATAACAACAGAGTGTACTTAGCGGTGCTTCCCGTACAGGCCCGGAGCCCGATGCCTAGCCCGCTCCCGAGCAGCGATCCCCCACTCCGGTCGACCCCCTCTATATAGTGAGTGTGACGGTCACATGGTATAGAAGAGACCCTGGCCAGCTTCTGGCGAAAATTAACCCTATCCCAGCTGCAACCAGGACACACCTGGATGGTGGCTAATGCCCTATGGGTGGCTACAGTAGTGGAAGAAGACCAATTGGCAGCTCAGGGGTAAACCCATCTGAGATGCTGCATTGTGGTAGAAAACATCACTCTAAAGGTATGTCACGTAGATGCTCACATGCTCAAAAGCCACGCCACTGAAGAACATCAGAACAATGAACAGGTAGACAAGGTGGTCAAAATTGAAGTAGCTCAGGTAGACCTGGACTGCGAGTGTAAGGGTGAACTATTTGTAGCTTGATAGGCCCAGAAAACATCAGGACATCTAGGGAGAGATGCAACATGCAGATGGGCTTGTGATCGAGGGGTGGACCTGACCATGGAGGCCATCACACAGGTCACTCATGAATGTGAAACATGTGCCGCAATTAAGTGAGTCACATGAGTAAAGTCTCCCTGGAATAGAGGGCAGTGGCTGGGTTTTCGATATGGTGAGGCCTGGCAAATTGACTGTATTGGACCACTGCCACGAACACGCCAAGGCAAGCGCTACATAATCACCATGGTGGAAGCAACTACCAGGTGGCTAGAAACATACCCTGTAAACCATGCTACTGCCCAAAACACCGTCTTAGGCCTTGAAAGGCAAATTTTGTGGTGACATGGTACCCCAGAAAGAATTGAATCAGACAATGGGACTCATTTCCGAAATAACCTCATAAACTCCTGGGCTAAGAAACATGGCATTGAGAGGGTGTATCACATCCCCTATCATCCACAAGCTTCTGGAAAGACTGAGAGATATGTAATGGACTGTTAAAGACTTTGCTGAGAGCATTGGGCAATGGGGCATGGAAGCACTGGGATATAAATTTAGCAGAAGCCACTTGGTTGGTTAAACATCAGAAGATCTGCTAACCATCCTGGTCCTGCCCAAACAAAGCCCCTACATACTGTGGGAGGAGATAAGGTCCCCGTAGTGCACATAGGGAAGTGGATGGGGAAGGCAGTATGGATTGCTCCTCCCTTGGGAAAAGGCAAACCCATTCATTGGATTGTCTTTGCTCAAGGACCTGAGTATACTTGGTGGGTAATGCAGAAGGATGGGGAGACCCGGTGTGTGCCTCAAGGAGATTTAACCTTGGGGGAAAAATAATCTGTGATGTGAGTTGTATCTTGTAGGAAGTAATGTAGCAGGAACGACCTGAACTGATGAAGAGTGAGTTTCACAAGTGCAACAACGACCCAAACCAAGCTGGTGTTGGTGCCCAACAATAGAACATGCTGCTTCTCCTGTCCTGAGCACACATCGTGACAGATGGGGCCCAAGTCATAGCCTGTTCTTATGAACATCTGGAGGAGTGGAGGAAGCCCATGGAATGGGATAATAATATCTATCATCTGCTAAAGGACAGGGGATAGTAGTTAATGAGAATGTATAAATCTGTATGTTGGGTATAAAGATGGTTTAAGTAAGAAGTATAAGTTGTAAGTGTTGGTAAGAAGGGATTTCAGTAATGAGAATTAGATACAATGGGATGGTTAGAAGATATATATGTATTAAATTATGTGGGACCTGAGCATGATGCAAATGGTATGGAATAAGGGGTGGAGATTGTATTGGTCTGGCTGAGATGGAGTTAACTTTCCCCATAAGCAGCCCTCATAGTGCTGTGCTTTGTATTGGTAGCTAGAAAGGTGTTGATCACACACAGTGTTGTGGCTACTGCTGAGCAGTGCTCCCACAGCATTAAGGCTGCCTCTCCAACACTCCCCTCCCTCACCCCCAAAGTCCAGTAGGCTGGGAGTGGGCAAGATCTTGGGAGGGGACATAGCCAGGACAGCTGACCCAAACTGACCAAAGGGATATTCCATACCGTATGACGTCTGATCAGCAATAAAAGCTAAGAGAAAGGAGGAGGAGAGGGGGCATTCATTATTATGGCATTTGTCTTCCGGAGCAACCGCTATGCGTACTGAAGCCCTACTTCCTGGGAAGTGGCTGGACATCGCCTGCTGATGGGAAGTAGAGAATAAATCTTTTGTTTTCCTTTGCTTCTACACGCAGCCTTTGCTTTTGCTTTATTAAACTGCCTTTATCTTGACCCACGAGTTCTTCTCCATCTTATTTTCTCCCCCTCCCATCCTGCTGAGGAGGGGAGTGATAGAGCAGCTTGATAGGCACATGGCAGCCAGCCAAGGTCAACCCACCGCATGGATGTATCCCCTTTCATTTCCAAATACCTGGAAGGTGTCTTCCAGTCATTTGACCATTTTACCCATCTTGCCCAAATTTAAGGCCAGGAGATTCTGCAATATTCCCAGTGATGACAGGATTTTTGGAACATTTCTTGACCTGTTAGGATCTGTCCTGGTTGCGGCTGGGATAGGGTTAATTTTCACCAGAAGCTGGCCGGGGTCTATTCTATACCATGTGACCGTCACGCTCACTATTTAGAGGGGGGTGACTGGCGGGGCGGGGATCGCTGCTCGGGAGCGGGCTGGGAGCGGGCTGGGCGTCGGGCTGCGGGCGGGAGCGACCTGTCCGGAAAGCACCGCTAAGTACTCGCTGTTGTTGTCATTGTTGGGGTTTCTCGCTTGTTTGTTCTCTTTCCCTTTGTTGTTTGGTTAAACTGTTGTTGTTGTTAACCCACGAGTTTTTGCTTTTCTTCGTCCCAATTCTCTCCCCGTCCCACCGGGAGGGGGGTGAGCGAGCGACCGCGTGGCTCAGCCTCCGGCTGGGGCTAAACCACGACAGGATCGCATAAGAAATTTTACAAGGGGATTTCCCTTTTATTTGTGTGGATGAAATTGCCAGATTGGGAAACTATAATCTCAAGAAAATCGAGAGTTTATTTCAGTGTTTGGGCTAAGAAATAAATCTCCAGTCCCTTGAGGAATTGGTAATTAAGTCAAAGTGCTTAAGGGTTTGCAAAACCCAACTTTTTCCACATTAAAAAAAAAAAATCACAATTTTATTGGTTAGGTGAACATTATTTATGTGATTAGAGCTTTTGGTATATGATGGATGGAAGAAAGGAGGAAAATGACCACAGCAAACACAAAAGCATATGAATACATAGTAGCACTAAACACTTTTAGTTAAACATGTCTGGGTTTGGATTGACATCCTTGGACAACCCAAACACATAGTCCTCTTAATTCTGGTCAAAATGATCCTATTTATTTAAACTGAATGGAAATGAATGCTATTAATTGAACACAGATGGAGTTTTGTTGTATGATCTAGAGTAAAAAGAGAATGAAAAAAAGGCTATTTAATTGCTTTGAAAATGATCTTAAATATTTTCTTCCTGTTTTACACAAACAACAAACATCACTACTGTGTTATTTCATGAAATTTAACACACACTCCTCCCCCCATGATCGTTGGTGCCGTGGAGCTGTAGGTTAAGCAGTGCTGAGACTTCCTGTTCAACTCTCAGCTGTCTTTGCAAGGTTGAAGAGCTTGCTTTATGCCACAGTTAGACCAAATGTGAGAAAAGCTGCATTGTGCCAACTGCATTTGCCAATGGTTAGGTTTATGATTCAACTACTGAACATATTTGTATTTAAAAACAAAAAAACAGCTTACAAAGAGAAGCGGGGAAGAGTATATTAAAAATGTATTTACTGTGAACATACCCTTCAGCCTCCTGTTGAAGCATGTGTGTTGGGATTTGTTCATCTCCAGTTCCTGTGCGATGTTTTCTTCAAACTGGCAGACTAGAGTTTTCTTTTCATGCCATTGGGCCTGGATCCCATGCAGGAACATGATTATGTTAAAAATCTGATCAGTAAAGCAAAACTCCATTTGAACTTGAAAGAACAAAAATGTGGGTATCTGATTGCAGCTTGAGGCACAGATTCATCAGGGGACTCTTTGAACCCTGGCACAACATGAAATATGTAAGGAATCACATAGACTCATGAATTTGGGACTTTTGTACTTCATCCATTGACATTGGAATAATTTACAAGCTGGAATTAGAGTTCATCCTCCACTTTGGGGTGAGCACTGCTGTGCCATGCATGGCACCCACCCAGTGCAGGGCTCCTCTCTCCTCCCCTTGTGGCACCAGCCTCTCCTCCCTCCTGGCCCAAGGGCCCGTGTCCCCCACTGCCAAAGGGCCCTGCCTTCACTCTTGTCCCGAGGGAGCATCCTCTCTCCTTTCTTTCCCCGCAAACAGCCCACTCCTTGTAACCTTGCTGAAGGAGTCAGGCTTGTCCTTCCTGGCTCTCAGCTTTCCGCCGTGCTGCAGCCTCCATATCCTCCCGCACGCCTTCCACGTCTTCCTCTTTCTTTCTGCTTTTCAGCATTTAAAGGGAGTGCTGCATGTGCATTTAAAAGGAGAATCTGCTCATGCCAGCATGGCAGAGGGCATTGTTAAACTGGCTCGCCCTCACTGTTGGTATTTTGGGAGGAAGGCCAGCACGAGGGACAGCGGGCACAGAGGAGAAGCCCCTGTGCTGGGGGAGCAGGACATGTGCAGTGGGTTTTGGAGTCAGCTCTGCTGAGCAGATTGCAGCACTCCTTCCATGAAGAGGCACTGATTGGTGAGAATAGCCATTTGAAAAATTATGCAAAGATTTATAGCGGAGTTTTCGCAAATAAAATTGGGGGCAAGATGTTGTGATTTGCACTGGCCCTGAACTGCAGTGTAGGTCTGCCTCACATTTTCCCCTGAAAGTAATCAACCTAATGAATTCTGCAGTGGTGCTTACCTTATTATAAAAATGACAGAGCAAAACTCAAATGAATGCCATCCTCTGTTCCACTGTTTCTATACCTGTGGTGTAAAGAACATCAAAAGGTGGTCCATAGAGTACTTGCCAAAAGTATAAATAAAACACCACACTCAGGCTTTAAATTTTAATTTATTTCACTTATTTTATTGCCTTCATTTTATTTGTTTGCTTGTATATGAGGGAGAGAGAGCAAAAATTGTGAGCATGATATTAGAATATATCTATACATTTTTTCTCTTTCCTTTTCCACATAAGAAATGAATAAAATGAGGCCAAATAAACTTAATAAAATTCGAAGTTAACCCTATTTTCTACTAGCAGCATACACAGCTCTTCCTTTATGCCCATGGATTTTTTCCTCAGAAAAATTAGGCTATCTTAAGAGTTAAGTAAAGCTAATAAACATTGTTTAAATCATTGCAAAGGGTGGATAAAGAGATTTCCTCTGGGATACCAGCAGAAACTCTTTAAAAGTTCAAGGGAAGAAGCTTCCACAGCTTTCGTGGTGAGACAGTCCTGCAGCTCATTAGCGCTCATTGAGTCTTTCCTGCTCTTTAGGCCCACCCTTCCTTTATTTTCTTAGAGTGAGATATTAATTTGCGATAATAAAGTATAACAGGAACTGGTCATGTTTGCAACAAGTCAAAACCCTATGTAATTTTGCATACTGCTACTAATGTTTTCTGCTATAATATCCAATAATTCTTGCTGACTAAATTACTTTTTTGTCCTGCTCCATATGGCAGTGCTTTCTTAGGGAAATGAAGTTGCTTTACTTGGTTTGAAATAGGAATAAAACTTAACAGAAACCTTTCCCTGAACCTTTCTTCTCTGTCTAAGCCTACTTGCATGTATAGTAATTCTGTATAAAGGTCACTTCCAATTTTCTTCACCCTGAAGGCTTTCCAATAAAACCTCAGATGTCATAGAATCATAGAATAGTTTGGGTTGGAAGGGACCTTTAAAGGTCATCTAGTCCAACCCCCCTGCAATGAGCATGTCCTGACAACCTCTGCCTGACATCTTTGCCTCCAGTTCAAAGCAATGATGACACCATCGTGTTTGCCTCCCTGGGAATCTGGCAAAAGCATGAGTGTGCACAAAGAGAATCTTCACTCATTAAAACATATAGAGATGTCATACAGAGGAGTCTTTTCCCCTTATCTCCAGATAAGATTTTAAAGAACAGAAAGGAGGGGAAAGAGGAGAAGATCTTTAATGCACTTTTATATTAATGATTTCCATAGAACTTTCATCATAGCCATCTCAAGTTTCTTAAGATCTTATGGACTGTTTAATCACACATGCACACACCATCACCTGTTAACTGCATGAAACTTGGAGGCTGAACATGTAACGCAGGCATACAAAGTTTGTGAGTTGCAATGCTGTGAAGTGCAGTACTACGGTAACCTGGATGACACAGGTCATGAAATTCTGGCACTGCTATCAGGGAGTGAAAGTTATCTGACTTGAGTGGAAACATGCTGACCTGTTTCCCAAGCGAGTTTGTCCTGGAGCTGGCTTTCTCTGCAGAGTACACAAACCAGTTTACGCCATGTGAAACGTCCCACGGGAGCAGACGGGTCCTCACCACACTGCCTCCTCTGGCCCCCTGCGCCCTTGTCCCTGCCACTGCTCTCACTCACCAGGGCCTGGCTTCTGGGGAGTAAAATACATGTCCCACAATTGTTTTTTCATATTCTGTTTAGCTCCTTTTTTTTTTTTTTTCCCAACAAAACACCTTGTTACATCAGATTAGTGAAAGAAAACAATTTGCCAGTCGGCCAAATTTTAGCATACACTGAACGCAGTCTTGAATAGTTCCCATAATATTAATGTATGGTGTCTTTGTCCTCAGGGCATTTGCTACTGCCAGATGTTTCTCCCTCCTCCTGCTGTGCAAAGCTCAAAATTGCAACATAAGCTGCAAAACCCATTCCTTTTTGTTTCTCAACTCCTGCATCCACATTTTCACCTGATGTTAATCAGCATAGCTGAAATCAATCTAGGGCAGATATTCAGCTCTTCTGGAGATACTCTGCCACACACCTGGGTCTGCCTGGTTGGTTGCTCCTAAAGCCCTTGCAACAGGATAGATTTCTGTGCAACCCTTCCTTCTCCTTCTCCACAAGTATGCAAAGCAGCACTTGTGTCTTCAGAGTCAGGGATTTAGCAGATGGGACAAAATCTGCTTAACGGCAAAGAAAAATAGCAGATAATGTAATGCAGGTGATGGTGGAAATAATGAATTTACTATTATAAAAGATCAAAATTAAAGCTATATGGTTCCATATTCTTCAGTTCCTGAGTCTGCCACTGCAGAAGTGAAGTGGATTTCATACACTGAAGATACCTGAGCAGCAGGCAGTGAACAGATATCTGAGGTGGTGGGCACACTTGGTCTTTGGGATGCTTGACCAATCTGATAGCCTTCTACGATGGCATGACTGGCTGGGTGGATGAGGGGAGAGCGGTGCATGTTGTCTACCTGGACTTCAGCAAGGCGTTTGACACTGTCTCCCATAACATCCTCATAGGTAAGCTCAGGAAGTGTGGGCTAGATGAGTGGATGGTGAGGTGGATTGAGAACTGGCTGAATGGCAGAGCTCAGAGGGTGGTGATCAGTGGCACAGACTCCAGCTGGAGGCCTGTAGCTAGTGGTGTTCCCCAGGGGTCAGTACTGGGCCCAGTCTTGTTCAGTGTATTCATCAATGACCTGGATGAAGGGACAGAGTGCACCCTCAGCAAGTTTGGTGATGACACGAAACTGGTAGAACTGGCTGATACACCAGGAGGCTGTGCTGCCCTTCAGCAAGACCTGGACAGGCTAGAGTGTTGGGCAGAGAGGAACCTCATGAAGTTCAACAAGGGCAAGTGTAGGGTCCTGCACGTGGGGAGAATTAACCCCATGCACCAGTACAGGTTAGGGGCTAACCTCCTGGAGAGCAGCTCTGTGGAGAAGGACCTGGGAGTCCTGGAGGATGACAAATTCACCATGAGCCAGCAATGTGCCTGTCATGGTTTAACCGAATACCATGCAGCTGCTCACTCACTCCCCCACCTCCCCAGTGGGGTGGGGAGGAGAACTGGAGAGAAAGGAAAACTCGCAGGTTGAGATAAAAGCAGCTCACCAGGACAGCAAAGGCAAAATATAAAAATGTATTAATAATGATAATAATATATATTAGGATAATAGAATATATAAAACAAAGAATACACAATTTCTCACCACCCGACGACCGATACAGCCCTTCCCGAGCAGCAGGCAGGGAGCAGGGATATTCCCCCCCAGCTATCCCAGAACAGCAAGTTCCAGAGAGAGCAGGCGAGGGAACAAACAGCCAAACGAATGAACGAAAAGGCCCAAATGAATAAAAAAAAAAGAAAAACAGGGAACAAAAAGCAACCAGAATGGAAGTTTAAGGGACGTGGCCCACTGCCCAACCCTCACTTATACCAGGCATGATGTCTATGATATGGAATACTCTCTTTGGCCAGTTTGGATCAACTATTCTGGCTATACCCCTCCCAAGTTTTTGCACCTGCACATTAGCAAAACCTGGGAAACTGCAAAATGTCCTTGGTCATTCAGCAGCAACCAACAACATCAGTGTACTATCACCATTCTTCACACACTAAATCCAAAACACAGTAGCTGCTATAGACATAACTAGCACCGTCCTGGCCTAAACCAGGACAGTATCCACCCCTTATTCCATACCATTTATGTCATGCTCAGGTCTCTCACTTCCCAGTTAATCACTGCCACTTTATGTCTTTGATATATACACACAGATATCATTCCCTTAGTCTATGGACCATCCCTCCAAAATGTCTATTGAGTTCATTTAGTCCATGATTTCGGGTTCCATCTGTCTTGACAGTCTTTCAGGGCAGAAGAGATGGTGTGCGGTGTCAGATTGTTGCATACTGCATCTGGAACTTATAGCTGCTGTATCTGGCACGGCTGGTGTAGCTTGTCCGCAGTCGGCAGGTCGAAGATGTCGATCTCAACTGTGTGCCAGTTGCTGAAGTCAGTTCTGATTCCATCACTGCTGAACTTTGCTTGGTTTCATCAGAGTTTCTTACTGTAATACCTTTGATATAGAACACAACTATAGAAATTATTATATACTATAAATAATAAAAATGATTACATGCAGTATATTACAGCAATCAACATCGTACAGGTCAAACTATTGGCTACTTTCACCTATAATCAGATCTCCTTGAGGTACACATCAGACTTCTCCATCCTCCTGCATTACCCACCAAGTGCATCCAGGCCCTTGAGCGAAAGCAATCCCACGGATGGGTTTGCCTTTGCCTGAGGCAGGAGTAACCCAGCCTGTCTTCCCCAGCGTGTGTTTTACATGCACCACAGGAACTTTGTCCCCTTCTACAGTACGTAAAGGTTTTGATTGGGCAGGGCCAGCTCGATTGGTGGATCCTCTAGTGTTGACTAACCAAGTGGCTTTTGCTAAATGTGTATCCCAGTTTTTGAGGGTTCCACCACCCATTGCTTTCAGTGTAGTTTTTAGTAGTCCATTGTATCATTCGATTTTCCCGGAGGCTGGTGCATGATAGGGGATGTGATACACCCACTCAGTGCCATGCTCTTTGGCCCAGGTGTCTAGGAGGTTGTTTCGGAAATGAGTCCCATTGTCTGACTCAATCCTTTCTGGGGTGCCATGTCGCCATCAGACTTGCTTCTCAAGGCCCAGGATAGTGTTCCGGGCGGTGGCATGGGGCACGGGATATGTTTCCAGCCATCCCGTGGTTGCTTCCACCATTGTAAGCACATGGCACTTGCCTTGGCGGGTCTGTGGGAGTGTGATATAGTCAATCTGCCAGGCCTAGCCGTATTTATATTTCAGCCATCGTCCTCCATACCAGAGAGGCTTTAAACGCTTGGCTTGCTTGATTGCAGTGCATGTTTCACACTCATGGATAATCTGTGCAAAAGTGTCCATAGCAGAGTCCACCCCTCGATCACGAGCCCATCTACATGTTGCATCTCTTCCTTGGTGGCCTGAGGTGTCATGGGCCCACCAAGCTAGAAATAGTTAACGCTTACGTTGCCAGTCCAAGTCCACTTGAGCCACTTCAATCCTAGCAGCCTGATCCACCTGCTGGTTGTTTTGATGTTCCTCAGTGGCTCGACTCTTGGGTACATGAGCATCTACATGGCGTACTTCTACAACAAGCTTCTCTAGCTGGGCAGCAATATCTTGCCGCAATTCAGCAGCCCAGATGGGTTTGCCTCTGCGCTGCCAGTTGCTCTGCTTCCATTGCTGTAACCACCCCCACAGGGCATTTGCCACCATCCAGGAGTCGGTATAGAGGTAGAGCTTTGGCCACTTCTCTCGCTCAGCAATATCTAAAGCCAGCTGGATGGCTTTCACCTCTGCAAACTGACTCGATTCGGGGTGCCAGGAGGAGCTGGGCTTCAGTGCCGATCACTTCCGAAGCAGCTCGAACCCATTCATATGCTGCCAAGATCTCTTTTTCAGTTGGAGTGTAGTGGGCCTCGGATCCTCTGTATCCCTGGCTCCAAAACCCCAGGGGTCAACCTCGAGTCTCCTCTGGTGCTTTCTGCCAGAGGCTCTAGGTAGGGCCATTCTCCCCGGCTGCAGTGTAGAGCACATTTTTAACATCTTGTCCTGCCCGGACTGGCCCAAGGGCTACTGCATGAACTATCTCCTGTTTAATTTGTTCAAAGGCTTGTCGTTGCTCAGGGCCCCATGTGAAATCGTTCTTCTTCCGGGTCATGTGATAGAGAGGGCTTACAATGAAACTGTAATTTGGAATATGCATTCTCCAGAAACCCACAACGACTAAGAAAGCTTGGGTCTCCTTTTTGTTAGTTGGTGGAGACATCGCTGTTATCTTATTGATTACATCCACTGGGATCTGTCGACATCCATCTTGCCATTTTATTCCTAGGAACTGGATCTCCTGTGCAGGTCCTTTGACCTTCCCTCGTTTTATGGCAAAACCGGCTCTCAGAAGGATTTGGATTATTTTCTCTCCTTTATCAAAAACCTCTTCTGCTGTGTTGCCCCACATGATGATGTCATCAATATGTATTGCAGGTGTTCCGGAGCTCCACCTTTTTCCAGTGCAGTCTGGATCAGCCCATGGCAAAGGGTGGGGCTGTGTTTCCACCCCTGGGGCAGTCGATTCCAGGTGTACTGGATGCCCCCCCAGGTGAAAGCAAATTGTGGCCTGCACTCTGCTGCCAAAGGGATGGAGAAGAATGCATTGGCAATATCAATGGTGGCATACCACTTGGCTGCCTTGGACTCCAGTTCGTACTGAAGTTCTAGCATGTCCGGCACGGCAGCACTCAGTGGTGGTGTGACTTCATTCAGGCCACGATAGTTCACTGTTAGTCTCCATTCTCTGTTAGATTTCCTTACTGGCCATATAGGACTATTAAAGGGTGAGCGAGTCTTGCTGATCACTCCCTGGCTTTCCAGTTGACGAATCAGTTTATGGATGGGGTTCAGGGAGTCTCGGTTGGTGCGATATTGCCGCCGATGCACCGTTGTGGTAGCAATTGGTACCTGTTGCTCTTTGACCCTCAGCAACCCCACAACAGAAGGATCCTCTGAAAGACCAGGCAAGGTGGACAGCTGCTTAATGTCCTCTGTCTCCACAGCAGCTATACCAAAAGCCCACCGGTACCCTTTTGGGTCCTTGAAATACCCTCTCCTGAGGTAGTCTATGCCAAGGATGCACGGAGCATCTGGGCCAGTCACAATGGGGTGCCTTTGCCACTTGTTCCCAGTTAGGCTCACTTCGGCCTCCATTAAAATTAACTCTTGGGACCCCCCTGTTACTCCAGAAATAGAAATGTGTTCGGCCCCTCTATAGTTCTATGGCATTAGGGTGCACTGTGCACCAGTGTCCACTAGAGCCTTGTACTTCTGGGGGGCTGATGTGCCAGGCCATCGAATCCACACAGTCCAGTAAACTTGGTTGTCCCTCTCCTCCACCTGGCTGGAGGCAGGGCCCCTCTAATTCTGATTATAATACCTGCTATAAAGCAATGGGTTCGTGTGGGAGACACGGGGTCGAATCCCATCCCTGTTTCTCATTTCTTGTAAGTACGAATCAGAAGACCTTCTACCCCATCTGGGGAACTGCCCACTGGAGACTGGAGCAGCACTTTTCCTGGAAGAACCCTTATTTGTGGCTGTTTTCTTTTTCAACTCACGTACCCTTGCCTCTAGGGTTGAGGTGGGTTTTCCGTCCCACTTTCTCATGTCCTCTCCATGGTCACGGAGGTAAAACCACAGAGTACCTTGCCGTGTGTACTGTCTCTCTTGAGCAGGGGAAGATTTTCTCCTTATAGCCGAGATACTGGTTCGTACAGGTGGCAAGGAGGACTTATCCTCTTTGAGTTGCTGAAACTCCCGGCACATTCTTTTGGCCAGTTTTTCCACAGCCGAGACACAGGCCCGTAAGCAGGAAGAGATATTGTCTTCATACTGTCAGAGTTGGTTAGCCACTGCACGCACCAGTGGTGCCTCATCGAGGACATGAGGAAGTGGGATGGTGAACCCACCTTTAATCTGGAAGCCCGTGTATGTGAACTGAGAGGGAAGACAGCTCTTAAGAAGTGGCCACCCAAGAAGGCTGTCAGCTTAGTTGCTGTAGAGACACACGAAGGCAATCAGCGGTCTCCCAAACATGGAAGGACTGAAATCACCTCCCTTGATCCTGAGGAGGGGCCTTCTGGTCTGGCGCTGCAAGGGTCAGACAGAGAATACTCTGACAAGGAACAGGCCAGGAGGAGGAAAGGGATAACCGTGTATACTGGACTGTGTGGATTCGGCGGCCTGGCACATCAGACCCACAGAAGTATAAGGCTTTGGTAGACCCTGGTGCACAGTGTACTCTGATGCCATCAGAACATAGGGGCACAAAACCCATCCGGATCTCTGGAGTGACAGGGGGATGCCAAGAATTGTCGGTATTGGAGGCTGAGGTGAGCTTAACAGGGGACAAGTGGGAAAAGCACCCCATTGTGACCGGCCCAGAGGCCCCTTGTATCCTTGGCATAGACTACCTCAGGAGAGGGTACTTCAAGGACCCAAAGGGATACCGATGGGCTTTTGGTGTAGCCACGGTGAATGCAGAGAAGACCAAACAGTTATCTACCCTGCCTGGCCTCTTGGAAGATCCCTTCGTTGTGGGATTGCTGCGAGCTGAAGAACAGCAGGTGCCAATTGCTACCAGGACGGTGCACCGGCGGCAATATCGCACCAACAGAGACTCCCTGGCTCCCATCCATGAGCTGATTCATCAGCTGGAGAGCCAAGGAGTCATCAGTAAGACTCATTCACCTTTTAATAGTCCTATATGGCCAGAGCAAAAATCTAACGGAGAATGGACATTAACAGTTGACTATTGTGGCCTGAATGAAACAACATCACCACTGAGTGCTGCCGTGCCGGACATGCTAGAACTTCAGTACGAGCTGGAGTCCAAGGCAGCCAAGTGGTATGCCGCAATTGATATAGCTAATGCGTTTTTCTCAATCTCTTTGGCAGCAGATTGCAGGCCACAATTTGCTTTCATGTGGCGGGGTGTCCAATACACCTGGAACCGACTGCCCCAGGGGTGGAAACACAGCCCTACCATTTGGCACGCACTGCTGCAGACTGCACTGGAAAAGGATGAAGCTCCAGAACACAGAGTCACAGAATGGTAGGTGTTGGAAGGGACCGCTGGAGATCATCTAGTCCAATCCCCCTGCCAGAGCAGGTTTACTTAAAGCAGGCTGCACAGGACTGCGTCCAGGCGGGGTTTGAATATCTCCACAGAAGGAGACTCCACAACCTCCCTGGGCAGCCTGTTCCAGTGCTCTGTCACCCTCACAGCGAAGAAGTTTTTCCTCATATTCAGATGGAACTTCCTGTGTTCCAGTTTGTCCCCTTTGCCCCTTGTCCTGCCATTGGGCACCACTGAGAAGAGTCTGGCCCCATCCTCTTGACACCCGCCCTTGAGATATTTATAAGCATTGATGAGGTCCCCTCTCAGTCTCCTCTTCCTCAGGCTGAACAGCCCCAGCTCCCTCAGCCTTTCCCTGTAGGAGAGATGCTCCAGTCCCCTAATCATCTTCATAGCCCTCCACTGGACTCTCTCCAGTAGTTCCTCATCTTTCTTGAATTGGGGAGCCCAGAACTGGATGCAATACCCCAGATGGGGCCTCACTAGGGCAGAGTAGAGAGGGAGGATAACCTCCCTCGACCTGCTGGCCACACTCTTCTTAATGCACCCCAGGATGCCGTTGGCCTTCCTGGCTGCAAGGGCACATTGCTGGCTCATGGTGAATTTGTTGTCTACCAGGACTCCCAGGTCCTTCTCTGCAGAGCTGCTTTCCAGGAAGTCAACCCCCAACCTGTACCAGTGCATGGGATTGTTCCTCCCCAGGTGCAGGACCCTGCACTTGCCCTTGTTGAACCTCATGAGGTTCCTCTCTGCCCAATGGTCCAGCCTGTCCAGGTCTCGCTGAATGGCAGCACAGCCTTCTGGTGTATCAGCCACTCCTCCCAGTTTCATGTCATCACCAAACTTGCTGAGGGTACACTCTGTCCCTTCATCCAGGTCATTGATGTATAAATTGAACAAGACTGGACCCAGTACCGACCCCTGGGGAACACCACTAGCCACAGGCCTCCAGCTGGAGTCTGCGCCACTGATCACCACCCTCTGAGCTCTGCCATTCAGCCAGTTCTCAATCCATCTCACTGTCCACTCGCCTAGCCCACACTTCCTGAGCTTACCTATGAGGATATTGTGGTAGACAGTGTCAAAAGCCTTGCTGAAGTCCAGGTAGACAACATCCACTGCTCTCCCCTCATCCACCCAGACAGTCATGCCATCATAGAAGGCTATATCAGATTGGTCAAGCATGATTTCCCCTTGGTGAATCCATGCTGACTACTCCTGATCACCACCTTTTCTTCTACGTGCCTGGAGATGGCCTCCAGAATGAGCTGCTCCATCACCTTTCCAGGGATGGAGGTGAGGCTGACTGGCCTGTAATTTCCCGGGTCCTCCTTCTTGCCCTTCTTGAGGACTGGGGTGACATTGGCTTCCCTCCAGTCCTCAGGCACCTCTCCCGTTCTCCAGGATTTTTCAAAGATGATGGCTTGGCAATGACCTCTGCCATTCCCTCAGCACACATGGGTGAATCCCATCAGGGCCCATGGATTTGTGGGTGTCCAGTTTGCCCAACTGATCTCTCACCCGATCCTCCTCGACCAAAGGAAGGCCATCCTTTCTCCAGGATTCCTCTCCTACCTCCAGGGTCTGGGATTGCTGGGGGGGCAGCCTTGGCAGTAAAGACTGAAGCAAAGGAGGCATTCAGTAACTCTGCCTTCTCTGCATCCTTCGTGACCAGGGCACCCACCTCATTCAGCAGAGGGCCCACGTTTTCCCTAGTCTTCCATTTGTTATCGATGTATTTGAAAAAGCCCTTCTTATTGCCCTTGATGTCCCTTGCCAGATTAAATTCGAGATGGACCTTAGCCTTCCTTGTAGCATCCCTGCATACCCTGACAGCATCCCTGTACTCCTCCCATGTGGCCTGTCCCTTTTTCCACATTCCATGGACTTCCTTCTTCCATTTGAGTTTTGCCAATAGTTCCTTGCTCATCCATGCAGGTCTCCTGCCTCCCTTACCTGATTTCTTACTCCTGGGGATGCACCGCTCTTGAGCTTGGAGGAAGTGATGCTTGAACATTGACCAGCTTTCTTGGACCCCCCTACCTTCTGGAGCCCTAACACATGGGATTCCTCCAAGCAGGTCCTTGAAGAGACCAAAGTTAGCTCTCCTGAAGTCCAGGGTTGTAATCCTGCTTATTGCCCTGCTTCCTCCACGCAGGATCCTGAACTCCACCATCTTGTGGTCACTGCAGCCAAGGCTGTCCCCAACCTTCACAGCCCCAACCAGACCTTCCTTGTTAGTTAGTATGAGGTCCAGCAGCACCCCTCTCCTCGTCAGCTCCTCCACTACCTGCGTCAGAAAATTGTCATCAATGTTCTGCAGGAACCTCCTGGACTCTGCGTACCTAGCTCCCTCACATAGAGAGCAACTCCACCACCTCGCCTTGCTGGCCTGTCCTTCCTAAAAAGTACATACCCATCCACGACAGCATTCCAGTTATGCGAGCTGTCCCACCATGTCTCTGTAATTGCAATGAGATCATGGCCCTGCGAGCGCACACAGATCTCTAGTTCTTCCTGTTTATTCCCCATGCTGCGTGCATTGGTGTACAGGCATTTCAGAGAGGAAGTTGAGTTTGCAGGTTTCCCTGGAGGGGTGCAGGAGGATCCATCATAGCCATACACACCCTTAGGGTGGTTGGCCTTCTGGTTCTCTTCTTGGGAGGCAGCTAAGGAACATTTGTCTCTGCTCAGGTTGGCCTGGCTTACTCCCCAGTTGGGTGCACTGGCACGAGCGTCGCCACTTTGGACCCCTCCCCCCGAGTCCTTCAGTTTAAAGCCCACCTCACCAAGTTGGCCAGCCTGCTGCCAAAGATTCCCCTGCCCCTCTTAGACAGGTGGATCCCATCCCTCCCCAACAGGTTATAGTCACCAAAGAACAACCCATTGTCGTAGAAGCCAAAACCCTCACGTTGGCACCAGCCACTAAGCCAGGAGTTGATATGCATTATGCACCTATTTCTGGTCACCCACTCTCCTCCCACTGGTAAAATGGAAGAGAATATAACTTGGGCACCAATATTTTTCACTTGCTCCCCCAGGGCTTTCAAGTCTTCATTGATTTTGCCCAGGTTCCGGCTTGTGGCGTCATTCGTGCCCACATGGAAGAGTAGCAGCAGATAGTAGTCCGTGCTCCTGACAAGTTGCGGCACCCTCTCAGCAACATCTCACACCTTAGCTCCCAGAAGGCAGCACGCCTCTCATGCCTCCCTGTCAGGTTGGCAGATGGGCACCTCAGTGCTCCTTAACAGAGAGTCCCCCACTACGAGCACTCATCATTTCTTTTTGCGGTATGTGCTGTGTGCTGCTAGAGTAGTTTCTCCTTTCCTGCCTTGCTCGTGGGTGTCTACAGCTGTTAAAACTTCATATCTATTTCTAGTTGTGATACTGGAGGGCAGGGACTGAGGTGGAGTCCTGCTTTTGTGGGTACTAGGGTCCAAGGTGTCTCATCCTCAGTGGTGTCTGGTGCAGGAGTGTGGCTATGGAACCACCTATCTATCTCTGTTTCAGATCCTCTGATACTGCACAGCCTTTTAACTGTTTCGTGCAGCTCAGCCACCTGACGTGGTAGATCACTGACCTGTGCACACCTTGTGCAGAAACTTACCTTTGCATCAGGAGAAGGGTGAGGGCACTTGCTGCAGCCTCCCACCTGTACTGAGATTTCCTTCCCTACCAGATCTGTCTGGCAGGATGCATCAGCCATCTCGGGGGCTTTCACCATAGGAGCACCAGTTTTAGCTCTGAGGTGGGTGCCCACCATTGTGGCAGAGAGACCGAGAGGGCTTCCCTGGGCTGTGGGGCTACGAGCAGGCTGCAGGGCCCTCCCTGCGGGAATTGCTGCGCAAACTGCCGCGACACGCCCTGACTGACATGCTACGCCCTGTTTGCCCACCCTGTTCGCTGCAGTCCTGGTTGCTGGCGCTCCTCAGGGCCATTTAATCTCCCGCGGTTGCTCCTGGCAATGCCCAAGCCATATCAGCCTCGCTCGCGAGAGCTGCCGGTGCCTGGCGGGTCTCTCTCCTCTCTGCTCTTGCTCGGGATTCCCTGCCTCCGGGAACCCCCTGTCCACCTCAATCTAGTGCACAGCTACAGAACTCGCCATTGCCACTGCTGCGCTCCTCGCCTACTGACTCATATATATCCTCTCTCACTATTAATATTCAATGCAGCTAAGAGTAATACACCTTTTCACCAGGAGAAGGTGAAATTGTATTGAACACCTTCAATACATTGATGACATCATTGTGGGGGCAACACAGCAGCAGAAGTTTTTGAGAAAGGGAAGAAAATAATCCAAATTCTTCTAAAAGCTGGCTTTGCCATAAAATGAGGTAAGGTCAAAGGACGTGCACAGGAGATCCAGTTCCTAGGAATAAAATAGCAAGATGGATGTCATCGGATCCCAATGGATATCATCAACAAAACAGCAGCTATGTCTCCACCACCTAACAAAAAGGAAACCCAAGCTTTCTTAGGCATTGTGGGTTTCTGGACAATGCATATTCCAAATTACAGTTTCATTGTAATCCCTCTCTATCAAGTGACCCAGAGTAAGTACAATTTCAAATGGGGCCCTGAGCAACGACAAGCCTTTGAACAAATAAACCAGGAGACAGTTTATGCTGTCAGTCGCCAAGGAGAGCTGCTCCAGAGACGGTCCGACCCACAGTGGAGGGGCAGATCTTGGCACACAGGGGGGTTTCCCAAGGCAGGGAACCGCCAAGGCAGCGGGGAGACCTGCCAGGAGCTGGCAGCTCTTGCGAGAGCCGCTGAGGAGGCCTGGGCGTTGCCAGAGCAACGGCAGCCACCCCCATGCCTACAAAAAAGCAGCCTGGGGAGCGCCAGCGACCAGGAGCGTGGCAAACAGAGCAGGCAAACAGGGCGTGGTGCGTCAGTCAGAGCGTGGCATGGCAGTTTGCGCGGCAGTTTGTGCAGGAGGGCACGCAGGGAGGGCATAGTCACCCTACTGGTTCAGGAGGTGAGTTCAGTTGATGGTCCTCGCCCTCTTGGCAGGAGCCCAGGTATGGTGTCCACCCAGCAAAAAGACACGGCCTCTGCACTCACCAGAATGGATGTGGCTACTTAGACAGAGCTCCCATGAAAACATGCAGCCATCCAGGTCTCAGGCTGCAGGGAGGGCCAGACCCTGTCACTGGCAATGGATGGCAGTAGTGAGAGTGGCTGTGTGAGGTGTGAGCAGGTGGACGATCTGCTCAGCCTGGTGGCACAGCTACAGGAGGAAGTAGAAAGGTTGAGGAGCATCAGGGAGTCTGAGCAAGAGAGAGACTGGTGGAACCATGCTCTGGCCTCCCTGAGACAGAAACAGGAACAGCCACCAGAAAACACCCAAGGTCAAAGGGGTCCTGTCTCCTCCCCCTGCCAGGTAGCTTAAAGGAAAGGAGGGAATGGAAGCAATTCCATGCTCGGGGTGGCAGGCATACCCCTCCCTTGCCCACCTCGCCTTCCCAGGTGCCTCTGTACAACAGGTATGAGGCTCTGGATGTGGAAGGCCTGTCAACAGAGGATGTGGATGATGGTCCATCTACAGCAGAGGTGTTGCCAAGGCTAGAAAAGCCTACCCCTTGGATCACGACCACCTCCACGAGTAAGAAAAGAAGGGTTATAGTTGTAGGTGACTCCCTTCTGAGGGGAACAGAGGGTCCTATATGCCAAACAGACCCTCCTCTTAGGGATGCCTGCTGCCTCCCTGGCGCCCCGGTTAAGGACATCACTAGGAAACTTCCTAGTCCGGTACGGCCCTCGGACTATTACCCATTACTGCTCTTCCACGTGGGTGGCGATGAAGCCGCAATGCATAGTCCGAGGGCAATCAAAAGAGACTTCAGGGCCTTGGGACGGTCAGTAAGGGAATCTGGAGCACAGGTTATCTTTTCCTCCCTCCTTCCAATTGCAGGCAGTGACACTGGCAGAAACAGAAGGGTCCAGTCTATTAATACGTGGCTCCGTGGCTGGTGTCACTGCCACAACTTTGGGTTTTTCGACAATGGGATGGCCTACACGACACCAGGTCTGCTGGTGTCAGATGGGGATCACCTTTCTCAAAGGAGGAAGAGGGTCTTTGGCCACGAGCTAGCAGAGCTCATTGACAGAGCTTTAAACTAGACTTGAAGAGGGAGGGGGATAATATCAGGCTTGCCTGTGAAAAGCTGTGGGATGATGCACCAAGGTTAGACGGACGGGGGTGCTAGCAAGGGCCCTCAGCCTATTGCTCCAAGACGCGCTGACTACGCTGCAGCACACTTGAAGACTTATGGAGATGAGCCAGGGGCTCCTGAGGCAATCGAAGCCAACAGGGAAACACCAGTGAAAGACCTCAAAGGAATTAAGGGGTGTTCCTCCATGAAGGAGATGATAGGGCTGACAGCCCAGCTGAAGGGCCTCTACACTAATGCCCGCAGCATGGGCAACAAACAGGAGGAGTTAGAAGCGACAGGACAAGAGGAAATGGCCTCAAGTTGCACCAGGGGAGGTTTAGATTGGATATTTGGAAAAATTTCTTCACCAAAAGGTTTGTCAGGCACTGGAACAGGCTGCCCAAGGAAGTGGTGGAGTCACCATCCCTGGAGGTATTCAAAAGACGTTTAGACGAGGCCCTAAGGGATATGATTTAGTGGTGGACTTGGTAGTGATAGGTTAACAGTTGGACTCGATGATCTTGGAGGTCTCATCCAACCAAAACAATTCTATGATTCTATGCTGCTAGAAAGCTATGACCTAGTTGCCTTTACTGAAAATTGGTGGGATGAATCCCACGACTGGAGTGCGGCTATCGACAGCTACAGGCTGTTCAGAAGGGACAGGCGAGGAAGAAGGGGCAGAGGCATTGCCCTCTACATCAAGAAATGGATAGAGTGTGAAGAGCTGGCTCTGAAGAATAGCCACGAGCAGGTTGAAAGCTTATGGGAAAGAACCAGAGACTGAGGCAACAAAGGTAACCTTGTGGTTGGTGTCTACTACAGGTGGCCCGATCAAGGGGAGCCTATTGACGAAGCCTTCATACTCCAGCTACAGGAGGCATCGTGCTTGCAGGCTCTCATCCTGCTGGGGGACATCAACCACCCCGACATCTGCTGGAAAAGTAGCATGGTGAGCTGCAGGCAATCCAGGAGACTCCTGGAGTGCAAGGAGGATAACTTCTTAAGCCAGGTAATAGACAGCCCCACCAGAGGGGATGCTGTGCTGGACCTGATGGTCACCAACGCGAGTGAGCTAATTGGTGTCGTCAAGATTGGAGGCAGCCTGGGCTGCAGTGATCATGCGCTGGTGGAGTTCACAGTCCTGAGGGATATGGGTCAGGCAAAGAGTAAGGTCAGGACCCTGAATTTTAGGAAAGCAAGCTTCCAGCTGTTCAAGGAGTCATTCAATAGGACCCCCTGGGAAACTGCCCTCAGGGACAAGGGAGCAGAACAGAGCTGGCAGATCTTTAAGGAGGCTTTCCATGGAGTGCAAGAGCTCTCGATCCCCAGGTGCAAGAAATTGGGCAAAGAAGGCAAGAGACCAGCATGGCTGAGTTGAGACCTGCTGGTCAAACTAAAGGGCAAGAAGGAAATGCACAGGCAGCGGAAGCAGGGACAGGTATCCTGGGAAGAGTATAGGGACTCTGCCCGGTTGTGTAGGGATGGGGTCAGGAAGGCCAAGGCACAGCTGGAGCTAAACTTGGCAAGGGATGCGAAGAATAACAAGAAGGGCTTCTACAGGTATGTCAGCCAGAAAAGGAAGGTCAAAGAAAGTGTACCCCCTGTGATGAGCAGGAGTGGCAAACTGGTAAGAACGGAAGAGGAGAAGGCTGAGGTACTCAAGGACTTTTTTGCCTCAGTCTTCACTGGCAACCTCTCTTCCCACACCTCTCGAGTGGATGGACTGCAAGACAGGGACTGGGGGAGCAAAGTCCCTCCCACTGTAAGGGAAGATCAGGTTCGTAACCACCTGAGGAACCTGAACATACATAAGTCTATGGGGCCTGATGAGATGCATCCCAGAGTCCTGAAGGAATGGGCTGATGTAGTTGCCAAGCCACTCTCCATGATATTTGAAAAGTCATGGCAGTCAGGTGAAGTCCCTCGGGACTGGAAAAAAGGGAAACATTGTACCTATTTTTAAAAAGGGTAGGAAGGAGGACCCTGGGAACTACCGACCTGTCAGCCTCACCTCTGTGCCTGGGAAGATCATGGAACAGATCCTCCTAGAAGTTATGCTGAGGCACATGGAGGACAGGGAGGTGTAGGTGACCCGTTTTGCGACAGGTTAGAGCTGATTAAAACAGCAGTACAGTAAAGGTCAACGAAGGGACACAGCAAGGCAATAGAGCTGAATTGAAACAGCAGTGCTGCAAAGGTCAATGAAGGGACACAGTAAGGTAAACAAGAGTAACCAGAAGCAGTCAGAACCAGAAAGAAGTTTGTTGTTACACTAAAGAATTTCTTTGTTATGTTTAAGTGCACAAATTTAGAAATGTTTAAACAGGTGTTAGAGCGCATGTAGTAGATAAGGAAGCTTTATAAACCCCTGTAAGTGTGCATTAAAGCGTCTCCGCTTTCCACCGATGCCGGAGTCCGTGCCTTCATTTCCCTCAAATGGTGACCCCGACGTGATGGGGTAAATCAACGCTGCACGAGCGTCCGAAAAAGCAACGCTGCATAAGCGTCCAGTAAAGCAACGCTGAACGAGCGTCCAGTAAAGCAACGCGGAGCGTCCGGAGGGAACCCAGCCGAACGAATCAAGCTAGCAGCTGGACTGCGGCTTCCACCCCGGGACATCGCCTGAAAAACAGGTGAGCGGCTGGGCATTTATAATGGGAACTAATATTTCTGCGGAAGAAGAAGCTATAGTTAAGTTATTAACGCACCTTTTGACAAAAAGGGGAGTAAAGTATGACTCTTATAAAATCAAACTGTTGCTGAAGTTTTTGCAAAAGCAAGGAGTCCCCTCTACTGTCTCTGCTGTGTTTGATGTAAAGACATGGGAGCAGGCAGGAGAAACGATATGGGAAGCAGTCTCTAGAGGGAATACAGCCGGCCGCAGTCACCATCACACCGCGGGAGGCGGAGCGAACAGCCAGTCACCACCACCGTCCGCACCGAACAGCCGCCGCCGCCGAAGGAAAAAAAAAAAAAAAAAGCATACATGCAGTTTACTGATAGATTACGCGATGCTTTAAATAAGCAGCTTGATAACCGTGAAGCAAAAGAAGCCTTAATGTTAAAATTAGCTGTGGAAAATGCGAATACGGACTGTAAAAAATACTCTAGGCGATGCCAGCGACTACTACACTAGTGCAAATGATTGAATCATGTAACCGTGTTGGGTCGGTGGAACATCACACCGCCGCGTTAGCTGGAGCTTTTGCAGCAGCTCTGCAAGTCGGAGACAAACGTTGTTTTCGCTGCCATGCTACGGGACACATTGCTATTGAATGTCCCTACAAGGAAACAGGGGGAGGCGCAGTGACGCTGCCCGCCCACCCCTCCCCTCGACCTGTCCCCGCTGAAGGGATGGCACTGCGCGTGCGCAACTGCGAGGAGTTAAAGGGAGCGAACTCATTTTAATAAAGACCGCCTTTGCGAACTCATTTTAATAACGACCGCCTTTGCGAACTCATTTTAATAAAGACCGCCTTTTCGGGGAAAGGTGATGAATATGTATAGACGTATGATGAATATGTAACATTTTGCTGACTAACTGGAGTGATAATTGTGTGTCTTGTTTGTAAATGCCCAGGTATTTTATGTTAAAGGTACTTTATGGTACTTTACGGTATTTTGTGGTATTTTGTGGTGTTTTATGCTAAAAGCATTTGTTTTGTGGGTGTGTGTATTTTATGTTAAAAGCATTTGTGGATATTTTGTGTTAAAAACGTTTGTGTGTGTTGTGGGTGTGTGTGTTTGAGACGCGGCGCCGCTGTGAAGCGAGTGAGTCCTGATTTGTGGTTCCGTAACTCTGTGTGGGTCCCACTGAAGGGAAAAAAAAAAAAAAAAAAAAAAAAAAAAAAAAAAAAAAAAAAAAGGTATTGGATTATCCCAGAGATTTGGGACGTTTGGGAATGAAAACGAAGCACAATAGCTAATAAGAAACAATCTAGAAAATAAGCATAAGGAGTCAGAAGAGATGGGTAACACTCAGAATAAGGGTATTTTAAAGAAAAGCCCCCTTGGTCGTATATTGACACATTGGAGGGATATTGTTGGAACCGGGGGTACAGAGAATAAGAAGACTCTCATTAAATATTGTAATCAATGGTGGCTGATTTATAAGGTGGAAGATGGAACTAAGTGGCCACTTAATGGGTTAGTTCCACTTCATGGGTCAATTGATTATAACACTATTTTGCAATTAATGTTGTTTTAAGGAGAGAAGGAAAATAGGATGAAGTGTCATATGCAGATATGTTTTTCACCCTCCGAAATCACCCGGAGTGGCAAAGGGACTGTGGAATGGTGCTGCCACAGGACCCTATGGTACTCGCCCTCGAGCGGGAAAATAACAAAGAACTTAAAAACTGAAGCAGTGTTGCTCGGCATGTAGTATCGGACAAAGGTGTACTAAAATAGATAAATTCACCGGGCATCAGAACAAGATCTAACTGATTTGCTTAAGCCTCCCCCTCGATCACAGAAACAGAATGTATGACTGAGATGGAAAAACAATTAATTTTTAAAAAAACTGCAGGGGATTTGGCTAAGGACCATATCCTTTGATAACCTGGGGGCGAGGATATGCTTGTGTTTCCACAGGACGAGGACCACGATGGGTACCAGCCCGTGGTGTGTGGCCTTGGTTGGGATCATCATCCTCTACTGTTGCGGTTTCAGTGCCTCATGGATCTCCATCCAACCTAGAGCAAACATCTGGGTCACACTTGCCAACATGACGGGACAGAACCACATGTGCCTCTCGATGGCCAGCGCAGCCAACCCATTTATGACATGTTTAGTTGGAATTCCGCTTTCAGACAAGGAAGTTGTGACTGTTGTTAATAGTACCTCAGTAGGGCATCATATTATGTCTAAATGGAATGTTAATCTGACGGGAAATGCTAGTAAGGAAGCGGTAACCAACTGGGATGGCTGGGCAAACTATTTGCCGGTCATTCCATTGGAGCCATAAGAATTAGATATTTTGGGAAGTGTGAGTGCCTATGCCTGTCTAAGCTTTAATTATACTGGACGTGATAACACCGTAATTGATGTACCAGCAAGTTTATCCGTCTATAAGAACGCATCTGTGTGGTGTAATTATACCACCTCTAAAATATCTAAGTCTTCAAACAAACCTTTAGCCTTGCCGGCCGGTGTGTTTCTCATTTGTGGGGACCGGGCTTGGCAAGGTGTTCCTTCTCATGTTGCAGAAGGCCCTTGTACTCTGGGCCGCATAATGTTATTAACACCAAACACGTCCATGATTTTAAATATTAACAGACTTCATGGGCGATCAAAACGATCAGTGAATCATTATCGAGACGATTGTAAGGACAATGTGGATTTTTGGGAGGCCGATAAGACTATCGTAGCCTCAATCTTAGCGCCTGGTGTCGCTGCCGCAAAAGCCCTTGCGACACTTAATAAATTAGGATGTTGGCTTGCTAAGCAAAACAATGCCACATCAAAAGCTTTAAGTGCTTTGCTGGTAGATACAGATTCTATTAGGCACGCCACTTTGCAAAATAGAGCAGCTATAGATTTTTTGTTATTAGCACAGGGACATGGATGTGAAGAGTTTGAAGGCATGTGTTGTATGAATTTAAGCGATAATTCTCAAACAGTATTTCAACAGATAAAGAAATTGAAAGAGCTATCTGAGCAATTAACCACAAGCTCAGTAGGATTAGAATCTTGGCTGAAAGGGTTAGGATTAACAGGATGGTTAGTAGAATTAGCGAAAGGAGGACTTGTTTTGCTCATTGTATTAGTCACAATTGGGAGGTGATTGGAGACAGCCAGTACAGCTTCACCAAGGGCAAGTCCTGCCTGACCAACCTAGTGGCCTTCTATGATGGAGTGACTACATCAGTGGAGAAGGGAAGAGCTACACATGTCATCTATCTGGACTTCTGTAAGGCCTTTGACATGGTCCCCCACAACAGCCTTCTCTCTAAATGGGAGAGATATGGATTTGATGGTTGGACTGTTCGGTAGATGAGGAACTGGTTGGATGGTCTCATCCAGAGGGTAGTGGTCAATGGCTCAATGTCCAGATGGAGATCGGTGACAGATAGTGTCCCTCAGGGGTCCGTATTGGGACCAGTACTCTTTAATATCTTCATCAATGACA
Organism: Phoenicopterus ruber ruber; assembly: GCA_009819775.1. Taxonomy (NCBI): domain Eukaryota; kingdom Metazoa; phylum Chordata; class Aves; order Phoenicopteriformes; family Phoenicopteridae; genus Phoenicopterus; species Phoenicopterus ruber. The sequence continues at coordinate 9,991,289 of CM020247.1, forward strand.
TAGTGGGATCGAGTGCACCCTCAGCAAGTTTGCAGATGACACCAAGCTGAGTGGTGCGGTGGACATGCCTGACGGACGGGATGCCATCCAGAGGGACCTGGACAAGCTTGAGAGGTGGGCCCAAGTGAACCTCATGAGGTTCAACAAGGCCAAATGCAAGGTCCTGCACATGGGTCGGAGCAACCCCCAGTATCAATACAGGCTGGGGGATGTAGGGATTGAGAGCAGCCCTGCTGAGAAGGACTTGGGGGTACTGGTGGATGAAAAGCTGGACGTGAGCCAGCAATGTGCTCTCGCAGCCCAGAAGGCCAACTGTATCCTGGGCTGCATCAAAAGCAGCGTGGCCAGCAGGTCGAGGGAGGTGATTCTGCCCCCCTACTCTGCTCTGGTGAGACCCCACCTGGAGTACTGCGTCCAGCTCTGGAGCCCTCAGCACAAGAAGGACATGGACCTGCTGGAGTGGGTCCAGAGGAGGGCCACAAAAATGATCAGAGGGCTGGAGCACCTCTCCTACGAAGACAGACTGAGGGAGTTGGGGTTGTTCAGCCTGGAGAAGAGAAGGCTCCAGGGAGACCTTATTGCAGCCTTTCAGTACTTAAAGGGGGCCTATAAGAAAGATGGGGAAAAACTTTTTAGCAGGGCCTGCTGTGATAGGACAAGGGGTCATGGTTTTAAACTAAAGGAGGGGAGATATAGGCTAGACATAAGGAAGAAGTTTTTCACAGTGAGGGTGGTGAAGCACTGGAACAGGTTGCCCAGAGAGGTGGTAGAAGCCCCATCCCTGGAAACATTCAAGGTCAGGCTGGATGGGGCTCTGGGCAACCTGATCTAGTTGAAGATGTCCCTGCTTATTGCAGGGGGGTTGGACTAGATGACCTTTAAAAGGTCCCTTCCAACCTAAACTATTCTATGATTCTATGCAGTAGCCCTTGAGCTAGTTAGGGCAGGATAAGATGTGAAAAATGTGCTCTACAGCACAGCCGGGGAGAATGGCCCTGCCTGGAGCCTCTGGCAGAAAGCACCAGGGGAGCCTTGAGGTCAACACCTAGGGTTTTGGAGCCGGGGATAAAGAGGATCCGAGGCAGACTACACTCCAACTGAAAAAGAGATCTTGGCAGCATATGAAGCAGTTTGAGCTGCTTCGGAGGTGGTTGGTACTGAAGCACAGCTCCTCCTGGCACCCCGACTGCCGGTGCTGGGCTGGATGTTCAAAGGGAGGGTCACTTCTACACATCATGCAACTGATGCTACGTGGAGTAAGTGGATCACTCTAATCACACAGTGGGCTTGAAAAGGAAACCCCAGTCGCCCAGGAATCTTGGAAGTGATCATGGACTGGCCAGAAGGCAAAGATTTCAGAATGTCGACAGAGGAAGAGGTGACACGTGCTGAAGAGTCCCCACCATATAATAAACTGCCAGAAAAGGAGAAGTGATGTACCCTGTTCACTAATGGATCCTGTCACATTGTCGGAAGACATCAAAGGTGAAAAGCTGCTGTGTGGAGTCCTACACGACGAGTCACAGAAGCCACTGAAGGACAAGGTGAATCGGGTCAGTTTTCAGAGGTGAAAGCCATCCAGCTGGCTTTAGATATTGCCGAGCGAGAGAAGTGGCCAGTGCTCTACCTCTACAGTGACTCCTGGATGGTGGCAAATGCCCTGTGGGGGTGGTTACAGCAATGGAAGCAGAGCAACTGGCAGCGCAGAGGCAAACCCATCTGGGCTGCTGAATTGTGGCAAGATATTGCTGCCCAGGTAGAGAAGCTTGTTGTAGAAGTACGCCACGTAGATGCTCATGTACCCAAGAGTCGGGCCACTGATGAACATCAAAACAACCAGCAGGTGGATCAGGCTGATAAGATTTAGGTGGTGCAGGTGGATGTGGACTAGCAATGTAAGGGTGAACTATTCTTTGCTCAGTGGGCCCGTGACACATCAGGTCATTAAGGAAGAGATGCAATATATAGATGGGCTCATGATCGAGGGGACACTATTGCACAGGTTATCCATGAGTGTGAAACGTGCTGCAATCAAGCAAGCCATGTGGTTAAAGCCTCTCTGGTATGGAGGACGATGGCTGAAAGATAAATATGGGGAGGCCTGGCAGATTGATTATATCACACTCCTACAAACGCACAAGCGCTATGTGCTTACAATGGTGGAAGCAACCACCGGATGGCTGGAAACATATCCCGTGCCCCATGCCGCTGCCCGGAATACCATCCTGGGCCTTGAAAAGCAAGTCTGATGGCGACATGGCACCCCAGAAAGAATTGAGTCAGACAACGGGACTCATTTCCAAAACAACCTCCTAGACACCTGGGCCAAAGAGCATGGCATTGAGTGGGTGTATCACATCGCCTATCATGCACCAGTCTCTGGGAAGAGCGAATGATACAACAGACTCTTAAAGACTACGCTGAGAGCAATGGGTGGTGGGACCTTCAAACATTGGGATACACATTTAGCGTAAGCCACCTGGTTAGTCAGCACTAGGGGATCTACCAATTGAGCTGGCCCTGCCCAATCAAAACTCCCACATAGTGCAGAAGGGGATAAAGTCCCGGTAGTGCACATGAAGATTATTTTAGGGAAGACAGTCTGGGTTAGTCCCGCCCTCAGGCAAAGGCAAACCCATCCGTGGGATTGCTTTTTCTCAAGGACCTGGGTGCACTTGGTGGGTGATGTGGAAGAACAGGACAGTCCGATGTGTACCTCAAGGGGTTTTGATTTTGAGTGAAAATAGCCAAAGAACTAAATTGTATGATGTTAATTGCTAAATAACCTGTCACTGTATGTCATCACTACCACAGTTGCTATATACCAAATCAATGGTATTATAGTAAGAATTACTCAAATTAATGAAGAATGAGCTTTGATAAAACTGAGCAAAGTGCAGCAGTAATGGAAGCAGAACTGGCTTTAGCAACTGGCGCCCATCAACTTCCTCAAGAGATCGACATCTTCAACCTGCACACCGTGGACATGATACAATAGCTGCGCCAGATACCAGAACTGCAAGCTCCAGATGCAACATGCAACAGTCCAGCACTACACACCATCCTCCCACTGCATCCAATGTCACCCGCCGCACCGCACCGAAACCCAGCCCTGTTTCGCCAACTGAGCGAACTCTGTGTCATCTCCCCTGCCCCAAGAGACTGTTATAACAGATGGAGCCCGAAGTCGTGGACTAAATGAACTCAATAGACATTTTGGAAGGGATGGTCCATAGACTAAGGGAATGATGTCTCTGTGTGTGTGTGTATATATAGATATATATGAGACAGGAAAAGTGGTGGTGATTAATTGGAAAGTGTAGGATCTGATCATGATGTAGATGGTATAGAATAAGGGGTGGATAATGTCCTGGTTCCGGCTGGGATAGGGTTAATTTTCACCAGAAGCTTGCCGGGGGCTACTCGATACTATGTGATGTCATGCTCAGTATATACAGGAGGATGGCGCTGGGAGCAGGGATGGCTGCTCGGAGGGGGCTAGGAATCGGGCTCCCTGCAGTGAGCAATCTGTACTGTGAAGCATGCGCTATGTACGTTCTGTTATTGTTGGGGTTTTTTTGTTTGTTTTCTTTTCCTTTTCTATCCTGTTAAACTGTTGTTATCCCAACCCACAAGTTTTGCCTTTCTGTTTCCAGATTCTCCTCCCCATTCACTGAGCGGGGAGGAGTGAGTGTGCAGCTGCGTGGTGCTTAGCTCCGACTGGGGCTAAACCACGACAGTCCTTTTTGGTGCCTAACGTGGGGCATGACAATGGCAGTTGAGAAGTTCGTGGAGGACTGTCTCCTGTGGGAGAGACCCCACGCTGGAGCAGGGGAAGAGTGTGAGGAGTCCTCCTCCTGCGGAGGAAGGAGCGGCAGAGACGATGTGTGATGAACTGACCGCAACTCCCGTTCCCTGTCCCCCTGTGCCACTCAGGGGGAGGAGGTAGAGAAAATCAGGAGTAAAGTTAGGTCCGGGAAGAAGGGAGTGTTGGGGGGAAGTGTTTTAAGATTTGGTTTTATTTCTCATTATCCTACTCTGATTTCATTGGTAATAAATTAAACTAATTTCCCCAAGTTGAGTCTCTTTTACCCGTGATGGCAATTGGTGGGTGATCTCCCTGTCCTTATCTTGACCCATGAGCCTTTTGTTATATTTTCTCTCCCCTGTCCAGCTGTGGAGGGGGAGTGACAGAGCGGCTTTGGTGGGCCCCTTGCATCCAGCCATGGTCAACCCACCATAATGGCCCAGGATCAGACAGGGGTGAACACGCTGTGGTCCCAACAGTAAGTGGCTAATTCTTCTGTGCATCCCCAGAGGCGGTGGCTTGTGCTGATTTTCGTTGAGGAGTTCTTTAGCCGTAACAGATGCTCTGAACACCACTCATCTTTGTACAGTTTAAATTTTTGTCTGTGCTGAGATGAAGCATGATATGCTAATTTAATTACCTTCAGCAAGCAGTTATTTCCCACGTGAATGTGTATGACCGATAGTTGTAAATCAGAGTGTGTTTCTTATTAAGCAGCAAGTTTTGGTATATAACCTGACTTGCCAGAAAGAAAATCATGTTCAGAGCCATGTGTAGTTTGGGGTTTGCTTCCTTTCCTCTTGATGCGCCCTAATTGGCCTGTTCAGCATGCAGCAACACAGGGCTGGCCCTCTGTGTTGCTGTGATGTCTGCCTGGACCTGCAGGTAGGACATCCGCCTGCAGATGCTGCCAGAGCGACTCCCTAACGGGACTGTTACTCAGCCACAGTCTTTTGGTGAGTTTGTCCACACTGGTTATGCTTTTGTTTGTGTGTTGCTTCTAAGCAATTTAGCCATTAAGAAAATTACTGGCAAGCTCATGATAATTTATACAGTTGCATAATGTTTCTCATGTGCATAATGTAATTCACTGATTTTTTTATAATTTTAGCTTTTCCAGCTAGGGAAATTATTTTATATCAACTGAGATTAACAATGTAGAGCCACTGATTACAAGTTACTACATTTTGAACAAGCCCAGAAATTCTTGGCTTTGTTTCAAAGAAATATTGACCATTTCTTCCCAAAAGTAAGATGACAATGGGTGTTCCTTCATCCCAACCACACCTCAGCTCTGAATTCCACAAAGGCTTTACCCTGCCCAGGAAGACAGTTCTCCAACAGTTCATTTTTATTTGCAGAGCAAATCATTTAGCAAAAAGTTTCTGCTGTCTGTCCTCATTCGCCGGGTGAGGGGGAAGTGCTTTTTTTCTCTGTCACATCATATCTTGAAGATCAGGGATCATAGAATGACAGAATACAATCAGAGAATCATTTTGTTTGGAAGAGACCTCCAAGATCATCGAGTCCAACCCTTAACCTATCACTACCAAGTCCACCACTAAATCATGTCCCTTAGGGCCTCGTCTAAATGTCTTTTAAATATCTCCAGGGATGGTGACACCACCACTTCCCTGGGCAGCCTGTTCCAATGCTTGACAACCCTTTCAGTGAAGAAATTTTTCCTAATATCCAATCTAAACCTCCCCTGGTGCAACTTGAGGCCATTTCCTCTTGTTCTGTCGTCTGTTACTAGGGAGAAGAGACCGACCCCCATCTCTCTACAACCTCCTTTCAGGTAGTTGTAGAGAGCAATAAGGTCTCCCCTCAGCCTCCTTTTCTCCAGGCTGAACAACCCCAGTTCCCTCAGCCGCTCCTCATAGGACTTGTGTTCTAGACCCTTCACCAGCTTTGTTGCCCTTTTCTGGACACGCTCCAGCACCTCCATGTCTTTCTTGTAGTGAGGGGCCCAAAAGTGAACACAGTACTCGAGGTGCGGCCTCACCAGGGCCGAGTACAGGGGGACGATCACTTCCCTAGTCCTGCTGGCCACACTATTTCTGATACAAGCCAGGATGCCGTTGGCCTTCTTGGCCACCTGGGCACACTGCTGGCTCATATTCAGCCAGCTGTCGACCAACACCCCCAGGTCCTTTTCCGCCAGGCAGCTTTCCAGCCACTCTTCCCCAAGCCTGTAGTGTTGCCTGGGGCTGTTGTGACCCAAGTGCAGGACCCGGCACTTGGCCTTGTTGAACCTCATACAATTGGCCTTGGCCCATCGTTCCAGTCTGTCCAGATCCCTCTGGAGAGACTTCCTTCCCTCAAGCAGATCAACACTCCCTCCCAACTTGGTGTCATCTGCAAACTTCCTGAGGGTGCACTCCATCCCCTCGTCCAGATCGTTGATAAAGATATTAAACAGAACTGGCCCCAATACTGAGCCCTGGGGAACACCACTTGTGACTGGCCGCCAACTGGATTTAACTCCATTCACCACAACTCTTTGGGCCCGGCCATCCAGCCAGTTTCCTACCCAGCGCAGAGTATGCCCATCCAAGCCATGAGCAGCCAGTTTCTCCAGGAGGATGCTGTGGGAGACGGTGTCAAAGTCTTTACTAAAGTCCAGGTACACAATGTCCACAGCCTTTCCCTCATCCGCTAAGGGGGTCACGATGTCGTAGAAGGAGATCAGGTTAGTCAAGCAAGACCTGCCTTTCATAAACCTGTGCTGACTGGGCCCGATCGCCTGGTTGTCCCGTATGTGCCGCGTGATGGCACTCAAGATGACCTGCTCCATAACCTTCCCGGGCACCGAGGTCAGGCTGACAGGCCTGTAGTTCCCCGGATCCTCCTTCCGGCCCTTCTTCTAGATGGGCATTACATTTGCTGACCTCCAGTCAACTGGGACCTCCCCAGTTAGCCAGGACTGCTGGTAAATGATGGAGAGTGGCTCAGTGAGCACTTCTGCCAGCTCTTTCAGCACCCTTGGGTGGATCCCATCCGGCCCCATAGACTTGTGCGTGTCTAGGTGGTGTAGCAGGTCACTGACCACTTCCCCTTGTATTATCGGGGCTTCATTCTGCTCCCCTTCCCCGTCTTCCTGCTCAGGGGGCTGGGTGCCCAGAGAACAACTTCCCTTGCTGTTAAAGACTGAGGCAAAGAAGGCATTAAGCACCTCAGCCTTTTCCTCGTCCCTTGACGCTATGTTTCCCCTTGCATCCAATAAAGGAGGGAGATTCTCCTTTGCCCCCCCTTTTATTGCTAATGTAGTTATAGAAACACTTTTTGTTGTCTTTTTTATGGCAGTAGCCAGCCTAAGGTCTAGTTGGGCTTTGGCCCTTCTCATTTTCTCCCTGCATAACCTCACAACATCCTTGTAGTCCTCCTAAGTTGCCTGCCCCTTCCTCCAAAGGTTATAGTCTCTCCTTTTTTCCTAAGTTCCAGCCGAAGCTCTCTGCTCAGCCAGGCTGGTCTTCTTCCCAGCTGGCTCATCTTTCGGCTCATGGGGACGGCCTGCTCCTGCGCCTTTAATATTTCCCTTTTGAAGAATGTCCAGCCTTCCTGGACGCCTTTGCCCTTCAGGACTGCCTCCCAAGGGACTCTGCCAACCAGACTCCTAAACAGGCCAAAGTCTGCCCTCCGGAAGTCCAAGGTGGCTGTTCTCAAACATTTCATGGTCGGTATGCCCAAGACGGCCTCCGACTGTCACATCACCCACAAGACCTTCTCTGTTCACAAACAACAGGTCCAGCGGGGATGCCTTCTCTCGTTGGCTCCCTCACCAGCTGCGTGAGGCAGTTATCATCTTCCACACACTCCAGGAACCTCCTGGACTGTTTCCTCTCTGCTGCATTGTATTTCCAGCAGACATCTGGCAAGTTGAAGTCCCCCACGAGAACAAGGGCCAGCGATCGTGAGGCTTCTCCCAGCTGCCTGTAGAATACTTCATCTGCCTCCTCATCCTGGTTGGGTGGTCTATAACAGACTCCCACCATGCTATCTGCCTTGTTGGCCTTCCCCCTGATTCTTACCCATAGACACTCAACCCTCTCGTCACCGTCCTCGAGCTCTAGGCAGTCCAGACTCTCCCTAACATAGAGGGCTACCCCACCGCCTCTCCTTCCTTGCCTATCCCTTCTGAAGAGTTTACAGCCATCCATTGCAGCACTCCAGTTGCACGTGTCATCCCACCATCTTTCTGTGATGGCAACTATATCATAGTTTTCCCCCTGCACAATGGCTTCTAGCTCCTCCTGTTTCTTGCCCATGCTCGATGCATTTGTGTAGATGCACTTCAGCTGGGCTAATGATCCTGCCACCTTTCTGGTGGGAGAAGCCCTAATTCCTATGTGACCAATATCAGGCATTTCCGTGGTTCCTAACAGATCAATGACCCCTGTGTCCCTGCTGCCACATGGGTCTCTCTGTCCTACCTCATCTGAGATGGCAGACCGAAGGGCCTCTCTAGCACGCCATCCCTCATTCATTGGCATGCCACCCCCAGGCTTCTCTCTAGCAAGCCTGGTTTTATCCCCTTCCCCCTTCAAATCTAGTTTAAAGCCCCCTCAATGAGCCCTGCTAACTCCTGTGCAAGGATCCTTTTCCCCCTTTGGGGCAGGTGCACCCCGTCTGTTGCCAGCAGGCCTGGTGTCATGTGAACTGACCCATGGTTGAAGAACCCAAAGTCCTGCTGGTGACACCAGGCTCGGAGCCAGGTGTTGATCTGCTGGCTCCTCCTGTTTCTTCCCTCATCATTCCCCAGAACTGGAGGGATAGAGGAGAACACTACCTGTGCTCCTGATCCCTTAACCAGTCGCCCCAAGGCCCTGAAGTCCCTCTTGATTGCCCCGGGACTTCTTATTGCCACCTCATCGCTGCCTACCTGGAAGATCAACAGGGGATAGTAGTCTGAGGGCCGTACTAGGGTAGGAAGCTTTCTCTTCACATCCTTGACCGGGGCCCCAGGGAGACAGCAGACTTCCCTAAGGAGCAGGTCCGGTCTGCATATTGGCCCTTCTGTTCCTTTCAGAAGGAAGTCTCCTATGACAATGACCCGTCTCTTTTTTTCCTTTATGGGGGCAGTTTTGATGCAGGACATAGGCCGACTAATCCTCGGCGGCACCTCTGAGCTAGCTGAACCATCAGCCTTGTCCTTGTTCAGTTCCACTTGCAGAGCCTCGTACCTATTGTGCAAGGGCACCTGTGGAGGTGGGGTAGGCACTGAGGAGATACACCTGCCGCACCAGGGAGGAACTAGTTGCCATTGTCCCCTGTCCCCTCAGTCACTGTGTTCAGCCATGTGGGGAGAGGATCGGGATAGGGAGTCCTCTGCAACATGCACCCTGGCTGCCTGTTGCACCTGTCTCAGGGAGGGCAGGGTGCGAGTCCAATAGTCGATCTCTCTCTCGCACTCCCTGATACTGCTCAACCTGCTCATGTCCTCCCGGAGCTCTGTCACCAGGCAGAGGAGTTCCTCTACCTGGGCACACCTCCCACAGGTGTGCTCGCTGCTGCTGCTGCTGCCTGGTACTGGCATCAGAGTAGGGCACACCCTGCAGCCTGACATCTGGGTAGCAGCGTGTTCCCACCACAGCTCGGTCTGGGAAGCTGCGTCAGTCTTGGTAGGTGCAAGGCTTGGAGCAGCCATGGCTTTCTGCTGGATGCACTTATGTTCTGCTGATTTTCCACTAGAGACCTCCGTCAGCCCAAATAACTGGTTGTTTGGTAGTTATGATTTCTGGGCATTTCTTGAACAGCTGAAGAGGATATGGCCTTGCCAGTTGGCCTCAGGGAAAGGCGGAGTCCCAGGTTAAAGGAAAATGTTTCTGTGTACAGGTTTTTTTCTCAGAGAAATTGAGGTTTATCCAAGCAGGTGTGTTGTGAGAACCTGAAGAGGAAGGAACTTTTATGACTTGAAGCAATGGCACAGAGATGGCAAGAACGATATAATCTGAAGTATGACTACAGTTTTCATAATGTGCCCATGGAGAACTTGAAAGGTTTCCTCCTTCTGAAAAGACCAGCCTATGTACATCCAGCTGTCTTGCATCGATGAGCAAACCTGCAAACATGTTCAGTTCCTGTAAACTGAAGAATCTGGAAATAAGATTCCTGGTTTACAAGAATCGCAGCAATAACAGAGGGAGGGTGGCTTCCAGTGGCCAAGGTCAGAGCAGGAGAAGCCTAGACTTCTTGGATTATTTCGCTGGACATCTTGTTTGACTTGAGGGCCAAAGCACTGCTTCCTCTGATGAAACAAAACAGCTAAACTTGCAAGAGCTACCAGGACTCACTAAGAATTCTATTTTTGGTTTTTGCAAGTGATTTATCCCTTGAGCTTAAATTCTTGATTTCTTGGGTACACACTCTGAACAGTTAGAGTAGCTTTGTGCCTTTATTTTGGCGTGAATCTCTTCCGCTATATTATCAACACCAACACTTCCTGTGATTGAAATTATGTTTGTGACATTCTCAACAACACTAGCATTACCTTTAAAACACATTCTGCAGTGTGATAATGAAACAAACCAGCAGTTATCTTTTACAGTCCTTAATTCTCTTGAGTGAAAATAGCTAGGAAGTTCAAAGTACCTGAAATACACTAAAAAAAACAAAAAGTTGTTAATGTATCATTGCTATAATAGTTTGAGTCTCATACTCCTATTCTTGCAATTGTGGTTGCTCCTTGCTTGAAACCATTATTTATCTATTCTCCTAGGAGGCTAAAATATAGTTAAATCAGGAAAATATAGCCAAAACAACTGATTTTGTTCAATATATTTCTGGAAATTATACACTCCACTTGCTGCAGGTAGACTTTATTGCAAAATGAAAATTTGGGCTATTTTGTACTTGGATTTCAGTTTCATACAGCTCTTTCAAATAATGTGCAGTACCATTCTGGAAAAAAGGCTGCATTTACTTTCTTTACGCTGTTATGGTACAGTGTTAACTATATGCTTTATGCTGAGTAGGGTGTAAGGATGAAGACAGTCTTAGTGTTTACATTTATGCATGGCTGTTGTTCAACTGTCCTTGCTGGGACTGATTCCATGCTTACACTTAAATATGTTTCAGTGCAGAAAAGGCAGGATACAGTGGGAACTTGGGAAAGGGACTTCTTTAGCCTCAGAAACTCAAAATATTCTATGCTATTTAGACAACTGTTTGTGTCTTCCATATCCTTTAAAAATCTTTCATGGCTTATCAATCAATAATGATTTGCTTAATGTGTTACTGATCCTCACAGATAAAGATCACTCTTAGAAGGTGGTGAATTGGAAAAATGTTTGTTGCCTATTGCAACAAGCAAAATTATTATGATGTATTTGAAAGCACATCACTGAGTATAGGGGTCTTTCAAGCAACTTTAAACATCTGGATGATGATTATATACTTTAGCCAGATGTGCTAGGGTTGTATCTAAGTGAAAAGGCAACTGGTAAAAAAAACTTCTAAAAATACATTTGTTGTTTCACGTAATACTATAATACTATATGCTTTATTCTCGGAAGTGGTCATGATCTCAGATTGTGAATGCTCAGCAAATGTGACAAACAAGGCTGTTTTGGTTGAAATTCAAGGTTTCCACCATGTTTTGCTTAAAAGAGAGGGTGGGTTCTTGACCTCTACAATGTCTTTTCTGAGGGAATGTGTATACTTTTTCAATATCATTTGTCAGCTTTTGTCTGGCTCAAAAGAGATTTCAAAAGCAATTTTGCTTAAAAGATGTATAGTGGCCTAAGGACCAGGAAATAATTTGGTGGGCTCCTCGTCAAGGATTTTATGGCTGCTCTTGACAGTAATTAAAACTTCTCTCGAGGCTATTTCATACTTGAAGGGGGGCCTATAGGAAAAATGGGGAGAACCTTTTTAGCAGGGCCTGTTGTGATAGGACAAGGGGTAATGGTTTTAAACTAAAGGAGGGGAGATATAGGCTGGAAATCAGAAAGAAGTTTTTCACAATGAGGGTGGTGAAGCACTGGAACAGGCTGCCCAGAGAGGTAGTAGAAGCCCCATCCCTGGAAACATTCAAGGTCAGGCTGGACAGGGCTCTGAGCAACCTGATCTAGTGAGGTTATCCCTGCTCATTGCAGGGGGGTTGGACTAGATGGTCTTTAAAGGTCTCTTCCAACCCAAACTGTTCTATGATCCTATGATTCCATGATTCTATTTTAACCAAGGGGTTTAAACACAGAGAATTCAGGAAGTCTGTGTGCATTTCAGGTAATAAGCAGGTACTTCCAATGGTTAGGATTGAGATACATGGTCTAGCAATGCCCAGCTATCACTTATCAAGTCCTTGAGTGCTACATTTCATAGAATCATAGAATCATAGAATTGTTCTGGTTGGAAGAGACCTCCAAGACCTTCGGGTCCAACCATTAACCTAGCACTACCAAGTCCACCACTAAATCATGTCCCTTAGGGCCTCGTCTAAATGTCTTCTGAATACCTCCAGGGATGGGGACTCCACCACTTCCCTGGGCAGCCTGTTCCAATGCCCGACAACCCTTTCGGTGAAGAAATTTTTACGAATATCCAATCTAAACCTCCCCTGGTGCAACTTGAGGCCATTTCCTCTTGTTCTGTCGTCTGTTACTAGGGAGAAGAGTCTGACCCCCCATCTCTCTACAACCTCCTTTCAGGTAGTTGTAGAGAGCAATAAGGTCTCCCCTCAGCCTCCTTTTCTCCAGACTAAACAACCCCAGTTCCCTCAGCCGCTCCTCATAGGACTTGTGTTCTAGACCTTTCACCAGCTTCGTTGCCCGTCTCTGGACACGCTCCAGCACCTCAATGTCTTTCTTGTAGTGAGGGGCCCAAAAGTGAACACAGTACTCAAGGTGCGGCCTCACCAGGGCCGAGTACAGGGGGACAATCACCTCCCTACTCCTGCTGGCCACACTAACCAATTTACTGACTCTCTGAGGCCCCTGAGGTTCAAGTTGTCTTGAGTTCTGCAAGGGACAGATCATGCATCAGTTTGCCTTATACTGATTTTTGCAGGAGTTGAAGGTAATCAGTGTGTGCCAGTGACAGCTTTATCATAAAATCATAGAATCATTTAGGTTGGAAGAGACCTCCAAGATCATCGAGTCCAACCGTTAACCTAACGCTGCCAAGTCCACCACTAAACCATGTCCCTAAGCTCCGCAGCTACACATCTTTTAAATACCTCCAGGGATGGTGCCTCAACCACTTCCCTGGGCAGCCAGTTCCAGTGCTTGATAACCCTTTCAGTGAAGAAATGTTTACTAATATCAAATCTAAACCACCCCGGCTCAATTTGAGGATGTTTCCTCTTGTCCTGTTGCCTGTTACTTGGGAGAAGAGATTGACACCCATCTCTCTACAACCTTGTCATGGTTTAGCCCCAGCCAGAGGCTGAGCCATGCGGTCGCTCGCTCACCACCCCCTCTCCCGGCAGGACCGGGAGAGAATCGGGACAAAGGCAGGCAAAACTCATGGGTTAACAACAACAACAGCTTAACAGGACAACAAAGGGAAAGAGAACAAACAAACAAGAAACCCCAACAATAACAACAACAGAGCGTACTTAATGGTGCTTCCTGTACAAGCCGCTCCCCGCCCGGAGCCCGACGCTCAGCCCGCTCCCGAGCAGCGATCCCCCCACTCCGGTCGACCCCCTCTATAGAGTGAGCATGACGGTCACATGGTATAGAATAGACCCTGGCCAGGTTCTGGTGAAAATTAACCCTATCCCAACCGCAACCAGGACATTATCCACCCCTTATTCTGTACCATATATGTCATGCTCAGATCCTACACTTTCCAATTAATCACCACCACTTTTCCTGTTTTTTATATATATCTATACAGACATCATTCCCTTAGTCTATGGACCAGCCCTTTGAAGTGTCCATTGAGTTCATTTAGTCCATGACTTTAGGCTCCATCTGTCATAATAGTCTCTTGGGGCAGGAGAGATGATGTGGAGTTCGCTCAGTTGGCGAAACAGGGCTGGGTCTAGGTACGGTGTGGCAGGTGACACTGGACGCAGTGGGAGGATGGTCTGTAGTGTTGGATTGTTGCATCTGGAGCTTGCAGTTGTGGTATCTGGCTTGGCTGGTGTATCATGTCCATGGTCTGTGGGTTGAAGATGTCGATCTCTTGAGGAAGTTGATGGGCGCCAGTTGCTAAAGCCAGTTCTGCTTCCATTACTGCTGCACTTTGCTCAGTTTTATCAATAGTTCATTCTTCATTAATTTGGGTAATTCTTGCTATAATATCATTGATTTGGCATATAGCAACTGTGGTAGAGATGACATTCAGTGACAAGGTTATATAGCAATTAACATCATACAGTTTAATTCATTGGCTATTCTCACCCAAAATCAAATCCCCTCGAGGTACACATCGGACTTCCCCATCCTTTTGCATCACCCACCAAGTGCACCCAGGTCCTTGAGAAAAAGCAATCCCACGGATGGGTTTGCCTTTGCCTGAGGCAGGAGTAACCCAGACTGTCTTCCCTAACATATTCTTCATGTGCCCTACAGGAACTTTATCCCCTTCTCCAGTATGTAAAGGCTTTGATTGGGCAGGGCCAGCTCAATTGGTAGATCCTCTAGTGTTAACTAACCAGGTGGCTTATGCTAAATGTGTATCCCAATGTTTGAAGGTCCCACCACCCATTGCCCTCAGTGTAGTTTTCAGTAGTCCATTGTATCGTTCAATTTTCCCAGAGGCTGGTGCATGATAGGGGATGTGATACACCCACTCAGTGCCATGCTCTTTGGCCCAGGTGTCTAGGAGGTTGTTTCGGAAATGAGTCCCATTGTCTGACTCAATCCTTTCTGGGGTGCCATGTCGCCATCAGACTTGCTTTTCAAGGCCCAGGATGGTATTCCGGGCAGTGGCATGGGGCACGGGATATGTTTCCAGCCATCCCGTGGTTGCTTCCACCATTGTAAGCACATGGCGCTTGCCTTGGCGGGTCTGTGGGAGTGTGATATAGTCAATCTGCCAGGCGCAGCCGTATTTATATTTCAGCCATCGTCCTCCATACCAGAGAGGCTTTGACTGCTTGGCTTGCTTGATTGCAGCACATGTTTCACACTCATGGATAACCTGTGCGATAGCGTCCATGGTCAAGTCCACCCCTCGGTCACAAGCCCATCTATATGTTGCATCTCTTCACTCATGGCCTGAGGTGTCATGGGCCCACCAAGCTAGGAATAATTCACCCTTACGTTGCCAGTCCAGATACACGTGTGCTACTTCAATCCCAGCAGCCTGATCCACCTGCTGGTTGTTTTGATGTTCCTCAGTGGCCTGACTCTTAGGTACGTGGGCATCTACGTGGCGTACTTTTACAATTAGCTTCTCTAGCTGGGCAGCAATATCTTGCCACAATTTGGCAGCCCAGATGGGTTTGCCTCTGCGCTGCCAGTTGCTCTGCTTCCATTGCTGTAACCACCCCCACAGGGCATTCGCCACCATCCATGAGTCAGTATAGAGGTAAAGCAATGGCCACTTTTCTCACTCAGCAATATCTAAAGCCAGCTGGATGGCTTTCACCTCTGCAAACTGACTCGATTCACCCCGTCCTTCAGTGGCTTCTGCGACTCGTCGTGTAGGACTCCACACAGCAGCTTTCCACCTTCGATGCTTTCCCACAATACGACAGGACCCATCAGTGAACAGGGCATATTCCTTCTGATTTTCTGGTAGTTCATTATACGGTAGGGCCTCTTCAGCACGTGTCACCTCCTCCTCTGGTGACATTCCGAAATCTTTCCCTTCTGGCCAGTCCGTGATCACTTCCAAGATTCCTGGGTGACTGGGGTTTCCTATTCGAGCTCGTTGTGTGATCAGTGCGACCCACTTACTCCATGTGGCATCGGTGGCATGATGTGTAGAGGGGACTCTCCCTTTGAACATCCAGCCCAGCACCGGCAGTCGGGGTGCCAGGAGGAGCTGGGCTTCAGTACCAACCACCTCCGAAGCAGCTCGAACCCCTTCATATGCTGCCAAGATCTCTTTTTTCAGTTGGAATACAGTTGGCCTCAGATCCTCTGTATCCCCAGCTCCAAAACCCCAGGGGTCGACCTCGAGTATCTCCTGGTTCCTCTCTGCCAGAGGCTCCAGGTAGGGCCGTTATCCCCGGTTGTGGTGTAGAGCACATTTTTTTAAGATCTTGTCCTGCCTGGACTGGCCCAAGGGCTACTGCATGAACTATCTCCTGTTTAATTTGTTCAAAGGCTTTTCGTTGCTCAGGGCCCCATTTGAAATCGTTCTTCTTCCGGGTCACTTGATAGAGAGGGATTACAATGAAACTGTAATTTGGAATATGCATTCTCCAGAAACCCACAATGACTAAGAAAGCTTGGGTTTCCTTTTTGTTAGGTGGTGGAGACATAGCTGCTGTTTTGTTGATGATATCCATTGGGATCCGATGACATCCATCTTGCTATTTTATTCCTAGGAACTGGATCTCCTGTGCAGGTCCTTTGACCTTACCTCATTTTATGGCAAAGCCAGCTCTCAGAAGGATTTGGATTATTTTCTCTCCTTTATCAAAAACCTCTTCTGCTGTGTTGCCCCACATGATGATGCCATCAATGTATTGCAGGTGTTCTGGGGCTCCACCCTTTTCCAGTGCAGTCTGGATCAGCCCATGGCAAAGGGTGGGGCTGTGTTTCCACCCCTAGGGCAGTCGATTCCAGGTGTACTGGATGCCACCCCAGGTGAAAGCAAACTGTGGCCTGCACTCTGCTGCCAAAGGGATGGAGAAGAATGCATTGGCAATATCAATGGTGGCATACCACTTGGCTGCCTTGGACTCCAGTTCATACTGAAGTTCTAGCATGTCCGGCACAGCAGCACTCAGTGGTGGCGTGACTTCATTCAGGCCACGGTAGTCCACCGTTAATCTCCATTCTCCGTTAGATTTCCTTACTGGCCATATAGGACTATTAAAAGGTGAATGAGTCTTACTGATGACTCCTTGGCTCTCCAGTTGATGAATCAGCTCACGGATGGGAGCCAGGGAGTCTCGGTTGGTGCGATATTGCTGCCGGTGCACAGTCCTGGTAGCAATTGGTACCTTCTGTTCTTCAGCTCGCAGCAATCCCACAACGCAGGGATCTTCTGAGAGGCCAGGCAGGGTAGATATAGCTGTTTGGTCTTCTTTGCATTCACCGTGGCTACACCAAAAGCCCATTGGTATCCCTTTGGGTCCTTGAAGTACCCTCTCCTGAGGTAGTCTATGCCAAGGATACAAGGGGCCTCTGGGCCGGTCACAATGGGGTGCTTTTCCCACTGGTCCCCTGTTAAGCTCCCCTCAGCCTCCAACACAGACAATTTTTGGCATCCCCCTGTCACTCCAGAGATCCAGATGGGTTTCGTGCCCCTATGCTCTGATGGCACCATCGTATACCGCGCAGGAGGGTCTACCAAAGCCTTATACTTCTGTGGGGCTGATGTGCCAGGCCATCGAACCCACACAGTCCAGTATACACGGTCATCCCTTTCCTCCTCCTGGCTGAAGGCAGGGACCCTCTCTTCCTGTTCCTCGTCAGAGTATTCCCTGTCTGAGCCTTGCAGCGCCAGACCAGAAGGCCCCTCCTCAGGATCAAGGGAGGTGATTTCAGTTCTTCTCTGTTTGGGAAATCGCTGATTGCCTTCGTGCATCTCTACAGCAACTCTGCTGACAGACTTCCTGGGTGGCCCCTTCTTAACAGCTGTCTTCCCTCTACACGGGCTTCCAGCTTCAAGGTGGGTTCACCATCCCACTTCCTCATGTCCTCCCCCCTGGTCACGCAGGAAGAACCAGAGTGCTCCACGTGGCATGTGCCTGGGGCTCCCTTTCCCTCCGACCGAGGCAGGAGGGGACTGATTTCTTGGGGCACCCCTGATAGCCAAGGCACTGGCCCGTAGGGATGAGGCGGTACAGAGATTTTCTTCAAAGTTTTGGAGCCAAGACGACACTCTCTCCACAGTTGGCGTATCAATATCCGGGCAATACATCGCTGCCAGGCTGTTAGAATATGACGCTGGGGCACTCTGAATCACCTTTCTCCGCATAGCCCGTGTGCACAGGACATCGTCTGGATCTTTGGAGACCTCATCATTGTCTAGATCCCTGTAGATGACTTCCAGTACTGCTAATTCTCTCAGGTACTGGATGCCTTCATCTGCAGTGGTCCACTTTCCTGGGGAGTTCACAAGGTCTTCCTTGAATGGATATCTTGCCCTCACACTTGAGAGGAGCCATCTCCAGAGACTGCAAATTGCTGCCTCTTTTCCAATTCCTCTCTCAATTCCCTGGTTCCTAGCAAGGGATCCCAGCTGTTGGGCTTCCTTGCCTTCCAAGTGCTGACTGTTGGTCCCACTATCCCAGCATCGGAGCAGCCAGGCAGCAATCCGCTCACCTGGCTGGCGGCTGTAATCTTTCCGCATGTCTCCAAGTTCTGCTGAGGTCAGGGACTGGGTAGTTTCTGCTTCCTGTCTGAATTCTCTCACTCCTTCCTCCAATGTCTTTGTCGAAGGACCGGCTTCTTGATCAAACCTTTCCTCTTCTTCCTCCTCCCTTACTCATCGAGGATATGGACCCTTTGTCCTCCTTGTCCATTGTTTCTTTTTAACTACTGGGGCAATTACTGTAGTTGGTGGTGTTGTTTGGGTCCCTATCTCAACCATGGTGTCCTCAGGTGCAGTTTGGGTCCCTGCCTCAACCAGAGTCCTCTGAGAGTGCTGAACTGCGGCTCGATAGGCACAAGCCAGGCCCTGGTACAGCACTAGAAGCTGCTGGTTCTCATTGGGATAGGCAAGGCACCCTTCCATCAGGTGGCGTGTCAG
Organism: Phoenicopterus ruber ruber; assembly: GCA_009819775.1. Classification (NCBI taxonomy): domain Eukaryota; kingdom Metazoa; phylum Chordata; class Aves; order Phoenicopteriformes; family Phoenicopteridae; genus Phoenicopterus; species Phoenicopterus ruber. The sequence continues at coordinate 10,009,920 of CM020247.1, forward strand.
TTTGCTAGGGTTGCTCACCTGTTCAGGTGTAAAGTCCCAGGCTATGGGAGGTGTTAACCGCCCTACGAACCTGCCCAAGGCCTTCCACACACCCTGCCACCCTGGGACCGGCTGCCTCAGGTCACGCTTCAATATAGCCTCACCCAAAAGTTGTCTTCTCTTCCACCAGGACGAGACCAGATTCCACAAACCCCGCAATATGCCAACAATATTAATAAGTAGTACTAAGCAGCTCACATAAGGGTGAGCAAGGACCTCAGGAGCCTGCCTAATAAGCCTGTCCACATTAATCCTGGGTAGGGAGAGGGAGATGATGTATTCCCTCATCCTCTCCACCAGATAGCTCCCCCAGGACAGTGAGACCGTCAATGCCAGGACAAAGCACATTCGCATTGTTCGCATTAACATGTTGCCAAAAGTAAAGAGATAAACAATGCAGCCAACGAACTTTTTGGCCCGTGCAGAAGCTTGTCACTTAGTAACTACTACAGCTATAGCACACTTAATACAGAAGTGCTGTTGTTGTGCCCCACCTTGGGCGCCAAAAAGAACTGTCGTGGTTTAGCCCCAGCCGGAGGCTGAGCCATGCGGTCGCTCGCTCACCCCCACCCTCCCGGTGGGACGGGGAGAGAATCGGGACAAAGAAAGGCAAAACTCGTGGGTTAACAACAACAACAACAGTTTAACCGGACAACAAAGGGAAAGAAAACAAACAAACAAGAAACCCCAACAATAACAATAACAACAACAGAGGGTACTTAGCGGTGCTCCAGCTCGCTCCCGCCTGGAGCCCCAAGCTCAGCCCCCTCCCGAGCAGCGATCCCCCCCTCTCTGGTCGACCCCCACTATAAAGTGAGTGTGACGGTCACATGGTATAGAATAGACCCCGGCCAGCTTCTGGCAAAAATTAACCCTATCCCAGCCGCAACCAGGACAAACCTCCTTTCAGGTAGATAAGGTCTCCCCTCAGCGTTCTTTTCTGCAGACTAAACCACCCCATTTCCCTCAGCTGCTCCTCACAGGACTTGTGTTCTAGACTCCTCACCAGCTTCATTGCCCTTCTTTGGACATGCTCCAGCACCTCAATGTCTTTCTTGTAGTGAGGGGACCAAAACTGAACACAGTATTCGAGGTGCGGCCTCACCAGGGCCGAGTACAGGGGGACAATCACTTCCTTTTTCCTGCTGGCCACACTATTTCTGATACAAGCCAGGATGCCGTTGGCCTTCTTGGCCACCTGGGCACACTGCTGGCTCATATTCAGCCGGCTGTCGACCAACACCCCCAGGTCCTTTTCTGCTGGGCAGCTTTCCAGCCGCTCCCCCCCAAGCCTATAGCATTGCCTGGGGTTGTTGTGACCCAAGTGCAGGACCCGGCACTTAGCTTTGTTGAACCTCATACAATTGGCCTCGGCCCATCTATCCAGCCTGTCCAGATCCCTCTGTTGCGCCTTCCTACCCTCAAGCAGATCAACACTCCCGCCCAGCTTGGTGTCATCACCTCTGTGAGGCTGTTGATTGCAAACAGTGCAACATTCCCCTGTCTTGGGAACCATCACAGGCTTTGGGACTGACTGAGACATCAGCAGAACAACAACAAAACCAAGCATTCGGTGTAAACTTTAAATTGCAAATGAAATTAATCTGGCAGTCTACATCTAGTCCTTGCGAGAGATGAATATTAAAATACACTAATCATGGCAGAAGTCCTGCTGTACTAAAAGAAAATCCTACTAACAATAAAACAGGAGTGATACCAAGAACATGGCTGACAAAAGACCTTAAAGGTATCAGCTCTTCCTAAAATGCTAACACTTTGGGGACCTACCAAAATAAGTATGCATGCATATGATGTAAGTAGACCTGGCTCAGATACAACTCTTATGAAATAAACACCACCAGGAAGTAGACAAAGGAGACTCACACACACCTGAAATTCTATCTTCCTCTTATTTTTATGCTATTTTGTGTGTGAACCTCAGAAATTTCATAACTACATGGGATTTTGCATAAGGCATGTGCCAATAGCATGGCTCTGTTTGTTTTGGTCATTTAAGCTGCACACTTAATATTGCTTGCAATTTCACTCTCTTACATGCTCATAGCAGTAACAGAAAGCATTTACTTCAAGTTATTTTGAAATCTGCAGCTGAGATTGCACTCAGTGATACAGCCCATATGATAATAGTAGGAAAAGGGATGTTTACTGTAGAATATCAACCCCCTTCATCTTGGCCCAAAAGTTGCACAGGGTGCCAGTGCTGCCACCAGTTCACACAGCAGGGCAGGAAGTCCTGCCCACTCAGGCAGGTGGGCAGAAAGCCAGTGAAGTGGCCTTTGTTTTGGTGAGAGAGGTTGACCTGGAAAAATTGCTTAAGCAGGCTGCACATAAAATAGATTGTGTTTTTCTTAGAACTGGTGAATGCACTAAAGTAACCAAGAAATTTCAAAAGCATATGTAAAGCTCCATGAAGCAGTGGAAGAGCCAGCAGAGAGTGTATTGCACGGGTGTTAATCCTGCAAAATGCGGCTAGATTTTCTGTCAGACACGCTCTTGGTGGAAAATACAAATAAAACATTGGGCAACGCTATGGTTTTTGTTGTACCCATGACATCTGGCACAGTAGCACTGTCATTTTAACATCTGAGATGTCAGTGGATAGCCATGCATTATCAACCCCTGAATGTGATTTTCAAACTTTTACCTTGGGACTGTTGTTTACACAACCTTGTGCTACCACAGCTGGGGCTTCTGCTTGCTTTTGGAGTTGCTGACAGAGTGGATGTATCCATGAACAACAAGCTTTGGGGGGACTCTGGGTACCACACCATCTCTAGCATGTCTGGTCTGGCACCAAGTATGAGCACAGTGTTAAAGCTAAAGGTTAAAATCATTTGATAAAGAGCTGGAGATTGCAAAACATTACTGAGCACTCTCCTTTCTCCTGGCTGTAAGTTGAGTGTTAAGGTTCTCAGATGAGTTATTTAGACCCTCACCAATCTCTAACTTATCTAAACCATTTATACAAGTTTTCCTAGGAGAACTAGTGGTGTGGAAAATTTTGGTGGCACTGAACGTTTTTCTATTTACATTTTGTTTAGGAAAATGCAGCAATTCTTTCAAATGTGGTGTATAACAAAGGTGCTTTGTTTTTGATTTAAAATCCACTCTAATCAGGCTGCCTGGCTCTGGGTGGGCTCAGAAGTCCCGACATTTCCACATAATGTCACTGCGTGTCAAACACAGCATCCCTTTGCAGAGCCCCTGAGCAGGCAGGGCAGGCTGCCTCCACCACCTCTCTTCCTTCAGCTCTGCTGGGTCTCTGTGGAAAGGTCACCTCTCACTGGGTCTAGCCACGATCACCCGTCGGGCAAACAACTGCCTGCAAACTCTCTTTCCTCTTCTGCTCAGGCAGCTCGTGCACATGCCAGGTTCTGGCACCCTGGCAACGTGAGCATGCTGGTCACTGCAGCACCCAACTGGGTCTTCATATAACTTAGTTTTCTGCTTCTGGAATTTGAAAGATGCTGAAATGTTTGAACTTCAAATAGTAAAAACCTCCCCACATAGCAGTATTACGCAGTATTTCTTGTTTGCACTTTTGAAGCCACCGATAAGGCATGATTAACCAGACCCAGGAGAGCAGTCCAACCACATAACCCTTGGATGTTGTCCTGGTTTAGGCCGGGATGGAGCTAGTTTTGTTTTCAGCAGCTCCTGTGTTTTGGCTTTAGTGTGAGAAGAACAGTGATAGCACACTGATGTTGCTGGTTGCTGCTGGATGACCAAGGACATTTTGCTGTTTTCCAGGTTCTGCTAACATGCAAGAGCAAAACTTGGGAGGGGTAGAGACAGGATAGTTGATCCAAACTGGCCAAAGAGAGTATTCCATACCATAGATGTCATGCCCGGTATAAGTGAGGGTCGGTCGGTGGGCCACTAGGCTTTTGAGGCTTTTAGACCCTTAACTTGCCATAATCCTTAAGCTTCCCTTCGGGTTGCTTTTTGTTTCCCTATTTTTCCTTTTTGTTTTTCGTTCGTTTGGCTGTTTGTTCCCTCGCCTGCTTTCCCTGGAACTTGCTGTTCTAGGATAGCTGGGGGGGGATACCCCTGCTCCCTGCCTGCTGCTCGGGACGGGCTGTATCGGTCGTCGGGTGGTGAGAAATTGTGTATCATTTGTTTTATATATTCTATTATCCTTGTATATATTATCATTATTATCATTATTAATATATTTTCATATTTTTCCTTTGCTGTCCTGGTGAGCTGTTTTTATCTCAACCCGCGAGTTTTCCTTTCTCTCCAATTCTCCTCCCCACCCCAGCGGGGAGAGGGGGAGTGAGCGAGCAGCTGCGTGGTATTGGGTTACAATTTGGGGTTAAACCACGACAGATGTTCAGTTGGGGTGCTGGTGCCTAAGGGCTGCAGGTGATAAGCAGCAAGAGGGGCAGCTTAGGGAAAATTAATTAAGCACCTCGCCTAAAGGAGATGATTTTTGGGGATTGATTAATTGGACTTCTCAGGAAATGACTCTTCTAATCTATGCTGTTATCAGGTGGTATGATTACCTCCTGTTTACCAATCTTTTCTGAAGAAATCAAGGAAACAGAAAAATTATTGATTTGACCTGTCCAGACATCTCATGGAGAATGTGGGGTGGACTCTGTTCATTGTCCTGCAATTATGCATTCCTGCCTCTGTTCTGCCCAGTGACTCTGAGACTTAAAAAACTCCACCCATTTTAGTTAGTTTCCTTTTTACCTTCCTTCTGGTATTCTGCTCTGTGAAAACAAATTTTAAAAAAATGGAATTTTTAAAATCATGTCTCTAGCTCTCCCTCTGGAAAGTTCTCAAGCTTTTCTCTTTCCACATAGATATTTTTTTAGTTTCACTTGAACATTACTTTTGTATTTCAGTCTTTGCATGTTTATTATAGTGTTATAACTTGATGGCACATAAAAGACATGCAGCGTACTATTCTGTGTAACTACAGAAACATTTTCTGAAAATCACATTCCTAGGTTATTCCAAACTATCACAATATTCCATTCCTTCTAATAAATGTTACATTTGTTCCAAACATGGGATCTAAATTTCACTGCAATACAAATGTTTCCACACTGAATCCTATTCAGTAATAGATGTTTTCTGACATTAAAATTAGCTCATCTCTTTGCACAAGTCTTAATAGAAGGCAATACAACATTTTAAATTAAAATGTAAATGATCAGAAGGAGAAATATGGATTATTTTTTCACAGCTTAAGGGTATGTTATAAAAACGATTAAATGACATCAATCTTTATATTTTTTCAATATGCTATTAAGGGATAGGTTTTAATAATATGGAAATTTTTTTCAACATTGAAGAAAGAAAGTTTATATAATAGATTAGTGTGAACATGCATTACTTTTACAAAGTGAGGTGACTGCTGATTGCACCTAGCAAATATATTCTTGCTCATGTGTTTCATTTTAGATTTTGAGTCATTTTTTAAAATGTGAATCCAAACAGGTATGTTTCTAACCAGAAGTAAAATGTACCATTTTCAGAAGAAATTGCATAGTTCTTCACTCTCACTTAAGCCCATCAAGTGTTTTAGCAGTACAATGAAGAAAAACTTTAAATGATGGAGCTGTCATGTCTAAGTAGATTTTTCTTCCAGAAATAGCGGCCATCTCTATTTTCAAGATATCACTGAAGTGCTGTGAACTGAAAGGTTTCAAGCACTTTTTTAAAACCTATCATTGAGATCAAACTTGGTTTCTGATACTATCTTCTTACTGTACTGTGGTGTGGTGTTTTCCCTCCCATGCTAAAACTCTGAGAAATAACTTTATAGAACTTTTATTCTTAAACAGACACACTGCCTGTTCATTTAGTATACGGCAGGTCATCGCTTGCTGCTGGGAGGTAGGTATTCCATAATTGGCTTTCTTCTTTGGAGATGTGTGGAAGTCATAGAATCATAGAATTGTTTCGGTTGGAAGAGACCTCCAAGATGATCGAGTCCAACCGTTAACCTATCACTACCAAGTCCACCACTAAATCGTATCCCTTACGTCCTCATCTAAACGTCTTTTGAATACCTCCAGGGATGGGGACTCCACCACCTCCCTGGGCAGCCTGTTCCAATGCCCGACAACCCTTTCGGTGAAGAAATTTTTACGAATGTCCAATCTAAACCTCCCCTGGCGCAACTTGAGGCCATTTCCTCTTGTTCTGTCGTCTGTTACTAGGGAGAAGAGTCTGACCCCCATCTCTCTACAACCTCCTTTCAGGTAGTTGTAGAGAGCAATAAGGTCTCCCCTCAGCCTCCTTTTCTCCAGGCTAAATAACCCCAGTTCCCTCAGCCACTCCTCATAGGACTTGTGCTCTAGACCTTTCACCAGGTTCGTTGCCCTTCTTCGGACATGCTCCAGCACCTCAATGTCTTTCTTGTAGTGAGGGGCCCAAAGGTGAACACAGTACTCAAGGTGCGGCCTCACCAGGGCTGAGTACAGGGGGACAATCACCTCCTTACTCCTGCTGGCCACACTATTTCTGATACAAGCCAGGATGCCGTTGGCCTTCTTGGCCACCTGGGCACACTGCTGGCCCATATTCAGCCGGCTGTCAACCAACACCGCCAGGTCCTTTTTTGCCAGGCAGCTTTCCAGCCACTCCCCACCAAGCCTGTAGCGTTGCCTGGGGTTGTTGTGTCCCAAGTGCAGGACCCAGCACTTGGCCTTGTTGAATCTCATACCATTGGCCTCGGCCCATCGATCCAGCCTGTCCAGATCCCTCTGTAGTGCCTGCCTGCCCTCCAGCAGATCAACACTCCCTCCACTTTGGTGTCATCTGCAAACTTACTGAGGGTGCACTCGATCCCCTCGTCCAGATCATTGATAAAGATATTGAACAGGACTGGCCCCAATACTGAGCCCTGGGGAACACCACTGGTGACCGGCCGCCAACCGGATTTAACTCCATTCACCACAACTCTTTGGGCCCGGCCATCCAGCCAGTTTCCTACCCAGCGCAGAGTATGCCCATCCAAGCCATGGGTAGCCAGTTTCTCCAGGAGGATGCTGTGGGAGACGGTGTCAAAGGCTTTACTAAAGTCCAGGTACACAACGTCCACAGCCTTTCCCTCATCCACTAGGCGGGTCACCATGTCGTAGAAGGAGATCAGGTTGGTCAGGCAGGACCTGCCTTTCATAAACCCATGCTGACTGGGCCCGATCACCCGGTTGTCCCGTATGTGCCGCGTGATGGCACTCCAGATGATCTGCTCCATAACCTTCCCGGGCACCGAGGTCAGGCTGACAGGCCTGTAGTTCCCCGGATCCTCCTTCCGGCCCTTCTTGTAGATGGGCGTCACATTTGCTGAGCTCCAGTCAACTGGGACCTCCCCAGTTAGCCAGGACTGCTGGTAAATGATGGAGAGTGGCTTGGTGAGCACTTCTGCCAGCTCTTTCAGCACCCTTGGGTGGATCCCATCCGGCCCCATAGACTTGTGCGTGTCTAGGTGGCGTAGCAGGTCACTGACCACTTCCCCTTGTATTATGGGGGCTTCATTCTGCTCCCCTTCCCCGTCTTCCTGCTCAGGGGGCTGGGTGCCCAGAGAACAACTTCCCTTGCTGTTGAAGACTGAGGCAAAGAAGGTATTTAGCACCTCAGCCTTTTCCTCGTCCCTTGACACTAAATTTCCCTCCGCATCCAATAGAGGAGGGAGATTTTCCTTAGCCCCCTTTTTATTGTTAATGTATTTGTAGAAGGACTTTTTGTTGTCTTTTATGGCAGTAGCCAGACTAAGTTCTAGTTGGGCTTTGGCCCTTCTCATTTTCTCCCTGCATAACCTCACAATATCCTTGTAGTCCTCCTGAGTTGCCCGCCCCTTCCTCCAAAGGTGGTAGACTCTCTTTTTTTTTCCTAAGTTCCAGCCGGAGCTCTCTGCTCAGCCAGGCCGGTCTTCTTCCCCGCCGGCTCATCTTTCGGCTCATGGGGACGGCCTGCTCCTTCGCCTTTAAGATTTCCCTCTTGAAGAATGTCCAGCCTTCCTGGACTCCTTTGCCCTCCAGGACTGCCTCCCAAGGGACTCTCTCAACCAGGCTCCTAAACAGGCCAAAGTCTGCCCTCTGGAAGTCCAAGGTGGCAGTTCTGGTGACCCTCCTCTTTACTTCTCCAAGAATCGAGAACTCTATCATTTCGTGGTCACTGTGCCCAAGACAGCCTCCGACCGTCACATCACCCACAAGACCTTCTCTGTTCACAAACAACAGGTCCAGCGGGGCGCCTTCCCTCGTGGGCTCCCTCACCAGCTGTGTGAGGAAGTTATCTTCCACACACTCCAGGAACCTCCTGGACTGTTTCCTCTCTGCTGCGTTGTATTTCCAGCAGACATCTGGCAAGTTGAAGTCCCCCACGAGAACAAGGGCGAGCGATCGTGAGGCTTCTCCCAGCTGCCTGTAGAATACTTCATCTGCCTCCTCGTCCTGGTTGGGTGGTCTATAACAGACTCCCACCATGATATCTGCCTTGGTGGCCTTCCCTCTGATTCTAACCCATAGGCACTCAACCCTCACGTCACCATCCTCGAGCTCAAGGCAGTCCAGACTCTCCTTAACATAGAGGGCTACCCCACCGCCTCTCCTTCCTTGCCTATCCCTTCTAAAGAGTTTATAGCCGTCCATTGTGGCACTCCAGCTATGCGTGTCATCCCACCATGTTTCCGTGATGGCAACTATATCATAGTTTTCCCCTTTCACAACAGCCTCAAGCTCCTCCTGTTTGTTGCCCATGCTCCGTGCATTTGTGTAGATGCACTTCAGCTGGGCTAGTGATCCTGTTGCCTTTGTGGTGGGAGAAGCCCTGCTCCCTACATGTCCCATCTCAGGCATTTCCGTGGTTCCTAGCTGATCAATGACCCCTGTGTCCCTGCTGCCGCACGGGTCTCTCTGTCCTACCTCATTTGAGACAGCTGACCAGGTTTTATCCCCTTCCCCCTTCAAATCTAGTTTAAAGCCCCCTCAATGAGCCCTGCTAACTCCTGCGCTAGGATCCTTTTCCCCCTTTGGGACAGGTGCCCCCCGTCTGCCGCCAGCAGGCCTGGTGCCATGTAAACCAACCCATGGTCAAAGAACCCAAAGTCCTGCCGGTGACACCAGGCTCGGAGCCAGTTGTTGATCTGCTGGCTCTTCATGTTTCTTCCCTCATCCTTCCCCAGAACTGGAGGGATAGAGGAGAACACTACCTGTGCTCCTGATCCCTTAACCAGTCGCCCCAAGGCCCTGAAGTCCCTCTTGATTGCCCCGGGACTTCTTTTTGCCACCTCCTCACTGCCTACCTGGAAGATCAACAGGGGATAGTAGTCCGAGGGCCTTACTAGGGTGGGAAGCTTCCTCCTCACATCCTTGACCCGGGCCCCAGGGAGACAGCAGACTTCCCTAAGCAGTGGGTCCGGTCTGCATATGGGCCCTTCTGTTCCTTTCAGAAGGGAGTCTCCTATGACAATGACCCGTCTCTTGTTTTCCTTTGTGGGGGCAGTTTTGATGCAGGCCCTCGGCTGACTAGTCCTCGGCGGCACCTCCAGGCTGGCTGAACCATCAGCCTGGTCATTGTTTGGTTCCAGTGGCAGGGCCTCGTACCTATTGTGCAAGGGCACCTGCGGAGGTGGGGTAGGCGCTGAGGAGACACGCCTGCCTCGCCGGGGAGGCACTAGTTGCCACTGTCCCCTGTCCCCTACGTCCCTGCGTTCAGCCGTGCAGGGAGAGGGTCGGGATCGGGAGTCCCCCGTGACAGGCACCTTGGCTGCCTGTTGCGCCTGTCGCAGGGAGGGCAGGGTGCGAGTCCAGTCGTCGATCTCCCTCTCGCACTCCCTGATGCTCCTCAACCTGCTCACCTCCTGCCGGAGCTCTGTCACCAGGCAGAGGAGGTCCTCTACCTGGGCACACCTCCCACAGGCATGCTCGCTGCCGCTGTCGCCCGGTGCTGGCATCAGAGTAGGGCACACCCTGCAGCCTGACACCTGGGTGGCAGCGTGTTCCCACTGCAGCTCCGTCTGGGAAGCTGCGTCAGCCGTGGCGGGTGCAAGGCTTGGAGCGGCCATGGCTTTCTGCCGGGTGGACACCATTGCTTCCCCCGTCGAGCCGGCGGAGCTTCAGCGCCCTCCCTGCACGCCCTGCCGGCGCAAACTGCCGCGCAAACTGCTGCGCCGCGCCCTTCCTGACGCGCCGCGCCCTGTTTGCCCGCCCTGTTCGCCGCGCTCCGGGTCGCTGGCGCTCCCCGGGGGCTTTTTTATACCCCGCCGCGGCTCCTGGCCCCACCCAGGTCTCATCAGCCGCTCTCGCGCGAGCTGCTGGCTCCTGGCGGGTCCCTCGGCTCCCTCTGAGGCTCCCCGGTTCGGGAAACCCCCCTGTACGCCGCGCTAGGACGCTCCGCTGCAGGTCGTGCCGGCACTGGAGCTGATCGCCTCGGCAACTGAGTGCCAGTAACGGTTTCACCGCGTTTAAATCTCCCGCCGCGGCTCCTGGCCCCGCCCAGGTCTCGTCAGCCGCTCTCGCGCGAGCTGCCGGCTCCTGGCGGGTCCCTCGGCTCCCTCTGAGGCTCCCTGGTTCGGGAAACCCCCCTGTACGCCGCGCTAGGACGCTCCGCTGCAGGTCGTGCCGGCACCGGAGCTGATCGCCTCGGCAACTGAGTCAAGAGTCTAGTCAGAAAGGTCTATAAAACACTTGTCCTTAAATGTCATCCATTTGAATGCTTATTTTCACCAGAATAAATGAATAGGTAGAATGAAATGAGGAATGTTTCCTTCTGACTAATTTATTTAATATTTGAAAGTGTACAAGTTAAAAGAATTGTTTTAGACTTACCCAGAAATATTATTTCCCATTTTCTTATGAAACATATACTGAAAAACCATTCTGAATGAAGTATTTCATTCATCTTTTTTTCTGCTAAGTTTGAACTCCATATTTTGGGATTTTTTTCTCCATTTTTTTCCCCATTTTTTTCCCCATATCAATACCTGAAGAGTTTCTGACAACCCAAATATGCATTTTTGATTAAATAAAAAAGTTGTCCATTCTTGTGAAGAAATTTGCTGAAGTTGTCTGAATAGACTCTCACAAAAATATCGATTTTGGACACAATGGCACATTTAGGGATAGTGATATCATTACCCGAGTAAGTAGATTGATACAGGAGTAACAGCTGCAATCAATGTTGCATCTTAATTGAGGCTTGTATCTGAGTTGGAACTACTGTCAATCTATCTCAGGGTAACTTGGTATGGATTTTGTGCATTTGCTCCAGTGTTGTCTCCATGTGCCTGGAGTCTTTCAGAGCAATACACAGAATTACTTCCCCGGGAGAACCCCCTTGCCATTATCTAAAGTGAAGTGTCTCACGTTGTTTCATGGCTAACTGCCTGCAGGAGCTTAGTGTGGGAAGGATTTTGGAAAACCAAGTACATCATTATAAAATCAACGATTTTTGTTTTTAATTCTTTCTTTCATAAAAACTATCATGGAGCACAAAAGATGTATTATTTTTAGAAACCACGAAGCAACCATAAGAGCTACTGATCAGTCTTGCTCTTTGTCTCTCATCCCAGCCAACACTGGATCTATCTCTGGCTCAAGAGCTTTCTTGGTATAATTTCTGATTAAATATTTAAGAATAGAAATCCAAGACTCACTGAATTGAATGGGAGTTTGCTCATTTACTTCACTGGATTCAGGTAACAAAATTTTAGTAGTGAGCAGTTGACTACTCAGGTCACAACACTACTTTTGCTGGAATAATTTGATCTAAAATACTTAGGCATTTCCAGTGATTTATAAGTCTCCAGAGAGGAGTTCAGATAGAAAGCACCTGTCGGTGCAAGAGCACCACGTGAGTTCAGCCACGAAAGTGTCTCTTCTCCAACTCCTGTGCCTTCATGAAGTGGGTCCGGACTTGGCAGTCTGCATCCATGCTGGCTTTGGGACCAGGGACAACTCCTGCCCTTCCTACCACCATGCAAAGAGGAATCTTCTGCCTCAAGAGCAGACCTAATCACAGCCATGTGTCTCAGGCTGCTGGTGTGTTTCGACACACTGCTCACCTCTGTGCATTCATAGCAGCATGAAAATAATGGCTGCTTATGACTGTGTGACCCAAGTGACCGTATCCACAGAGGCTGTGGAATATCTTTTTGCTTGTACAGTATTTGCAAAGATGGAAAGGAAGAAAATTTGGTATATCTGGATGGTTTAATGTATGGTCCTATAGGCAAGCACACAGCAAAATAGGTAGTGTGTGGAGAAATAGCACAGTCTACAGATTGCATTGTTTTGTAGGTGTGAGGTGACCAATAATAGCTTTCTATAGCTTTTGTACAAGCAACCAGACCATCCCAGGCCAGGTGGGATGCCTGATTGGTGTCTGAGGGCCCCAGAATATAAGTAAAGGAACTTACCAGACTCACAGAAATGAGTTGCTAGTTTTGTCACCAAACTGCTCAACATTGGTTGATAACGTGTTTTGATCCTGGAAGATCGACTGTCAAGGTAATGATGGAGGAGGTATTTAACAAAAACTGTTGTAGTTAATAACCTGAGTATCAGGCTGTGCTGGAAATAAGAGCTGGCTTCAGACTCTGCTGTTCCCAGAGCATCTGGGTTACCAAAGCCATTGACGGTGTCCATATGCTTGCAGTCCTCCTGAAGTAGCCTGCTGTTGCAGGTGAATTATTAAGAGAAGTCATTGTTGTGGGGTTAACTAAAAGGGTTATATTAATGATTAAATGATGATCACATGATACTTCATTGATGGCTGAATGAAAATTAAATGGTGTCCTGGTTTAGGCCAGGACGGAGCTAGTTTTGTTTTCAGCAGCTCCTGTGTTTTGGCTTTGTGTGAGAAGAACGGTGATAGCACGCTGATGTTGCTGGTTGCTGCTGAATGACCAAGGACATTTTGCAGTTTCCCAGGTTCTGCTAACGTGCAAGAGCAAAAACTTGGGAGGGGTAGAGCCAGAATAGTTGATCCAAACTGGCCAAAGAGAGTATTCCATACCATAGACATCATGCCCGGTATAAGTGAGGGTCGGTCGGTGGGCCACTAGGCTTTTTAGACCCTTAACTTGCCTTAATCCTTAAGCTTCCCTTCGGGTTGCTTTTTGTTTCCCTATTTTTCCTTTTTTGCTTTTCGTTCGTTCGTTCAGCTGTTTGTTCCCTCGCCTGCTTTCTCTGGAACTTGCTGTTCTGGGATAGCTGGGGGAATACCCCTGCTCCCTGACTGCTGCTCGGGACGGGCTGTATAGGTCGTCGGGTGGTGAGAAATTGTGTATCGTTTGTTTTATATATTCTATTATCCTTATATATATTATCATTATTAATATATTCTTATATTTTTCCTTTGCTGTCCTGGTGAGCTGCTTTTATCTCAACCCGCGAGTTTTCCTTTCTCTCCGATTCTCCTCCCCACCCCAGCAGGGAGCGGGGGAGTGAGCGAGCAGCTGCGTGGTATTGGGTTACAACTTGGGGTTAAACCACGACAGTCCTTTTTGGCACCCAACGTGGGGCTCGAGAAGGGTCTGGCTAGCTCAGCTAAGAGAGCATCAGATTGAGGGTCCAGGGTTTAAAGACCCCGATCAGGCTCAAAGGGTTGAGATAACAACAGACTTGACCAGAGTGCCGTTAAAACAATTTGTTATAAGCATCCATTGTATTACTTTAATTGCCGCTGGTCACAATGTTGTTTGAATTGTTTACCGAGTGCTTCTCAGAGTTGTATCATGTATCACCTTACTGTATGCTGTTTGTCACAGTTTATGCGTGGTTTGTTACCTCTGGCCTTTGGATTAAGTTTATTGCTTCGGTGTGTGGTTTAGCACTGGCTTATGGCATGGTAAAATCATTGGTGTTTAGACCAGTTTACTACCTGTATTCATATACGATGGGGGAGGGCGATGTGCAGAACGAAGCGGCACCAACGGTTACAGCTTCGTACTTCGGGACCAATCTGGTGGGGACTATCAGTAATTATTCCTTTATTTTTCCCTTCCCGGGGGGTCATAAGGGGGAAACTTCCTCCTTTGCTTTCTCTTTCCCCTCCTGGGTAAAAATGCCTGCCTTTGATTTCTCGTGGCCCTCCTGGTTAGTTATGGGAGTTTCTGAAAACTTGGAATACCTTTGGGATGTTCGGACCGGCTTGCTACTCCTATCACTAGGAATGAATTTGTGTCAAATTTTGCTTAGAAATCGGTGCAGACGTAGGCTCAGGGTCACCCCAATTCCCTGCTACAGCCCCTGCGGCCACGCCGTTCCCCGCCACGGGCGCCGCGGCCGCCCCACCCTCCGCTATGTGTACCGGGGCTGCTCCGCTCCTCGCCACACGGGCACCGCGGCTGCCCCGGCCCCGACCCCCGCCGCCGGCACCGCGGCCGCCCCAGGTCCCGCCAGGGCCCCCGCGCCCGTCCCAGCCCCCGCTGCTGCCCCCGCGGCCGCGCCACCCCCCGCCATGGGCACCGCGGCCACTCCACCCTCTGCTCCGGCCGCTGCAGCTGTGCCACCCCCCGCCACAGGTATCGCTGCTGCCCCACCCCTTGCTACGGGCACCGCGGCCGTCCCAGCCCTTGTAACGGGTGTTGCGGCTGTGCCAGCCCCCGCCGCGGCCACCTCTGCTGCCCCAACTCTCGTTATGGGCACCGCGGCCGTTCCACTCCTTGTTGCAGGCACCGCGGCTGCTCCATCCCCCGCCGCGGCCATCGCGATTGCCCCAGTCCCTGCTATGGGCACGGCGGCCGTTCCACCCCCTGCTATGGGCATCGCTGCTGCCCCAGTCCCTGCCATGGGCACCATGGCTGCTGTGATAGGTACTGCAGATCCACCTGTGCCGTTATCAGTTGCCCCTATACAAAAGAAGAGAAGCACAAAGAAATCAGCTCGCGCCCCGAAAGATGAGGATGAACCAGGGACATCACAGGAACAGGGAGAGGCAGAAGCAGAGATAATCACCCGACCCCTATCCCTGACTGAGCTGCGAGATATCCGAAAAGATTTCAGCTGTAATCAAGGTGAGCAGCTTGTCACCTGGCTGCTCTGATGCAGGGACAACAGGGCCAGCAGCCTGGAACCAGAGGGCAGGGAAGCCAGGCAGCTGGGATCCTTGTCTAAGGAAGCGGCCATTGACAGGGCGATTGGAAGAGAGGCAGAAGCCCACAGTCTCTGGAGGAGACTCTTGTCAGGTGTGAGGGACAGGTATTTCTTTAAGGAAGACATTATATGCCACCCAAAGAAGTGGATCAATATGGAGGGAGGTATTCAGTTTCTGAGGGAATTAGCTGTGCGGGAATTGATTTATCATGACCTGGATGACCCGCAGACACCTGTAGATCCAGATGAGGTCCAATGTACCCGACCCATGTGGCGGAAGTTTGTACAGAGTGCACCATCATCGTATGCCAACTCATTGGCAACAATGAGTTGGAAAGACGATGAGGCACCACTGGTGCGTGCAGTGCCTAACCAGCTCTGACAGTATGAAGACAATATCTCTTCCTCCTTATGAGCCTGTGTCTCGGCTGTGGAAAAACTGGCCGAAAGAATGTGCCGGGAGTTTCAGCAACTCAAAGAGGATAAGTCCTCCTTGCCACCTGTACGGACCAGTATCTCGGCTATAAGGAGAAAATCTTCCCCTGCTCAAGAGAGACGGTACACGCGGCGAGGTACCCTGTGGTTTTACCTCCGTGACCATGGAGAGGACATGAGAAAGTGGGATGGAAAACCCACCTCAACCCTAGAGGCAAGGGTACGTGAGTTGAAAAAGAAAACAGCTACAAATAAGGGTTCTTCCAGGAAAAGTGCTGCTCCAGTCTCCAGTGGGCAGTTCCCCAGATGGGGTAGAAGGTCTTCTGATTCGTACTTACAAGAAATGAGAAACAGGGATGGGATTCGACCCCGTGTCTCCCACACGAACCCATTGCTTTATAGCAGGTATTATAATCAGAATTAGAGGGGCCCTGGCTCCAGCCAGGTGGAGGAGAGGGACAACCAAGTTTACTGGACTGTGTGGATTCGATGGCCTGGCACATCAGCCCCCCAGAAGTACAAGGCTCTAGTGGACACTGGTGCACAGTGCACCCTAATGCCATAGAACTACAGAGGGGCCAAACACATTTCCATTTCTGGAGTAACAGGGGGGTCCCAAGAGTTAACTTTATTGGAGGCCGAAGTGAGCCTAACTGGGAACAAGTGGCAAAGGCACCCCATTGTGACTGGCCCAGATGCTCCGTGCATCCTTGGCATAGACTGCCTCAGGAGAGGGTATTTCAAGGACCCAAAAGGGTACCGGTGGGCTTTTGGTATAGCTGCTGTGGAGACAGAGGACATTAAGCAGCTGTCCACCTTGCCCGGTCTTTCAGAGGATCCTTCGGTTGTGGGTTTGCTGAGGGTCAAAGAGCAATAGGTACCAATTGCTACCACAACGGTGTACCGACGGCAATATCACACCAACCGAGACTCCCTGAACCCCATCCATAAACTGATTCGTCAACTGGAAAGCCAGGGAGTGATCAGCAAGACTCGCTCACCCTTTAATAGTCCTATATGGCCAGTGCGGAAATCTAACGGGGAATTGTCCCGATCCAATATCGGGGAGGTTTCGTTACGATCCCAGGGACGAGATTAAGACACCAAAACCGGTCAGATATCGTACAACCTTTTGATTTTATTTGTAACAAACAGGGGAGAAAAGCGGGGAAGAGGAGAGGGATAGAGGGGAAAAGTTAGAGGGAGAGAGAGTTGGAGAAAGGGAGTGAAAATAGCTACCACCACTCCGAGTCCAATGATGTTCTGCTGACTGCGTCTGAGGTCCTTAATTGCCATAAGCTTCGTCAAGGCCGGGGTCCGGGAGAGGCACACGGACGGCAGGAGGCAGGGAGGAGAAAGAAAAACCGCGCCGCCAGAGCGCCCACGTGCTTCCTTTTATAGGGGCTCCCCCTCCTGCGCATGCGCAGACCGCGACCGCGTACGTGCGGCTCGTGCCAGGCGCGCTGTCCCCTTAAAGCCGCCTCCTGTTTCGCGCCGTTTTCTTCTCTTTTTGCGCCTTTGGCCGCCGGGGGCAGGGGAGGGGGGCGTTGCCGGGATGGCAATGTGGAGACAAACCACATCCATTGTCGAGATAAACTACATCCATTATCGGTCCTCGTCGAGATAAGCCACACCCATTATCGGTCCTCTACACCACCCTGTGGCTCGACATTGCAGTGCGGTGGCAGGAGAGAGAGACAGAGAAAGAGAAAGAAGGAAAACGTGGAGAGTAGAGGGAATTGGGGACAGGGGTAGAGGGAAATTGTGGGAAGGGGAAAGAAAAGGGAACAATATGGGTTCGGGTAGAAAAGTGTTTTAACGGGGATTAAACAAAGATGTTACTCAATGCAAGCTCGTTCTCGAACAACTTTAACAACATTTAACTTTACAGAACAAACTTGGAAAATTAAGTTAACAAGAGGGTTTCAAACATAGAACAACTACAACTGGTAAGTATGAGAGGGTTCAAATAATAGCTACTGCTGTTGGCTGTGGCTGGTGAATGGCATGGATCTCTTTTATGCCATCAGATGAGGTAGTAGGAATAAAGCGCATATTAGATACAACATGTCGGATTAATTGAACAAAGCAAGGGATCACACAAGGTAAAAACATTAAAGCAGCAACCATGAACTTTAAATACAATAACAACTGTTTTACCCACGGCGCCCCTGGTAACCAAGACCACAAGTCGCCGCTCCAACTGTTCCAGGTTTGGACGGGGATGTGGGCTATTCTTCTGATGTCTTTGGTTAGCTGGAGAACCACTTTGCCCACGTCATCTATCTCCAGACAACAGTTGGAGATGTTCAGTTTTCCACACACCCCTCCCTCCTCAGCTAACAAATAATCTAAAACCATGCGGTGTTGAAGGATTGCCGTGCGCATCTGTTGGGACTGCCGGGTCAAGAGGTCTATTGCATCAGCAGTTTTGTTAGTGATAATTTCTAGGGCTGCTTGTAACCAGATTATCCGATTTAAATTATAAATTGGTTCTCTTGCCCCTGATATCGGCTCATTGGGATTCCAAGTTGCAGGTCCATAATATTGCATTATTCGTTCAGGGGGCCATTCATTGTCCCCCCATTTTTGTGTCCCACCCAAATTTACCTTAATGGATCGCGTCTTACGGGCAATACTTCTGTCCCCGAGGTTATTGTATTGTTTTATTCCTAACCGAGGTCCGCCTATCTCTGGTAAAAGGAAAAACAGAGGTCTGATAATTCCTATATAACAAATTCCCGACCACCCCGTGGGTAAAAATTTGTATGCAGTATGCCCGCAGATCCAATAATGCCCCTTTTTAGCTCTGACGCCCTGAGCAAACGGTGCATTGGCTCCTTTTGGAAATTGAAAATAAGTTGTGCTTTGGTCACCTAGGGGGCTGAAAAATGAGGTTGGGCGATCATTTATGCGGCCAGTGCAATACCAAGCACCAGAGCTGCCTTTCCATTCGCAAGTTTGTTCGTAAGGGTGATGATCGGATCGTGGGATACTTAAGGTTTCATTTTTGTTTGACCAATACCCCTCAAATCTCCGATTGCGCCCGGTTTCATCAAGCCACATCCATGCATAAATATCCCTGTGTTTATTGATTACCTTACGAGTGAGTGTCCACCGACATTTACTTTTCCCCACTTTGATCCCTCCCTCCTGAGTGCGGTTTAGACCATATTCCCCCATACTTGGAAAATGAATTGGCCATGTCTCACTGTCGTCCCACGTGTCGTTTGCGGTTTCACTACAGTTGCTTACAATCTGGTCTGGAGTGAGGGGTGTGGATGTCCATGGCCAACTTGATAACCCTAGAGGTCCTCCGCAAACCCAGCAATGGCTTAAATTGAAGGTTTGGCTTACTGCCTTCGCCAACAACACGAATTCATTGTTCTCGAAGGCGTTGTACGGGTTGAGGGAAGGTAAGGGGAGTGGTTTTTCGTCACCTTCATGTATGCATTCCTGAACTGGGATGATCAATAACAACATGTGCATTTTTTGGTCAGGTCTTCGTCCCTGAAACAAAACAGAAACAAACTCGCTCCTCGGGTCAGAAGGAGGGAATAATCCATTTAGTGTGGATTCTGTGGACTTTCCCACTGGCACCTTTTGCTCTCCACGTATATTTAAACCTTTCCCTTCCTGCTTTGACGAGGCATCTGTGAACCATGCACCAAGCACTTGCTCTGAAAATGGGGGAGCTACCTGTATTATTACAGGGGGAAGTTGGGGGGTTCCTTTGTTTAAGTCTATTTTGTCTTCTATGTTTAATATTTTGGTGGTTCCTTCGGACACGGAGAAAATGTCACAATAGTGCTCTATCTGGGCGCACCACCCTCGCACAGAGGCTCTCCGAGCTACCCCGTCAGGGGGTGGGGTTCCTGCTAGAACTGCCTTGGTTACTTTAAATGCGCCTCGGAGAACTATAGGTTGCTTTTGAATGGTTCATTCAGCCTCCCTTGAAGCTAGCAGCAGGCCTGTATTGCTACTTAGCCTCTGACAATCCACAGCTAGTCTCCACCTTTCACGTGGCTCTCGGACTGGCCATACAGGGGAACTGAAAGGGGATTGCGCCGGGATTACGACTCCCTGGGTTTTTAGGTCCTTCAATTCGGGCGTGATGCCCTCCCTCGCTCCCAAGAGTAACGGATAAGGTTTTACATTTGTTAGTCGGGAAGCGGGGAGAGGAGGCGCCGCTTGCAGCAGGCGCACTGCCGCACCAAAATCTCCGGTTAGCCGCCTAACCTGGGGGACACCGAATGACCACGAATTTCCCTGGGTATCCCGCCATTGCTTCCCCTTCAGGACGTCTATACCTACGAGGTTCATTTGGAAGGGCCCCACTGCTGCCATGGTGTCCACAGGGCTCTCTTCTCCTGGCAACCATAATGTTACCGGGGTTATAGGCACGGTTTGGGTTTTCCCCAGGGCATTTAGGACCACTAGGTGCTCGGACGGGATCGAAATACCACACTGTTCCGCCTCACTTTGTTTTAGTGCTGTAATTTGGGCCCCTGTGTCAATTAAAAAGGTTACGGGCTTTTTCTTTGGCCCCACTGCAACGGTAATTAATAAATCTTCCTTATTATTGCAGGTGAGTTGTCTAATATGCATCCACCCCCCGCCTCCTCCCTCACCCTGAGGGGGTGGAGGATGTAGTTTCCCACCACCCTCTCGTTCTCCTTGAACCCTTCCCCCCACGTTTAACGCTGGCGCGGAAGGTGAGTTCGGTCGGGGCGGGGGTCCCTGTCCGGACCACCTCTGTACCAGGAGCTCTAGCTTTTTAGTTGGGAGCCCGTCCATCAAGTCTCGGGGCACTCCCTTTTGCAACCCCTCTTGCCACAGCCCCTGTCAAGTTAGGGTCTTTCCTTTTTGGTTAACTCAGGGCTTCTCCCAGAAAACACCAGCGATTTATTTGCTGGCTCCACCGCCCGCACGGCCCTAGCTTCTACTCTTTGATAAGTCCGACCTACGGGCCCATATTTTCTCCCATAATTTATTAATTCCTGGGCTATCTCTCCCCAGGTCCACACCTTTTTCCCCCACCGCCGCTGCTCAGGAGTTACCATCCCCTCTAGGGCAGCTGCAATTCGTTCTTCACGAGGCACATTTTGAATCCTCCCCTGCAATTGGATTCCGATGGGTTTCAGGGAGTCGGGGAGTCCCCGTATTAAAGGCGTCATTCGCTCAGGGTCTACTGGCAGCAGCATCGGGGAGCTAAGGCTTGGCTTGAGCTCCTGATCATACATCATTTGTAGGCAAGCCACCTTCTGCATGCTTTCCAGTAACTGATCAACTGAGCCCGTTATAGCTAGGGGATCCCCTCTTTCTAATGGGTTCAACCCCCCTGCCCAATATGCAG
Organism: Phoenicopterus ruber ruber; assembly: GCA_009819775.1. Classification (NCBI taxonomy): domain Eukaryota; kingdom Metazoa; phylum Chordata; class Aves; order Phoenicopteriformes; family Phoenicopteridae; genus Phoenicopterus; species Phoenicopterus ruber. Next base: position 10,030,833 of record CM020247.1, read on the forward strand.
CCCTCTGGGTCAGAGACCATGGGGCTCGGCGATCGCCCGTTGTAAGGAAGACACCGGGGCCCCAATAACCCTCTGCCTCCTTTTCCGATAGCATGATCCCGTCCCCTCCCGACAGAGATATCCTCCACACATACTCGGTTTCAGACTCTCTTGCCGTCCTAGCAAAATCTTTTTGCAGTTTAGCCAATTCGGTGGCAGTAAAGAGAATTTCTTTCGTGACAACTTGGGGGCGGTCATTGCTGTTATCCTCATATATATATTCTGTTTTGACCAGTGGGCACATATGGGGGGGGTCATCTGTGGCCTCTTTTAGTCTTTTTAAATCCCTCTGAGGGTAAATTTGGCGTACCCCTTTTTCCTCCAGCAACACCTCCGTCTTAGCGAGGGTGTCTGCTTCCTTCAGAAGCTGAATTCTCAGCTCCTCTTTCAACATTAGATTTTGGCGCTTCTCTTCCTCCAGCGCCCGTCTGGTCTCCTGTAATTGTTCTTGCAGCGGCATTATCGCCACTTGCAGCGAGGCGACCACAGCCTCCGCCTGACAAGGCGCCCGCTTCCTGTCCTCCACCGCAGCCGCCAAGCACGCTCCTAGCACAGCACAAACAATAGCTTTCCCTTTTCCCTTCTTAACCCTAGCTTCTTTATGCAAGACCACCATTCGGTCTATAACACTTTGCAGTTGGAACCAATGGTCCCGTGCCCAATCTCGTCCTGGGGGCGAGGGGCGAGAGCGGTATGTTTCCAAGAAATCATATAGTTTCTCTGTTTCTTCACAAAAATCGCCTGCCTTCTGGGCGGCCATGTCCTACAAAGGGGAGTTCGTCCCGGGAGGGCCAAACCTTAAAGAATCCAAATTTCCCCTATACACTCCCAGGAGGCCAAACCGTAGTCTACCACAAAAATAAAAATGGCCTACAAAGGGGATATCATCCTGAGGGGGTCACACCGTAAAATCCAAGTCTCCCCTATACGCCCTCAGGAGGCCGAACCACAAACTAGTATACAAATTTTGACATAAAGGTCTCAACATTCACTCCTTCCTTACGCTTCATTCGTCTCCGGCTGCTTCCCTCGCGGGAGAGCAGAACCGTGGGTCAGAACTCCGCACTCGCTTCGTACTTATTCGTACGTCTCGTTCACACACAATCACTCAGCATGCCACAAGGTTGTACGACACTCTCGTCTCAAGGGATCCTGTCCGTGACGCCAATTAAAATGTCCCGATCCAATATCGGGGAGGTTTCGTTACGATCCCAGGGACGAGATTAAGACACCAAAACCGGTCAGATATCGTACAACCTTTTGATTTTATTTGTAACAAACAGGGGAGAAAAGCGGGGAAGAGGAGAGGGATAGAGGGGAAAAGTTAGAGGGAGAGAGAGTTGGAGAAAGGGAGTGAAAATAGCTACCACCACTCCGAGTCCAATGATGTTCTGCTGACTGCGTCTGAGGTCCTTAATTGCCATAAGCTTCGTCAAGGCCGGGGTCCGGGAGAGGCACACGGACGGCAGGAGGCAGGGAGGAGAAAGAAAAACCGCGCCGCCAGAGCGCCCACGTGCTTCCTTTTATAGGGGCTCCCCCTCCTGCGCATGCGCAGACCGCGACCGCGTACGTGCGGCTCGTGCCAGGCGCGCTGTCCCCTTAAAGCCGCCTCCTGTTTCGCGCCGTTTTCTTCTCTTTTTGCGCCTTTGGCCGCCGGGGGCAGGGGAGGGGGGCGTTGCCGGGATGGCAATGTGGAGACAAACCACATCCATTGTCGAGATAAACTACATCCATTATCGGTCCTCGTTGAGATAAGCCACACCCATTATCGGTCCTCTACAGGAATGGAGATTAACAGTGAACTATCATGGCCTGAATGAAGTCACGCCACCACTGAGTGCTGCCGTGCTGGACATGCTAGAACTTCAGTACGAGCTGGAGTCCAAGGCAGCCAAGGGGTATGCTACCATTGATATTGCCAATGCATCCTTCTCAATCCTTTTGGCAGCAGAGTGCAGGCCACAGTTTGCTTTCACCTGGGGGGGCATCCAGTACACCTGGAATCGACTGCCCCAGGGGTGGAAACACAGCCCCACCCTTTGCCATGGGCTGATCCAGACTGCACTGGAAAAGGGTGGAGCCCCAGAACACCTGCAATACGTTGATGACATCATTGTGTGGGGCAACACAGCAGCAGAAGTTTTTAAGAAAGGAGAGAAAATAATCCAAATCCTTCTGAGAGCCGGTTTTGCCATAAAACGAGGGAAGGTCACAGGACCTGCACAGGAGATCCAGTTCCTAGGAATAAAATGGCAAGATGGACGTCGTCAGATCCCAATGGACGTGATCAACAAGATAACAGCGATGTCTCCACCAGCTAACAATAAGGAAACCCAAGCTTTCTTAGTCATTGTGGGTTTCTGGAGAATGCATATTCCAAATTACAGTTTCATTGTAATCCCTCTCTATCACATGACCCGGAAGAACAACGATTTCAAATGGGGCCCTGAGCAACGACAAGCCTTTGAACAAATTAAACAGGAGATAGTTCATGCAGTAGCCCTTGGGCCAGTCCAGGCAGGACAAGATGTTAAAAATGTGCTCTACACCACAACCGGGGAAAATGGTCCTACCTGGAGCCTCTGGCAGAAAGCACCAGAGGAGACTCGAGGTCGACCCCTGGGGTTTTGGAGCTGGGGATACAGAGGATCTGAGGCCCACTACACTCCAACTGAAAAAGAGATCTTGGCAGCATATGAAGGGGTTCGAGCTGCTTCGGAAGTGATCGGCACTGAAGCCCAGCTCCTCCTGGCACCCTGACTGCCGGTGCTGGGCTGGATGTTCAAAGGGAGAGTCCCCTCTACACATCATGCCACCGATGCCACGTGGAGCAAGTGGGTCGCGCTGATCACACAACAAGCTCGAATAGGAAACCCCAGTCGCCCGGGAATCTTGGAAGTGATCACGGACTGGCCAGAAGGCAAAGATTTCGGAATGTCACCAGAAGAGGAGGTGACGCGTGCTGAAGAGTCCCCACCATATAATAAACTGCCAGAAGATGAAAAGCGATATGCCCTGTTCACTGATGGGTCCTGTCGTATTGTGGGAAAACATCGAAGGCGGAAAGCTGCCATATGGAGTCCTACACGAAGAGTTGCGGAAGCCACTGAAGGACAAGGTGAATCAAGCCAGTTTGCAGAGGTGAAAGCCATCCAGCTGGCTTTAGATATTGCTGAGTGAGAAAAGTGGCCAAAGTTCTACCTCTATACTGACTCCTGGATGGTGGCGAATGCCCTGTGGGGGTGGTTACAGCAAGGGAAGCAGAGCAACTGGCAGCACAGAGGGAAACCTATTTGGGCTGCTGAACGGTGGCAAGATATTGCTGCCCGGGTAGAGAAGCTTGTTGTAAAGGTACGTCATGTAGATGCTCATGTACCTAAGAGTCGGGCCACTGGGGAACATCAAAACAACCAGCAGGTGGACCAGGCTGCTAGGATTCAAGTGTCTCAAGTGGATTTGGACTGGCAACGTAAGGGTGAACTATTCCTAGCTCGGTGGGCCCATGACACCTCAGGCCACCAAGTAAGAGATGCAACATGTAGATGGGCTCGTGATCGAGGGGTGGACTTAACTATGGACACTATTGCACAAGGTATCCATGAGTGTGAAACGTGCTGCAATCAAGCAAGCCAAGCGTTTAAAGCCTCTCTGGTATGGAGGACAATGGCTGAAATATAAATATGGGGAGGCCTGGCAGATTGACTATATCACACTCCCACAGACCCGCCAAGGCAAGTGCCATGTGCTCACAATGGTGGAAGCAACCACCGGATGGCTGGAAACATATCCCGTGCCCCATGCCACCGCCCGGAACACTATCCTGGGCCTTGAGAAGCAAGTCTGATGGCGACATGGCACCCCAGAAAGAATTGAGTCAGACAATGGGACTCATTTCCAAAACAACCTCATAGGCACCTGGGCCAAAGAGCATGGCATTGAGTGGGTGTATCACATCCCCTATCATGCACCAGCCTCCGGGAAAATCGAATGATACAACGGACTACTGAAAACTACACTGAAAGCAATGGGTGGTGGAACCCTCAAAAACTGGGATACACATTTAGCAAAAGCCACTTGGTTAGTCAACACTAGAGGATCCACCAATCGAGCTGGCCCTACCCAGTCAAAACCTTTACATACTGTAGAAGGGGATAAAGTTCCTGTGGTGCATGTAAAAAACATGCTGGGGAAGACAGTCTGGGTTATTCCTGCCTCGGGCAAAGGCAACCCCATCTGTGGGATTGCTTTCGCTCAAGGGCCTGGATGCACTTGGTGGGTAATGCAGGAGGATGGAGAAGTCCGATGTGTACCTCAAGGAGATCTGATTTTAGGTGAAAATAGCCAATAGTCTGAACTGTATGATGTTAATTGCTATAATATACTGTATATAATAATTTACATAATGTATATATTGTATATAATCATGTATATAATCATTTCTATAGTTGTGTTCTGTATCAAAGGTATTACAGTAAGAATAACCCAACTCAATGAAGAGCGACCTCTGATGAAACCGAGCAAAGTGCGGCAGTGATGGACTGGCTTCAACAACTGGCGCACAGTCGAGATTGATATCTTCGACCTGCCGACTGCAGACAAGCTACTCCAGCCGTGCCAGATACACCAGCTATAAGTTCCAGATGCAGCATGCAACAATCCGACACCGCACACCATCTCTCCTGCCCTGAAAGACTGTTAAGACAGATGCAACCCAGGATCGTGGACTAAATGAACTCAATAGACATTTTGGAGGGGTGGTCCATAGACTAAGGGAATGATATCTGTGTGTATATATTAAAGACATAAAGTGGCAGTGATTAATTGGAAAGTGAGGGACCTGAGCATAACGTAAATGGTATGGAATAAGGGGTGGATACTGTCCTGGTTTAGGCCAGGACAGAGCTAGTTTTGTTTTCAGCAGCTCCTGTGTTTTGGCTTTGGTGTGACAACAACGGTGATAGCACACTGATGTTGCTGGTTGCTGCTGAACCACCAAGGACATTTTGCTATTTTCCAGGTTTTGCTAACATGCAAGAGCAAAAAACTTGGGAGGGGTAGAGACAGAATAGTTGATCCAAACTGGCCAAAGAGAGTATTCCATACCATAGACATCATGCCCTATATAAGTGAGGGTCGGTCGGTGGGCCACTAGGCTTTTAGACCCTTAACTTGCTCTAATCCTTAAGCTTCCCTTCGGGTTGCTTTTTGTTTCCCTATTTTTCCTTTTTTGTTTTTCGTTCATTCGTTTGGCTGTTTGTTCCCTTGCCTGCTCTCTCTGGAACTTGCTGTTCTGGGATAGCTGGGGGGGAATACCCCTGCTCCCTGCCTGCTGCTCGGGATGGGCTGTATCGGTTGTCGGGTGGTGAGAAATTGTGCATCGTTTGTTTTATATATTCTATTATCCTTGTATATATTATTATTATCATTATTAATATATTTTTATATTTTTCCTTTGCTGTCCTGGTGAGCTGTTTTTATCTCAACCCGCGAGTTTTCCTTTCTCTCCGATTCTCCTCCCCACCCCAGCGGGGAGGAGGGGAGTGAGCGAGTGGCTGCGTGGTATTGGGTTACGATTTGGGGTTAAACCACGACAAATGGTAATCAAATGATGATTAAGCAATAATTGAATGGTAATTAAACAGTGACTCGACAATGATTTGACAATAATTTAAATGATTTAAATGATAATTTAGATGGTGATTAGATGGCAGTCACTCTACTACTTACTGCACTTCTAATAATTAAGCTATAGCTGGATATATAAATATCATTAGCATACAATATACTTTTAAGCCTAATGTAAAATATCACCTACCTTAGATAGCAGATGCTGGGTATGGGGTCTCTCAACCTCGAGGAGTAATCTTGAGAGGCATCCCTGTTCAAGGGGTAGATCACCACTGTGCAGCCTGCTGCTGTACAGGAGAGCTCAGTGGGTGTGGTGGGTTGACCCTGGCTGGATGCAAGGGGCCCACCAAATCCGCTCTATCACTTCCCTCCTCAGCTGGACAGGGGAGAGAAAATATAACGAAAGGCTCATGGGTCAAGATAAGGACAGGGAGATGACATAGCAATTACCATCATGGGAAAAACAGACTCCACTTGGGGAAATTATTTTAATTTATTACCAATCAAATCAGAGTAGGATAATGAGAAATAAAACCACATCTTAAAACACCTTCCCCCCACCCCTCCCTTCTTCCTGAGTTCAACTTCACTCCCAAGTTCTCTACCTCCTCCCCCCGAGTGGTGCAGTGGGATGGGGAATGGGGGTTGCAATCAGTTCATCACACGTTGTCTCTGCTGCTCCTCAGGGGGAGGACTCCTCACGCTCTTCCCCTGTCCAGCGTGAGGTTCCTCCTATGGGAGACAATCCTGCATGAACTTCTACAACGTGAGTCCTTCCCACGGGCTACAGTTCTTCATGAACTGCTCCAGCATGGGTCCCTTCCACGGGGTGCAGTTCTTCAGGAACGAACTGCTCCAGCGTGGATCCCCTGTGGGGTCACAAGTCCTGCCAACAAACCTGCTCCAGTGTGGGCTCCTCTCTCTCCACGGGTCCACAGGTCCTGTCAGGAGCCTGCTCTCCAGCATGGGCTTCCCACAGGGTCACAGCCTCCTTCAGGGCACATCCACCTGCTCTGGCATGGGGTCCTCCATAGGCTGCAGGTGGATATCTGCTCCACTGTGGAACGTCATGGGCTGCAGGGGGACAGCCTGCCTCACCATGGTCTTCACCACGGGCTGCAGGGGAATCTCTGCTCCGGTGCCTGGAGCACCTCCTCCCCCTCCTTCTTCACTTACCTTAGTGTTTGCAGAGTTGTTTCTCTCACATATTCTCACTCCTCTCTCCAGCTGCGATTGCCATTGAGCAGTTTTTTTTCCCCCTTCTTAAATATGTTATCACAGAGGCGCTACCACTGTCGCTGATTGGCTCGGCCTTGGCCAGCAGTGGGTCCGTCTTGGAGTTGACTGGCATTGGCTCTATCAGACATAGGGGAAGCTTCTAGCAGCTTCTCACAGAAGCCACCCCTGTAGCCTCCGCCCCTGCTACTAAAACCTTGTCATGCAAACCCAATACAGTGGGCTTGGGTGGGAGGCTACAGATATTTATAGCGTAAAGTGATTGACTCATAGTCAAACCCCCCTTTGGTGTATGTGCAGGTGTGCAGTTGTAGTTTTGTCTAGTCCTTGCTCAGGCTGGTACTGTTAGCTCCTGATAAGACATGACCTAGACTCCTTAGTTCCTGAGAAGATATGGCCTAGCACAGTTCTCAAGGTTTGCACAGCAAGGCTGATTTCAGCCAGGCCTACTTTTTGGTGATGCCTGAACCAAAGTACTGTTCACTCAGTCAGAGTGGATGTATCTGTCACACCTGCCAAAATGTTTTCATGCAGGAGGTGGTCAGTCCCAAAGGCAGATTGACGTGGAGCAGCACCCCACAGGAGTGAACAAGGCACTGATCTGCCTGGACAAGACAGAACTTTATTCTCACCTGATAATTTGATTGCCAAAGGATTTACATGCCTTTTGTTGTTTGGGGACTCTGTCCTCTCTTCCTGCTCCTTCTGAAGCCAAAGCCAGGCAGGCAATTTCACTCGCAGCAATGGCAGTGTGGCTGATGGCAGGGTGCGTCATGCAGATCAAAGGATGGGGGAGATGCAGCTGTGGTCTTGTGCAGTGGAACCTGGACACTGAAGTCCTTACCTGACTCTCACAAACAGAGATCACCCCCGAAGCAATCTGGCTGAAGTTTAAGGGAGGGCAGGGAAATTACTGATCTGTATGTGGTCCCATTTATTCCACCTGTGGCAATTCCCCATGATGTTTGCCTGCCAGTTCCTGTGGTGAGCTGTGCATTGGGAGAAACCTTAAAATGTTTTGTCTCAACTTGTTACAGGTCTTAGAATTGTGTGTTGCTAATGCTGCCTGATGTATTTTGCTCCTGATGAGTTTTATAGATTGTGCTAGGTGAAGTTTTGATGTTTCTTCTGAATTAAGTATTGATTTATATATAGCTTTCTCTACTTCCTAGCTTGAGTTGGTAGATGGTCTTGATGATTTCTTTTATAAATATTTCAATAAAATCTTATGTGTGGTGGCTTTTCCACTTCATTCGAGTTGGGTAGGCAGTCATAAGGTTTTTATCCAGTACAGAACATTATAAAATTGCAAATCTCTACAATGTAAAACTTAAGCTCATGGTCAGAGCTGCCAAGTGCTAACAATAAGTGGGAGTTTTGTTTGTTAGTTAGTTTGTTTGTTTGTTTTTAAATTCAGAACAGTGTGGGAGCAAATATCAGTGTGCACATGAAAATTAGCTTTATTTTTAAAAGGGTCTTTGGACTTTAGTTGCAGTTTGAAAGACTGAAAGATATCGGGCAGTACCAGTGATAGAGATCTGCAGCTTGTATTCTCCCTCCTGGTCTCCTTTCTCCTGCCTCTGCCTATGCAGACAGCAGCATGTGGGAGGAGAAGAATTTGCCTGGACTCTTCCAGCTTATAAGCTGTTCGCAGCGCATAACTTTCACTTCTTGCTCTGTCTGCAGGTTGCGGTCACTCCCGGGGAAAATGGAAAAGGAGGAAAGTGGAGGTCCTGGACCTTTGGCTAAATATTTGGAGAGAGAATTGCAAGAGAAAAGCATATGCAATTTTATGCTGAACACTGTGCAGTGGTGTGAGCATGTTGGTAGTCTGGAGCCGTCCATGAGGAAAACGTGGAATAAATATAGAACAGCTGTAAGGCAGGAAAGTGTACTGCCTTGCCAGGAGATATGGGACCAAAAAAATGCATCTTTAATCCAAGTGGGAGTTACCAATGAGATCAAATGAACCTTACATGCTCTTGATTCACGTAAGGCTGTCATTTGGCTAATACATGAATGGCTTTGAAAGGGACTAATTAGAGTCTGAATTGAAACATTTTAGTATTTGAAAATTTCCATTTATTTCTTTGCTTTTTGTTCTAACAAAGAATTTTGGCAATTTCTATCTGCCTGGGGAATATCCTTTCCACCATGTCACATCCTTTACAGTAAAAATTAGATTCTATATTTTTTCCTGTTCTCTTCACAAAAAATGGACTTGGTTTTGCTAGTGGTATATTTGGACTAAAAGAGACAAGTTTCCTTCTCTCAAAGGGAAATTTGAATCTTGGAAGAGAATACAGTTGAAAGTTTTTCATATTGCTCCAATTATTTTTTTTTTCCATCAGCTTAATTATTTGTAGAAAAAAGTTTTATAGACCGCATCATATTATTCTGGCCTTTTTCAGCATGCCTTTTACTCCACTGCCTGAATGGGCATACCTTAAGGTTTTCTTCTCATGCCTTCTTTTTTTAAAGACTGCTTAAAGCTATACAGCCTCCTCCCTCCATGTTTCTTACTAAATGTGGAAAGCACTGCTCTGGTGGAAAGCCACAGCAAGATATTTTGGCATCTGGAGCAGAATGTGGAGATGAACCGTCCCCCTTGCTCTACTCCACCCCTGAAACCTCCACATTTATCCATCCTCAGGAGGACTCTGTTGAATACAAATCCACATTGAGAATCACACGTCTGGCCTCTTGTGGAAATGCATATAAAAAAATGAAATTCTGGATTTCATCAAACCATGGGTCACTTTTGATGATATGCAAAGATATTCTTTGCTAGCCCTGAACACCCTGCAGCACCCAAAATTCTGGCACAATGCTGGGAATATGACATATCCCATTGATTTCAGTAAGTGTGTGTCCTGGTTTCGGCCAGGATGGAGCTAATTTTCTTCCCAGTAGCTATTGTGTTTTGGATTTAGTATGGGATTTGGTATCTGAAGAATGTTGATAATACACTGATGTTATTAGTTGTTGCTAAGAGATCAAGGACTTTTTTCAGCTTCCCAGGTTTTGCTAATATGCAGGTGCAAAAAGCTGGGAGGTGTATAGCCAGTATAGTTGACCCAAACTGGCCAAAGGAAGTAGACCATGGACGTCATGCCCAGCATATAAGTGGGGATTGGCCAGTGGGCCGGGTTCGTTCGTGCTTTCGTTCGTTCATTCGGCTGTTGGTTCCCTCTCTCTCTCTCTCTGGAACTTGCGGTTCCAAGATCGCTGCTGGGGAAATTGCTGTTCTGAGATCACTGCTCGGGATTGTTCCAAGATTGCTCTTGGTTTCACTCCATGACTGCTGCTCGGGATGGGCTGTATCGGTCGTCAGGTTGTTGAGCGGTGAGAAATTGTGCATCATTCATTTTGTATATTATATTATCATTATATTTTATTATCATTATTATTATATAATATTTTTTCCTTTGCTGTCCTGGTGAACTGTTTTTATCTCAACCCACGAGTTTTCCTTTCTTTCCGATTCTCCTCCCCATCCCACTGGGGAAGGAGGGGAGGGGAGTGAGTGAGCGGCTGCGTGGTACTTAGCTGCTGGCTGAGGTTAAACCACGACAGTGTGGATGGGTGCTTTATATAAAAATCCTTGGATCAATATTTAATCAACAGTAGCTTTGAGAATCTGATTCCAGTTAGGCTATATTTAGATGTTTCTTTACAGTCACAAAGGGGATTAGAAATACATATTCATAATTTGATGTGGAAAAGTATAAGTAGAATAAAGTGGGTTTAAGCTGGCATGAAGACAGAAAATAGAACAAGAACAAAAGGTCTGTGGCAGGCAGCAGAAAGAAGAGGCCTGAGGGAAAATCCAAGAGGATGTTATAAGCTTCTTTAAAGAACAACTGAAAAACTGAAAAACAGGCTATTAGGAGAAATGGTACATGAAATGCCTGACAATGGTGCAGTGAAGTTCATGTCTCTTTGTTCCTTGGTTTAACAGTAATAGAGCAGGAGAGCATAGCAAAACTTCACCACAGATTTTACGGAGGTTTGTCTCCTCTCTGTTCTTGTGTGCCAGCTCCCGGCTCACCTTCCCTGGTGGAGCAGCCAAGGAAGTCTGTGGACCTTTCATGAGTACATTGAGCTCTGCTGCTAACCTTGCTGCTGTATGTTTTCTCAGTTGGGGTGAACTTTAAGGACCAGCAAAGTCAACAAATATCATCAAGCTCTTTCAGCTTTTCAAAGGGAAACATCTTGCACTATCTTTTAGCAAATCAAACTCAGTGGAGTCCCTGATTTGCTTGCCATGTGGGTCTTTGTATTTTAAATCTGTAGCTGCTTTTTTGGTTTTGGTTTTGTTTTTTTTATTTTAATTTTTTTGCTTGTGGGCACTTGTTGAATCCTTGAACAGAGACTAAGGTGGAAAAAGTAAAAGCAGTACCTTCATTTTCTCACAAAATGCAAACTCAGCTGAGAAACTGATTAGTCTGCTATGAGGTAATTCACTGTTCCCTTGATGCAGTGTAGCATTAACAGTTTTAAACAGTGAAATTATTACCTCTTCGGGAATCATCAGTCAGCATAATGTTGTTAGGAAGGCTATTTCTCGTAGTTGGTCTGTTTTCAGTCTCATAACTTCATCTTCCTGCATGGATGCATGAAACCCTCACATTAGGGGATTGATTAGTAAGGCCCAGCTCTTCTGTAAATTCCATTTCTTCATACACATTTACGTTTGTGCTGGCACAATTCAAATATTCACAAACATTATAAGTATAAACATATAACATATATGTTGTTATACAAACATATAATTCACTTCTACCTTACTTTCTAGTGAGTTCATCAGTGCTAGGTGATGAAGTCAAGCCATGAGGAAGACCTTGTGCTGTGGTTTAACGCCAGCCAGCAACTAAGCACCACATAGCCGCTCGCTCACTCCCCCTCGGTGGGATGGGAGAGAGAATCAGAAGAGTAAAAGTGAGAAAACTCGGGTTGAGATAAAGACAGTTTAATAGGCAAAGCAAAAGCCACATGCACAAGCAAAGCAAAACAAGGAATTCATTCACTACTTCACATCGGCAGGCAGATGTTCAGCCATCTCCAGGAAAGCAGGGCTCCATCATGTGTAATGGTTACTTGGGAAGACAAATGCCATCATTCTGAACATTCCCCCTGCTTCCTTCTTCTTCCCCCAGCATTATATGCTGAGCATGACATCATACGATATATAATATCCCTTTGGTCAGTTGGGGTCAGCTGTCCCACCTGTGTCCCCTCCCAACTTCTTGTGCACCCCCAGCCTACTCGCTGGTGGGGTGGTGTGAGAAACAGAAAAGGCCTTGACTCTGTGTAAGCACTGCTCAGCAATAACGAAAACATCAGTGTGTTTTCAGCACAAATCCAAAACATAGCCCCATACTAGCTACTATGAAGAAAATTAACTCTATCCCAGCCAAAACCAGCACACCCTGATTTTGTAAAACCTCTTTTCCTATGTTTTAATGATGCCAAGAACTTGAGAAAATATGGCAAATTCAAATACAAGAAACTCATATGGAGAACCTTAGGCTATGAAGCCCTAAGTTGCACTGGCATCTTTTTACCGAGGTGATATAAAAAAAAGCCAGTTTAATTAGCTTTCTAACATCAGGCTATGGCTTCTTTGTGGGTTGCTGTATTAAAAGTAAATTGTATTTACTTCACCCCTGCTGAAATACCTTACCCCTTTTTTACTCCGTATTTCATAGACCATTGGAAAACAACAGCGGAAGGAGCGAGTGTCCATCCTCTGCCCCTCACAGGGTCCATTATATCTCCTGAGAGGCATCTTCCCAACATGGTCTTAAAGATCCTGCTTGCTTTCTGCCAGAGACCCTAATCACTGTAGGCCTTTGGCCTTGCATCTGTGATCAGGTGCTTGACACTCCTGCTGCCAAGTGTCTCATTTTAAAGTCACTGATAGAAGGGTCACCAGAACTGCCACCTTGGACTTCCGGAGGGCAGACTTTGGCCGGTTTAGGAGACTGGTTGGCAGAGTCCCTTGGGAGGCAGTCCTGAAGGGCAAAGGAGTCCAGGAAGGATGGACATTCTTCAAGAAGGAAATCTTAAAGGCGCAGGAGCAGGCCGTCCCCATGAGCCGAAAGATGAGCCGGCGGGGAAGAAGACCAGCCTGGCTGAGCAGACAGATTTGGCTGGAACTCAGGAAAAAAAGGAGAGTCTATAACCTTTGGAGGAAGGGGCAGGCAACTCAGGAGGACTACAAGGATGTTGTGAGGTTATGCAGGGAGAAAATTAGAAGGGCTAAGGCCCAACTAGAATTTAGTCTGGCCACTGCCATAAAAAAAGACAACAAAAAGTGTTTCTATAACTACATTAGCAATAAAAGGGGGGCGAAGGAGAATCTCCCTCCTTTATTGGATGCAAGGGGAAACATAGCGTCAAGGGACGAGGAAAAGGCTGAGGTGCTTAATGCCTTCTTTGCCTCAGTCTTTAACAGCAAGGGAAGTTGTTCTCTGGGCACCCAGCCCCCTGAGCAGGAAGACGGGGAAGGGGAGCAGAATGAAGCCCCCATAATACAAGGGGAAGTGGTCAGTGACCTGCTACGCCACCTAGACACGCACAAGTCTATGGGGCCGGATGGGATCCACCCAAGGGTGCTGAAAGAGCTGGCAGAAGTAAGTGCTCACTGAGCCACTCTCCATCATTTATCAGCAGTCCTGGCTAACCGGGGAGGTCCCAGTTGACTGGAGGTCAGCAAATGTGACGCCCATCTACAAGAAGGGCCGGAAGGAGGATCCGGGGAACTACAGGCCTGTCAGCCTGACCTCGGTGCCCGGGAAGGTTATGGAGCAGGTCATCTTGAGTGCCATCACGCGGCACATACGGGACAACCGGGTGATCGGGCCCAGTCAGCATGGGTTTATGAAAGGCAGGTCTTGCTTGAGTAACCTGATCTCCTTCTATGACAAGGTGACCCACTTAGCGGATGAGGGAAAGGCTGTGGACGTTGTCTACCTGGACTTTAGTAAAGCCTTTGACACCGTCTCCCACAGCACCCTCCTGGAGAAACTGGCTACCAATGGCTTGGATGGACGTACTCTGTGCTGGGTAGGAAACTGGCTGGATGGCCGGGCCCAAAGAGTTGTGGTGAATGGAGTTAAATCCACTTGGCGGCCAGTCACAAGTGGTATCCCCCAGGGCTCAGTATTGGGGCCAGTCCTGTTCAATATCTTTATCAATGATCTGGAGGAGGGGATGGCATGCACCCTCAGGAAGTTTGCAGATGACACCAAATTGGGAGAGAGTGTTGATCTGCTTGAGGGCAGGAAGGTGCTACAGAGGAATCTGGACAGGCTGGATCGATGGGCCGAGACCAATGGTATGAGGTTCAACAAGGCCAAGTGCTGGGTCCTGCACTTGGGTCACAACAACCCCAGGCAACGCTACAGGCTTGGGGAAGAGTGGCTGGAAAGCTGCCTGGCGGAAAAGGACCTGGGGGTGTTGGTCGACAGCTGGCTGAATATGAGCCAGCAGTGTGCCCAGGTGGCCAAGAAGGCCAATGGCATCCTGGCTTGTACCAGAAATAGTGTGGCCAGCAGGACTAGGGAAGTGATTGTCCCCCTGTACTCGGCCCTGGTGAGGCCGCACCTTGAGTACTGTGTTCACTTTTGGGCCCCTCACTACAAGAAAGACATGGAGGTGCTGGAGCATGTCCAGAGAAGGGCAATGAAGCTGGTGAAGGGTCTAGAACACAATTCCTATGAGGAGCGGCTGAGGGAACTGGGGTTGTTCAGCCTGGAGAAAAGGAGTCTCCAGGGACACCTTATTGCTCTCTACAACTACCTGGAAGGAGGTTGTAGAGAGATGGAGGTCGGTCTCTTCTCCCAAGTAACAGACAACAGGACAAGAGGAAATGGCCTTAAGTTGCACCAGGGGAGGTTTAGATTGGATATTTGGAAAAATTTCTTCACTGAAAGGGTTGTCAAGTGTTGGAACAGGCTGCCCAGGGAAGTGGTGGAGTCACCGTCCCTGGAGGTATTTAAAAGAGGTGTAGATGTGGCACTTAGGGACATGATTTAGTGGTGGACTTGGTAGTGATAGGTTAACGGTTGGACTCGATGATCTTGGAGATGTCTTCCAACCAAAACAGTTCTATGTTTCTATGATTCTTTAGGCTCAGTCCTTTCCATTCACTAATGAGCATGTCGTAGATGGGAATAGCAACAATCCCCACAGTACTGGACAGATGCAGTGGTAAGATGCAAGAGGAAAAGGCTCTGGAACATTTCTTACAGAATCATTTCTGGATCACAAAGACATCTTTTGTGTCTTTTCCATGTTTTTATCTATCATTTCAGTAACTGTTATCTCTTTGGAAGAGAGCATAATCAAATACTGCTTTCCTGGCATATTCAGCAATATTTTACTAACTCTTTCCTGAATTTTAAGTCTGCAGAAGATGTCTGCGTGACTTTGTTTTTTTCCTTATTTTGTTACATAATCTGATTTTTTTTCTTTACAGGTGATGTTTTGTTAGAATTATTTTAAAAACCTTGCCACGAATCCTAGTGATGAATCTTCTCTTCCCTTTCAGTAACTTTGTGTGCGTCCATAAAACAAGTGTTCCAGTGACGAGAGTTTTCCTTCTGGCTTCCCATGATGTACAATGGGCCATAAACACTGTCACTGAGCATTTCATTTCACTTCTGTGAAGGGATAGCAGATTCTGTACCAAATTGTGCTGTCTGAATTCAGGGAAGTTTAAAGCACATGAATCCAGCCTTTTGCAATTCAAATACAGCAAGTGAATAATAAGACCTAGAGCTTTATTAAGGCGGCAACATCTTGTTTTTATAAGGCATTTCAGCTTGTGCATATACAAAAATGCCCACAATCAAAAATGTAGTGTCTGTTTTAACAGTGGACATGTATACACATTTTCCAGCCCATGCTTTAGGAAAATTGGGCTCACAACCTCATCGGTTCTCCTGTTCCTCTGTGAAGCCAGCTCTTCACACTCTATCCATTTCTTGATGTAGAGGGCAATGCCTCTGCCCCTTCTTCCTCGCCTGTCCCTTCTGAACAGCCTGTAGCTGTCGATAGCCGCACTCCAGTCGTGGGATTCATCCCACCAATTTTCAGTAAAGGCAACTAGGTCATAGCTTTCTAGCAGCATAGAATCATAGAATTGTTTTGGTTGGATGAGACCTCCAAGATCATCGAGTCCAACTGTTAACCTATCACTACCAAGTCCACCACTAAATCATATCCCTTAGGGCCTCGTCTAAACGTCTTTTGAATACCTCCAGGGATGGTGACTCCACCACTTCCTTGGGCAGCCTGTTCCAGTGCCTGACAAACCTTTTGGTGAAGAAATTTTTCCAAATATCCAATCTAAACCTCCCCTGGTGCAACTTGAGGCCATTTCCTCTTGTCCTGTCGCTTCTAACTCCTCCTGTTTGTTGCCCATGCTGCGGGCATTAGTGTAGAGGCCCTTCAGCTGGGCTGTCAGCCCTATCATCTCCTTCATGGAGGAACACCCCTTAATTCCTTTGAGGTCTTTCACTGGTGTTTCCCTGTTGGCTTCGATTGCCTCAGGAGCCCCTGGCTCATCTCCATAAGTCTTCAAGTGTGCTGCAGCGTAGTCAGCGCGTCTTGGAGCAATAGGCTGAGGGCCCTTGCTAGCACCCCGTCCGTCTAACCTTGGTGCATCATCCCACAGCTTTTCACAGGCAAGCCTGATATTATCCCCCTCCCTCTTCAAGTCTAGTTTAAAGCTCTGTCAATGAGCTCTGCTAGCTCGTGGCCAAAGACCCTCTTCCTCCTTTGAGAAAGGTGATCCCCATCTGACACCAGCAGACCTGGTGTCGTGTAGGCCATCCCATTGTCGAAAAACCCAAAGTTGTGGCAGTGACACCAGCCACGGAGCCACGTATTAATAGACTGGACCCTTCTGTTTCTGCCAGTGTCACTGCCTGCAATTGGAAGGAGGGAGGAAAAGATAACCTGTGCTCCAGATTCCCTTACTGACCGTCCCAAGGCCCTGAAGTCTCTTTTGATTGCCCTCGGACTATGCATTGCGGCTTCATCGCCACCCACGTGGAAGAGCAGTAATGGGTAATAGTCCGAGGGCCGTACCGGACTAGGAAGTTTCCTAGTGATGTCCTTAACCGGGGCGCCAGGGAGGCAGCAGGCATCCCTAAGAGGAGGGTCTGTTTGGCATATAGGACCCTCTGTTCCCCTCAGAAGGGAGTCACCTACAACTATAACCCTTCTTTTCTTACTCGTGGAGGTGGTCGTGATCCAAGGGGTAGGCTTTTCTAGCCTTGGCAACACCTCTGCTGTAGATGGACCATCATCCACATCCTCTGTTGACAGGCCTTCCACATCCAGAGCCTCATACCTGTTGTACAGAGGCACCTGGGAAGGCGAGGTGGGCAAGGGAGGGGTATGCCTGCCACCCCGAGCATGGAATTGCTTCCATTCCCTCCTTTCCTTTAAGCTACCTGGCAGGGGGAGGAGACAGGACCCCTTTGACCTTGGGTGTTTTCTGGTGGCTGTTCCTGTTTCTGTCTCAGGGAGGCCAGAGCATGGTTCCACCAGTCTCTCTCTTGCTCAGACTCCCTGATGCTCCTCAACCTTTCTACTTCCTCCTGTAGCTGTGCCACCAGGCTGAGCAGATCGTCCACCTGCTCACACCTCACACAGCCACTCTCACTACTGCCATCCATTGCCAGTGACAGGGTCTGGCCCTCCCTGCAGCCTGAGACCTGGATGGCTGCATGTTTTCATGGGAGCTCTGTCTAAGTAGCCACATCCATTCTGGTGAGTGCAGAGGCCGTGTCTTTTTGCTGGGTGGACACCATACCTGGGCTCCTGCCAAGAGGGCGAGGACCATCAACTGAACTCACCTCCTGAACCAGTAGGGTGACTATGCCCTCCCTGCGTGCCCTCCTGCACAAACTGCCGCGCAAACTGCCATGCCACGCTCTGACTGACGCACCACGCCCTGTTTGCCTGCTCTGTTTGCCACGCTCCTGGTCGCTGGCGCTCCCCAGGCTGCTTTTTTGTAGGCATGGGGGTGGCTGCCGTTGCTCTGGCAACGCCCAGGCCTCCTCAGCGGCTCTCGCAAGAGCTGCCAGCTCCTGGCAGGTCTCCCCGCTGCCTTGGCGGTTCCCTGCCTTGGGAAACCCCCCTGTGTGCCAAGATCTGCCCCTCCACTGTGGGTCGGACCGTCTCTGGAGCAGCTCTCCTTGGCGACTGACAGCATAAACTGTCTCCTGGTTTATTTGTTCAAAGGCTTGTCGTTGCTCAGGGCCCCATTTGAAATTGTACTTACTCTGGGTCACTTGATAGAGAGGGATTACAATGAAACTGTAATTTGGAATATGCATTGTCCAGAAACCCACAATGCCTAAGAAAGCTTGGGTTTCCTTTTTGTTAGGTGGTGGAGACATAGCTGCTGTTTTGTTGATGATATCCATTGGGATCCGATGACATCCATCTTGCTATTTTATTCCTAGGAACTGGATCTCCTGTGCACGTCCTTTGACCTTACCTCATTTTATGGCAAAGCCAGCTTTTAGAAGAATTTGGATTATTTTCTTCCCTTTCTCAAAAACTTCTGCTGCTGTGTTGCCCCCACAATGATGTCATCAATGTATGGAAGGTGTTCAATACAATTTCACCTTCTCCTGGTGAAAAGGTGTATTACTCTTAGCTGCATTGAGTATTAATAGTGAGAGAGTAGTGAGTGAGTCAGTAGGCGAAGAACGCAGCAGCGACAACGGCGAGTTCTGTAGATGCGCCCTAGATTGAGGTGGACAGGGGGTTCCCGGAGGCAGGGAATCCCGAGCAAGAGCAGAGAGGAGAGAGACCCGCCAGGCACCGGCAGCTCTCGCGAGCGAGGCTGATATGGCTTGGGCATTGCCAGGAGCAACCGCGGGAGATTAAATGGCCCTGAGGAGCGCCAGCAACCAGGACCGCAGCGAACAGGGTGGGCAAACAGGGCGTAGCATGTCAGTCAGGGCGTGTCGCGGCAGTTTGCGCAGCAATTCCCGCAGGGAGGGCCCTGCAGCCTGCTCGTAGCCCCACAGCCCAGGGAAGCCCTCTCGGTCTCTCTGCCACAATGGTGGGCACCCACCTCAGAGCTAAAACTGGTGCTCCTATGGTGAAAGCCCCCGAGATGGCTGATGCATCCTGCCAGACAGATCTGGTAGGGAAGGAAATCTCAGTACAGGTGGGAGGCTGCAGCAAGTGCCCTCACCCTTCTCCTGATGCAAAGGTAAGTTTCTGCACAAGGTGTGCACAGGTCAGTGATCTACCACGTCAGGTGGCTGAGCTGCACGAAACAGTTAAAAGGCTGTGCAGTATCAGAGGATCTGAAACAGAGATAGATAGGTGGTTCCATAGCCACACTCCTGCACCAGACACCACTGAGGATGAGACACCTTGGACCCTAGTAACCCACAAAAGCAGGACTCCACCTCAGTCCCTGCCCTCCAGTATCACAACTAGAAATAGATATGAAGTTTTAACAGCTGTAGACACCCACGAGCAAGGCAGGAAAGGAGAAACTACTCTAGCAGCACACAGCACATACCGCAAAAAGAAATGATGAGTGCTCGTAGTGGGGGACTCTCTGTTAAGGAGCACTGAGGTGCCCATCTGCCAACCTGACAGGGAGGCATGAGAGGCGTGCTGCCTTCTGGGAGCTAAGGTGTGAGATGTTGCTGAGAGGGTGCCGCAACTTGTCAGGAGCACGGACTACTATCTGCTGCTACTCTTCCATGTGGGCACGAATGACGCCACAAGCCGGAACCTGGGCAAAATCAATGAAGACTTGAAAGCCCTGGGGGAGCAAGTGAAAAATATTGGTGCCCAAGTTATATTCTCTTCCATTTTACCAGTGGGAGGAGAGTGGGTGACCAGAAATAGGTGCATAATGCATATCAACTCCTGGCTTAGTGGCTGGTGCCAACGTGAGGGTTTTGGCTTCTACGACAATGGGTTGTTCTTTGGTGACTATAACCTGTTGGGGAGGGATGGGATCCACCTGTCTAAGAGGGGCAGGGGAATCTTTGGCAGCAGGCTGGCCAACTTGGTGAGGTGGGCTTTAAACTGAAGGACTCGGGGGGAGGGGTCCAAAGTGGCGACGCTCGTGCCAGTGCACCCAACTGGGGAGTAAGCCAGGCCAACCTGAGCAGAGACAAATGTTCCTTAGCTGCCTCCCAAGAAGAGAACCAGAAGGCCAACCACCCTAAGGGTGTGTATGGCTATGATGGATCCTCCTGCACCCCTCCAGGGAAACCTGCAAACTCAACTTCCTCTCTGAAATGCCTGTACACCAATGCACGCAGCATGGGGAATAAACAGGAAGAACTAGAGATCTGTGTGCGCTCGCAGGGCCATGATCTCATTGCAATTACAGAGACATGGTGGGACAGCTCGCATAACTGGAATGCTGTCGTGGATGGGTATGTACTTTTTAGGAAGGACAGGCCAGCAAGGCGAGGTGGTGGAGTTGCTCTCTATGTGAGGGAGCAACTGGAGTGTATATCATCGAGCTCTGCCTAGGGGAGGATGAAGAATGAGTCGAGAGCTTATGGGTAAGGATTAAGGGACAGGATAACATGGGGGACACTGTTGTGGGTGTATACTCCAGGCCACCTGATCAGGAAGAGGAAGTCAATGAGGCCTTCTACAGGCAGCTGAAAGTAGCCTCACGATCGCAGTCCCTGGTTCTCAGGGAGGCAGGAGACCTGCATGGATGAGCAAGGAACTATTGGCAAAACTCAAATGGAAGAAGGAAGTCCATGGAATGTGGAAAAAGGGACAGGCCACTTGGGAGGAACACAGAAATGCTGTCAGGGTATGCAGGGATGCTACAAGGAAGGCTAAGGTCCACCTCGAATTTAATCTGGCAAAGTCAATAAGAAGGGCTTCTTCAAATACATCAGTAACAAATGGAAGACTATGGAAAACGTGGGCCCTCTGCTGAATGAGGTGGGTGCTCTGGTGACGAAGGATGCAGAGAAGGCAGAGTTACTGAATGCCTTCTTTGCTTCAGTCTTTACTGCTGTAGTGGTTTAACCCCAAATTGTAACCCAATACCACGCAGCTGGTCGCTCACTCCCCCGCTCCCTGCTGGGGTGGGGAGGAGAATTGGAGAGAAAGGAAAACTCGCGGGTTGAGATAAAAACAGCTCACCAGGATAGCAAAGGAAAAATATAAAAATATATTAATAATAATAGTAATAATAATAGATATAAGGATAATAGACTATATAAAACAAACGATACACAATTTCTCACCACCCGATGACCGATACAGCCCGTCCCGAGCAGCAGACAGGGAGCAGGGGTATTCCCCCCCAGCTATCCCAGAACAGCAAGTTCCAGAGAGAGCAGGTGAGGGAACAAACAGCCAAACGAACGAAAAACAAAAAAGAAAAATAGGGAAACAAAAAGCAACCCGAAGGGAAGCTTAAGGATTAGAGCAAGTTAAGGGTCTAAAAGCCTAGTGGCCCACCGACCGACCCTCACTTATAGCGGGCATGACATCTGTGGCATGGAATACTCTCTTTGGCCAGTTTGGATCAACTATTCTGGCTCTACCCCTCCCAAGTTTTTGCACCTGCATGTTAGCAGAACCTGGGAAACTGCAAAATGTCCTTGGTCATTCAGCAGCAACCAGCAACATCAGTGTGCTATCACCATTCTTCTCACACTAAATCCAAAACACAGGAGCTGCTGAAAACAAAACTAGCTCTGTCCTGGCCTAAACCAGGACAACTGCTAAGGCTGGCCCTAAGGAATCCCAGACCCTGGAGGTAGGAGAGGAAGCCTGGAGAAAGGATGACCTTCCTTTGGTCAAGGAGGTTTGGGTTAGAGATCAGCTAGGCAAACTGGACACCCACAAATCCATGGGCCCTGATGGGATGCACCCACGCGTGCTGAGGTAGCTGGCAGATGTCATTGCCAAGCCACTCTCCATCAACTTTGAAAAGTCATGGAGAACAGGACAGGTGCCTGAGGCCTGGAGGAAAGCCAGTGATGTCACTCCAGTCTTCAAGAAAGTCAAGAAGGAGGACCCAGGAAACTACAGTCCAGTCAGCCTCACCTCCATCCCTGGAAAGGTGATGGAGCCACTCATTCTGGAGGCCATCTCCAAGCATGTAGAAGAAAAGAAGGTGATCAGGAGTAGTCAGCATGGATTCACCAAGGGGAAATCATGCTTGACCAATCTGATAGCCTTCTATGATGGCATGACTGGCTGGGTGGATGAGGGGAGAGCGGTGGATGTTGTCTACCTTGACTTCAGCAAGGTGTTTGACACTGTCTCCCATAACATCCTCAGGAAGTGTGGGCTAGATGAGTAGATAGTGAGGTGGATTGAGAACTGGCTGAATGGCAGAGCTCAGAGGGTGGTGATCAGTGGCACAGAGTCTAGTTGGAGGCCTGTAGCTAGTGGTGTCCCCCAGGGGTCAGTACCGGGCCCAGTCTTGTTCAATTTATTCATCAATGACCTGGATGAAGGGACAGAGTGTACCCTCAGCAAGTTTGCCAATGATATAAAACTGGGAGGACTGGCTGATACACCAGAAGGCTGTGCTGCCATTCAGCGAGACCTGGACAGGCTGGAGCGTTGGGCGGAGAGGAACCTCCAACACAGGCAAGTGCAGGGTCCTGCACCTGGGGAGGAATAACCCCATGCACCAGTACAGGTTAGGGGCTGACCTCCTGGAAAGCAGCTCTGCGGAAAAGGCCCTGGGAGTCCTGGTAGATAACAAATTCACCATGAGCCAGCAATGTGCCCTTGCAGCCAGGAAGGCCAACGGCATCCTGGGGTGCATTAAGAAGAATGTGGCCAGCAGGTCGAGGGAGGTTATCCTCCCTCTCTACTCTGCCCTAGTGAGGCCCCATCTGGAGAACTGCTTCCAGTTCTGGGCTCCCCAGTTCAAGAAAGATGAGGAACTACTGGAGAGAGTCCAGTGGAGGGCTACAAAGATGATTAAGGGACTGGAGCATCTCTCCTACAGGGAAAGGCTGAGGGAGCTGGGGCTGTTTAGCCTGAGGAAGAGAAGACTGAGAGGGGACCTCATCAATGCTTATAAATATCTCAAGGGCGGGTGTCAAGAGGATGGGGCCAGACTCTTCTCAGTGGTGCCCAATGACAGGACAAGGGGCAATGGGCACAAACTGGAACACAGGAAGTTCCATCTAAATATGAGGAAAAACTTCTTCACTGTGAGGGTGACAGAGCCCTGGAACAGGCTGCCCAGGGAGGTTGTGGAGTCTCCTTCTGTGGAGATATTCAAACCCCACCTGGTCGCAGTCCTGTGCAGCCTGCTCTAGGTGACCCTGCTCTGGCAGGGGGGTTGGACTAGATGATCTCCAGAGGTCCCTTCCAACCCGTACCATTCTGTGATTCTGTGGCAGGTCTGTAGAGGTAGGAGATATGAGTAATAGTATAACCTAGTTGATTCATCTGTGCAGTGGGTTGACCTTGGCTGGCTGCCAGGTGCCCACTAAGCTACTCTGTCACTCCCCCTCCTCAACTAGACAGGGGAGAGAAAATATGACGAAAGGCTCATGGGTCGTGATAAGGACAGGGAGATCACTCACCAGTTACCGTCACAGGCAAAACAGACTCCACTTGGGGAAATTAATTTATTGCCAATCAAAAGTCAGAGTAGGATAATGAGAAATAAAAACAAATCTTCCCCTCACCCATTCCTTCTTCCCAGGCTCAGCTTCGCTCCTGAATTCTCTACCTTCTCCTCCCGAGCAGCGCAGGGGGATGGGGAATGGGGGTTGTGGTCAGTTCATCACACGTTGTCTCTGCCACTCCTTTCTCCTGACACTCTTCCCCTGCTCCAGCGTGGTGTCTCACCCACGGGAGACAGTCCTCCACAAACTTCTCCAACATGAGTCCTTCCCATGGGCTACAGTTCTTCACGACCCCATGAGAAGCCTGCACTGGAGCAGGCTCCTGGCAGGACCCATAGAGAGAGAGGAGCCCATGCTGGAGCAGGTTTGTTGGCAGGACTTGTGACCCCATGGGGAACCCACGCTGGAGCAGTCCATTCCTGGAGGACTGCACCCTGTGGAAGGGACTCACACTGGAGCAGTTTGTAAAGAACTGTAGCCCCTGGGAAGGACTCACATTGGAGAAGTTCATGGAGGGACCCCACGCTGGGAGCAGGGGAAGAATGTGAGGAATCCTCCTCCTGAGGAGGAAGGAGCAGCAGAGATAACATGTGATGAACTGACCGCAACCCCCATTCCCCATCCCCTTGCGCTGCTGGGGGAGGAGGTAGAGAAAATCAGGAGTGAAGTTGATCCCGGGAAGAAGGGAGGGGTGGGGGCAGGAATTTTTAAGATCTAGTTTTATTTTTCATTATCCTACTCTGATTTGATTGGCAATAAATTAATTTCCCCAAGTCAAGTCTGTTTTGGCCGTGATGGGAATTGGTGAATGATCTCTCCCTGTTCTTATCTCGGCCCATGAGCCTTTCATTATATTTTCTCTCCCCTGTCCAGCTGAGGAGGGAAGTGATAGAGCGGCTTTGATGGGCCCCTGGCATCCAGCCAGGATCAACCCAACACAAGGTTTTAAGGGAAAAATGTAATATAAACTAAGGACATTATTGATTATAATTATTTATTATCACAGAATCACAGAATCACAGAATGGTAGGGGTTAGAAGGGACCTCTGGAATTCATCTAGTCCAACCCCCCTGCTAGAGCAGGTTTACCTAGAGTAGGCTGCACAGGACTGCGTCCAGGCGGGTTTTGAATATCTCCAGAGAAGGAGACTCCACAACCTCCCTGGGCAGCCTGTTCCAGTGCTCTGTCACCCTCACAGTGAAGAAGTTTTTCCTCATATTTAGATGGAACTTCCTGTGTTCCAGTTTGTGCCCGTTCCCCCTTGTCCTTTTGCTGGGCACCACTGAAAAGAGTTTGGTCTCATGCTCTTGATTAATTATTCGTCACCAAGACATTGTTGACAACAAGAGTATATTCATTTATGATATGTTGTAAAATGGAAAAAATGGCTACTCCTTTGTGAAGTACCTTTACGTGCCCATTTCTGTAAGCTTAGAGATAGTCACAGACATCCCCTCTGTGGGCTTCTGCTTGAGCAAAGGCACAAGTAGTCTGTAACAAGTTTAATCATCAGTTTTAAAAAGGATCTAGATGATCACGTTTCATTTTGGTATTTTAATTAATCATCCACAAGCTTGCAGTGGTGGGTATGTAACAGCATGGCTGAGCGCGAGAAGGGCAAAGACAGGAGAAACTTACAAGGTCCTTTACAAGAGTATGGTTGTTTTTTCCCCAAGGTTTAACAAGTAAATAATTTTATTAGTATAAAAGTTTTAGGGCTGGTCTCACTTCCCACCCTGGTCTCTGCAGATATCCTTCTGCCAAACACAATGCATAGCTGGACAGGGAAAGCAGAAATGTCCATTCTGCCACCTTCTTCCTAATCTCTCAGACACTTACAGAAATATATAGGGAAGCAAAGGGGTGATTTGAATATCATTTAAATAAACTCTTTGATTTTCTGTCCTTGCACTCACCTGTATGGAACCACAAAGGAGAATCTCTGAATTGAGTTATAAACACCTCTTCAGAGTCCCTTCATTCATCTGGTTACCAGGATGCCAGCAGCCCCCTCAGAGATGAGTTGTGAGCTTCAAAGTCTATAATAACTGTTTTTAAATGCAGCTATATAATGTTACATGATGTGGTGGCGTGTTCTACCCCCCGCTGCCCCCCTGCTGCCCTCCTGCTTAAGTAATAATCACCGGTGAGGGTTGTGATGGCTGTATCCAGCTTATGCTCGACTTTGGAGGATGGATGGCAACACAGTAGATAAGGCCTGTCTGG
This sequence comes from Phoenicopterus ruber ruber, assembly GCA_009819775.1. Lineage (NCBI taxonomy): Eukaryota > Metazoa > Chordata > Aves > Phoenicopteriformes > Phoenicopteridae > Phoenicopterus > Phoenicopterus ruber. The sequence continues at coordinate 10,056,597 of CM020247.1, forward strand.
AGCAGAGACCCAGACCTCTTGCTGGTATGCAAATATGACTATAGGCCAATCACCTTAATCTATAAATAATGGACAGCCCAGGGCCCATTGAGCTCTCCTGCACGGCAGCAGGCTGCATGCCAGGATCTCCCCTTGAGCAGGGACGCCTCTCAAGGTTACTCCTCGAGGCTGAGAGATTCCTTGCTGCAACAGATCCTCGGTAAGTGACTAATAGCATGCTAAACTTTGAAATCTTAGCTAAGTGATATAAAGGATTGATTGCACATATATATATAATCCTTTAGACATAAACCGTTGACCAAGTCTGGGACTAGGATTGGATCCAGCCGCACCTAGACTCCTCTCTGAGAAGGAATTTAGAAAGCAAGGGGGTCCTTTCCGAACCTCATGACTCAACAGGAGGGTCTCTCTGACAGTTTTGTCTGACCCTGTCCTCTATGCAGTAAATAATCCAGTGTACCTTGCCATCGAAACTTGTTAAACACTGTCGCATTTACCATTGAACCTTGTTAACTCACTGTTTTATGTTAATAAAGTGTATTGTTGCCTCTCCCTTACGAGTGAAGTGCATCACTCCATCTGCGACACATGAATCTGAAAGACTGCCTTGTGGATTACTTTATTAATTTCAGAGTAAATTTGCTTACCTTGTGAGTAGAAGAAATTTTTTTCCCTATCTGCTAGTGCTGAAAATCAAGGATCTGAAATTGAAATGGATGTTTTTTCTAATAAAGGTCAGTACTGTGCAGTCAGTACTTGCATAGACAATTAAATCTCCTTAGTGTAACATGATACATGAAACAGAAGATGATAGTCCACTCTCCTGGAAAGTTTTTGGCTTTTCTGGAGAAAATGTTTCTTTTATTCATAAAGCAGACAGGTGAAATACATGTAAGAAATGTGTTGGCAGAGCTGCAGTGTTACTATTTTTAAATAACCACTTTCAGTGAATCAGATTTTTATATTCCAGAGAATGCATGGATGTATGTACAGATTAGAAAGACAAATAAATACATTTAAAACAGACATTTAAATCTTTTACAAGTTTTCCTCTAAGATATTAAGGACTTAGAAGACCTGGGAATACAGCTTGAAACACCTTTTCAGCTCATGCTTTTACATCTATGTAGAACTTTATAGCTCTGAGTCAACTCAAAAGTTCCTATTCTCCACACAGTGAATAGATGTATGTGGGACTAACATCTGCTACACCATCTGGGATGGCTAAATCTGATGTTGTTACATCAGTTTTACACCAGATCAAAATCTGGCCCTTGGCATTTTCAAAAAAAACATTTGCATATTTATATAGGCTAAAAAAAAGTCTTTATAGCATGAGTTACAGTCTGTGACTTGATAATGACAAAATATTTGGTAATTTAGCCACCCTGAAACATTTGCCATCTTTATTGTGTGTTTTCTCATGGTTTAAAGAGCTGCTGTGATTAACGATATCTGAGCCTTGCTCACTGTTATTTGAGAACATTATGTGCAAAATTGTCAGAATCTACAGGCTAAACTAATTTATAGAGTAAAAGTAATCTTGGACTTTTGCTGCTGAAAATGAACATTTTATTAACAATGTTCATTACCTTTAGACTTCAGTTAGTAACAAAACACATTGTCATTTTTAAATTTCATGTTGGCGGTGTAACTCCGGTGTACCGTGGGTGCTGGTAACAAGTCAATACTTGCCGGTTGTTATCATAGGGCAGGATCTTAGATAACACAGATATTTCCTGTTCTGTCAAGGATGCCATTATGTGGGAACTGCCCATGAATGTTGGTTTTTAATGCCAATCATTCTGACCGCTTTTCAATCTGGTATTTGACATGCCAGTTATAGGCTGGGTCCTGCTGAAGGTTCCCTGGTTCTATTTCTGGCTTTTCCATTGACTCGGGGACAAGGAAGTTGGTTTATTTTTTCTGCTCTTCATTATCTCTAACTTATAAATAGATTTAGTAGTTAAAACCAGTCAGTAACTTTTTACTAAAAATATAATTTGTCTGGAAATACTAATCTTGCATACGAAAAATTCACAGGTGTGAATCATTATTTGTTTGCCCAAACTTTTACCAGAAAATGAATCCACTTTTGCTAAAACATTTATGAGAAAAAAGTATTTCTCCTCCAAAACAGAATTTTTGATCAGAGAAATAAGTCTTGCAGTTAGAGTACTCCTTTGTGCTTTAATATTCAATTACTTATACAAACAGTAAATGCTCCAAAAGAAGAGACACAGAAAGCATAAACTTCCATGTAGGTTTAATGCCATTCTGTGCAAGATCACCAGTCATGGGTTTGAGAGCGCTATTTTGTATCTCTGTGTGTGTATATGAGCGTGAGAGAATTTGAAAGCTCTCAGTTGCATCAAAACCAAAAAGGGGAAATACCAAAAATGTGAAGTTTCATGGGGTGAAAGGACCATTTACTTCCACCTACCTTAAATATTTATTTTGAGAGGTAATTAGTGAATGATTTTCTGATGAGATGTGTTTGAAGTGCCAGGGGCCTGGTTACCACATGCACTATTATAGTAATACTAGTACAGTAAGCTACAGTTTTTGGTGTTAAGATATTATGATTTCAGAAATAGTAATAGGATCTTTTGTCACGGTGCTTTCCTGCTCACGGGTGCAGCCTGAAGCAGGAATTGTTCCCCCATACACATAACTGAGAAATAGAACTGTAGATCTAAAAGTTGATGCCTAGTGGGAAGCCAAACACCTTGTAAGGCAAATGAGAATTAGATTCCTGGTCATCAAAAATGTACTTGGTTTCTTGTGTCACTTGTGTCATCAATAATACTTTACTGAATTTCTGTTAGTGTGTTGTGGTTTAACCCCAGCTGACAACTAAGCACCACACAGCTGCTCACTCACTCCCCCCAGTGGGATGGGGGAGAGAATCAGAAGGGTGAGAAACTCGTGGGTTGAGATAAAGACAGTTTAATAAGTAAAAAGAAATAATAATATTTTTTTAAAAAATGTAAGGAAAAGAGCTAAAAAATAACAAAGAGAGAGGAAAATAAAACCCAAGAAAGACAAGTGATGCAAATGAAAACAATTGTTCACCACCAGCCAGTCCCTGAGCAGCAGCCCCCACCAACCTCCCCCCCAGTTTTATTGCTGAGCATGATGTCATATGGTATGGAATAACCCTTTGGTCAGCTGGGGTCAGCTGTCCCAACTGTGTCCCCTCCCAACTTCTTGTGCACCTCCAACCTACTCGCTGGTGGGCCAGTCTGAGGAGCAGAAAAGGCCTTGACTCTGTGTAAGCACTGCTCAGCAGTAACTAAAACATCAGTGTGTTATCAACACTATTTTCAGCACAAATCCAAAACATAGCCCCATACAAGCTACTATGAAGAAATTTAACTCTATCCCAGCCAAAACCAGTACACAGTGAAACAATCTGTTGGAAATAAATCTATCTGAAGGACTCATCCACAAGCTAACCCATGAAAGGACTGACAAAATGGCTTTAAAAGTCATGAAGCTCTTGTGTGATCCTAAGCCAGACAATATTTTTTATTGTGAATAACTTTGGTGCTTCAGGAGCTGCCTGAAATTTTGCTTAAGAGTAGGATCTGATGATGAACTGGAGATGAGTCTTTATATTATTCTCAAGGATGAAGTGACAGACGCCATGGGCTGCCAGGGTCTGAGGAACATGTGGGAGATTCACATTCCTCCCAGACTGCAGAAGCTGTCTGGAAAGGCGTTCACGCTCCTCCCCGTGCTACTGTTGCTGCAGGACAGGATGCTGGCACAGAGACGTTTTCCATCTAGGCATGAATGAACACAACTCATGCTGAAAATAGAGCTGATCAGGAATTTTTATCGTGGTGTTTAATGGAGGGCAAAATGCCTTCCTTGTAAAACTGAAGATTTCTCCAGTGAAATATTGATTTCCCTGAAAGATTTTATTTTCCTTACAAAAAATAAACCATTCAATTTTGCATTGGTTTGACCTGAGAAGTTTTGAGTGGACCAAAGATATTTTCTACTATTCACTTTAAAAACCTGTTTCCATTGGTTTTTATTGCCATATATGGTTTAATGCTCTCTCCCATTCTCTCTTCCATAATGCAAACCCATCCAAACTGTGTAGTGATATGATGAGTGAAGAAAACTGTAGGAAAACGGGAGATACCAGTACGAACAAATGATGTGTGATGATGTTGAATTAACTTGAACAGTTCAGTAAACTGAAAATCAAGAAAGACAAATTACATAATTGGATTGAAAATGGTATGATGTTGCCATACTTTGAAAACCACATTTTGCAGAGTTTCTATTTTGCCTCATTTTTTAGGGTTTTTAAGACATTTTTCCTGGTACAAAGCCAAATGCTAAAACACTCATATGGATTGACTGTTTTAAAAAAAGAAATGGTTAACAGATTAGAAGTGCTGCCATAATTAATAAATTTGCTTTGTATTATGCTGATGCGAGAGCTATTCCCTTGGGTACTTCACTGCCAAACATTCAAGTGTTTTCAATTACAGTTAATGGCCCAAGGCTCTCTGGCTCCTCCCTGCAGCCCTGGTGCTTGAGCACAGAGATGAGGCAGCGGGTTTCATCAGCCTAATTTGGGAGCAATGTCATTCTGCATAACACTGGGGACAGAACTGTTTCCATGGCATTTTGGCACAATTCACCCTTCAGCAGGAAAGTTGAGTGTTGATACTGAAGCTGGCATAGGACAGCATACGTGGGTGACAAGCCGGTCCCTTTCTCAGTGTACTTCCCGTGCCCCATACATGGCAGCATGCCCACCACATGCTGCTTTGGGGCAGCTGTTGCCCAGCTACCCTCCACGTAACAACAGTGTGGCAACTATCAACAGTGCTCATTTCTCCCAGCTTCGTGTTCGCAGTGGTGGTGTTGGGAGGTACGTTCCTTGGCATTCAACGTCTTCTGTGTTTTCTGTCATGCTGCATGAAACAAAGTTGCTGACAGCCCATGGTGAGAGCGTTGCACCGTGAGTATTTAAACAAGTGCTTATTTACATGCTGTCCTGGTTCCAGCTGGGATAGGGTTAATTTTCACAAGAAGCTGGCCAGGGGGCTATTCTATACCATGTGACTGTCATGCTCACTATATAGAGGGGGATGGCGCCAGGGGCGGATCACTGCTCCAGAGTGGGCTGGGCGGGAGTGGGCTGGGCATCCGGCTCTGGGCAGGAGCAACCTGCACTGGGAAGCACGTGCTAAGTACACTCTGTTATTGTTGGGGTTTTGTTTGTTTGTTTGTTTTCTTTTCCTTTGCTGTCCTGTTAAACTGTTGTTATCCCAACCCACAGTTTTGCCTTTCTTTTTCCTGGTTCTCTCCCGATCCCACTGGGAGGGGAGGAGCGAGTGAGCGGCCCGTCGTGCTCAGCTGCCAGTTGGGGCTAAACCATGACACATGCCATGAACATGACATCCCTATTAAACCCCATGGAGGAGGGGCAGAGCTCTTCTGTGTCATTTTAGATAATTGCAGCAATTCAGCAGTTCAAAACAGCTCAACAAATATTCTTGCTGTTCTATGGAAATCTTTATGTCCGTTTTCATATCCACACATCTGAGTGGAAAGAAAACGATTTTGTTCTGATTCAGAATAATTTACCCATCACTATGCCTATCTCACACTTGGATAATAAAACTGAGGTTCAGAGTGGAATGCAAGTAGGGGGTTGTTGCAATGAAGCTATTCATTCAACAACAAAAAGTGGAAAATGAGATTATTTTGCTAGAAACTTGGAGCACATAAAACAAGACAGAGCGAGAGAATAAATGGTTCTGTATGCCTTTACCAATGGTGGTTTTTTTTACATCATTGCTTTTTTCTTGCAAACAAAATCAAAGAAGAAAAACAAGATTAAATGGAAGAGAATTAATTTCCATCTAACAAATGTTACAGACTTCAGATAGTTATGAGAATGTACAATACAATAACAAAAGGAGAATTAGCTTGCCTTTATATCAACAAAAAAAATTTTACTGGAAACAATGGGTTTGTGTTGCAGTAAACACTCAGAGAGAAGTTGACAGTAACACTCAAAGGTAAGCAGAGAAGATGACAGCTAATTGCAGATGTAGGAGGCAAGGGACAGGCTAGGAGGAGTTCTGTGTCTGCTCTCTGGATGTGAAAATTTTGTGTTGAATTAAGCCATGCCAGGGTTGTCTCAGCATACAGTGGTTCAGAGTAACATTTCCAAGGAGGTGTTGTATTGGTGTCACCAGCATTGTAGCAAAGACATTTTGGAAGTGACTGCTGGGACTCTTTATCATGGAATGTAGTGATAGGACGAAGGGTAATGATTTTAAACTGAAAGAGGGTAGATTTAGATTAGATATAAGGAAGAAATTCTTCCCTCTGAGGGTGATGAGGCACTGGAACAGGTTGCCCAGAGAAGTTGTGGATGCCCCATCCCTGGAAGTGTTCAAGGCCAGGTTGGATGGGGCTTTGAGCAACCTGATCTAGTGGAAGGTGTCCCTGCCCATGGCAGGGGGGTTGGAACTAGATGATCTTTAAGGTCCCTTCCAACCCAAACCATTCTATGATTCGTGCTATGATTCTATGAAACTGGTCTAATTCAGCCTTCACTTGTGCATGATGAGGCTCATACAAAGAGATTTTTGCATATTAATTTCTGCCTGCTCTGAGTCTGACCACAAAGCTCCCAATTTTTATCATTAATTTTTTGTGTGTTTCTTTTTTCCAGTTCACAGTACCTGAAATAATGAGAAACCTGCATCACAGTCCACCAAAACAGTGTTTTTACAGCAAGGTGTTAGAGCTACAGGTTGCACACACTGGGTGGTGCAATGGTAAGATGGTGGTGCTCAGTGACTCATGGCCTCCAGGAACAGTGCTGGAAGTGGTGTGCAGAGAGGCACTCCTAGTACTGATTTATCCATATTGTCCCTCTAGAGGAAAGTATTCTCAGCAGTATGTTTTGAATTCACCTTGGAGTACACTGGTGTGGAAGACTGATGAAAGAAGGAACGATTTACTGATGAAAAAAAGTGAAGGAGCGATTTAGGAGAGGACAGGATGCCCTGGAGCAGAGTGTATGCAAAACAAAACAAGGCGATAAGGAAGCCTAATCAAGAGGCCCAAGGATGGCACATCCTTGTTTGAGTCCTTGAATTTGTAACTGAATGAGCATTCCAGAGAAGGTAAACAGAACTCTGTGTGAACTTAGCTAATTAACATAGTAAAAGTCACCCCCTACTCACAGAAGCCCCTTCCCCATAGAGCATGCATAGTAAAATAAATGTGTGCTGTGTCTTTAAGCGGAGATGAGACATGTAAGGACCAATGGGAAAGAGGATAACTAAGCATAACTGTAACAGTGTTGATAACAGTTCATCAAAGTGTATAAATGTCCACTGCATGTTAGCCAAGGTGTGCTAGCTTTGTGGAGTTACCACCTAGCACCCATCTCTGTGCAGACATGAAATAAACAAATATCTCGACTCTGTGTGTGGATCTGCTCTTTGCACACCGGGTGAAGAACCCTGTTTTGGGACAACAAGACCAGGGACCAAAAACTGACAACAAAAAGAAAGGAGCGAATCTGTTTGTCTTACTGGCGGTCCCCTCTAGCAGTTCACATCCTCCTGTGACCTCATGTCTTGCATTGCACGTACATGGAAAATTCTTTTGTGTTCCAGCATTGTCCTTTCAGGTTTTTTTCTGTTTCCCGTGGTGAGTCTGTCAGAAATACCAGATCTCAATTCTAATTTAAAAGGCTGCAGTCAGCTCCGTGAGCAGCTCCTTCCTCTCTGCTGATCAGCCGTCAAGATCTGACGCCACAGCCTATCAACAAGAAGTGGTGTCTGTATGGGATCAGTACGGCAGCATTGGTAGCTGCAACAGTGGAGTATGCCAGGGAACTAACATTTTCATCATCAGGAGTTTCTCATAGCATAATTGTTATCCCAACTGCTTTTTGTGAACAACCACTTTAAACTCGCTCTGTTTTGGAAACTTGGAGAGCACAAGGGGATGCTCTTAACTTGGAGCAGGCTTTTGTAATGCAATGGTTCAAGAGACTCTTGTGAGCAGGGGCAGGTAAATGGGGATGACAGGATCTCAACTGAGAATCAGAACAAAGTCTTTCAGGAAATTGCTCCAGACTTTCCTGCTTAAACCAGATGAGAACCTCTCGGCTGTGAGATAGTATAGGATGTGCATAGGCTGCAAGGAGATGTAAGCATTGGTTAGAAGGTAGATGAGTGTGGACTCCGTAGGCCCCCTGATGCAAGAGGCACAGGCTCAGCACAGGCAGTTAGGTTATGTAGTAGCAATGCATTAAAAAAAGGACAATTTGGTGATGGCTTGGGACAGGGTTTTTAATCCTCTCCAACTTTTATTGCTGTAAGGAAAACAAAACATGTAGATTTAACTTGGTGTTTCCTAAAATGCCTAATAAAATTGTGTGTACTTACCCAAAAAACAATGCCAATGTTTTCTTTGGTTTATTCTTGCAACAAGGGTGGACAATTGGTTCTCTGAATGGGAGCTGCCAACTTCAACCTCAGGTACCACAGTAGAAAAGAAATCTGTAGGTAATTCACTGACATGAACAAGGCAGTTGGTCTGCTAATGACATTTAACCAAGCTCACTGGACAAATAAGCTAGAAAATTACCTCTACTCTCTTGCAGTGCTGCTGTATTTGTTCCAGCCACTGCTTAGCCTAGGTTATTTGCAAGAAATGGGCTCTCATTTTTCTCAGAACACTGGATCTGAACATCACTATAGCAGTTCCCACTGTTTGATATTACTATTGTATAATGTCATCTTTATTCTTTTATACATGTGTATAATACAATGGCATTCAGTGAGGCTATAAGAGGGACTCTAGCAAACTCATCTTTTACATTTGCTGCTCTCTTCAAAAATATAATGGCAGAAGAAGTAGGAAAAGGACATCTGAATGCTGACAGCTCAATATCACTTATAATAAAACTGCTTGTATTTTTCCAAAAGTGTATTAATTTCCTACACTTTATGTAGAACAAGTGAACTCTACATGACCTTTCAGCATCCTGCAAGTGCAGTACACTGTGGAAAAATACTAACTCTCTCAACTCATTAGCACAGGCAGCTAGATGCCCATTCAACCTTCAGTGTGACATTTTGTTAATGATGTCAGAAGCTTTTTATATTTTAAGTTGTATATTTTTCCATAGTACATTTTTTAAAGTATCCTTTGTTTTCTGACAAAGTACAGCAACTGAAACTGGAAATAATGGTTAGCAGCTCTGGAAAATAACTTGTCAAAATGTCCTTGACACAATTCTTAGGTGTCTTAAAGTTATGATTACAAAGATATTTTCAAGAACACAGAGCTCATGCATATAAATGTGAAGTACAGCTGGTTTTGTTTTAGATATTAATTGTTTTTCTATTCAGATCTTCAGTACTGACTTGCTTGAAAAAGGTGTCAGTCACACTGTTTTCTAGCCCTAGGGTTAGACTGGCTCTTGAGCGACACATAGCAGAAAACACAAGAGATTCCCCTGCAGCCCATGGTGAAGACCATGCTGAGGCAGGCTGTCCCCCTGCAGCCCATGGAGGTCCACGGTGGAGCAGATATCCACCTGCAGCCCATGGAGGACCCCATGCCGGAGCAGGTGGGTGTGCCTGAAGGAGGCTGTGACCCCGTGGGAAGTCCATGCTGGAGCAGGCTCCTGACAGGACCTGTGGACCCATGGAGAGAGAGGAGCCCACACTAGAGCAGGTTTGTTGGCAGGACTTGTGACCTCGTGGGGGACTCATGCTGGAGCAGTCTGTTCCTGAAGGACTGCACCCCATGGAAAGGACTTACACTGGAGCAGTCTGTGAAGAACTGCAGCCTGTGGGAAGGACTCGCATTGGAGAAGTTCGTGGAGAACTATCACCTGTGGGAGGGACCCCACACTGGAGCAAGCGAAGAGTGTGAGGAGTCCTCCTCCTGAGAAGGAAGGAGCAGCAGAGACAACATGTGATGAACTGACCACAACCCCCATTCCCCATCCCCCTGCGCCGCTCAGGGGGAGGAGGTAGAGAATTTGAGAGTAAAGTTAAGCCTGGGAAGAAGGGAGGGGTGGGGGGAAGGTGTTTTAAGATTTAGTTTTTATTTCTCATTATCCTACTCTGATTTGATTGGTAATAAATTAAATTCATTTTCCCCAAGTGGAGTTTGTTTTGCCCGTGACAGTAATTGGTGAGTTGTCTCTCCCTGTCCTTATCTCAACCCATGAGCATTTTGTTATATTTTCTCTCCCCTGTCCAGCTGAGGAGGGGGAGTGATAGAGCAGCTTTGGTGGGCACCTGGCATCCAGCCAGGGTCAACCCACCACACAAGGGCACATTAATGCCTTTAAAGAATATGGTGTTGTCAGCAAATGTTTAGTAATTACAGTTGTTAGACCAGTTATGTACATCAGGCAACATTCTTTTCAGAAGTATTGACTATTGGAAATACACCTCCTACTTGCTAACAGAATAATACATCTGTGAAACCCAGAAGGTGAAAGTATAAGAGAAACTTAAAATCCCTGTGAAAAAAATATGACCCACTAGCCTGCTGAACAGTTTTTTACTATTAGTGCAATAGCAGCTTCTGCTATTTCATAAATGTGTCAGTCCGCTGGTAAGAACCTTTGTCAGTGCCTCATCAATTATTTACCAAATCTGCAGACTTCTGAAACATCAGTTCCCTAAACTGATGGGAACTTCTAGGCTGGTGTTCATAAAATGGGACAGAAAGGGAAGGCAGTTTAAAAAAAAGAAAACTAAATGAAGTCTAAAAACAGGCACCAAGCAAGGGAAAACTGACACATTTTACAAACATCTAGGGTATGGGCGCATGCTTGTTTTTTGGGTGAAGTACAAAATTATCAAAGGCAGAATAGGCTTGTCTCAGATTCAGACTTTACTCATGCTAGGTCTTCCATTTCCAAGAGGAGGTAGATAAATTTGTGTAGTCATAAAAATTTGATGCTTTTTTGTTTTCTATATAAGGTACCTTTTACATGTCTAATGGCTCCTTCTGTGTAACTTCATATTAGTAAACTATGATTTCTGTAATGTTACCCTTAACCATTTTGCTTTGTTTTTCTTAAGTCAAAGTTAGTATAGTGTATATATATCTGTAAGAACAAAGTAATTATTAACGTCAGGCAAAGAAGACTTGAAATAGGTTTCCAGCTTCAAAAACCATCTCATGCTAGTTTGTATAGGAAGTTAGTCTTACTCTGGGACTTAGGCAATTTTTAAACTCAGTTTTGCAAAATTTAAAGGATGCATTAATTGCACTTTTGCACATTTATTTCTGCCTGTGCTTAGTTATTGTGCTTCAGTCCTAAATATTCTGGCATACTGTTAGCTATTCCTCAGATTATATTCTGCCTGTTAGATTTTTGCTTTTCTAACTCTGAAGAAAGATACTAAGGGCTCAGGAGCTGACACTAACCCGAAGTGTTGTGCTGAAGGCAACTTTGAGAAAAAAAAAAACACAGACACAGAGGATTTTGTAGTACAAAAAGTTTGGATAAGTAGTTTTTGCACAGTAACACAAAGGCATGTGGATAATGTGGACCATGTGTAATGACCATTGTGTTTAAATGGAGATGTATCTGATATAATACACAAAATGCTGAAACGCCTCTCTGCCCTTAAGTGGGATGGTTATGACAGGTTTTTAACAGTTTCTGTAAATTATATAAAAAAAAAAACCCTATTTGTTACAGACACATGGCCAGAACATTTCCAGAGAAATGCAGTGGTATTGAAAACACTATTCTGTGCAAACTGAAATGTTTTTTTTTGAGTGAGCTCATTTTGGTGTGTTTTTGAATTAGGGAATGCTGAGCTCTGCAGCTGGAGGTTTGCTCAATTTTTAGTGAGGCAAATCGATATGAACTTTAATCTTGAGCAGCATTATTAACCTGTGTGAAATGACTTTGCTATCCTATTACCATCCCTTGGGAAGACTTCCTAACTTTGGCAATCTTGGCAGGAAGTGAAAGCATAAAAGACAGCAGGCAATGGGCAATGCAGAGGGTTGGTCTGAGGGACTGTGAGGTATTACTAGGCTAATCTGTACAAGTTTGCATTGCAGTTACTTGTGCTCTACTGCCTTTGAACATAAATGTAGATGTATGCCTTCTATTCCTTTTCCACTCCCTATTTATCACCAACATTAAAATTCTAGGAGGGCAAATTTTGATGCCTATCTTAAGACAGTAAAACAATTATATAGCAAACTGTGCAGTCCCCAGGATTTTAGTGCTTATTCACTGACAAAACACCAGAACCCAAACCTAGTTAGTTAGACAGCTAATTCAATTCAGGAAAGGATGCAAACCTATTTATATAGAATTATATTTATAAAAACAACCTATTTTGGAGACAGAGAAGCTCATGGCAGTGCATATCTTCAGTGCAGTAAAGTCCCAGTTCTTAACTAGCCCTCCTGAATACAAAACAAACAAAACATCACCATCATCTTTTTGAACTACATTTCCCAGAATAGACAGCCTGTTTGTTTACCCAAAGTGCAGACCAAAAGTCTTTTAATGTATATTAATGAGAAGGTAGAAGTAGCAGAGATTCTTAATGGGATCCTGACCTAATTAAGATAAAATGAAAAGATTCCCTTGGGTACCTGGACTGTATGTAGGTTAGACATTAATTCACATTTCTTCATGTTTCTCTCCATGGGGGAAGAATACGAAATGATATGTGGACTTGCCTTTTGAAACTGCTAAAAACTGAGCTCACAAAAGAGACAAACTCCTTTGACACTTTACAGGTGAGGAGTCCTCACTGAGCTGCTGACAATTCATGACCACATCTGGCTCCTTTGTACTAATACTGTTTCTGCCAGCTTTAAAATTGGCTTTTAATTAGCCAGTTGAACAGAAAAGACTGAAAACGCAGCAAGAGATGAAGTTGGTGTCTGTGAGGCTACAGAATAATAATTTCTGTTCTAATTATACATAATGGCTCGGTTAAAGTTCAGCCTTTCCTTGCAAGTCTTCTTTTCAGAAGACTGACTTACTTCTGAAAATGTTCCCAATACTGCTTTCTTCCTGGTGTTGTTCCTTCACTTCATGAAATGTTTCTTCTGAAATATAAAAACCTTTTTGAAGATATGCTTCATGTTCAGCCTTAACTGTCAGAACAAAAGAGGTATGCAAAGTTCATACCATTGGCCTTATTAAACCTCTTTCAAGAAACTGGAACTTCTTCCAAATATTCAGATTTTTACATGAGTATTTATAAATATTCTTTGATTATGGAGGTGAGTCTGAGGCTATGAAAAGTAACCTTTCTGTCCTAGATAAAGTGTTCATTATAAGAAATAGAAAGGCTTCCTATCATGTCCAGTGAGTTTTGATTTTGGCCTCCTGCTTCCTGCAGAGCAGACACTGCCCTCTAAGGCCAGTCCGATAACAGGAGCATGCTTATCACTTGTCAGGTAATATCGGATAATACTACTAGTCTTTTCTTTCAGCTACTTGGCAAAATATGTTCATGAAGTTTGTAGAGATGTTTCAGTAAAATAAGGTGCTGTTTGTCAAAAAATCATTGAAACAAACAAACATTGGATAATTTGACTTTTTTCAGCTGCTATTGTACTTGACACATTAGGTTTTATTGTTAGTTTTCAATCCAAATTGTGGATTGAGGAACACAGAGAGAGCTTTAATATTTTAGCAGTGTTACCAACTCTTTAATGGAAGTTCTGTGAGGATATGTTTTGTTGACAGCCTGGACAGCAAAAGGCAATTGTGTTTAGTCTATTCCTTGTACTGAATGATCTTCTTGTAATACCAGTACATTTTCTACCCTGTTGCAGCTCTTCCAGCTTCTGTACCCACTAAGGTACCAAAGCAAAAAAGAACACAGTGAAAAGAGCCAGTAAAGACTTTCTGATGCTCAGGTGACAAATATATGATGACAGAATTTGGTTTTAAGCCAACCTCATATAACATTGCAATGCTTAACCTTTCCCTCTAAGATATGGGCAGGCTCTTTTAAAGTGATAACAGAAGATAATCTTGTAGGTGAGTTGCTTAATATGATCATAGAATCATAGAATAGTTTGGGTTGGAAGGGACCTTTAAAGGTCATCTCGTCCAACCCCCCTGCAATGAGCAGGGAAGTCTTCAAGAAGATCAGGTTGCTCAGAGCCCTGTCCAACCTGACCTTGAATGTTTCCAGGGATGGGGCATCTACCACCTCTCTGGGCAGCCTGTTCCAGTGCTTCACCACCCTCATTGTAAATAATTTCTTCCTTATATGTAGTCTAAATCTACCATCTTTTAGTTTAAAACCATTACCCCTTGTCCTATCACAGCAGGCCCTGCTAAAAAGTTTGTCCCCATCTTTCTTATAATGCATTTGGAACAATCAATATCAGAGTAGTTTTTGATGGAGAACTAAGGCGTTTCATGCATAATCTGTAATGAAGTGTTTTTCTTTTGAAATTTCAATGTTTTTTAAGTGAAAAAAGAACATCTCCAAATTGAAATACTATAGTTGGATATGCTTCAGTGGTGACTTACCAGAGCTACTGTTCAGTTACATCATGTCCTTGTTCTCTCACATGCACTGGCTTCCCCATCGGGGCTTCAGCTTCCATAGTGCAGCAGAAGCTGGAAGGCTCCTCCACGTTCCTAGGTATTACTCATAGGAAAGCTTATGAGTCATCATAGGAAATGGAGTCTAAGTAGGAACATGAAGCTTCTGTACTCATATGAAACACCCAAGAGTTCTTCTGAATAAAAATTTTTGGATTTTTGCTGGAGTGTTTCAGCTTTTGAGTCATCATTGAAAAGTTTAGGATTTCAAAAGACACAAAATAATATTGCTCATATAAATGAAACCACTTCTTTTCTTTTTAAGTCTGTGTCGTGGTTTAACCCCAAATTGTAACCCAATACCACGCAGCCGCTCGCTCACTCCCCTCCTCCCCGCTGGGGTGGGGAGGAGAATTGGAGAGAAAGGAAAACTCACGGGTTGAGATAAAAACAGTTCACCAGGACAGCAAAGGAAAAATATGAAAATATATTAATAATGATAATAATGATAATATATACAAGGATAATAGAATATATAAAACAAACGATACACAATTTCTCACCACCCGACAACCGATACAGCCCATCCCGAGCAGCAGGCAGGGAGCAGGGGTATCCCCCCCAGCTATCCCAGAACAGCAAGTTCCAGGGAAAGCAGGCGAGGGAACAAACAGCCAAACGAGCGAAAAACAAAAAGGTAAAAATAGGGAAACAAAAAGCAACCCGAAGGGAAGCTTAAGGATTAGGGCAAGTTAAAGGTCTCAAAAGCCTCAAAAGCCCAAAAGACTAGAAAAGATCTAGTGGCCCCCCCGACCGACCCTCGCTTATATCGGGCATGACATCTATGGTATGGAATACTCTCTTTGGCCAGTTTGGATCAACTATCCTGTCTCTACCCCTCCCAAGTTTTGCATCTGCACGTTTGCAGAACCTGGAAAACAGCAAAATGTCCTTGGTTGTTCAGCAGCAACCAGCAACATCAGTGTGCTATCATTGTTCTTCTCACACTAAAGTCAAAACACAGGAGCTGCTGAAAACAAAACTAGCTCCATCCTGGCCTAAACCAGCACAGTCTGCTATATCAAAGCAGCTCACTGTGGTACAAGCTGGTAACTCTGTGCAAAAGGCAGCTATGGACATACTGCTGACTTGCCATTGCCATGTGTGTGGTATGTCTACTTAAACAATAAATGAGTCTAGGATGGGTGAAAGTAAAAGGAAAGAGAAGAAAAATGGGAAAAGGGATAGAGCAAAAGGTGAGACAGAAAGCTGAATTTCACTCTTAAGACCCTTAAGAGGTCATGAGGCTCAGCTGAGATGGGAATGCATGGTAAAACAGAGTAGATGATTGATTTAAATTTCCTGAGTATAACAGACCGTAGTGCAAATTAGGAAAAATGTCTATATTCTTTTTTTTTTTTGGAAAAATGTCAGGCATGCTTTTCATTGAGCCATGTGTATTCTGATAAAAAATTTGTAAAGAGTTTTATGCATTATAGCATAGAATTTCTGATCAAAATATAGCTAGAGAGACTATTTACTGTTTACACTTACCTGGAATATTGAAGAAGTCCCCAGTCATCTTAATTCATATTAGTATTTAAGCCTGTGCCACCTTCACATGTGCCTTGACAAGATGACTTGGTTATTCTGGCATAGGATACTCGGGGGTATTCACACAGTTTGACTAAGGTAGAAGTGTGCTCACGTCTGTGTGTAATCCATGGAGACAGAGGCTACTTCAAAGGAAGGTTCAGGGTAGAAACCTAATATAAATCTTTGAATTTCCTTCCTGAGGGGCCTGTTTTCACCCCTGACTATAGAGGAAGACTAGCAGGGTGAGTAAGCTGCCCGGGAACAGGTGTCTGTCTCCACTAGGAACAACTCTACTTCAGGATGAACAGGTGGCAGAGGACCATCTCCGGGCTGGGTCTGCAACATCACTAATTACTGTCTCACTATGGATCTGCTCCACTGGGAGAGTCCAACGTGGTTGCCCAGGGGCTGATGGCTCAGTCTCTGCTTCTGTGATAGCTGATTTGAAGCAAGGACTTAAAGTCAGGTTTTGCTATCCTGTGTGACTACTGTCGCTAGAGTACAGGATCCTACTCTGACCCTTCAGTATTTAATTCTCTAGATGAATTGGAACAGTTCTCAGAAGGAAAGTCTGCATGATTATTTGGGGAGCATGTGTCCCCCTTACAAAGTCAGACCCCCTCATTGCTTTGATGTGAAACAGGAATTTGAAACTGTCAAGCACATCCTAGCAGATTGCCTAGCCACCATTCAATCACACTTGCCTATTAAAATCTTCAGAAAACCTTGATGTGGTTCAAAATAAACCAGGACAATGTTGGAAATTGCAAATAATACCATCAGATGTGAAAAGTATTTACCTAGCTTCTCTCAGTAGATTTTTTTTTCAAACAGTTTGTTGTTCATGCATAGGAAACTAGCTGTCACTGATAAAATCCATAATTAAATAATGATATAGCTTAACTGGTAGTATAAGCAAATAACTGAAAATAATGTCATTGTTGCAGAGTGCTCTTGATTGTATGTTTCACCCTGCAAACAGATTTCTAGTAGCATTCAGTGGATCTGGGCTGAAAGCTGATTTTCTTCCCTTGCAGCATGTGCAATAACATTGTAACACTTTGATCTTGCAGTACTTTGCTAAAGTAGCAGGATTTGGACCCCAATGTTTTGAAAATCCTAAGTATTTAGGCTCTTAGCTTCCTACTGAAATGGACAGAAATCAACTGATTTAAATGAGTATACACATTGTATTGGATATGGGACCAGTGATTTTGGAGAACAGATACATCAAAAAAAAAAAAAAAACCAGAAAGACTTGTATTTTTAGGTCATTTAGGAGATATTGAAAAAAATCATCAAATGATTAGTGAATTTTGTTATTGTGGCACTGTGCTCCCCGCACTGCCCGCATACCACCAGTGGTCGGTTTACAGCATTCTTTGTAAAAACTGAGCTTAGCGCTCCACTTAATGGGAAAAGAGAATATCCAACAACATTACAACCAGGACAGCCTGTGATGGTCAACCTACCATCCATCGGTACTGTGTCTATGACTTTAAACCTCGTGGCCCACTTGCCTGGGAAGCTACTGATAGCAGTGGTGCAAAACATAGAATTAGTGCATGATGGATTTTTCCTTCTTTTAATGGTGTAACCTGTTTGGACTCTCCCCACCAAAACGAGTCTCTGTTTTCTCTTACAGCACCCCACAGGACGGCAAACGGAAATGCTATGTTCATGTTACTATTCCAAACCCTAACAATGCTGCTCCTCCTAACCTGTGGTCAAAGAACCCTAGAACGGTGTCCTGGTTGTGGCTGGGATAGGGTTAATTTTTGCCAGAAGCTGGCCGGGGTCTATTCTATACCATGTGACCATCACGCTCACTATTTAGAGGGGGGTTGACTGGAGGGGGGGGATCGCTGCTCGGGAGCGGGCTGGGCGTTGGGCTCTGGGCGGGGAGCGACCTGTACAGGAAGCACTGCTAAGTACACTCTGTTGTTGCTATTGTTGGGGTTTCTTGTTTGTTTGTTTTCTTTCCCTTTGTTGTCCCGTTAAACTGTTGTTGTTGTTGTTGTTAACCCACGAGTTTTTGCCTTTCTTTGTCCCGATTCTCTCCCTTGTCCCACCGGGAGGGTGGGGGTGAGCAAGGGACCGCATGGCTCAGCCTCTGGCTGGGGCTAAACCACGACAGTCCTTTTTGGCGCCCAACGTGGGGCACAACAACAGCACTTCTGTATTAAGTGTGCTCTAGCTGTAGTAGTTATTAAGTGACAAGCTCCTGCAAGGGTCAAAAAGTTCGTTGGCTGCACTGTTTATCTCTTTACTTTTGGCAACATGTTAATGCGAACAATGCGAATGTGCTTTGTCCTGGCATTGACGGCCTCACTGTCCTGGGGGAGCTATCTGGTGGAGAGGATGAGGGAATACATCATCTCCCTCTCCCTACCCAGGATTAATGTGGATAGGTTTAGTACACAGGCTCCTGAGGTCCTTACTCACCCTTATGTGAACTGCTTGGTACTACTTATTAATACTGTTGGCATATTGCGGGGTTTGTGGAATCTGGTCTCGTCCTGGTGGAAGAGAAGACAACTTTTGGGTGAGGCTATATTGAAGCGTGACCTGAGGCAGCCGGTCCCAGGGTGGCAGGGTGTGTGGAAGGACTTGGGCAGGTTCCTAGGGCGGTTAACACCTCCCATAGCCTGGGACTTTACTCCTGAACAGGTGAGCAACCCTAGCAAACTGACACGCCACCTGATGGAAGGGTGCCTTGCCTATCCCAATGAGAACCAGCAGCTTCTAGCGCTGTACTGGGGCCTGGCTTGTGCCTATCGAGCCGCAGTTCATCATTCCCAGAGGACTCCGGTTGAGGCAGGGGCCCAAACTGCACCTGAGGACGCCATGGTTGAGATAGGGACCCAAACACCACCACCAACTACAGTAATTGCCCCAGTAGTTAAAAAGAAACAACGGACAAGGAAGACAACGGGTCCATATCCTCGATGAGTAAGGGAAGAGGAAGAAGAGGAAGGGTCGGATCACGAAGCCGGTCCTTTGACAAAGACATCGGAGGAAGGAGTGAGAGAATTCCGACAGGAAGCAGAAACTACCCGGTCCCTGACCTCAGCAGAACTTGGAGACATGCGGAAAGATTACAGCCGCCAGCCAGGTGAGCGGATTGCTGCCTGGCTGCTCCGATGCTGGGATAGCAGGGCCGACAGTCAGCAATTGGAAGGCAAGGAAGCCCAGCAGCTGGGATCCCTTGCTAGGAACCAGGGAATTGAGAGAGGAATTGGAAAAGAGGCAGCAATTTGCAGTCTCTGGAGATGGCTCCTCTCAAGTGTGAGGGCAAGATATCCATTCAAGGAAGACCTTGTGAACTCCCCAGGAAAGTGGACCACTGCAGATGAAGGCATCCAGTACCTGAGAGAATTAGCAGTACTGGAAGTCATCTACAGGGATCTAGACAATGATGAGGTCTCCAAAGATCCAGACGATGTCCTGTGCACACGGGCTATGCGGAGAAAGGTGATTCAGAATGCCCCAGCGTCATATTCTAACAGCCTGGCAGCGATGTATTGCCCGGATATTGATACGCCAACTGTGGAGAGAGTGTCATCTTGGCTCCAAAACTTTGAAGAAAATCTCTGTACCTCCTCATCCCTACGGGCCAGTGCCTTGGCTATCAGGGGTGCCCCAAGAAATCAATTCTCTCCTGCCTCGGTCAGAGGGAAAGGGAGCCCCAGACGCATGCCACGTGGAGCACTCTGGTTCTTCCTGCGTGACCAGGGGGAGGACATGAGGAAGTGGGACGGTGAACCCACCTTGAAGCTGGAAGCTTGTGTACGTGAACTGAGAGGGAAGACAGCTCTTAAGAAGGGGCCACCCAAGAAGGCTGTCAGCAGAGTTGCTGTAGAGACACACGAAGGCAATCAGCGATTTCCCAAACAGAGAAGAACTGAAATCACCTCCCTTGATCCTGGTGAGGGGCCTTCTGGTCTGGCGCTGCAAGGGTCAGACAGGGAATACTCTGACGAGGAACAGGAAGAGAGGGTCCCTGCCTTTGGCCAGGAGGAGGAAAGGGATGACCGTGTATACTGGACTGTGTGGGTTCGATGGCCTGGCACATCAGCCCCACAGAAATATAGGGCTTTGGTAGACCCTCGTGCACAGTGTACTCTGGTGCCATCAGAACATAGGGGCACGAAACCCATCTGGATCTCGGGAGTGACAGGGGGATGCCAAGAATTGTTGGTATTGGAGGCTGAGGGGAGCTTAACAGGGGACAAGTGGGAAAAGCACCCCATTGTGACCACCCCAGAGGCCCCTTGTTTCCTTGGCATAGACTACCTCAGGAGAGGGTACTTCAAGGACCCAAAAGGGATACCAATGGGCTTTTGGTGTAGCCACGGTGAATGCAGAGAAGACCAAACAGCTATATCTACCCTGCCTGGCCTCTTGGAAGATCCCTTCGTTGTGGGATTGCTGCAAGCTGAAGAACAGAAGGTACCAATTGCTACCAGGACGGTGCACAGGCGGCAATATCGCACCAACCGAGACTCCCTGGCTCCCATCCATGAGCTGATTCATCAACTGGAGAGCCAAGGAGTCATCAGTAAGACTCATTCACCTTTTAATAGCCCTATATGGCCAGTAAGGAAATCTAACGGGGAATGGAGATTCACGGTGGACTATCGTGGCCTGAATGAAGTCACGCCACCACTGAGTGCTGCCGTGCCGGACATGCTAGAACTTCAGTACGAGCTGGAGTCCAAGGCAGCCAAGGGGTATGCCACCATTGATATTGCCAATGCATCCTTCTCAATCCTTTTGGCAGCAGAGTGCAGGCCACAGTTTGCTTTCACCTGGGGGGGCATCCAGTACACCTGGAATCGACTGCCCCAGGGGTGGAAACACAGCCCCACCCTTTGCCATGGGCTGATCCAGACTGCACTGGAGAAGGGTGGAGCTCCAGAACACCTGCAATACATTGATGACATCATTGTGTGGGGCAACACAGCAGAAGAGGTTTTTGAGAAAGGAGAGAAAAAAATAATCCAAATCCTTCTGAGAGCTGGCTTTGCCATAAAACGAGGGAAGGTCACAGGACCTGCACAGGAGATCCAGTTCCTAGGAATAAAATGGCAAGATGGACGTCGTCAGATTCCGACAGATGTGATCAACAAGATAACAGCGATGTCTCCACCAACTAACAAAAAGGAAACCCAAGCTTTCTTAGGCGTTGTGGGTTTCTGGAGAATGCATATTCCAAATTACAGTTCTATTGTAAGCCCTCTCTATCAAGTGACCTGGAAGAAGAACGATTTCACATGGGGCCCTGAGCAACGACAAGCCTTTGAACAAATTAAACAGGAGATAGTTCATGCAGTAGCCCTTGGACCAGTCCGGGCAGGGCAAGATGTTAAAAATGTGCTCTACACCGCAGCCGGGGACAATGGCCCTACCTGGAGCCTCTGGCAGAAAGCACCAGAGGAGACTCGAGGTCGACCCCTGGGGTTTTGGAGCCGGGGATACAGAGGGTCCGAGGCCCACTACACTCCAAGTGAAAAAGAGATCTTGGCAGCATATGAAGGGGTTCGAGCTGCTTCGGAAGTGATCGGCACTGAAGCCCAGCTCCTCCTGGCACCCCGACTGCCGGTGCTGGGCTGGATGTTCAAAGGGAGAGTCCCCTCTACACATCATGCCACCGATGCCACATGGAGTAAGTGGGTCGCGCTGATCACACAACGAGCTCGAATAGGAAACCCCAGTCACCCAGGAATCTTGGAAGTGATCACGGACTGGCCAGAAGGGAAAGATTTTGGAATGTCGACAGAGGAAGAGGTGACACGTGCTGAAGAGGCCCCACCATATAATGAACTACCAGAAAATGAGAAGGAATATGCCCTGTTCACTGATGGGTCCTGTCGTATTGTGGGAAAGCATCGAAGGTGGAAAGCTGCTGTGTGGAGTCCTACAGGACGAGTCGCAGAAGCCACTGAAGGACAAGGTGAATCGAGTCAGTTTGCAGAGGTGAAAGCCATCCAGCTGGCTTTAGATGTTGCCAAATGAGAGAAGTGGCCATTGCTTTACCTCTATACTGAGTCATGGATGGTGTCAAATGCTTTTTGTGGGTGGTTACAGCAATGGAAGCAGAGCAACTGGCAGCGCAGAGGCAAACCCACCTGGGCTGCCCAACTGTGGCAAGATATTGCTGCCCAGCTAGAGAAGCTGGTTGTAAGTGTACGCAACATAGATGCCCACATACCTAATAGTGGGGCCACTGAGGAACATCAGAACAACCAGCAGGTGGATCAGGCTGCTAGGATTGAAGTGGCGCAGGTGGATCCTGACTGGCAACATAAAGGTGAATTATTCCTAGCTTGGTGGGCCCATGACACCTCAGGCCATCAGGGAAGAGATGCAACATATAGACGGGCTCGTGATCGAGGGGTGGACTTGACCATGGACGCTATTGCACAGGTTATCCATCAGTGTGAAACATGTGCTGCAATCAAGCAAGCCAAGCGGTCAATGCCTCTTTGGTATGGAGGTCGATGGCTGAAATATAAATATGGGGAGGCCTGGCAGATTGACTATATCACACTCCCACAGACCCGCCAAGGCAAGCGCCATGTGCTTACAATGGTGGAAGCAACCACGGGATGGCTGGAAACATATCCCGTGCCCCATGCCACTGCCCGGACCACTATCCTGGGCCTTGAAAAGCAAGTTTTATGGCGACATGGCACCCCAGAAAGGATTGAGTCAGACAATGGGACTCATTTCCGAAACAACCTCATAGGCACCTGGGCCAAAGAGCATGGCATTGAGTGGGTGTATCACATCCCCTATCATGCACCAGCCTCTGGGAAAACTGAACGATACAATGGACTACTGAAAACTACACTGAGAGCAATGGGTCGTGGGACCTTCAAACATTGGGATACACATTTAGCATAAGCCACCTGGTTAGTTAACACTAGAGGATCTACCAATCGAGCTGGCCCTGCCCAATCAAAGCCTTTACATACTGGAGAAGGGGATAAAGTTCCTGTAGGGCACATGAAGAATATGTTAGGGAAGACAGTCTGGGTTACTCCTGCCTCAGGCAAAGGCAAACCCATCCGTGGGATTGCTTTTTCTCAAGGACCTGGGTGCACTTGGTGGGTGATGCGAAAGGATGGGGAAGTCCAATGTGTACCTCGAGGGGATTTGATTTTGGGTGAGAATAGCCAATGAATTAAACTGTATGATGTTAATTGCTATATAACCTTGTCACTGTATGTTGTCTCTCTCTCAGTTGCTATATGTCAGGTCCATGATATTATAGCAAGAATTACCCAAATTAATGAAGAATGAACTATTGATAAAACTGAGCAAAGTGCAGCAGTAATGGAAGCAGAACTGGCTTTAGCAACTGGCGCCCAGCAACTTCCTCAAGAGATCGACATCTTCAACCCACAGACCATGGACATGATACACCAGCCGAGCCAGATCCCACAACTGCAAGCTCCAGATGCAACATGCAACAATCCAACACTACACACCATCCTCCCACTGCGTCCAGTGTCACCTGCCGCACTGCACCAAGACCCGGCCCCGTTTTGCCGACCAAGCGAACTCCACATCATCTCTCCTGCCCCAAGAGACTATTATGACAGATGGAGCCTAAAGTCATGGACTAAATGACCTCAATAGACACTTTGAAGGGATGGTCCATAGACTAAGGGAATGATGTCTCTGTGTGTGTGTGTATATATATAATAGGAAAAGTGGTGGTGATTAATTGGAAAGTGTAGGATCTGAGCATGACATAGATGGTATAGAATAAGGGGTGGATAATGTCCTGGTTGCAGCTGGGATAGGGTTAATTTTCACCAGAAGCTGGCCAGGGTCTATTCTATACCATGTGACTGTCACGCTCACTATATAGAGGGCGACAGGCCGGGGGATTGCTGTTCAGGAGCAGGCTGGTTGTCGTCTCCGGGCAGGGAGTGACCTGTGCTGGGAAGCACCGCTAAGTACACTCTGTTGTTGGTATTGTTGGGGTTTCTTGTTTGTTTGTTTGTTTTCTTTTCCTTTGTTGTCCTGTTAAGCTGCTGTTGTTGTTAACCCACGAGTTTTGCCTTTCTTTTTCCGATTCTCTCCCTCATCCCACTGGGAGTTGGGAGGGCGAGCGAGCGGCCGCGTGGTGATCATCTGCCGTTTGGGGCTAAACCACGACAATTCCCAGTTAGGTTTACCTCATCCTCCAACGTAGACAGTTCTTGGGATCCTCCCATCACTCCAGAAATACAGATGGATTCTGCCTCTTTGTAATCTGATGGTATTAGTGCACACTGTGCACCAGTGTCCACCACAGCTTTATACTCCCGTGGGGCTGATGTGCCAGGCCATCGAACCCACATAGTCCAGTAAACCTGGTTGTCCCTTTCCTCTGCCTGGTTGAAGGCAGGGCCCCTCTAGTCCTGGTTGGAGTCTTCATTACTTGATTTTTGTAAAACTGCAAACCAGAAGTCTCTTCATCAGGGTCAAAAGTACGATCAGCCCTTCTACTCTGCTCAACAGACACTGGAGCAGTAATTTTCCTGGATGGATGCCTTTTGGCTGTTGTTTTTCCTTGCAGTTCCTGTACCCAAGCTTCTAGTCTCCAGGCAGGTTCACCATCCCGCTTCCTCATGCCCTCCCCTGGTCATGCAGGAAGAACCACAAGGTTGCACATGGTGTGTGTCACCGGTACCCTCTCCCTTGAAGAGAAAAAGGCTGACTCTTAATAGCTGAGACCTTTGTTGGAGTGCATGAGGAAGACTTATCCTTCTTGGATTGCTGGGTCAATTTTTGGGTCAGTTTCTCCACAGCCGAGATGTAGGCCCATAGGGAAGAAGTGAGATTATCTTTGTATTCTTGGAGTTGTCTGGCCAATCTATCCATGGTGCCTCCATGTCTGTCCGGCTCATTATTGCCAGGGTGTTGGCGTATGACATCGGTGCACTTCATACAAACTTTCGTCACATGGACCATGTGCACCAGATTTCATCTGGGTCTTTGGATACCTGGTTGTCATCCAGGTTGTTATAGATCACCTCCACCACCAATGGACCACCAATGGTGGTCCATTTGCTTCAGGAATTTGCAAGTTCTTCCTTGAAGGGATACCTGTCCTTCACACTCGACAGGAGTCGCCACCAAAGACTGAGGAATCCTGCCCCTTTTCCAATACCTTTGTCAATGGCCTTATCCCTAGCAAGAGATCCTAGCTGCTGGGATTCCTTACCCTCTAATTCCTGACTATTGGCCCCAATAGCCCAGCATCAGAGTAACCAGCTGAGAATTTGCTCACCTGGTTGACAGCTGAAATCTTTTCACATATCTCGCAGCTCACTTAGGGATAGGGATTGGGTGGTTTCTGTCTCATTCATGATTGCAGTCTCTTCCTCCTCCTGTTCTTGCGACTGCTCTGCTGCAGAACAGGCTGCCTCTTCTGATTCTCTCTCCTGCCCCATGTTGGGCGCCAAAAAGGGCTGTTGTGATTTAACTCCGGCTGGCAACTAAGCACCACACAGCTGCTTACTCACTCCCCCACAGCAGGATGGGGGAGAGAATCAGAAGGGTAAAAGTGAGAAAACTCGTGGGTTGTGTCCTGGTTTAGGCCAGGACGGAGCTAGTTTTGTCTTCAGCAGCTCCTGTGTTTTGGATTTAGTGTGTGAAGAATGGTGATAGCACACTGATGTTGCTGGTTGCTGCTGGACGACCAAGGACATTTTGCAGTTTCCCAGGTTTTGCTAATGTGCCAGTGCAAAAACTTGGGAGGGGTAGAGCCAGAACAGTTGATCCAAACTGGCCAAAGAGAGTATTCCATACCATAGACATCATGATACTTGTCAGATATCTTTGCTTTTGGTCTTCATTAATTCCTCGACACATTTCAATTTCACATAGTACATTTTATCATTATTGCAAATAGCCTGTAGAAAATATTAGATCCCTGTATAATTTCACTGTTATATTTATTTTATTAGTCACTTCTCTTTGTTCTCTGTTATCCTTTCTACTCATGGAAGAATAGCCCTGGAATATGATCACTTCTTGTCTTCTTATCATCATTATGAAAGCCTATAAGATTCTTTTATATTATATGTCATCTTATTGAAGGACACTTGACCTGAAATTAAGCTATTTGCTTAGAGAGAATGAACTCTAAGCTGAGAAGTGCAATTCATATCACACTCTGTTAATTTGATCACCTACATCCCAAGAGTGATTCTGCCAACCTTTCCTAGGAGCACTCAGTTTCACCTGTAAATCAGGCATGAGAGATACATAGGTTTGGTCCCCCAGTTGGACAATGTCAACCTCCTACAGTCACTGGAAGAAAAAAAAAAGAAGAAAATTTATAGCTGCCTATAGTCTTTACAAATTCAACAACTCATGGGTTTTATTGTGCTATGAATCTTCTGCTTTAATTACAGTGGAGCCTACTGAAGAAAATTGGAGGTGAAAAGGTAAGCGGCAGTGCACTCAGACTCTGCCTTCCAGATGGTATTCAGTAGTTATTATTAGGTCAAAGTTTGGCTTTGTCCCCATTTGTTCATTGTGGCTAATATTGAAATTCAAACATAGTACCTCCATACTAATGTGTTTTCTATTTGGCAAACACAGATACCTCATTCTTCCACCTCGTCTTTCCCTGAGATCACTGCCAAGGCTATGGGAGGCAGTACCTCCCATATGGTTGGGAGGTTTAGTGAGGAGGGAAATCAGGACCATAAGCTAGGCCACAGGGCTGCTGTTTGACCTTCCTGTCCTTTGCCTACCCTGCATCTTTCTGCTGTACGCTCTGTGGGCACTGCAATGCAAGGGTCTGGTCTTGTTTGCCCCCTAGTTGATATGTAATCCAAACATTAATAAGTATTAGTAGAACAGGCTGGTAGAGCCCAATTCTGTTTCATGACTTTTTCTGAAATTTCAGTTCTGGAACAAAAAATTAAAACCTTCAAATATATTTTACTAATGGAATTGCCTCAAAACACCTGTCCTTGGCTAGCACATATCAAGTTTTCAGTCTGGTTCTCTCTCACTTCTAGGTTGGAAATGCCTAGAGGAACCATGACCTCTTAAACCTTCCTGTGAAAACTATTCTTGCAACTGATATGTCTCTTCAAAACAAATTTCACTCTCATGAAATGGTATGTTTAGATGAAGATACATTTAGTTGAAAATATTCTGATTCTGGCTCCATTTGTTAGTTCTCTGTAACTGAACACCAGGGCTTTTTCTCCACTAGAAAAATGTTATAATCTTTGGCTTTTGAGAACTGTCTGTTCTCAAAACTGATGCTTAAATGAGGTAATATCAGTAGGCATCTTTAAACCTAAACTGTATTCTAGACCTTGGCAATGCAGCTCTACTGTTGATGAAGAACTGGGTAAATAACCTTTTCCCAACTCCACCTGATCTCACCAACTGTCTGTAATTTTTCCAGATTTTTTTTCCAGAAATTTTTTGTCTGAAACATGTCACCCAGGTCTAAGACAGATGAATAAGCAGGCAGCGTCAAACCTTTTTAAACAATGCTTGAATTCCTCGATTTGAAGTATTATTACAGCTACTGATCTTTTTATAGTTATACAGCCTGAAATCTGTTTTATTCTCTTAGGTGTTTCAGAGTTTCCTTCTGTCATTTTCTTTATGTCCTCAGAACAGGCTCTGTAATTTAAGAAGTTTAGTAAACAGACTAGTTTTTACTGAGGATTTTGTACATTTATCAAGATATAAGAATAAATCAGATAACCTAGTAATAATGATGCCTGAAAACAGAAAAAAAAGTCCTCTTTTAAATACTTATAAAGGAGGAAAGGAAGTGTAAAGGTTGCTGATAGCCCTGAAACAGATGAAAAAAAGATGAATATAAATATTTTTTTTTTCTTCTTAAGAGAATCTTTCATTATTTTTTACAGATTTTACCAGACTGACACTGAAAGCACTAATGCTGATGATGTGGAGAATGTAAGTAATCACTCTGGACCAGTTTAATGCATCAACCTTTGTCTTATCCTTGTAATCAGAACTCATTTGGAGAAATGTATTTAATTAAGAGTGTAAATGGCATGATGCTATGTAGTGGGAAGGGAACCATGGCAACAGCAACAACAGCATTTACTGCCAAGTTTTAATCAATACAGATATTTTACCTTGTGGTGGATGGCAAGCAGGTCTTTAAAACTGTGCAGTTAAATCACAGAGGCATGCACTAATATTTTAGGAATACGGTAAGTGCATTTTGCACGCATCTTTGTCTCCAGGGTTACTGCCTTGGACCAGAACTTCCTGTTGCATTCAGTGAATGTTTGGAATACTTTAGGGACTAATGGCCTGATAGCTAGCAAGTAGTTCAATCCGGGTCACTTGCTTTACTCAGACAGCTTCCCACTCATTTCAGTTTCAAGTCTACACATACTGAGAAGGGGCTTCTCTGTGTGGTCCAGTATATTCTTATACATTAAAATTACTAGTGCCTAATCCTGATATTTTGCAAGAACATATGCTTTGCCATGCTTTCCAGATCCATCCTAAAACTCCTTGTTTTTATCATCTTGACTAAGCACAATGTCTAGTGCCTGCAACGATCTACATGATAAGACACTATCAGCATAGGATGAAAGCATCAGAGCAGATAGGACAACAGCAGTGCTCTTTTAGTTGGAGGGTGTTCAGACACTTTGAAGCAGGCACCTATACAAAGGTAGAAGCGTTCCTCAAACCTTTTACACAGATGCCTATTTTGTAGTGTCTGAATTTCTTCTACCTGAAACAGTCTGTCAGATGCAAAGTTCTATGTGGAGTTAGAGTGTAGCTGTCACCCCATTTCAGTTTCTACATAGCACAAAGATAGACAGCAGAATTGTTATGTATTGTTGGTCCATTTTTTTGTTTGTCTTTTGCTGAAATTTCTGGCACTTGTGAGAGGATAGCAGATGATATGAATGGGATTCTGTTTATGGTGGGAAATCTTTATCAAGTAGAAAGACTTTATATCATTTCCTAGCTATGGTCAGACTTTCATTCCAGTCTCTTCTGGCTTGTTTGCTCCATGCTCAGATCCCCTCAAAACAAGCCCTGAAGGCACTGATCTCCACTGGCCTGAGACATTTTCCAGGCACTCACAGTTGTTTCTGCGCAAATTCTTAATGACCCCAATCTGACCAATGTACCAGCTGCCTTAAGTGGGACTCCAGAGGGGTTAGTCATACTCTCTATTTTAATTACCTAATAAAGGTATAATTCAGGGGATCAAAGCTGCATGCTGAAGTTCCTCTTGTAGTCAATGGAAAGAAATTGGTGCCAGTGAAGGTTAGTTTAAAACACTTAAAACCAAAGGCCAAAATTAGACAGTATGAATATCTCCATAAGTATTCCTTACCTAATTTTTGAAGTGACCCAGCTGAGCAGAGGTGCTTTGAGAATGTTAGACACTAAAAGGACTACTTTTCCAAGTGTCCTGGTTTAGGCCAGGACGGAGCTAGTTTTGTCTTCAGCAGCTACTGTGTTTTGGATTTAGTGTGAGAAGAATGGCGACAGTACACTGATGTTGCTGGTTGCTGCTGAACGACCAAGGACATTTTGCAGTTTCCCAGGTTTTGCTAATGTGCCGGTGCAAAAACTTGGGAGGGGTAGAGCCAGAACAGTTGATCCAAACTGGCCAAAGAGAGTATTCCATACCATAGACGTCATGCCCGGTATAAGTGAGGGTCGGTCGGTGGGCCACTAGGCTTTTAGACCCTTAACTTGCCTTAATCGTTAAGCTTCCCTTCGGGTTGCTTTTTGTTTCCCTTTTTTTCCTTTTTGTTTTTCGTTCGTTCGGCTGTTTGTTCCCTCACCTGCTCTCTCTGGAACTCGCTGTTGTGGGATAGCTGGGGGGGAATACCCCTGCTCCCTGACGGCCGCTCGGGACCGGCTGTATCGGTCGTCGGATGGTGAGAACATTGTGGATCGTTTCTTTTATATATTCTATTATCCTTATATATATTATCATTATTAATATATTCTTATATTTTTCCTTTGCTGTCCTGGTGAACTGTTTTTATCTCAACAGAGATAAAAACAGCGAGTTTTCCTTTCTCTCCGATTCTCCTCCCCACCCCAGCGGGGAGCGGGGGAGTGAGCGAGCGGCTGCGTGGTATTGGGTTGCAATTTGGGGTTAAACCACGACAATCCTTTTTGGCACCCAACGTGGGGCTCGAGAAGGGTCCGGCTAGCTCAGCTGAGAGAGCATCAGATTGAGGGTCCAGGGTTTAAAGACCCCGGTCAGGCTCAAAGGGTTGAGATAACAACAGACTTGACCAGAGTGCCGTTAAAACAATTTGTTATAAGCATCCATTGTATTACTTTAATTGCCGCTGGTCACAATGTTGTTTGAATTGTTTACCGAGTGCTTCTCAGAGTTGTATCATGTATCACCTTACTGTATGCTGTTTGTCACAGTTTATGCGTGGTTTGTTACCTCTGGCCTTTGGATTAAGTTTATTGTTTCGGTGTGTGGTTTAGCACTGGCTTATGGCATGGTAAAATCATTGGTGTTTAGACCAGTTTACTACCTGTATTCATATACGATGGGGGAGGGCGATGTGCAGAACGAAGCGGCACCAACGGTTACAGCTTCGTACTTCGGGACCAATCTGGTGGGGACTATCAGTAATTATTCCTTTATTTTTTCCTTCCCGGGGGGTCATAAGGGGGAAACTTCCTCCTTTGCTTTCCCTTTCCCCTCCTGGGTAAAAATGCCTGCCTTTGATTTCTCGTGGCCCTCCTGGTTAGTTACGGGAGTTTCTGAAAACTTGGAATACCTTTGGGATGTTCGGACCGGCTTGCTACTCCTATCACTAGGAATGAATTTGTGTCAAATTTTGCTTAGAAATCGGTGCAGACGTAGGCTCAGGGTCACCCCAGTTCCCTGCTACAGCCCCCGCGGCCGCACCGTCCCCCGCCACGGGCGCCGCGGCCGCCCCACCCTCCACTACGTGTACCGGGGCTGCTCCGCTCCTCGCCACATGGGCACCGCGGCTAGTGGGCCTCGGACCCTCTGTATCCCCGGCTCCAAAACCCTAGGGGCTCAGGTCCCCATTTAAAATCGTTCTTCTTCCGGGTCACTTGATAGAGAGGGATTACAATAGAACTGTAATTTGGAATATGCATTCTCCAGAAACCCACAACGACTAAGAAAGCTTGGGTTTCCTTTTTGTTAGGTGGTGGAGACATTGCTGTTATCTTGTTGATTACGTCCATTGGAATCAGACGACGTCCATCTTGCCATTTTATTCCTAGGAACTGGATCTCCTGTGCAGGTCCTTTGACCTTCCCTCGCTTTATGGCAAAGCCAGCTCTCAGAAGGATTTGGATTATTTTTTTCTCTCCTTTCTCAAAAACTTCTGCTGCTGTGTTGCCCCACACGATGATGTCCGCTCCTCGCCACACGGGCACCACGGCTGCCCCGGCCCCAACTCCCGCCGGAAGCACCGCGGCTGCCCCAGGTCCTGCCAGTGCCCCAACGGCCGCCCCACCCCCCGCCACGGCCACCGCGGCCGCTCCACCCCCCGCCGCGGCTGTGCCACCCCCCGCCACGGGTATCGCCGCTGCCCCACCCCTTGCTACGGGCACTGCGGCCGTCCCACTCCTTGTTGCAGGCACCACGGCTGCTCCACCCCCTGCCACGGGTATGGCGGTTGCCCCAGTCGCTGCTATGGGCACCGCGGCCGTTCCAGCCCCTGCTATGGGCATCGCTGCTGCTATGGGCACCGCGGCTATTCAAGCCCCAGCTATGAGCACCGTGGCTGCTGTGACAGGCACTGCAGATCCACCCGTGCCATTATCAGTTGCCCCTGTACAAAAGAAGAGAAGTACAAAGAAATCAGCTCGCGCCCCGAAAGATGAGGATGAACCAGGGACATCACAAGAACAGGGAGAGGCAGAAGCAGAGATAATCACCCGAACCCTATCCCTGACTGAGCTGCGAGATATCCAAAAAGATTACAGCTGTCATCAAGGTGAGCAGCTTGTCACCTGGCTGCTCTGATGCTGGGACAACAGGGCCAGTAGCCTGGAACCAGAGGGCAGGGAAGCCAGGCAGCTGGGATCCTTGTCTAAGGAAGCGGCCATTGACAGGGCAATTGGAAGAGAGGCAGAAGCCCACAGTCTCTGGAGGAGACTCTTGTCAGGTGTGAGGGACAGGTATTTCTTTAAGGAAGACATTATATGCCACCCAAAGAAACGGACCAATATGGAGGGAGGTATTCAGTTTCTGAGGGAATTAGCTGTGCGGGAATTGATTTATCATGACCTGGATGACCCGCAGACACCTGTAGATCCAGATGAGGTCCAATGTACCCGACCCATGTGGCGGAAGTTTGTACAGAGTGCACCATCATCGTATGCCAACTCATTGGCAACAATGAGTTGGAAAGACGATGAGGCACCACTGGTGCGTGCAGTGGCTAACCAACTCCGACAGTATGAAGAAAATATCTGTTCCTCCATACGGGCCTGTGTCTCAGCTGTGGAAAAACTGGCCGAAAGAATGTGCCAGGAGTTTCGGCAACTCAAAGAGGACAGGTCCTACTTGCCACCTGTACGGACCAGAATCTCAGCTGTTAGGAGAAAATCTTCCCCTGCTCAAGAGAGACGGTACACGCGGCGAGGTACCCTGTGGTTTTACCTCCGTGACCATGGAGAGGACATGAGAAAGTGGGATGGAAAACCCACCTCAACCCTAGAGGCAAGGGTACGTGAGTTGAAAAAGAAAACAGCTACAAATAAGGGTTCTTCCAGGAAAAGTGCTGCTCCAGTCTCCAGTGGGCAGTTCCCCAGATGGGGTAGAAGGGCTTCTGATTCTTACTTACAAGAAATGAGAAACAGGGATGAGATTCGATCCCATGTGTCCCACACGAACCCATTGGTTGATAGCGGGTACTATAATCAGAATTAGAGGGGCCCTGCCTCCAGCCAGGTGGAGGAGAGGGATAAACGAGTTTACTGGACTGTGTGGATTTGATGGCCTGGCACATCAGACCCACAGAAGTACAAGGCTCTAGCGGACGCTGGTGTGCAGTGGACCCTAATGCCATCAAACTATAGAGGGGCCGAACGCATTTCTATTTCTGGAGTAACAGGGGGGACCCAAGAGTTAACTTTACTGGAGGCCGAAGTGAGCCTAACTGGGAATAAGTGGCAAAAGCACCCCATTGTGACTGGCCCAGATGCTCCGTGCATCCTTGGCATAGACTGCCTCAGGAGAGGGTATTTCAAGGACCCAAAAGGGTACCAGTGGGCTTTTGGTATAGCTGCTGTGGAGACAGAGGACATTAAGCAGCTGTCCACCTTGCCCGGTCTTTCAGAGGATCCTTCTGTTGTGGGGTTGCTGAGGGTCAAAGAGCAATAGGTACCAATTGCTACCACAACGGTGCACCGACGGCAATATCGCACCAACCGAGACTCCCTGACCCCCATCCATAAACTGATTCGTCAACTGGAAAGCCAGGGAGTGATCAGCAAGACTCGCTCACCCTTTAACAGTCCTATATGGCCAGTAAGGAAATCTAACAGAGAATGGAGATTAACAGTGAACTATTGTGGCCTGAATGAAGTCACGCCACCACTGAGTGCTGCTGTGCTGGACATGCTAGAACTTCAGTACGAGCTGGAGTCCAAGGCAGCCAAGGGGTATGCTACCATTGACATTGCTAACGCATTTTTCTCAATCCCTTTGGCAGCAGAGTGCAGGCCACAGTTTGCTTTCACCTGGAGGGGCATCCAGTACACCTGGAATCGACTGCCCCAGGGGTGGAAACACAGCCCCACCCTTTGCCATGGACTGATCCAGACTGCACTGGAAAAGGGTGGAGCTCCAGAACACCTGCAATACATTGATGACATCATTGTGTGGGGCAACACAGCAGCAGAAGTTTTTGAGAAAGGAGAGAAAAAAATAATCCAAATCCTTCTGAGAGCTGGCTTTGCCATAAAGCGAGGGAAGGTCAAAGGACCTGCACAGGAGATCCAGTTCCTAGGAATAAAATGGCAAGATGGACGTCGTCTGATTCCAATGGACGTAATCAACAAGATAACAGCAATGTCTCCACCACCTAACAAAAAGGAAACCCAAGCTTTCTTAGTCGTTGTGGGTTTCTGGAGAATGCATATTCCAAATTACAGTTCTATTGTAATCCCTCTCTATCAAGTGACCCGGAAGAAGAACGATTTTAAATGGGGACCTGAGCCCCTAGGGTTTTGGAGCCGGGGATACAGAGGGTCCGAGGCCCACTAGCCGCGGTGCCCATGTGGCGAGGAGCGGAGCAGCCCCGGTACACGTAGTGGAGGGTGGGGCGGCCGCGGCGCCCGTGGCGGGGGACGGTGCGGCCGCGGGGGCTGTAGCAGGGAACTGGGGTGACCCTGAGCCTACGTCTGCACCGATTTCTAAGCAAAATTTGACACAAATTCATTCCTAGTGATAGGAGTAGCAAGCCGGTCCGAACATCCCAAAGGTATTCCAAGTTTTCAGAAACTCCCGTAACTAACCAGGAGGGCCACGAGAAATCAAAGGCAGGCATTTTTACCCAGGAGGGGAAAGGGAAAGCAAAGGAGGAAGTTTCCCCCTTATGACCCCCCGGGAAGGAAAAAATAAAGGAATAATTACTGATAGTCCCCACCAGATTGGTCCCGAAGTACGAAGCTGTAACCGTTGGTGCCGCTTCGTTCTGCACATCGCCCTCCCCCATCGTATATGAATACAGGTAGTAAACTGGTCTAAACACCAATGATTTTACCATGCCATAAGCCAGTGCTAAACCACACACCGAAACAATAAACTTAATCCAAAGGCCAGAGGTAACAAACCACGCATAAACTGTGACAAACAGCATACAGTAAGGTGATACATGATACAACTCTGAGAAGCACTCGGTAAACAATTCAAACAACATTGTGACCAGCGGCAATTAAAGTAATACAATGGATGCTTATAACAAATTGTTTTAACGGCACTCTGGTCAAGTCTGTTGTTATCTCAACCCTTTGAGCCTGACCGGGGTCTTTAAACCCTGGACCCTCAATCTGATGCTCTCTCAGCTGAGCTAGCCGGACCCTTCTCGAGCCCCACGTTGGGTGCCAAAAAGGATTGTCGTGGTTTAACCCCAAATTGCAACCCAATACCACGCAGCCGCTCGCTCACTCCCCCGCTCCCCGCTGGGGTGGGGAGGAGAATCGGAGAGAAAGGAAAACTCGCGGGTTGAGATAAAAACAGTTCACCAGGACAGCAAAGGAAAAATATAACAATATATTAATAATGATAATATATATAAGGATAATAGAATATATAAAAGAAACGATCCACAATGTTCTCACCATCCGACGACCGATACAGCCGGTCCCGAGCGGCCGTCAGGGAGCAGGGGTATTCCCCCCCAGCTATCCCACAACAGCGAGTTCCAGAGAGAGCAGGTGAGGGAACAAACAGCCGAACGAACGAAAAACAAAAAGGAAAAAAAGGGAAACAAAAAGCAACCCGAAGGGAAGCTTAACGATTAAGGCAAGTTAAGGGTCTAAAAGCCTAGTGGCCCACCGACCGACCCTCACTTATACCGGGCATGACGTCTATGGTATGGAATACTCTCTTTGGCCAGTTTGGATCAACTGTTCTGGCTCTACCCCTCCCAAGTTTTTGCACCGGCACATTAGCAAAACCTGGGAAACTGCAAAATGTCCTTGGTCGTTCAGCAGCAACCAGCAACATCAGTGTACTGTCGCCATTCTTCTCACACTAAATCCAAAACACAGTAGCTGCTGAAGACAAAACTAGCTCCGTCCTGGCCTAAACCAGGACACTTGGAAAAGTAGTCCTTTTAGTGTCTAACATTCTCAAAGCACCTCTGCTCAGCTGGGTCACTTCAAAAATTAGGTAAGGAATACTTATGGAGATATTCATACTGTCTAATTTTGGCCTTTGGTTTTAAGTGTTTTAAACTAACCTTCACTGGCACCAATTTCTTTCCATTGACTACAAGAGGAACTTCAGCATGCAGCTTTGATCCCCTGAATTATACCTTTATTAGGTAATTAAAATAGAGAGTATGACTAACCCCTCTGGAGTCCCACTTAAGGCAGCTGGTACATTGGTCAGATTGGGGTCATTAAGAATTTGCGCAGAAACAACTGTGAGTGCCTGGAAAATGTCTCAGGCCAGTGGAGATCAGTGCCTTCAGGGCTTGTTTTGAGGGGATCTGAGCATGGAGCAAACAAGCCAGAAGAGACTGGAATGAAAGTCTGACCATAGCTAGGAAATGATATAAAGTCTTTCTACTTGATAAAGATTTCCCACCATAAACAGAATCCCATTCATATCATCTGCTATCCTCTCACAAGTGCCAGAAATTTCAGCAAAAGACAAACAAAAAAATGGACCAACAATACATAACAATTCTGCTGTCTATCTTTGTGCTATGTAGAAACTGAAATGGGGTGACAGCTACACTCTAACTCCACATAGAACTTTGCATCTGACAGACTGTTTCAGGTAGAAGAAATTCAGACACTACAAAATAGGCATCTGTGTAAAAGGTTTGAGGAACGCTTCTACCTTTGTATAGGTGCCTGCTTCAAAGTGTCTGAACACCCTCCAACTAAAAGAGCACTGCTGTTGTCCTATCTGCTCTGATGCTTTCATCCTATGCTGATAGTGTCTTATCATGTAGATCGTTGCAGGCACTAGACATTGTGCTTAGTCAAGATGATAAAAACAAGGAGTTTTAGGATGGATCTGGAAAGCATGGCAAAGCATATGTTCTTGCAAAATATCAGGATTAGGCACTAGTAATTTTAATGTATAAGAATATACTGGACCACACAGAGAAGCCCCTTCTCAGTATGTGTAGACTTGAAACTGAAATGAGTGGGAAGCTGTCTGAGTAAAGCAAGTGACCCGGATTGAACTACTTGCTAGCTATCAGGCCATTAGTCCCTAAAGTATTCCAAACATTCACTGAATGCAACAGGAAGTTCTGGTCCAAGGCAGTAACCCTGGAGACAAAGATGCGTGCAAAATGCACTTACCGTATTCCTAAAATATTAGTGCATGCCTCTGTGATTTAACTGCACAGTTTTAAAGACCTGCTTGCCATCCACCACAAGGTAAAATATCTGTATTGATTAAAACTTGGCAGTAAATGCTGTTGTTGCTGTTGCCATGGTTCCCTTCCCACTACATAGCATCATGCCATTTACACTCTTAATTAAATACATTTCTCCAAATGAGTTCTGATTACAAGGATAAGACAAAGGTTGATGCATTAAACTGGTCCAGAGTGATTACTTACATTCTCCACATCATCAGCATTAGTGCTTTCAGTGTCAGTCTGGTAAAATCTGTAAAAAATAATGAAAGATTCTCTTAAGAAGAAAAAAAAAATATTTATATTCATCTTTTTTTCATCTGTTTCAGGGCTATCAGCAACCTTTACACTTCCTTTCCTCCTTTATAAGTATTTAAAAGAGGACTTTTTTTTCTGTTTTCAGGCATCATTATTACTAGGTTATCTGATTTATTCTTATATCTTGATAAATGTACAAAATCCTCAGTAAAAACTAGTCTGTTTACTAAACTTCTTAAATTACAGAGCCTGTTCTGAGGACATAAAGAAAATGACAGAAGGAAACTCTGAAACACCTAAGAGAATAAAACAGATTTCAGGCTGTATAACTATAAAAAGATCAGTAGCTGTAATAATACTTCAAATCGAGGAATTCAAGCATTGTTTAAAAAGGTTTGACGCTGCCTGCTTATTCATCTGTCTTAGACCTGGGTGACATGTTTCAGACAAAAAATTTCTGGAAAAAAAATCTGGAAAAATTACAGACAGTTGGTGAGATCAGGTGGAGTTGGGAAAAGGTTATTTACCCAGTTCTTCATCAACAGTAGAGCTGCATTGCCAAGGTCTAGAATACAGTTTAGGTTTAAAGATGCCTACTGATATTACCTCATTTAAGCATCAGTTTTGAGAACAGACAGTTCTCAAAAGCCAAAGATTATAACATTTTTCTAGTGGAGAAAAAGCCCTGGTGTTCAGTTACAGAGAACTAACAAATGGAGCCAGAATCAGAATATTTTCAACTAAATGTATCTTCATCTAAACATACCATTTCATGAGAGTGAAATTTGTTTTGAAGAGACATATCAGTTGCAAGAATAGTTTTCACAGGAAGGTTTAAGAGGTCATGGTTCCTCTAGGCATTTCCAACCTAGAAGTGAGAGAGAACCAGACTGAAAACTTGATATGTGCTAGCCAAGGACAGGTGTTTTGAGGCAATTCCATTAGTAAAATATATTTGAAGGTTTTAATTTTTTGTTCCAGAACTGAAATTTCAGAAAAAGTCATGAAACAGAATTGGGCTCTACCAGCCTGTTCTACTAATACTTATTAATGTTTGGATTACATATCAACTAGGGGGCAAACAAGACCAGACCCTTGCATTGCAGTGCCCACAGAGCGTACAGCAGAAAGATGCAGGGTAGGCAAAGGACAGGAAGGTCAAACAGCAGCCCTGTGGCCTAGCTTATGGTCCTGATTTCCCTCCTCACTAAACCTCCCAACCATATGGGAGGTACTGCCTCCCATAGCCTTGGCAGTGATCTCAGGGAAAGACGAGGTGGAAGAATGAGGTATCTGTGTTTGCCAAATAGAAAACACATTAGTATGGAGGTACTATGTTTGAATTTCAATATTAGCCACAATGAACAAATGGGGACAAAGCCAAACTTTGACCTAATAATAACTACTGAATACCATCTGGAAGGCAGAGTCTGAGTGCACTGCCGCTTACCTTTTCACCTCCAATTTTCTTCAGTAGGCTCCACTGTAATTAAAGCAGAAGATTCATAGCACAATAAAACCCATGAGTTGTTGAATTTGTAAAGACTATAGGCAGCTATAAATTTTCTTCTTTTTTTTTTTCTTCCAGTGACTGTAGGAGGTTGACATTGTCCAACTGGGGGACCAAACCTATGTATCTCTCATGCCTGATTTACAGGTGAAACTGAGTGCTCCTAGGAAAGGTTGGCAGAATCACTCTTGGGATGTAGGTGATCAAATTAACAGAGTGTGATATGAATTGCACTTCTCAGCTTAGAGTTCATTCTCTCTAAGCAAATAGCTTAATTTCAGGTCAAGTGTCCTTCAATAAGATGACATATAATATAAAAGAATCTTATAGGCTTTCATAATGATGATAAGAAGACAAGAAGTGATCATATTCCAGGGCTATTCTTCCATGAGTAGAAAGGATAACAGAGAACAAAGAGAAGTGGCTAATAAAATAAATATAACAGTGAAATTATACAGGGATCTAATATTTTCTACAGGCTATTTGCAATAATGATAAAATGTACTATGTGAAATTGAAATGTGTCGAGGAATTAATGAAGACCAAAAGCAAAGATATCTGACAAGTATCATGATGTCTATGGTATGGAATACTCTCTTTGGCCAGTTTGGATCAACTGTTCTGGCTCTACCCCTCCCAAGTTTTTGCACTGGCACATTAGCAAAACCTGGGAAACTGCAAAATGTCCTTGGTCGTCCAGCAGCAACCAGCAACATCAGTGTGCTATCACCATTCTTCACACACTAAATCCAAAACACAGGAGCTGCTGAAGACAAAACTAGCTCCGTCCTGGCCTAAACCAGGACACAACCCACGAGTTTTCTCACTTTTACCCTTCTGATTCTCTCCCCCATCCTGCTGTGGGGGAGTGAGTAAGCAGCTGTGTGGTGCTTAGTTGCCAGCCGGAGTTAAATCACAACAGCCCTTTTTGGCGCCCAACATGGGGCAGGAGAGAGAATCAGAAGAGGCAGCCTGTTCTGCAGCAGAGCAGTCGCAAGAACAGGAGGAGGAAGAGACTGCAATCATGAATGAGACAGAAACCACCCAATCCCTATCCCTAAGTGAGCTGCGAGATATGTGAAAAGATTTCAGCTGTCAACCAGGTGAGCAAATTCTCAGCTGGTTACTCTGATGCTGGGCTATTGGGGCCAATAGTCAGGAATTAGAGGGTAAGGAATCCCAGCAGCTAGGATCTCTTGCTAGGGATAAGGCCATTGACAAAGGTATTGGAAAAGGGGCAGGATTCCTCAGTCTTTGGTGGCGACTCCTGTCGAGTGTGAAGGACAGGTATCCCTTCAAGGAAGAACTTGCAAATTCCTGAAGCAAATGGACCACCATTGGTGGTCCATTGGTGGTGGAGGTGATCTATAACAACCTGGATGACAACCAGGTATCCAAAGACCCAGATGAAATCTGGTGCACATGGTCCATGTGACGAAAGTTTGTATGAAGTGCACCGATGTCATACGCCAACACCCTGGCAATAATGAGCCGGACAGACATGGAGGCACCATGGATAGATTGGCCAGACAACTCCAAGAATACAAAGATAATCTCACTTCTTCCCTATGGGCCTACATCTCGGCTGTGGAGAAACTGACCCAAAAATTGACCCAGCAATCCAAGAAGGATAAGTCTTCCTCATGCACTCCAACAAAGGTCTCAGCTATTAAGAGTCAGCCTTTTTCTCTTCAAGGGAGAGGGTACCGGTGACACACACCATGTGCAACCTTGTGGTTCTTCCTGCATGACCAGGGGAGGGCATGAGGAAGCGGGATGGTGAACCTGCCTGGAGACTAGAAGCTTGGGTACAGGAACTGCAAGGAAAAACAACAGCCAAAAGGCATCCATCCAGGAAAATTACTGCTCCAGTGTCTGTTGAGCAGAGTAGAAGGGCTGATCGTACTTTTGACCCTGATGAAGAGACTTCTGGTTTGCAGTTTTACAAAAATCAAGTAATGAAGACTCCAACCAGGACTAGAGGGGCCCTGCCTTCAACCAGGCAGAGGAAAGGGACAACCAGGTTTACTGGACTATGTGGGTTCGATGGCCTGGCACATCAGCCCCACGGGAGTATAAAGCTGTGGTGGACACTGGTGCACAGTGTGCACTAATACCATCAGATTACAAAGAGGCAGAATCCATCTGTATTTCTGGAGTGATGGGAGGATCCCAAGAACTGTCTACGTTGGAGGATGAGGTAAACCTAACTGGGAATTGTCGTGGTTTAGCCCCAAACGGCAGATGATCACCACGCGGCCGCTCGCTCGCCCTCCCAACTCCCAGTGGGATGAGGGAGAGAATCGGAAAAAGAAAGGCAAAACTCGTGGGTTAACAACAACAGCAGCTTAACAGGACAACAAAGGAAAAGAAAACAAACAAACAAACAAGAAACCCCAACAATACCAACAACAGAGTGTACTTAGCGGTGCTTCCCAGCACAGGTCACTCCCTGCCCGGAGACGACAACCAGCCTGCTCCTGAACAGCAATCCCCCGGCCTGTCGCCCTCTATATAGTGAGCGTGACAGTCACATGGTATAGAATAGACCCTGGCCAGCTTCTGGTGAAAATTAACCCTATCCCAGCTGCAACCAGGACATTATCCACCCCTTATTCTATACCATCTATGTCATGCTCAGATCCTACACTTTCCAATTAATCACCACCACTTTTCCTATTATATATATACACACACACACAGAGACATCATTCCCTTAGTCTATGGACCATCCCTTCAAAGTGTCTATTGAGGTCATTTAGTCCATGACTTTAGGCTCCATCTGTCATAATAGTCTCTTGGGGCAGGAGAGATGATGTGGGGTTCGCTTGGTCGGCGAAACGGGGCCGGGTCTTGGTGCAGTGCGGCAGGTGACACTGGACGCAGTGGGAGGATGGTGTGTAGTGTTGGATTGTTGCATGTTGCATCTGGAGCTTGCAGTTGTGGGATCTGGCTCGGCTGGTGTATCATGTCCATGGTCTGTGGGTTGAAGATGTCGATCTCTTGAGGAAGTTGCTGGGCGCCAGTTGCTAAAGCCAGTTCTGCTTCCATTACTGCTGCACTTTGCTCAGTTTTATCAATAGTTCATTCTTCATTAATTTGGGTAATTCTTGCTATAATATCATGGACCTGACATATAGCAACTGAGAGAGAGACAACATACAGTGACAAGGTTATATAGCAATTAACATCATACAGTTTAATTCATTGGCTATTCTCACCCAAAATCAAATCCCCTCGAGGTACACATTGGACTTCCCCATCCTTTCGCATCACCCACCAAGTGCACCCAGGTCCTTGAGAAAAAGCAATCCCACAGATGGGTTTGCCTTTGCCTGAGGCAGGAGTAACCCAGACTGTCTTCCCTAACATATTCTTCATGTGCCCTACAGGAACTTTATCCCCTTCTCCAGTATGTAAAGGCTTTGATTGGGCAGGGCCAGCTCGATTGGTAGATCCTCTAGTGTTAACTAACCAGGTGGCTTATGCTAAATGTGTATCCCAATGTTTGAAGGTCCCACGACCCATTGCTCTCAGTGTAGTTTTCAGTAGTCCATTGTATCGTTCAGTTTTCCCAGAGGCTGGTGCATGATAGGGGATGTGATACACCCACTCAATGCCATGCTCTTTGGCCCAGGTGCCTATGAGGTTGTTTCGGAAATGAGTCCCATTGTCTGACTCAATCCTTTCTGGGGTGCCATGTCGCCATAAACTTGCTTTTCAAGGCCCAGGATAGTGGTCCGGGCAGTGGCATGGGGCACGGGATATGTTTCCAGCCATCCCGTGGTTGCTTCCACCATTGTAAGCACATGGCGCTTGCCTTGGCGGGTCTGTGGGAGTGTGATATAGTCAATCTGCCAGGCCTCCCCATATTTATATTTCAGCCATCGACCTCCATACCAAAGAGGCATTGACCGCTTGGCTTGCTTGATTGCAGCACATGTTTCACACTGATGGATAACCTGTGCAATAGCGTCCATGGTCAAGTCCACCCCTCGATCACGAGCCCGTCTATATGTTGCATCTCTTCCCTGATGGCCTGAGGTGTCATGGGCCCACCAAGCTAGGAATAATTCACCTTTATGTTGCCAGTCAGGATCCACCTGCGCCACTTCAATCCTAGCAGCCTGATCCACCTGCTGGTTGTTCTGATGTTCCTCAGTGGCCCCACTATTAGGTATGTGGGCATCTATGTTGCGTACACTTACAACCAGCTTCTCTAGCTGGGCAGCAATATCTTGCCACAGTTGGGCAGCCCAGGTGGGTTTGCCTCTGCGCTGCCAGTTGCTCTGCTTCCATTGCTGTAACCACCCACAAAAAGCATTTGACACCATCCATGACTCAGTATAGAGGTAAAGCAATGGCCACTTCTCTCGTTTGGCAACATCTAAAGCCAGCTGGATGGCTTTCACCTCTGCAAACTGACTCGATTCACCTTGTCCTTCAGTGGCTTCTGCAACTCTTCGTGTAGGACTCCACACAGCAGCTTTCCACCTTCGATGCTTTCCCACAATACGACAGGACCCATCAGTGAACAGGGCATATTCCTTCTCATTTTCTGGTAGTTCATTATATGGTGGGGCCTCTTCAGCACGTGTCACCTCTTCCTCTGTCGACATTCCAAAATCTTTCCCTTCTGGCCAGTCCGTGATCACTTCCAAGATTCCTGGGTGACTGGGGGTTCCTATTCGAGCTCGTTGTGTGATCAGCGCGACCCACTTACTCCATGTGGCATCGGTGGCATGATGTGTAGAGGGGACTCTCCCTTTGAACATCCAGCCCAGCACCGGCAGTCGGGGTGCCAGGAGGAGCTGGGCTTCAGTGCCGATCACTTCCGAAGCAGCTCGAACCCCTTCATATGCTGCCAAGATCTCTTTTTCAGTTGGAGTGTAGTGGGCCTCGGACCCTCTGTATCCCCGGCTCCAAAACCCCAGGGGTCGACCTCGAGTCTCCTCTGGTGCTTTCTGCCAGAGGCTCCAGGTAGGGCCATTGTCCCCGGCTGCGGTGTAGAGCACATTTTTAACATCTTGCCCTGCCCGGACTGGCCCAAGGGCTACTGCATGAACTATCTCCTGTTTAATTTGTTCAAAGGCTTGTCGTTGCTCAGGGCCCCATGTGAAATCGTTCTTCTTCCAGGTCACTTGATAGAGAGGGCTTACAATAGAACTGTAATTTGGAATATGCATTCTCCAGAAACCCACAACGCCTAAGAAAGCTTGGGTTTCCTTTTTGTTAGTTGGTGGAGACATCGCTGTTATCTTGTTGATCACATCTGTCGGAATCTGACGACATCCATCTTGCCATTTTATTCCTAGGAACTGGATCTCCTGTGCAGGTCCTGTGACCTTCCCTCGTTTTATGGCAAAGCCAGCTCTCAGAAGGATTTGGATTATTTTTTTCTCTCCTTTCTCAAAAACCTCTTCTGCTGTGTTGCCCCACACAATGATGTCATCAATGTATTGCAGGTGTTCTGGAGCTCCACCCTTCTCCAGTGCAGTCTGGATCAGCCCATGGCAAAGGGTGGGGCTGTGTTTCCACCCCTGGGGCAGTCGATTCCAGGTGTACTGGATGCCCCCCCAGGTGAAAGCAAACTGTGGCCTGCACTCTGCTGCCAAAAGGATTGAGAAGGATGCATTGGCAATATCAATGGTGGCATACCCCTTGGCTGCCTTGGACTCCAGCTCGTACTGAAGTTCTAGCATGTCCGGCACGGCAGCACTCAGTGGTGGCGTGTTCATTCAGGCCACGATAGTCCACCGTGAATCTCCATTCCCCGTTAGATTTCCTTACTGGCCATATAGGGCTATTAAAAGGTGAATGAGTCTTACTGATGACTCCTTGGCTCTCCAGTTGATGAATCAGCTCATGGATGGGAGCCAGGGAGTCTCGGTTGGTGCGATATTGCCGCCGGT
The DNA here is from genome assembly GCA_009819775.1 of Phoenicopterus ruber ruber. Classification (NCBI taxonomy): domain Eukaryota; kingdom Metazoa; phylum Chordata; class Aves; order Phoenicopteriformes; family Phoenicopteridae; genus Phoenicopterus; species Phoenicopterus ruber. The sequence continues at coordinate 10,101,552 of CM020247.1, forward strand.
GCACCGTCCTGGTAGCAATTGGTACCTTCTGTTCTTCAGCTTGCAGCAATCCCACAACGGAGGGATCTTCCAAGAGGCCAGGCAGGGTAGATATAGCTGTTTGGTCTTCTCTGCATTCACCGTGGCTACACCAAAAGCCCATTGGTATCCCTTTTGGGTCCTTGAAGTACCCTCTCCTGAGGTAGTCTATGCCAAGGAAACAAGGGGCCTCTGGGGTGGTCACAATGGGGTGCTTTTCCCACTTGTCCCCTGTTAAGCTCCCCTCAGCCTCCAATACCAACAATTCTTGGCATCCCCCTGTCACTCCCGAGATCCAGATGGGTTTCGTGCCCCTATGTTCTGATGGCACCAGAGTACACTGTGCACCAGTGTCTACCAAAGCCCTATATTTCTGTGGGGCTGATGTGCCAGGCCATCGAACCCACACAGTCCAGTATACACGGTCATCCCTTTCCTCCTCCTGGCCAAAGGCAGGGACCCTCTCTTCCTGTTCCTCGTCAGAGTATTCCCTGTCTGACCCTTGCAGCGCCAGACCAGAAGGCCCCTCACCAGGATCAAGGGAGGTGATTTCAGTTCTTCTCTGTTTGGGAAATCGCTGATTGCCTTCGTGTGTCTCTACAGCAACTCTGCTGACAGCCTTCTTGGGTGGCCCCTTCTTAAGAGCTGTCTTCCCTCTCAGTTCACGTACACAAGCTTCCAGCTTCAAGGTGGGTTCACCGTCCCACTTCCTCATGTCCTCCCCCTGGTCACGCAGGAAGAACCAGAGTGCTCCACGTGGCATGCGTCTGGGGCTCCCTTTCCCTCTGACCGAGGCAGGAGAGAATTGATTTCTTGGGGCACCCCTGATAGCCAAGGCACTGGCCCGTAGGGATGAGGAGGTACAGAGATTTTCTTCAAAGTTTTGGAGCCAAGATGACACTCTCTCCACAGTTGGCGTATCAATATCCGGGCAATACATCGCTGCCAGGCTGTTAGAATATGACGCTGGGGCATTCTGAATCACCTTTCTCCGCATAGCCCGTGTGCACAGGACATCGTCTGGATCTTTGGAGACCTCATCATTGTCTAGATCCCTGTAGATGACTTCCAGTACTGCTAATTCTCTCAGGTACTGGATGCCTTCATCTGCAGTGGTCCACTTTCCTGGGGAGTTCACAAGGTCTTCCTTGAATGGATATCTTGCCCTCACACTTGAGAGGAGCCGTCTCCAGAGACTGCAAATTGCTGCCTCTTTTCCAATTCCTCTCTCAATTCCCTGGTTCCTAGCAAGGGATCCCAGCTGCTGGGCTTCCTTGCCTTCCAATTGCTGACTGTCGGCCCTGCTATCCCAGCATCGGAGCAGCCAGGCAGCAATCCGCTCACCTGGCTGGCGGCTGTAATCTTTCCGCATGTCTCCAAGTTCTGCTGAGGTCAGGGACCGGGTAGTTTCTGCTTCCTGTCGGAATTCTCTCACTCCTTCCTCCGATGTCTTTGTCAAAGGACCGGCTTCGTGATCCGACCCTTCCTCTTCTTCCTCTTCCCTTACTCATCGAGGATATGGACCCGTTGTCTTCCTTGTCCGTTGTTTCTTTTTAACTACTGGGGCAATTACTGTAGTTGGTGGTGTTGTTTGGGTCCCTATCTCAACCATGGCGTCCTCAGGTGCAGTTTGGGTCCCTGCCTCAACCGGAGTCCTCTGGGAATGATGAACTGCGGCTCGATAGGCACAAGCCAGGCCCCAGTACAGCGCTAGAAGCTGCTGGTTCTCATTGGGATAGGCAAGGCACCCTTCCATCAGGTGGCGTGTCAGTTTGCTAGGGTTGCTCACCTGTTCAGGAGTAAAGTCCCAGGCTATGGGAGGTGTTAACCGCCCTAGGAACCTGCCCAAGTCCTTCCACACACCCTGCCACCCTGGGACCGGCTGCCTCAGGTCACGCTTCAATATAGCCTCACCCAAAAGTTGTCTTCTCTTCCACCAGGACGAGACCAGATTCCACAAACCCCGCAATATGCCAACAGTATTAATAAGTAGTACCAAGCAGTTCACATAAGGGTGAGTAAGGACCTCAGGAGCCTGTGTACTAAACCTATCCACATTAATCCTGGGTAGGGAGAGGGAGATGATGTATTCCCTCATCCTCTCCACCAGATAGCTCCCCCAGGACAGTGAGGCCGTCAATGCCAGGACAAAGCACATTCGCATTGTTCGCATTAACATGTTGCCAAAAGTAAAGAGATAAACAGTGCAGCCAACGAACTTTTTGACCCTTGCAGGAGCTTGTCACTTAATAACTACTACAGCTAGAGCACACTTAATACAGAAGTGCTGTTGTTGTGCCCCACGTTGGGCGCCAAAAAGGACTGTCGTGGTTTAGCCCCAGCCAGAGGCTGAGCCATGCGGTCCCTTGCTCACCCCCACCCTCCCGGTGGGACAAGGGAGAGAATCGGGACAAAGAAAGGCAAAAACTCGTGGGTTAACAACAACAACAACAACAGTTTAACGGGACAACAAAGGGAAAGAAAACAAACAAACAAGAAACCCCAACAATAGCAACAACAGAGTGTACTTAGCAGTGCTTCCTGTACAGGTCGCTCCCCGCCCAGAGCCCAACGCCCAGCCCGCTCCCGAGCAGCGATCCCCCCCCTCCAGTCAACCCCCCTCTAAATAGTGAGCGTGATGGTCACATGGTATAGAATAGACCCCGGCCAGCTTCTGGCAAAAATTAACCCTATCCCAGCCACAACCAGGACACCGTTCTAGGGTTCTTTGACCACAGGTTAGGAGGAGCAGCATTGTTAGGGTTTGGAATAGTAACATGAACATAGCATTTCCGTTTGCCGTCCTGTGGGGTGCTGTAAGAGAAAACAGAGACTCGTTTTGGTGGGGAGAGTCCAAACAGGTTACACCATTAAAAAGAAGGAAAAATCCATCATGCACTAATTCTATGTTTTGCACCACTGCTATCAGTAGCTTCCCAGGCAAGTGGGCCACGAGGTTTAAAGTCATAGACACAGTACCGATGGATGGTAGGTTGACCATCACAGGCTGTCCTGGTTGTAATGTTGTTGGATATTCTCTTTTCCCATTAAGTGGAGCGCTAAGCTCAGTTTTTACAAAGAATGCTGTAAACCGACCACTGGTGGTATGCGGGCAGTGCGGGGAGCACAGTGCCACAATAACAAAATTCACTAATCATTTGATGATTTTTTTCAATATCTCCTAAATGACCTAAAAATACAAGTCTTTCTGTTTTTTTTTTTTTTTTTTGATGTATCTGTTCTCCAAAATCACTGGTCCCATATCCAATACAATGTGTATACTCATTTAAATCAGTTGATTTCTGTCCATTTCAGTAGGAAGCTAAGAGCCTAAATACTTAGGATTTTCAAAACATTGGGGTCCAAATCCTGCTACTTTAGCAAAGTACTGCAAGATCAAAGTGTTACAATGTTATTGCACATGCTGCAAGGGAAGAAAATCAGCTTTCAGCCCAGATCCACTGAATGCTACTAGAAATCTGTTTGCAGGGTGAAACATACAATCAAGAGCACTCTGCAACAATGACATTATTTTCAGTTATTTGCTTATACTACCAGTTAAGCTATATCATTATTTAATTATGGATTTTATCAGTGACAGCTAGTTTCCTATGCATGAACAACAAACTGTTTGAAAAAAAAATCTACTGAGAGAAGCTAGGTAAATAGCTCCCCGAGGACATTGAGACCGTCAGTGCCAGGACAAACCACATTCGCATTAACATGTTGCCAAAAGTAAAGAGATAAACAGTGCAGCCAGCAAACTTTTTGGACCCGTGCAGGAGCTTGTCACTTAGTAACTACTACAGCTAGAGCGCACTTAATACAAAAGTGCTGTTGTTGTGCCCCACGTTGGGCACCAAAAGAGACTGTCGTGGTTTAGCCCCAGCCGGAGGCTGAGCCACGCGGTCGCTCGCTCACCCTTCCCCCCTCCCGGAGGGATGGGGAGAGAATTGGGACAAAGAAAGGCAAAAACTCGTGGGTTAACAACAACAGTTTAACCGAACAACAAAGGAAAAGAGAACAACCAAAGGAGAAACCCAACAATAACAACAACAGCGTGTACTTAGCGGTGCTTTCCGGACAGGTCGCTCCCCACCTGGAGTCCAACGCCCAGCTCGCTCCCAAGCAGCGATCCCCGCCCCTCCAGTCGACCCCCCTCTAAATAGTGAGCATGATGGTCGTGTGGTATAGAATAGACCCCGGCCAGCTTCTGGTGAATATTAACCCTATCCCAGCCGCAACCAGGACACCTGGGAAGAGTATAAGGACGCTGCCTGGTTGTGTAGGGATGGGGTCAGGAAGGCCAAGGCACAGCTGGAGCTGAGCTTGGCAAAGGATGCAAAGAATAACAAGAAAGACTTCTACAGGTATGTCAGCCAGAAAAGGAAGGTCAAAGAAAGCATACCCTCCCTGATGAATGAGACTGGCAAACTGGTAATAACAGACGAGGAGAAGGCTGAGGTACTCAACAACTTTTTTGCCTCAGTCTTCACTGGCAACCTCTCTTCCCACACCTCTCGAGTGGATGGACTGTTGGACGGGGACTGGGGGAGCAAAGTCCCTCCCACTGTAAGGGAAGATCAGGTTCGTGACCACCTGAGGAGCCTGAACATACATAAGTCTATGGGGTCTGATGAGATGCATCCCAGAGTCCTGAGGGAATGGGCTGATGTAGTTGCCAAGCCACTCTCCATGATATTTGAAAAGTCATGGCGGTCAGGTGAAGTCCCTGGGGACTGGAAAAAGGGAAACATTGTACCCATTTTTAAAAAGGGTAGGAAGGAGGACCCTGGGAACTACCAACCTGTCAGCCTCACCTCTGTGCCTGGGAAGATCATGGAACAGATCCTCCTAGAAGTTATGCTGAGGCACATGGAGGACAGGGAGGTGATTGGAGACAGCCAGCATGGCTTCACCAAGGGCAAGTCCTGCCTGACCAACCTAGTGGCCTTCTATGATGGAGTGACTACATCAGTGGACAAGGAAAAGCTATGCATGTCATCTATCTGGACTTCTGTAAGGCCTTTGACATGGTCCCCCACAACAGCCTTCTCTCTAAATGGGAGAGATATGGATTTGATGGGTGGACTATTCAGTGGATGAGGAACTGGTTGGATGGTCGCATCCAGAGGGTAGTGGTCAATGGCTCAATGTCCAGATGGAGATCGGTGACAGGTAGTGTCCCTCAGGGGTCCATATTGGGACCAGTACTCTTTAATATCTTCATCAATGACATAGTGGGATCGAGTGCACCCTCAGCAAGTTTGCAGACGACACCAAGCTGAGTGGTGCGGTGGACACGCCTGAGGGACAGGATGCCATCCAGAGGGACCTGGACAAGCTTGAGAGGTGGGCCCAAGTGAACCTCATGAGGTTCAACAAGGCCAAATGCAAGGTCCTGCACATGGGTCGGAGCAACCCCCAGTATCAATACAGGCTGGGGGATGAAGGGATTGAGAGCAGCCCTGCCGAGAAGGACTTGGGGGTACTAGTGGATGAAAAGCTGGATGTGAGCCAGCAATGTGCGCTCGCAGCCCAGAAGGCCAACTGTATCCTGGGCTGCATCAAAAGCAGCGTGGCCAGCAGGTCGAGGGAGGTGATTCTGCCCCTCTACTCTGCTCTGGTGAGACCCCACCTGGAGTACTGCATCCAGCTCTGGAGCCCTCAGCACAAGAAGGACATGGACCTGCTGGAGCGAGTCCAGAGGAGGGCCACAAAAATGATCAGAGGGCTGGAGCACCTCTCCTATGAAGACAGACTGAGAGAGTTGGGGTTGTTCAGCCTGGAGAAAAGAAGGCTCCAGGGAGACCTTATTGCAGCCTTTCTATACTTAAAGGGGGCTTCTAGGAAAGATGGGGAAAAACTTTTTAGCAGGGCCTGCTGTGATAGCACATGGGGTAATGGTTTTAAACTAAAGGAGGGGAGATATAGGCTAGATATAAGGAAGAAGTTTTTCACAGTGAGGGTGGTGAAGCACTGGAATAGGTTGCCCAGAGAGGTGGTAGAAGCCCCATCCCTGGAAACATTCAAGGTCAGGCTGGAAGGGGCTCTGGGCAACCTGATCTAGTTGAGGATGTCCCTGCTCATTGCAGGGGGGTTGGACTAGATGACCTTTAAAGGTCCCTTCCAACCCAAACTATTCTATGATTCTATGAAAGAGTAAGGAAGACCCTCCTTTTGAGTTATGAGGTTCAGAAAGGACCCCCTTGCTTTCTGAACTCCTTCTCAGAGAGGAGTCTAGGGGCAACTAGATCCGATCCTAGTCCCAGACTTGGTCAATGGTTTATGTCTACAGGATTATATGTGTATAGCAACAGTCTAAGGTTCATTCACCGATTTAAGGTGGATCATGAGATTTTTAGCAGCACTCAATCACTGAGTGCTTTAACATTTACGAAGTGATTAAATCAATTCACACGCGCATGCACACAGTCACAAATTTATGTAAATGTATAAAGGTATGCCTGTTAAAAATTCCCCTCGAGTCCAGTGAAATATTCACATCAAATGCTTTGGCGTTTCTCAACAGGCGAGGGTTGAGCCTCGAGGAGTGAAGTGTTTCAGCCCAGGTCCTGTTGTCGGCTTTCGGCGACGGTCCTCCGAACTTCACAAACTTGAGAGTTCGCGAGCTCTGAGAGGCGTCCCACTCAGAGGGAGATGCTGGTCGCAGCCCACTATGGTCCAGGAGAGCTCGAAGGGCCTCACTTAGGACCGCTGTTTACAGGCTCTCAAGATGATTAGCTTTAGTCATCAGTAAATTTCCATCCTGGCCACAATTCTGGTCGGCACGCTCTCGTTCCCCACCTTGGCCATGCAAGAGTTCCTGGTACAGTCAAGGGACACTTAACCGCCCAGCTCATTGCACAAAGACAAAGGCCAAGATCTGGCGGGAGTACCTGAAATCATAGAGCAGTCCAGGAGAAAAGAGGGGGAGGGGGAATGCACCACTACAGGCTTATGTTGTATCCCTGTCACCCCTAAAGGGAGAGCTGTTTTATTCTAGCTCCTCCTCAAGAGTTACAAGTAAACACTTGAAGAAAAGGAGGGGAAGCCACGTAATCTGATGGAGTTAATACGTGATATACATCTGTAGACTTGTCAGTCTCAATACCTAGAATGACAGGCACTGGTTGTTTCTCAGTGTAACATAGTTCTGCCACTTACAATCATAGAATCGTTTAGGTTGGAAGAGACCTCCAAGATCATCGGGTCCAACTGTTAACCTATCACTACCAAGTCTACCACTAAACCGTGTCCCTAAGTGCCACATCTACATGTCTTTTAAATACCTCCAGGGATGGTGACTCCACCACTTCCCTGGGCAGCCTGTTCCAATGCTTGACAACCCTTTCGGTAAAGAAATTTTTCCAAATATCCAATCTAAACCTCCCCTGGCGCAACTTAAGGCCATTTCCTCTTGTCCTGTCGTCTGTTACTTGGTAGAAGACACTGACACCCATCTCTCTACAACCTCCTTCCAGGTAGTTGTAGAGAGCAATAAGGTCTCCCCTCAGCCTCCTTTTCTCCAGACTAAACAACCCCAGTTCCCTCAGCCGCTCCTCATAGGACTTGTGTTCCAGACCCCTCACCAGCTTCATTGCCCTTCTCTGGACACGCTCCAGCACCTCAATGTCTTTCTTGTAGTGAGGGGCCCAAAAGTGAACACAGTACTCGAGGTGCGGCCTCACCAGGGCCGAGTACAGGGGGACGATCACTTCCCTAGTCCTGCTGGCCACACTATTTCTGATACAAGCCAGGATGCCTTTGGCCTTCTTGGCCACCTGGGCACACTGCTGGCTCATATTCAGCCGGCCGTCAACTAACACCCCCAGGTCCTTTTCTGCTGGGCAGCTTTCCAGCCACTCCCCCCCAAGCCTGGAGCGTTGCATGGGGTTGTTGCGTCCCAAGTGCAGGACCCGGCACTTTTAGCTTTGTTGAATCTCATACCATTGGCCTCAGCCCATGGATCCAGCCCATCCAGATCCCTCTGTAGCGCCTTCCTTCCCTCAAGCAGATCAACACTCCCACCCAACTTGGTGTCATCTGCAAACTTACTGAGGGTGCATTCAATCCCCTCATCCAGATCATTGATAAAGATATTAAAGAGAACTGGCCCCAATACTGAGCCCTGGGGAACACCACTTGTGACTGACCGCCAACTGGATTTTACTGCATTCACTACTTGTTCTGTCTCTGCCTTTCAAGTCTGCGTGCTTCAGCCCTGGATCTCTAGCAAGAAAGGTGTAATTCAGCTGCACTTAATTACAACTTTGAAGTGTACAAGTGTCACAAATAAGTTACATGATAGCAACAAATTCCACTTTTCATGCTACCAACTGTTAGACAGAATTTAGGCACAGGTCTCCTAGGATAAAAGGCTTCTAACTATTCCTTGCGTTTCTACTTCTAGAATATCCATTCGAGGTTTACCATAGCTTCCTAAACAGCTGAAAACCAGTGTGAGTTCTTTATGAAATGATGTATAACATTCCAAAGGCAAGTGGATTTTACTAGAACATTTCTTTTTTTTTTTTTTTCTTTTTCATCCACTAGAACATTTCTTTTGCTAATTCTGGAAAATAAACACAAAACAATATTCAGATATTAATCCATTTACCAAGAAATGATAATGGAAAAGAGTACAAGTAGAGTTACATCAGTGCTGAAAGTGGAAATAGAAACTCAGTTAAAAAAATATAATCTAGCTGAATCACAAAAGGCAAAATGTTGGATAATGGGATTGCTCAAACAAAATGGGATTCTTGGCATAATGCCTTGTGACACCATAATTATGACTTCACTTGAAACATAATAGTCAACAATGGCTTGTGATAATATTCTGTAGGGCCATTAAGCTTGCCTTTCAGTCTTCAGACCAAATTTAGAACTCTAATTTGCTGGAAGTAATGATCACAGAATTAGTGACGGATGGGAATATTACGGTTTGGGCCAGCTCACTGACCAAAGACACGGTTGTGTCTGTCTACATCTGCTGGGTTTCTGTACTGAGTGCATTGGGAAATAATATAGTAAGAAAGGCAGAAAAGAAGAACATGTTGGTCGGGAGCAACCAAGATTTCAAAATTACTGTTTTATTACCTCATTTCTTCAAGATACACCTTATTCTATGAACATTTCAGGAAAATGGTATAGACTCCACAAGTTGCTCCTTTCTCCAGCAGTGAAGAATAATTGCAGGTGAGCTTTCCCTCCAGAGTGAGGGAAAATGCTGCTTAAATACCTAATGTCTTCATTTTTTAATCTGAATAAGAAAGACTCAAGTCATTTAGCAGAATGGAAATTAACCTTTTTATCCCATTGTTGTGGTTTAACCCCAGACGGTAACTCAATACAACGCAGCTGCTCGCTCACTCCCCTGCTCCCCAGTGGGGTGGGGAGGAGAACTGGAAAGAAAGGAAAACTCATGGGTTGAGATAAAGACAGTTCACGAGGAGAGAAAAGGAAAAGATAATAATAATTATATTATATATTAATAATGATAATAATAATAATAAAATATAAGGATAATAGAATATATAAAATGAACGATGCACAATTTCTCACCACCCGATGACCGATACAGCCCATCCTGAGCAGCAATCACGGAACAGGAATATTCCCCAGCAGCGAACTTGGAACAGCAAGTTCCAGAGAGAGCAAGTGAGGGAACGAACAGACGAACGAACGAAAAGCCTGAACGAATGAAAAGAGGGAAAAAGGGAAAAAAAAGGGAACTGGTCCACCGGCTGACCCCCACTTATACTGGGCATGACGTTTATCATAGAATCATAGAATCATCATAGAATAGTTTGGGTTGGAAGGGACCTTTAAAGGTCATCTAGTCCAACCCCCCTGCAATAAGCAGGGACATCCTCAACTAGATCAGGTTGCCCAGAGCCCCTTCCAGCCTGACCTTGAATGTTTCCAGGGATGGGGCTTCTACCACCTCTCTGGGCAACCTATTCCAGTGCTTCACCACCCTCACTGTGAAAAACTTCTTCCTTATATCTAGCCTATATCTCCCCTCCTTTAGTTTAAAACCATTACCCCATGTGCTATCACAGCAGGCCCTGCTAAAAAGTTTTCCCTCATCTTTCTTATAAGCCAATTCCTTCAGGACTCTGGGATGCATCTCATCAGGCCCCATAGACTTATGTATGTTCAGGTTCCTCAGGTGGTCACGAACCTGATCTTCCCTTACAGTGGGAGGGACTTTGCTCCCCCAGTCCCTGTCTTGCAGTCCATCCACTCGAGAGGTGTGGGAAGAGAGGTTGCCAGTGAAGACTGAGGCAAAAAAGTTGTTGAGTACCTCAGCCTTCTCCTTGTCCGTTAATACCAGTTTGCCAGTCCTGCTCATCACAGGGGGTACACTTTCTTTGACCTTCCTTTTCTGGCTGACATGCCTGTAGAAGCCCTTCTTGTTATTCTTTGCATCCCTTGCCAAGTTCAGTTCTAGCCACGCCTTGGCCTTCCTGACCCCATCCCTACACAACCAGGCAGCGTCCCTATACTCTTCCCAGGATACCTGTCCCTGCTTCCACTGCCTGTGCATTTCCTTCTTGCCCTTTAGTTTGACCAGCAGGTCTTGACTCAGCCATGCTGGTCTCTTGCCTTCTTTGCCCGATTTCTTGCACCTGGGGATCGAGAGCTCTTGCCCTCTATGGAAAGCCTCCTTAAAGATCCACCAGCTCTGTTCTGCTCCCTTGTCCCTGAGGGCAGTTTCCCAGGGGGTCCTATTGAATGACTCCTTGAACAGCTGGAAGCTTGCTTTCCTAAAATTCAGGGTCCTGACCTTACTCTTTGCCTGACCCATATCCCTCAGGACTGTGAACTCCACCAGTGCGTGATCACTGCAGCCCAGGCTGCCTCCAATCTTGACATCACCAATTAGACAACTCACGTTGGTGACCATCAGGTCCAGTATATCATCCCCTCTGGTGGGGCTGTCTATTACCTGGCTTAAGAAGTTATCCTCCATGCACTCCAGGAGTCTCCTGGATTGCCTACAGCTTGCCGGTATGGTATGGAATACTTTCTTTGGCTGATTTGGGTTAACTATACTGGCTGTACCCCTCCCAGGTTTTTGCACCTGCACATTAGCAAAACCTGGGAAACTGTAAAATGTCCTTGATCGCTTAGCAGCAACTGATAACATCAGTGTATTATTATCACCATTCTTCACATACTGAATCCAAAAGACAGTAGCTGCTGGAAAGAAAATTAGCTCCATCCCAGGTGGCTGAACACCACCGAGCCCGAGGAGGAAGCAACGAAGACACGGATCACCATCTTCACCTCATGAGCTGCGGCGGCGGGACTGGACGGGATGGGGCAGCAAGGCTGCGGGGACACTGCTCCCCCACACGGGACAGGGACGAGGAGAAGGCTGCCCCGCTCCACCCTGCTGCTGCCCCCCGAGGACAGCTGCCACCCGCAGCACCCCCCTTCCCCGGACACCCATCCAGTACTTATTTCAACCATATATTGAAGAAGATTGACTCAGATAGATACCCTTTGGCATTTAGGATCATTGAGGACATAAAGGTCTGGATTCCTACACCTGGGGTTGGTAAGCCCCGGCAGTTCAAAATGCTATAGACAAACTAAAAAACGTGGGAAAACCTGAGAAGTGTGGGTGCAAAGGCTACAGTTGCCACAGGTTAAACTGAATGCCTCAAAATATGTTATTTTTGAAACCTCAGTGGAATAGCATATCCAACTCCGAGAAATATTGAATGCCAGAGTTTACACGGTATGGTATGTCCATACATTGGAATTTGGAATGATTTGCATGTTTCAGACAACTGTCACACAGAGGGACTGACTCTTGGGCTGATATGAGTTTCTTGAGTGCACAAGATTTGCTCCTCAAACACATTTGCTAGCAGCTGGTAATCATTTAATTTTAACATAAACATAAAAATAACATGGCTCTTGTGAACTGAAAAAGTGCATGTTGTTCCATCCTAATGATGGTGTTCCTCAAAAGGAAAAACTCTCAGAATTTTCTCCTGATATCTTATTGCAATTGAGATATTTTCTGGATTGTTATACAGAACAGCAAAAAGGCTCACTAATCAGTCTCTTTCCTATGGATGTCATAATCTCGAAGACTACACTTGAGACTTTTCCTTTAACAACTTCAGTTAAAGGCAGCATAAAAGAATTATAAATCACTGCGAACTACACTTTAGCCATAGGGCATACTGAAGGGCATTCCCTTCCATTTCTTGAGTATTATCCATATTTCACTGCTTTCTTGATGAATTTTCTTTCACCTCAGAATGGCCTTCTATTTTAAAATCAAAAAGTTTCAAGCTTTCTTTGTGGTCTTCTTTTTCTGGAAGAAATATTTTTCCTTTAGTGTCTTTTTTTAGTATTACTTTTTATAACCATCTACTTTTTTAATGAGCAACAAAGATGAATTTCTGCCTGCAGTTTTTAATACTACTTTCAAAAGTCTTCCTAAGAGTTTTGCTGTGTCACATAATACCAAAGAGAGGAGGGTACTAGCCTTTGTTTTCATTATACTTTGAAGTAGTGTCATATTGCCTTTTGTCGTCTTCCTTTTCCCCTCTGTTCTTTTGATCCATTGAAGTTAATTGCTTACTCCTTGCCATGGTGCCTCATATGCCAACAGATAAAGTAAGGGAAATCAAATTTGATCACACTGAAACTTATGAAAAATCTGCTAATGAAAATGGAACAAACTTTCGCAGAAATCGGAGGTGTTGCAAAAAGGTAGGGAGGAGAATGTTAAAAATTTACTGACTGAATAATAACATAGGATGCGACAATGGGACCAATGGGAGAAGAAGGTCCTTCAAAATACAGTTCTTAAAGAGGCTGAAGGGAGTTTGACAGACTGCATGGTGCTGAGCCAGACATGTTTGTAACAGGAAGAAACACAGTAAAAAGCCAAGTCTGAAAAACAAAATACAGTTTGTTCTTCTTTTCTGTTGCTCTTCTTGGTACAGTTCCACTTCATATAAAATATTGAATATTAATTGGACCAGAGAAAAGTAGTGAGAAGCGGAACTGTACCACCCAGCAGTTAGAATACTCATTTGGGAAGAATGAGGTTCAAATCTCTGCTCAAAAAAACCCATTCAATATTTATACAATCAGAAGAACTCCACAGGATAACTTCAGTCACAACTTGTCAAATCAACTTAGAAGTTAGAACAGTCACTGGGGAAACAGGGTGTCCTGCCACTAAATAATGCATACCAAAGGCTTAAAACTGGGTCTTTTGCATCCCAAATCAGATCCCTAATCATCAGGCTTCTCTGAATTACTTTGTAATTCATCTCTTATTCCTTTTTTTCAGTACAGATTTTCATATGCATCTTTCATATTATTTTCAAATATCTTGAGTTTATCCTGATGTGAAATGGGAAAATAATAGTATCTAGACCATTTTTAGAACAAAGAAACAAACGAATTTTCCTAAGCTAGCTATTTGTTATTTCCATCTCTCTCTCTCTTTCCTCCCCCCGCTTTTTATTTTTCTCTTAGACATTCATTTTTGTCAGGAAATTCACTGACCATGAGAAACTTTTCCAATGCATCATGAATCATAATGATGAATAGGCATCTTTGGACAAAATATATATATATTCCTAACCCACTTTAGGTTGAAGACTGATGACACATGAGTGTAATTCTTAGATAGGCTGTTGCTTTTCAACATAATAGTAGTATGTAGGGATTGATCACCTGAAGAAAAAAACCTAAAAAGTGAAAAAAAAACAGAACAGCCTTCTGCAATCAGTGAAGTACTCCAAACCAAACCCTAGTTTCATTTCTATTAAAACAACCTTGTGTCTTGCTGGTTAATATAGAATAGATTACAATTTTTAATGCAAAAGAGAAGTCAAGGGATCAGACTCATCCTTTGTATTTGCTATTGTACTAACTCGGTCTGTTAATACTGGAAAGATATTAAACAAATGAGAGATGTCCTAACCAGAGGTAAGCAAAAGAGTGCTCTTCAGAGCAGGTGGCTGTTGCTGTGTAGGAGTGTGCCTGGAGTGAGGGAGTGTGACTTTGAAAGAATGGATTAAATAGAACACACATCAATAATGAGGGGAGGGTTTCCATTTACTAGATGTATTTTCAATCAATCCATCCTGATGGTTGCCAGTGCAATGAATACCAAATTACTTCATACATTTTTAGGGGAAGTTGCTTCTTATGCCACATCCTTCCTTACTATTCTTCCCCTGAGAAATTCCATCAGGAAGGGAATGTCATGGCAGTAAAAATGATTGAACAGCACATATTATATTACAAATACATTAAATAGTTTTGACCTTCTGCACTTCAAATATGACACAGAAAAATGACCTGATTTCAGGTCATTTTTGCAATTTGTTGTAAAGCATTCTGATCATTGTTAGTTGTGATCCTTTCCTCCCAAGTCTCTGAAGTGTTTCTGAATCCCATCCATATTCTCTTGCTGAATCCAAACAGAAGCACTGTAACCCAAGTTTTGTAATGTGGAGGACATTGGTAAAGGCAACCCTAAGATATATATTTGCCTATAGCATTAATTAGTAAAAAAGATGTATATTTAATATTTTTATAGAGGAGCATCAGTTTTAAAACTACTGAAAACCACTGGAAAAATTAAGGTTTGAGAGAAAGGAGTAAAAATAGTGTGAACTGAAAGTTTTGCATTACGTCTCTGAATCCAGTGTTTGGACATCCAGCTTTACTGTACCAGTTGCCACATACAATATGGAATGCCATCCAAAATCTTTTATGTGACACTAGTTATCATTTTTATAGTTTCATAAAAGAAAAGATTTGTTCATAAATACAAATACTTCCAAAGAGGCTTTCACTAACATCAGCTGCTTTTTGGGGATAGAGAGCATTCCATAGCTACCTTTTATTTAACAGAATAAATGCACCTAAAGTGCCTATATGTGTGAGGACTGGAACAGAAAATATATCTCATGTCGCATTATTTGTTTTCAGCCTCTTCTAATTCCCTTTGCATATTCTGATTTCTGATATATTTGTGGAACTTTTTATTTTTATTTTTTATGTGTCCTCCTAGTTGAAAGTGAGATTGCCTCTAGTTTTTATTTTACATCATATGTTTGGGCTCTGATGGCTACCTTCAGCTATGTGCCTTCCAATTTTAAGTTCTTTCTTATTTTTAAATAATTAAAAAGCTCCTGATAGGTCTTATGGGGCTTATAAGTCTCTTACCCATAAGGCACTCTCAATGTATATCTTTTCTTTTCTCAGGGTCACACTTTGCTGCTGTGCTTTGAACACCTCTTCTTAAATTACAGACAGTGCTCCATTAATCCTTGGGCTATCAATAGATACTATCTATCAATTTCCAGAGTTTACTGAAGTCTACTTTTCTGTAGGACATTATCCCTCTTTTAATGTTTCCATTTCTTAGAATAACACCTAATTTCTCATTAAACTTGTTATTTACCTTCCGAATTAGATACTTACTCAATTCTTTCTTTTTTAATACTTTTCCTTTGTTTTATCCAACTATCTCTTGGCAAGTTTGTCTAAAGAGGGTGTTTAAATGGCTGGGACTTAGAATGATGTAGCATTAGACTTACTACACCTCTCCCAAAGTTAACTAGAGATAGAACCCTGCCATGACGTTACTCTTTCTTTCATCTCACTTTTCTTTACCCTTTCACCTGTTCTTGATGCTTAGAATAAGTACATATACTGAAAAAGTATATTATTGAATTTTCCCTTCTGTTCTTTGTGAATAATTTCTACTCTTATACCGGTACTCATTTCACAGTTTGTTCTACCACCTTTCCTTGATGTCAATTCTGTCATGGCTTTGTCTGCATGCTAAGTTTCTCATTGCTTCTCTTTATTTTCTATACTTCTGACACATATAGAGACATCAGAATGTGATCCAATAAGTCTTATCCCTATCTCCCATATGGTCTTCTTACTGCTTTCTCTTTTTTCTTAGAAGGTAATTCTCTGACTAGGCTATTACTATATTTTACTTTCTTGTAGTCTTTTATCACCGACCCCTTTCAAAATTTAAAGCCTTCCTTCCTAGGTCTGAGAATCTGTACCTGGTCATTTCTCTCCCTCTCTTTGGGAGATTGTGGTGGGTTAACCTTGGCTGGATGCCAGGTGCCCACCAAGTCGCTCTATCACTCCCCCTCCTCAGCTGGACAGGGGAGAAAAATATGACGAAAGGCTCGTGGGTCAAGATAAGGACAGGGAGATCACTCAGCAATTACCATCATGGGCAAAAGGGGAAACGGCCTCAGGTTGCGCCAGGGGAGGTTTAGATTGGACATTTGTAAAAATTTCTTCACTGAAAGGGTTGTCAGGCATTGGAACAGGCTGCCCAGGGAGGTGGTGGAGTCCCCATCCCTGGAGGTATTTAAAAGACATTTAGACGAGGCCCTAAGGGATACGATTTAGTGGTGGACTTGGTAGTGCTAGGTTAATGGTTGGACCCGATGATCTTGGAGGTCTCTTCCAACCAGAACAATTCTATGATTCTATGATTCTATGATTCTATGAAAACAGAATTGACTTGGGGAAATTAATTTAATTTATTACCAATCAAATCAGAGTAGGGTAATGAGAAATAAAAACAAATCATAAAACAACTTCCCCCCACACCTCCCTTCTTCCCAGGCTCAACTTCACTCCCGATTTCTCTGTCTCCTCCCCGCTGAGCAGCACAGGGGGATGGAGAATGGGGGTTGCAGTCAGTTCATCAAATGTTGTGTCTGCCGCTCCTTCCTCCTTAGGGGGAAGACTCTTCACACTCTTCCCCTTGCTCCAGTGTGGGGTCCCTCCCATAGGAGACAGTCCTTCACAAACTTCTCCAACGTGGATATTCACATGGGCTGCAGTTCTTCATGAACTGCTCCAGCATGGGTCCTTTCCACATATCCTGTCCACGAGGTGCAGTCTTTCAGGAACAGACTGCTCCAGCGTGGGTCCCCCACAGGGTCACAAGTCCTGCCAGAAAACCTGCTTCAATGTGGGTTCTTCATGGGGTCACAGCCTCCTTTGGGGCACATCCACCTGCTCTGGTGTGGGGTCCTCTATAGGCTGCAGGTGGATATCCACTCCATTGTGGACCTCCATGGGCTGCAGGGAGACAGCCTGCCTCACCATGGTCTTTGCCATGGGCTGCAGAGGGTTTGGTGCCTGGAGCACCTTCACTGACCTTGGTGTCTGCAGAGTTGTTTCTCTTACATATTCTCACTCGTCTCTCCCAGCTGCTTTTGCGCAGCATTTTTTTTCCCCTTCTTAAATATATTATCACAGAGATGCTACCACTGTCGCTGATTGGCTCAGCCTTGGCCAGCGGCAGCTCCATCTCTGAGCCAGCTGGCATGGGCTCTATTGGACATAGGGGAAGCTTCTAGCAGGTTCTCACAGAAGCCACCCCTGTGCCCCCCAAAAAAAACCTTGCCATGCAAACCCAATACAGAGATGGACCCAACTTTTTGCAACAGTTCTTCCTGGGACATTCTTTTTTAAAGAGGCTAAAGATTTCCATTTGACCCCAGGTGCAAAACAGTGCTTGTTTCCAGTATGTGTTTGTCCCTGACTGACCTTTACTCATGTGTTTATTTCTACCTTTATTACTCCAACTGAGCTTCCAGCATACTGAAATCACTTCTGACCTGCTATGGGTCACCTCTAGCATATTGTTAGTGCTCCTATAGAAAGCACAGGTAGTACTTCAGTTGCCGAGGCGATCAGCTCCGGTGCCGGCGCGACCTGCAGCGGAGCGTCCTAGCGCGGCGTACAGGGGGGTTTCCCGAACCGGGGAGCCTCAGAGGGAGCCGAGGGACCCGCCAGGAGCCGGCAGCTCGCGCGAGAGCGGCTGACGAGACCTGGGCGGGGCCAGGAGCCGCGGCGGGGTATAAAAAAGCCCCCGGGGAGCGCCAGCGACCCGGAGCGCGGCGAACAGGGCGGGCAAACAGGGCGCGGCGCGTCAGGAAGGGCGCGGCGTGGCAGTTTGCGCGGCAGGGCGTGCAGGGAGGGCGCTGAAGCTCCGCCGGCTCGACGGGGGAAGCAATGGTGTCCACCCGGCAGAAAGCCATGGCCGCTCCAAGCCTTGCACCCGCCACGGCTGACGCAGCTTCCCAGACGGAGCTGCAGTGGGAACACGCTGCCACCCAGGTGTCAGGCTGCAGGGTGTGCCCTACTCTGACGCCAGCACTGGGCGACAGCGGCAGCGAGCATGCCTGTGGGAGGTGTGCCCAGGTAGAGGACCTCCTCCGCCTGGTGACAGAGCTCCGGCAGGAGGTGAGCAGGTTGAGGAGCATCAGGGAGCGCGAGAGGGAGATCGACGACTGGACTCGCACCCTGCCCTCCCTGCGACAGGCGCAACAGGCAGCCAAGGTGCCTGTCACGGGGGACTCCCGATCCCGACCCTCTCCCTGCACGGCTGAATGCAGGGACGTAGGGGACAGGGGACAGTGGCAACTAGTGCCTCCCCGGCGAGGCAGGCGTGTCTCCTCAGCGCCTACCCCACCTCCGCAGGTGCCCTTGCACAATAGGTATGAGGCCCTGCCACTGGAACCAAACAATGACAAGGCTGATGGTTCAGCCAGCCTGGAGGTGCCGCCGAGGACTAGTCAGCCGAGGGCCTGCATCCAAACTGCCCCCACAAAGGAAAACAAGAGACGGGTCATTGTCATAGGAGACTCCCTTCTGAAAGGAACAGAAGGGCCCATATGCAGACCGGACCCACTGCTTAGGGAAGTCTGCTGTCTCCCAGGGGCCCGGGTCAAGGATGTGAGGAGGAAGCTTCCCACCCTAGTAAGGCCCTCAGACTACTATCCCCTGTTGATCTTCCAGGTAGGCAGTGAGGAGGTGGCAAAAAGAAGTCCCGGGGCAATCAAGAGGGACTTCAGGGCCTTGGGGCGACTGGTTAAGGGATCAGGAGCACAGGTAGTGTTCTCCTCTATCCCTCCAGTTCTGGGGAAGGATGAGGGAAGAAACTGGAGGAGCCAGCAGATCAACAACTGGCTCCGAGCCTGGTGTCACCGGCAGGACTTTGGGTTCTTCGACCATGGGTTGGTTTACATGGCACCAGGCCTGCTGGCGGCAGACGAGGCAAACCTGTCCCAAAGGGGGAAAAGGATCCTAGCGCAGGAGTTAGCAGGGCTCATTGAGAGGGCTTTAAACTAGATTTGAAGGGGGAAGGGGATAAAACTAGGCTTGCTAGAGAGAAGCCTAGGGGAGGCACGCCGATGAATGAGGGATGGCGTGCCAGCGAGGCCCTTCGGTCAGCTGTCTCAGATGAGGTAGGACAGAGAGACCCGTGCAGCAGCAGGGACACAGGGGTCATTGACCAGCTAGGAACCACGGAAATACCTGAGATGGGACATGTAGGGAGTAGGGCTTCTCCCACCACAAAGGCAACAGGATCACTAGCCCAGCTGAAGTGCATCTACACGAATGCACGCAGCATGGGCAACAAACAGGAGGAGCTTGAGGCTGTTGTGAAAGGGGAAAACTATGATATAGTTGCCATCACGGAAACATGGTGGGATGACACACATAGCTGGAGTGCCACGATGGACGGCTATAAACTCTTTAGAAGGGATAGGCAAGGAAGGAGAGGCGGTGGGGTAGCCCTCTATGTTAAGGAGAGTCTGGACTGCCTTGAGCTCGAGGATGGTGACGAGAGGGTTGAGTGCCTGTGGGTCAAAATCAGGGGGAAGGCCACCAAGGCAGACATTGTGGTGGGAGTCTGTTATAGACCACCTAATCAGGATGAGGAGGCAGATGAAGTATTCTACAGGCAGCTGGGAGAAGCCTCACGATCGCTCGCCCTTGTTCTCGTGGGGGACTTCAACTTGCCGGATGTCTGCTGGAAATACAATGCAGCAGAGAGGAAACAGTCCAGGAGGTTCCTGGAGTGTGTGGAAGATAACTTCCTCACGCAGCTGGTGAGGGAGCCCACGAGAGAAGGCGCCCCGCTGGACCTGTTGTTTGTGAACAGAGAAGGTCTTGTGGGTGATGTGACGGTCGGAGGCCGTCTTGGGCTCAGTGACCACGAAATGATAGAATTCTCGATTCTCAGAGAAGTAAGGAGGAGGGTCACCAGAACTGCCACCTTGGACTTCCAGAGGGCAGACTTTGGCCTGTTTAGGAGTCTGGTTGGCAGAGTCCCTTGGGAGGCAGTCCTGGAGGGCAAAGGCGTCCAGGAAGGCTGGACATTCTTCAAGAGGGAAATCTTAAAGGCGCAGGAGCAGGCCGTCCCCGTGAGCCGAAAGATGAGCCGGCGGGGAAGAAGACCGGCCTGGCTGAGCAGAGAGCTCCGGCTGGAACTTAGGAAAAAAAAGAGAGTCTACCACCTTTGGAGGAAGGGGCAGGCAACTCAGGAGGACTACAAGGATGTTGTGAGGTCATGCAGGGAGAAAATTAGAAGGGCCAAAGCACAATTAGAACTTAGTCTGGCTACTGCCATAAAAGACAACAAAAAGTCCTTCTACAAATACATTAACAATAAAAAGGGGGCTAAGGAGAATCTCCCTCCTCTATTGGATGCGGAGGGAAACTTAGTGTCAAGGGATGAGGAAAAGGCTGAGGTGCTAAATACCTTCTTTGCCTCAGTCTTCAACAGCAAGGGAAGTTGCTCTCTGGGCACCCAGCCCCCTGAGCAGGAAGATGGGGATGGGGAGCAGAATGTAAACCCCGAAGTCCAAGGGGAAATGGTCAGTGACCTGCTACGCCACCTAGACACGCACAAGTCTATGGGGCCGGATGGGATCCACCCAAGGGTACTGAGGGAGCTGGCAGAAGTGCTCACCAAGCCACTCTCCATCATTTACCAGCAGTCCTGGCTAACTGGGGAGGTCCCAGTTGACTGGAAGCTGGCAAAGGTGACGCCCATCTACAAGAAGGGCCGGAAGGAGGATCCGGGGAACTACAGGCCTGTCAGCCTGACCTCGGTGCCCGGGAAGGTTATGGAGCAGATCATCTGGAGTGCCATCACGCGGCACATACGGGACAACCGGGTGATCGGGCCCAGTCAGCACGGGTTTATGAAAGGCAGGTCCTGTCTGACCAACCTGATCTCCTTCTACGACATGGTGACCCGCTTAGTGGATGAGGGAAAGGCTGTGGACATTGTGTACCTGGACTTTAGTAAAGCCTTTGACACCGTCTCCCACAGCATTCTCTTGGAGAAGTTGGCTACCCATGGCTTGGATGGGCATACTCTGCGCTGGGTAGGAAACTGGCTGGATGGCCGGGCCCAAAGAGTTGTGGTGAATGGAGTTAAATCCGGTTGGAGGCCGGTCACAAGTGGTGTTCCCCAGGGCTCAGTACTGGGGCCAGTTCTGTTCAATATCTTTATCAATGATCTGGATGAGGGGATCGAGTGCACCCTCAGTAAGTTTGCAGATGACACCAAGTTGGGAGGGAGTGTTGATCTGCTGGAGGGCAGGCAGGCGCTACAGCGGGACCTGGACAGGCTGGATCGATGGGCCGAGGCCAATTGTATGAGGTTCAACAAGGCCAAGTGCCGGGTCCTGCACTTGGGTCACAACAACCCCAGGCAACGCTACAGGCTTGGAGGGGAGTGGCTGGAAAGCTGCCCGGCGGAAAAGGACCTGGGGGTGTTGGTTGACGGCCGGCTGAATATGAGCCAGCAGTGTGCCCAGGTGGCCAAGAAGGCCAACGGCATCCTGGCCTGTATCAGAAATAGTGTGGCCAGCAGGAGTAGGGAGGTGATTGTCCGCCTGTACTCGGCCCTGGTGAGGCCGCACCTTGAGTACTGTGTTCAGTTTTGGGCCCCTCACTACAAGAAAGACATTGAGGTGCTGGAGCGTGTCCAGAGACGGGCAACGAGGCTGGTGAAGGGTCTGGAACACAAGTCCTATGAGGAGCGGCTGAGGGAACTGGGGATGTTTAGCCTGGAGAAAAGGAGGCTGAGGGGAGACCTTATTGCTCTCTACAACTACCTGATAGGAGGTTGTAGAGAGATGGGGGTCGGTCTCTTCTCCCTAGTAACAGACAACAAAACAAGAGGAAATGGCCTCAAGTTGCGCCAGGGGAGGTTTCGATTGGACATTCGTAAAAACTTCTTTACCGAAAGGGTTGTCAGGCATTGGAACAGGCTGCCCAGGGAGGTGGTGGAGTCCCCATCTCTGGGGGTATTCAAAAGGCGTTTAGATGAGGCCCTAAGGGATATGATTTAGTGGGGGACTTGGTAGTGATAGGTTAATGGTTGGACCCGATGATCTTGGAGGTCTCTTCCAACCAGAACAATTCTATGATTCTATGATTCTACTAAGAGAGCTGGATTGACTTAGGGTAATGCTTCCTGCTCTCCAAGAGACAAAACCTCTCCCTGAATTATAGGTCTAATGAGCAGGCAGGTTGCTTTACCCCTCACTAGGGGACCTCTAGCCTGCTCCACCCTTTGTTTCTCCTTTTGGAATTGCGGCTGTAGCTTCCCAGCTGCAGCTACATCTCATTCCTCCACCTTGATTGCCATGGTTTGCTACTGTTTATTTTTACAGTAGCACTAAATGGTTCTTGAATTCAATGAGAAAAGGACTTGGGTAGGAAGTGAGTCATTGCTTGCTGACTGAGACAGACAGTATCTGTCCTCCTCTGCTGAGAAGCAAGTGTTTTTCTCCTGAGGTTGATGTAGATGAATACCAGAATATGAGTTCCCAAGTCTGTCTTCCTATGTATTTGGGCTGTGGAAGAAAAAGGAGAAATAAAAATATTCTAATGAGATCTTCTAAATTTCTGTACTATATCGGCTGATTTGGCTTCTTTTTCTCATATGGGGACACAAAGTTTAAAAAGCTTCCCCAAAGTCTTATAGCTTCAAGAATCCAACATTAATCTTTCATGTTGGTTTCATTCTCCAGTTACTACATATAAATATATTAATATGCTGACTTTTGTAGTTTACCAAGGACAGGGACATTAAAACAGTCTGTATATGGCAAAAGTGCATATACTGCAGAGGAAACTGTATATGGCAGATGACCAGGAGATGCTAACTTTGTTTAGAAAGTCTCAAAAATAATAAAAGAGAGCAAAACATATATAAATGGCATATATACAAAATATATAAACACAGAGGGTAGAAAGATTTGTAAAGACACACCATCTCTGACTCAGGCAGGGGCATTGCTTCCAGGTAATCTGCCTGAATAGAGGAGCTTAAGCAAACCGAACAAGCAGCAGGAGCTTCCTGTAAGAAGATCAAGCCACTGACAAAGCAGGGATCTGGGATGTAGAGCTCAGAAGGGGAATTCCTCTCTCTGGACCTGTGTCATGGAGAACTGCCAGGGGGGCAGCTGGGACTAAGATTTTTGCCTTGAAATGGTCACTATTAGAAGATGTTTCATTAGTCGATGCTTCATAACAGAATTGTGTGAATCTACCTCACAGTTGGAGATGTACATGCACATGCTACTATATTCCCAGATAAAAAAAAAAAGACTGATCATATGATGCCTTTAAGCTGCAAGTGAAAGATTCCATGAATATGATCAAAACTATGTTTATAGAAGGTTATTATTTTAGTATATATTTTAATATGGTTATGGAGTCAGCAGATCTGGAGTTTCTTTAGATTCATGCCTTTTGACTATCTCTAAAGTAGTAATGCGATAGAATACTAATATCCTTAACTTGCTTATAACATCAATTAATAAATTAACCATTTAAAGCCCTTATATACTAAAACCATAACACAGAGATGATGCATTTCATTCCTGTTACAGTTCAGGAATTGGATTCTGTGCTAGGTTCACAAAGAAGTAGGTGACTGACACACCTGTTTAAATATGCTACGTTACATTGAAAATCTACACATCACTTGAGCTAAATCTAGCTAAAGTTGACATGGCACTATGGTAGCAATATTCTAAACCTATTTATTCTGTAACTTAACTAAGCACAATATAAGATCATTTTATTCCAGCTAAAAATAGTTTAGCATTTTGTTATTTCACAGTTTTCTTCTCATTATAAAAATGAAAGTCTTTAACATACCAAATGCTATATACTGAAGCATACCAACTACCTAAGAACAATAACACTATCTCTCCACAAAATCTGAAGTTACATTTCCATTAGTTTGGTATAAGCACTTAGGTAAAATAAGAGTGGACATAATATACTGTACTGATGTTACACATAGCATGAAGTGGTCAAACATTTGAAATACATTTGAAATAGAACTTGGTCATTCTTTAAATAGTCATCTTCTGGAAAGACTATTGTGCCTGAGGAAATTGTAAACAAGAATACAAGTGTGCTTTATTGGTCTCCACAGGTTTCAATGTGAGATTTTCAGAGTATTTTACATATGTTAGTGACTGGAGCTTCACACCACTCCATTGGGAAAAGACAGCATTATCCCCACTTAGCAGTGCAGGAAATGAAGGAACATGTGTGAGTTATTTGGAGGTATTGTCAATCTAATCTACATGATGAAGTACTGAAATACTTAAGAAAAAAATCTGGCTCACTGAACCTTGATGATTTAGTCAAGCACATGCAAGAAATCTGTGGCCTCGTGGCCTCGCCAGGAGCCCTGGGGTCTAGTCATAATCCTCCTTCTAGCACTATCAGTACAGTGTGCAGCTGGTGCGGGTAAGGAACCCCTGGTTTTTCAGTGTCTATGTCCAACAGAGCAAGGATTGAAAAGAAAGTTCGAATTGAACAGCAGATTCTTACTGTAGCCATGCCACAGGAATTGGCATTGGTGGAAATAACATCCTTTTTTTTTTACTGACAGGTAGAGAATCTTGTTTCTATCTGTGGTACTTTTTAAAGAAAATGGGTAAAACTAGTCTTTTATAAGGGAAGGAGGAAAAAAGACAAATTCTATTTGCATTTTTAACTCCTTTTCATGAAACGCTGTGCCTTCACCTTTCGTGGACCTACAAAGGCTAGCCAATTCAAGTGTAATAGCTACTTTAAACTTTTCTAAACCTATTCTTCAGAACAGAAAAATCAAATGCTTTACTCTTTTCATATATTTTGGGGGGAGAGATAAGAAGAAAAAGTAGTTAGATGAAAACAACCACTTTAAACAATTACAGAGATTTCTGTAAAATAATAATGACAAAGTAAACTCACTTAAATATTTATCAAACCAACCTGGAAGCCAAGCTATGTAAGATTAAAGGCTTATGCAAGTCTTTTTTCTTTACTTAAAAATTGAAATAAATCCTCACATTTACTTTTGATGATACCCAATAACAAAAGAAAAAATGATATCAAAATGCAATTTCTTCTTATGCCATTATGCTTTGCACCTTACTGACTCAGCATGGTAAAGTTTGGGCAGGGCTGTCCACAACAACAGCTATAACCTAAAATGTCTTTATATGCACTATAACGAATTCCAAACGAGACAAGAAACAAAGGTGAAGCCGAAGGCTGATACTACAGAAAGGCAATGGGGACTACAGCTGGGAAATTAATCCTTTTTTCCCCAGTGAAAATTACTTTTTTTTTTTTTTTTTTTTTTTTTTGGCAAGACAATGTATCAAATTTCTACCTTCAAATGCAGAATGAGGTGAACAGCTGACACTATCCTGGATAGTGATGTCTAGATACTTTCTAACATTATCAGACTGTGTGTATACCAGCATTTTTATGTGACAGTAAAATGCAATAGAAACCTATCATTGTGTCATTACGCAGGTAGAAATGGAAGCTGTTGCTGAATTAGATCTCCTGTTAATGTCATCTAAATTCAAGACCTGGCAAGGAAAAATGCTTCTTGAATGGATAGAAAATACCTAGGGAAAACTAAAAGAATGAAAAATATTAACTATCTGACAATATTTTTTAATCAATATGTCTGACTTTTATAACCTGACAAACTGTTGGCATGCTTAATTCAGATTAGCCAACATATATAAATTATCAACCTTTTCAAATCTGCACTTGTTAGAGCTAATATGACTGTAACTTAGTAATGAAATAAATTGTCCGAATGATTTTACCATGCCTGGTCTTGCCTTTATCATTGAAATGTCCTTTGCTGCTCTTTTATTTCAGTTCTCATTATTTTTAGCTACTTTTAGCTAACTATTTTTAGCTTTTGCTTATTTCTAGTCACCTAGGCAATAATGTACACTTGCTACATCTGTGCCTGTACCTGAGATCTGATGTTACCAGAAAGTTATTTAATCAAGAGCACTAGCACTGAAGAAGAAAACCGCATGAAAAATACTTGTGTTGACATTTAGACATCCACCCAAGGCCATTATTTTCTGTTCTCCCTCAGGTGTGAGAGCTCAGCGGAGGTGACAGTGAGCATAACAGCAGCAACCCTAATGGATTTGAGGGCAGAGTGACCTTAACAATACATTGCTGGGCACAAAAGCTCTCAATACTTCTCAAAAATTTACATTTGGAAGGAATATGCCAGTTGTATTATGGGGAGTTAGACAAGTCTCAAGCAGCAAAATCTGATTGGGTTGTACTAGTTTAGGCTGCTAAAATGCCAGCAAACCAGAACTGCACTCAGGTCTTCCTACCTTCTTACCACTGGTGAAGAGAACTGCACCAAGACCAATGTACCCAAGGGTAGGAGATTTGTGGTTCTATCCTGTAACTTTCCTCCCCAAGGGATTCTGCACAAATGATACAGAGTCCAGTTGACTCCTGTCAGCTTAGAAATGAATACTGAAATGAACCTTTCTTCTCTGAAATGTGTCCTTAAAGGAATGAGAAAAACAATAAAAGTAGGTATTAACATTAATTGTAACTGAAAACTAATAAAGCAAGATATACTGCACATGGAGATGACAAGATGAAAGCTTTGTTTACAAAAGATAAATTTGTTTTCCTGGTGCCTGTGGTTCCTCTTAGCTTGTGTTACCTCTCTCAAAGGTGAGGGAGGAACTAAGAACTCCAAACACAGGGAAATTATGTGGAAAAAAGTGTTCATCTTATTTTGTACTTAGTTTTAAGTTTTCTGTTCCCAAGCAGAAAGTCTATGAAGCATGCAGTATTTCAAGGACAAGAATAGGGATAAACTGCTGTATTACTGCACAGGGAAAAGAAATGAATAGGAGACAAATAATTCAAAGCAAAAGTGTTAACTTTTGCATTATGGAGTGTGATAATGAAAACATGATTTGCAAACACTTGTCTACGTGTATTAAATCTCTTATTGTGTATCCTCCAGGATATCATCAACAGCTGAAGTAGAAAACTAGTCAAATGTTCTTTAGTGCAAGTATAGACACACTCAGCTGATACTCAGCTTTGCATTCACTATTCAGAAACTGTAATGGAGATGCTTGTATAGAACTACATAGTATCTGTGGTAAATGGTGGTAAATGTTTTGGTCCTTTTACAATTATATTCAAAACCAGTTCAACTGCACTCATAAATGTGCAATGTTAAATTTTCTAAGGTAGACAGGGCCTGCTGCTTCCTCACATCTATGAGCTATAGAGTGAAAAATAACTTCCTTGCCTGCCTTACATCTGATGTGACTGATCACTCCATTTAGAACCCGTTAAACTCCTATGCTCAGAGGACTTTCAAATTTGAGTCCAATTTTTAGCAACTACCAGCTATGGGGTTTAACTCTAGAAAACCTCTTGGTGTAATCTCCTTTAGTGTTACTAATTAAATGTAGTTTTCTATTGAGTTCTACCTTCATGAAGTAGGATGCAAGATATCAACCTAAACGCATAAAAATGCTTTGCTTCCAACATCTGGTTTTTTGCATAGGATCCATTAGGTGGATTAGTTAGTTAGAATTTAGCAATAGATTGTAACAGAGAATGTTTTCTTTTGACACTTTCAATTAGAGACCTGCTCACACTGAAGTATAAACTTGTCTATGGTGGAAAATAATATCAACTTGGATGACTCACTCTTTTTCCTTCATATAGCAAATAAAATATATAGCATTTAAGTACTTGAATTGCCTTAGCGTTTAAGTCTTCTGCTTACTGAAGTTTTCCAAATTAAAGTGTAGCGTAATATTCTTATTTTATGGCATTTTCTGGTTATTTCAGGGAGTACACAAGTCTTGACAATTAGAAAGAATGATTGTTTGACATCAGAGCATTTCATTTATCTATACACTTAAATCTTACAGGATTTGTGAAGTTATTAATATAGATATCTCCTATCAGTAAAGTCAAAGTAGAAAAGACTGGATCTCCTGAGCCTGAGATTTTGAAATCAATCTTTCTCCTTTATTTTATTACCACTACCTAATCTACTCTGCAGGTAGATTGATGTTAGAGTAAGATATTAGCAAAACAATATTGCATTTTAACATTGTTATGATAAAGTGAACATCCATTTCGGGATTTCTATGAAACTCTGCCCTTGCCTACTTCCCAGGCAACCCTACTGACTACAAAATGTGAATAGTTATGATAATGCAGCAGTTGGCTTTTTGGCCATAGAAGATATTCCTGGAATTGCAGTAAACCATGAAATAGACCCTTTACGCAGAAAGACAAGCTTCACACTTGAATTGCTGACAGGTCACAACTCGCCTACCTCCCAAACACTTCATAACAAATTGAAGATATTGTACAAGCCCGCTGTGCAAAATTGCTGGCATGCATTTGTGTATCCAATATATATGTGCTGTACTACTCCTGAGAAACAGCCTGACCTCAGAACTGGAGATCTCAAAAAAGCCAGCTGTTAACTTTAAGACATGTGCTTTACATGCCAGTGTAGCAGCAGTGTCTATGGCTCTGGGTACTCTTTATTAAAATTCCTCTGTGAAAGCACAGGTAAGGGCATTTCCTTCCTCCTAAATGAGTTGGTGCTTTGATGAATACTGCTATATCATCTATGTCAACAGCTCATCCTGAAGGATCAGGTGAAGAGGTATTTTTTTACTTTAGTTTTTACTTTACATCTAATGCCAGGTTCTTTTAAACATCTGGAATGAAACTACCTACAACCTCCCAGCAAACTTATCCTTCCCTTTTCTCTGGTTTATCTAAAACACTAGATCAAATGCTAATGGGGAATGTGCTAGTTCATTTCAACATGACCATTTTAAAGGAAAAGTCTGCAGTTGCTGAGGATCTATTTCCCATTATGACTTTCTATTCTTGTCAAGGCGATGGGAGATCTGATCAAAAAGCATAGGATATGGCTCTAGATTGATACTGTTACTGCCATCAGACTGCCTGTTTGGGTCCTGTGTGGTAGACCTGTGTGATATGAATAATAAGTGACAGTTCAGCATTATGATCCTTCTGCCAAACCCAGTGGACTGGGCAAGGGACACAGCTTTCGCCAAGCATTATGCTTTTGCCAAGCACATTCTGGCTTATGTGCAGAAGCCCAGCGTTACAGGTGTTGCTGCTTCAACATTGTTCATAGCTTAAGTTGCACATGAATGTTAAAAAGGGAATGAAGGGAGCCGCTCCCCAGGCTCTGTGGGGAAGATCCTGAGAACTTATTAGTCAGAAGTCCTGGACTCCTTTGCCCTTCAGGACCGCCTCCCAAGGGACCCTGCCAACCAGACTCCTAAACAGGCCAAAGTCTGCCCTCTGGAAGTCCAAGGTGGCAGTTCTGCTAACTCCCCTCCTTACTTCTACGAGAATCAAAAACTCTATCATTTCATGATCTCTGTGCCCAAGGCAACCTCCAACCATCACATCACCCACAAGTCCTTCTCTGTTCGCAAACAACAGGTCCAGTGGGGCACCTTCTCTCGTTGGCTCCCTCACCAACTGTGTGAGGAAGTTATCTTCCACACACTCCAGGAACCTTCTAGACTGTTTCCTCTCTGGTCTATTGTATTTGCAGCAGACATCTGGCAAGTTGGGGTTGGACTAGATGATCTCCAGAGGTCCTTTCCAACCCTTACCATTCTGTGATTCTGTGAAGATGAAGTCCCCCATGAGAACAAGGGCTAGCGATAGTGAGGCTTCTCCCAGCTGCTTATAGAATATCTCCTCTGTCTCTTCATCCTGGTTGGGTGGTCTATAACAGACTCCCACCATGATATCTGCCTTGTTGGCCTTCCCCCTGATATTTACCCATAGACAGTCAACCCTCTCGGCACTGTCCTCGAGCTCTAGGCAGTCAAGACTCTCCCTAACATACAGGGCTACCCCACCGCCTCTCCTTCCTTGCCTATCCCTTCTGAAGAGTTTATAGCCATCCATTGCAGCACTCCAGTTGCACGTGTCATCCCACCATCTTTCTGTGATGGCAACTGTATCATAGTGTTCCCCCTGCACAATGGCTTCCAGCTCCTCCTGTTTCTTGCCCATGCTCGATGCATTTGTGTAGATGCACTTCAGCTGGGCTAATGATCTTGTCACCTTTCTGGTGGGAGAAGCCCTAATTCCTATGTGACCAGTCTCAGGTGTTTCCTTGGTTCCTAACAGATCAATATGACCCCTGTGTCCCTGCTGCTGCATGGGTCTCTCTGTCCTATCTCATCTGAGACAGCTGACCGAAGGGCCTCTCTAGCACGCCATCCCTCATACATTGGCATGCCACCCCCAGGCTTCTCTCTAGCGAGCCTGTTTTTATTATGCAAGGGCATCTGGGAAGGTGAGGTAGTCACGGAGGAGCCGTGCCTGCTGCACTGGGCAGGAACTTGTCGCCATTGCCCCCTATCCTTTAAGTCACCATGTTCAGTCAGGTGGAGAGAGGATAGGGAATCCTCTGTATCATGCGTTCTGTCTGCATGACACAGAATGCAGTAAAAAGGCAGTAATATACATATAGGTTTCTAAATCAAACATAGACATGTTCCTTTATGTCATAAAACACCAAATAAATTACATTTTGTTTTCAATACTTGGGTGGTGTTTTCCTAGCCTTGTATGAAAACCTTAGCTGCCCATGCCATTTGTAGTTAAGCTTACCTAACAGTATTCATTTTAAGACCTCGATGTCCAGTATAGCTGTCATATTCAATGTCATAGTCAATTCTTGCATCCTCTTCACTGCTTGTCTTGGCAATCTAGTTATTACTTATATGTTGATTATATGTGTGCATGTATAGTACAGACTGGAGTCACATGTTGGGAACTGTGATTTTTTTTTTTTAATATGATTTACTATGCTAATATCAGCAGCTTTGAAGAAGGGTGCAGAAGGGTATATGTGTATTTTTGCATTTATACATGTAGATATAATTAGAAAAAAAGAATCAAAGATTCTAAAAAAAAAAAAAAATATGTACCTGGAAGTCTCCCACTGATTCTATGTAATAGAATCATATCCTGAACAGGAATTTACTTAATATTATTTAGATATAAATAGTTTATGTATGTAAATCATATTTTGCCATGATTTTAGAGTGTGAAATCAAACTGTTTTTTCCTACCTAGTAACCATTATAGATCAGCTTTGTCCTGGACTAATGTAGTTTGTTGGGCAGCCTATCTGAGGGAGATTCAATTTTTAAGTCCTCCTTGAGAATAGCAATATCTACTAAAGATTGCTGGTTTTATCGACATAGAGTGGAAATATTCATTCATGGATCCAAATAAATGTTAAGACTGATGTGGCATTTGAAGGTGTTGCACTATGCTAAATATTAAATGGTGCTTCAAATCCTAGTGTCTGACTGGATTTAAGACTTTCTTCTTGAAGGCCATACACAATGTGACATACATAGATAAACATGCTAGAACCAAGGTAAAGGCTGGTCTATACACTATTTGTCTTTACTTCACTAAAAGTAGTTTTAGAATAGATTCAGATAAGCTGGTGCAGATTTCTGCTTGGGTGCTCTTTTTCGCAGTTAGATTGTGTTGATTGTCATAGGAGTCATTGTCATAGGAGTCATTGTCATAGGAGACTCCCTTCTGAAAGGAACAGAAGGGCCCATATGCAGACCGGACCCACTGCTTAGGGAAGTCTGCTGTCTCCCAGGGGCCCGGGTCAAGGATGTGAGGAGGAAGCTTCCCACCCTAGTAAGGCCCTCAGACTACTATCCCCTGTTGATCTTCCAGGTAGGCAGTGAGGAGGTGGCAAAAAGAAGTCCCGGGGCAATCAAGAGGGACTTCAGGGCCTTGGGGCGACTGGTTAAGGGATCAGGAGCACAGGTAGTGTTCTCCTCTATCCCTCCAGTTCTGGGGAAGGATGAGGGAAGAAACTGGAGGAGCCAGCAGATCAACAACTGGCTCCGAGCCTGGTGTCACCGGCAGGACTTTGGGTTCTTCGACCATGGGTTGGTTTACATGGCACCAGGCCTGCTGGCGGCAGACGGGGCAAACCTGTCCCAAAGGGGGAAAAGGATCCTAGCGCAGGAGTTAGCAGGGCTCATTGAGAGGGCTTTAAACTAGATTTGAAGGGGGAAGGGGATAAAACTAGGCTTGCTAGAGAGAAGCCTAGGGGAGGCACGCCGATGAATGAGGGATGGCGTGCCAGCGAGGCCCTTCGGTCAGCTGTCTCAGATGAGGTAGGACAGAGAGACCCGTGCAGCAGCAGGGACACAGGGGTCATTGACCAGCTAGGAACCACGGAAATACCTGAGATGGGACATGTAGGGAGTAGGGCTTCTCCCACCACAAAGGCAACAGGATCACTAGCCCAGCTGAAGTGCATCTACACGAATGCACGCAGCATGGGCAACAAACAGGAGGAGCTTGAGGCTGTTGTGAAAGGGGAAAACTACGATATAGTTGCCATCACGGAAACATGGTGGGATGACACACATAGCTGGAGTGCCACGATGGACGGCTATAAACTCTTTAGAAGGGATAGGCAAGGAAGGAGAGGCGGTGGGGTAGCCCTCTACGTTAAGGAGAGTCTGGACTGCCTTGAGCTCGAGGATGGTGACGAGAGGGTTGAGTGCCTGTGGGTCAAAATCAGGGGGAAGGCCACCAAGGCAGACATTGTGGTGGGAGTCTGTTATAGACCACCCAACCAGGATGAGGAGGCAGATGAAGTATTCTACAGGCAGCTGGGAGAAGCCTCACGATCGCTGGCCCTTGTTCTCGTGGGGGACTTCAACTTGCCGGATGTCTGCTGGAAATACAATGCAGCAGAGAGGAAACAGTCCAGGAGGTTCCTGGAGTGTGTGGAAGATAACTTCCTCACGCAGCTGGTGAGGGAGCCCACGAGAGAAGGCGCCCCGCTGGACCTGTTGTTTGTGAACAGAGAAGGTCTTGTGGGTGATGTGACGGTCGGAGGCCGTCTTGGGCTCAGTGACCACGAAATGATAGAATTCTCGATTCTCAGAGAAGTAAAGAGGAGGGTCACCAGAACTGCCACCTTGGACTTCCAGAGGGCAGACTTTGGCCTGTTTAGGAGTCTGGTTGGCAGAGTCCCTTGGGAGGCAGTCCTGGAGGGCAAAGGCGTCCAGGAAGGCTGGACATTCTTCAAGAGGGAAATCTTAAAGGCGCAGGAGCAGGCCGTCCCCGTGAGCCGAAAGATGAGCCGGCGGGGAAGAAGACCGGCCTGGCTGAGCAGAGAGCTCCGGCTGGAACTTAGGAAAAAAAAGAGAGTCTACCACCTTTGGAGGAAGGGGCAGGCAACTCAGGAGGACTACAAGGATGTTGTGAGGTCATGCAGGGAGAAAATTAGAAGGGCCAAAGCACAATTAGAACTTAGTCTGGCTACTGCCATAAAAGACAACAAAAGTCCTTCTACAAATACATTAACAATAAAAAGGGGACTAAGGAGAATCTCCCTCCTCTATTGGATGCGGAGGGAAACTTAGTGTCAAGGGATGAGGAAAAGGCTGAGGTGCTAAATACCTTCTTTGCCTCAGTCTTCAACAGCAAGGGAAGTTGTTCTCTGGGCACCCAGCCCCCTGAGCAGGAAGATGGGGATGGGGAGCAGAATGTAAACCCCGAAGTCCAAGGGGAAATGGTCAGTGACCTGCTACGCCACCTAGACACGCACAAGTCTATGGGGCCGGATGGGATCCACCCAAGGGTGCTGAAAGAGCTGGCAGAAGTGCTCATCAAGCCACTCTCCATCATTTACCAGCAGTCCTGGCTAACCGGGGAGGTCCCAGTTGACTGGAAGCTGGCAAATGTGACGCCCATCTACAAGAAGGGCCGGAAGGAGGATCCGGGCAACTACAGGCCTGTCAGCCTGACCTCGGTGCCCGGGAAGGTTATGGAGCAGATCATCTTGAGTGCCATCACGCGGCACATACGGGACAACCGGGTGATCGGGCCCAGTCAGCACGGGTTTATGAAAGGAAGGTCCTGTCTGACCAACCTGATCTCCTTCTACGACATGGTGACCCGCTTAGTGGATGAGGGAAAGGCTGTGGACGTTGTGTACCTGGACTTTAGTAAAGCCTTTGACACCGTCTCCCACAGCATCCTCCTGGAGAAACTGGCTACCCATGGCTTGGATGGGCGTACTCTGTGCTGGGTAGGAAACTGGCTGGATGGCCAGGCCCAAAGAGTTGTGGTGAATGGAGTTAAATCCGGTTGGAGGCCGGTCACAAGTGGTGTTCCCCAGGGCTCAGTACTGGGGCCAGTTCTGTTCAATATCTTTATCAATGATCTGGATGAGGGGATCGAGTGCACCCTCAGTAAGTTTGCAGATGACACCAAGTTGGGAGGGAGTGTTGATCTGCTGGAGGGCAGGCAGGCGCTACAGCGGGACCTGGACAGGCTGGATCGATGGGCCGAGGCCAATTGTATGAGGTTCAACAAGGCCAAGTGCCGGGTCCTGCACTTGGGTCACAACAACCCCAGGCAACGCTACAGGCTTGGGGGGGAGTGGCTGGAAAGCTGCCCGGCGGAAAAGGACCTGGGGGTGTTGGTTGACGGCCGGCTGAACATGAGCCAGCAGTGTGCCCAGGTGGCCAAGAAGGCCAACGGCATCCTGGCCTGTATCAGAAATAGTGTGGCCAGCAGGACTAGGGAGGTGATTGTCCCCCTGTACTCGGCCCTGGTGAGGCCGCACCTCGAGTACTGTGTTCAGTTTTGGGCCCCTCACTACAAGAAAGACATTGAGGTGCTGGAGCGTGTCCAGAGACGGGCAACGAGGCTGGTGAAGGGTCTGGAACACAAGTCCTATGAGGAGCGGCTGAGGGAACTGGGGATGTTAGCCTGGAGAAAAGGAGGCTGAGGGGAGACCTTATTGCTCTCTACAACTACCTGAAAGGAGGTTGTAGAGAGATGGGGGTTGGTCTCTTCTCCCTAGTAACAGACAACAAAACAAGAGGAAATGGCCTCAAGTTGCGCCAGGGGAGGTTTAGATTGGACATTCGTAAAAACTTCTTTACTGAAAGGGTTGTCAGGCATTGGAACAGGCTGCCCAGGGAGGTGGTGGAGTCCCCATCTCTGGGGGTATTCAAAAGGCGTTTAGATGAGGCCCTAAGGGATATGATTTAGTGGGGGACTTGGTAGTGATAGGTTAATGGTTGGACCCGATGATCTTGGAGGTCTCTTCCAACCAGAACAATTCTATGATTCTATGATTCTATGATTCTATGATTCCACCTGATTAGAAATGTGTTGAAATAAGGAAACCTAATTCAAAACAGCTATAAATCCACAGAAGGAAAACTATGAAGTTGATATTGTTAAAGAAACAGTTTTCCATGTATAGAAATGTAGAGTGGAGCATACTGACCTTTTGTAGCCAATTTGTACAAGCATGAAGGCAAAGCACTGAGAACCAGACGGACTATGCACAACATTGTTTCCCTGCTCCTGTGAAATGATTGTTTCATGTCTGTGTATTTGTGTGTATATGTTACACACACACAATACATACTACTGTATTCCTGTCTGAGAGCTAAGTCACTTCATCAGGAGGGAAAAAATAATTTTATTAAAGACTAATTTAAATAAAGCACATTAAGATTTTGAAAGCTTCATTATAAAATGAAACATAAACAGGAAACTTTGGAAAGAGGCACAAATGCTTTAAGTCTTGTTTTAGGAATATTCTGAAACTTATCAGAAATATTCTGTGGATGAAATGCCCAGACAAGCTCTGAATTGTTTCCTCCTATAGTAAATAGAGAATAGCCAGGAAATATATTGCAAAATAAAGTTTCAAATCTGTATTGCTTAGACATATGAGGCTATTTAGCATAGCAGGATTTAATTTTAAGTAGAAGCTGGTAAGAAGATTATTTTCTGAGTAGTGCTGTCGTAAATTCGTAATGAAAGCTTCTGCTGGGTAAAGGGAGCAAAAATGCATTTGCCTACTGCAACTTGCTTAGCTCCAGCACTTACTTTCAAATTGCCGGGTATTGAAACTTCATGGATGAAAGTGGGTAAACAAGACCTTTGGATTTCACTGGATTGGTGATGATGCACTATTTTTTCTGTCTCATAGATTTCCCGTATATGCTTACCTAATCTTTTCCTGGGCCTACACAGAGGGTGAGAGGTAGCATCCAGACTGAAAAAAATGTTTTGATTGCCTTAGTATAAGAGCATGAAGACCAAGAGACACCAAGAGAATAAGGGGAAAAGAGGGAGGACCTTTGTGAATGGTGTCATGGCATCAGATACCTGCAGAAAGAAATGGAAAACTGAAGGGAAACGTTACTATTAATATTTTCACCTCTTGCTTATTCAATGAGAAAGTGAGCCTTACAATTATCTCTCCTCTCTACATCACATCTATTTAAGATATTGTTTTCTAGAGCAAAACTACCATTTTTCTTTTTCCAATAGCAATGGGTTATTTTCTAATCTGATTTTTGAGGAAAATGTAATCACAGCTTTTGTCTATGCAAATAAGTTTTGATTGTGTTGAAAAACTTCAGTCAGAGGTTAAGATCACAAAGACACTAAATGCATGGAAGTTGCATTAATAGGCAGTTAGATGAAGCTGGAAACTCTTTTCACTGTCTCCTCTATCCCCTGTTGTCGTGGTTTAGCCACAACTGGCAGCTGAGCACCACACGGCCACTCGCTTGCTCCCCGATCCCAGTAGGATGGGGGAGAGAATAAGGGAAAAAGAAAGGCAAAACTCATGGGTTGGGATAACAACAGTTTAACAGGACAACAAAGGAAAAGAAAACAAACAAACAAGAAAACCTTCACAAAAACAAAAGCAGAGTGTACTTGGTGGTGCTTCACCAGGAGCCTTCACCCCCAGCCCACTCCCGAGCAGTGATCCCACCCCTGGAGCCATCCCCCTCTATATAGTGAGCATGGCAGTCACATGGTACAGAAGAGACCCTGGCCAGCTTCTGGTGAAAATTAACCCTATCCCAGCCACAACCAGGACATTATCCACCCCTTATTCTATACCATCTACATCATGCTCAGATCCTACACTTTCCAATTAATCACCACCACTTTTCCTGTTATGTATATATACACACACACAGACATCATTCCCTTAGTCTATGGACCATCCCTTCAAAGTGTCTATTGAGGTCATTTAGTCCATGACTTTGGGCTCCATCTGTCATAATAGTCTCTTGGGTCAGGGGAGATGATGTGGAGTTCGCTTGGTCGGCGAAACGGGGCTGGGTCTTGGTGCGGTGTGGCAGGTGACACTGGACGCAGTGGGAGGATGGTGTGTAGTGTTGGATTGTTGCATGTTGCATCTGGAGCTTGCAGTTGTGGTATCAGGCTCGGCTGGTGTATCATGTCCACGGTGTGTGGGTTGAAGATGACGGTCTCTTGAGGAAGTTGCTGGGCGCCAGTTGCTAAAGCCAGTTCTGCTTCCATTACTGCTGCACTTTGCTCAGTTTTATCAACTGTCCTGGTTGCGGCTGGGATAGGGTTAATTTTCACCAGAAGCTGGCCAGGGTCTATTCTATACCATGTGACCGTCACGCTCACTATTTAGAGGGGGTTGACCGGCAGGGCGGGGATCGCTGCTCGGGAGCGGGCTGGGCGTCGGGCTGCGGGCAGGAGCGACCTGTCCGGAAAGCACCGCTAAGTACACGCTGTTGTTGTTATTGTTGGGGTTTCTCGCTTGTTTGTTCTCTTTCCCTTTGTTGTTTGGTTAAACTGTTGTTGTTGTTAACCCACGAGGTTTTTTTTGCTTTTCTTCGTCCCAATTCTCTCCCCGTCCCACCGGGAGGGGGGGAGGGTGAGCGAGCGACCGCGTGGCTCAGCCTCCGGCTGGGGCTAAACCACGACAGTCCTTTTTGGCGCCCAACGTGGGGCACGACAACAGCACTTCTGTATTAAGTGTGCTCTAACTGTAGTAATTACTAAGTGACAAGCTCCTGCAAGGGTCAAAAAAAAAAAAGTTTGCTGGCTGCGTTGTTTATCTCTTGACTTTTGGCAACATGTTAATGCGAATGTGGTTTGTTCTGGCACTGACGGTCTCACTGTCCTGGGGGAGCTATCTGGTGGAGAGGATGAGGGAATACATCATCTCCCTCTCCCTACCCAGGATTAATGTGGACAGGCTTATTACACAGGCTCCTGAGGTCCTTACCCTTGTGTGAACTGCTTGGTACTACTTACTAATACTGTTGGCATATTGCGGGGTTTGTGGAATCTGGTCTCGTCCTGGTGGAAGAGAAGACAACTTTTGGGTGAGGCTATATTGAAGCGTGACCTGAGGCAGCCGGTCCCAGGGTGGCAGGGTGTGTGGAAGGACTTGGGCAGGTTCCTAGGGCGGTTAACACCTCCCATAGCCTGGGACTTTACTCCTGAACAAGTGAGCAACCCTAGCAAACTGACACGCCACCTGATGGAAGGGTGCCTTGCCTATCCCAATGAAAACCAGCAGCTTCTAGCGCTGTACTGGGGCCTGGCTTGTGCCTATCGAGCCGCAGTTCATCATTCCCAGAGGACTCCGGTTGAGGCAGAGGCCCAAACTGCACCTGAGGACGCCATGGTTGAGATAGGGACCCAAACAACACCACCAACTACAGTAATTGCCCCAGTAGTTAAAAAGAAGCAATGGACAAGGAAGACAACGGGT
Organism: Phoenicopterus ruber ruber; assembly: GCA_009819775.1. NCBI lineage: Eukaryota > Metazoa > Chordata > Aves > Phoenicopteriformes > Phoenicopteridae > Phoenicopterus > Phoenicopterus ruber. Next base: position 10,140,397 of record CM020247.1, read on the forward strand.
CCATACCCTCGATTAGTAAGGGAAGAGGAAGAAGAGGAAGGGTCGGATCACGAAGCCGGTCCTTTGACAAAGACATCGGAGGAAGGAGTGAGAGAATTCAGACAGGAAGCAGAAACTACCCGGTCCCTGACCTCAGCAGAACTTGGAGACATGCGGAAAGATTACAGCCGCCAGCCAGGTGAGCGGATTGCTGCCTGGCTGCTCCGATGCTGGGATAGCAGGGCCGACAGTCAGCACTTGGAAGGCAAGGAAGCCCAACAGCTGGGATCCCTTGCTAGGAACCGGGGAATTGAGAGAGGAATTGGAAAAGAGGCAGCAATTTGCAGTCTCTGGAGACGGCTCCTCTCAAGTGTAAGGGCAAGGTATCCATTCAAGGAAGACCTTGTGAACTCCCCAGGGAAGTGGACCACTGCAGATGAAGGCATCCAGTACCTGAGAGAATTAGCGGTACTGGAAGTCATCTACAGGGATCTAGACAATGATGAGGTCTCCAAAGATCCAGACGATGTCCTGTGCACACGGGCTATGTGGAGGAAGGTGATTCAGAGCGCCCCAGCGTCATATTCTAACAGCCTGGCAGCGATGTATTTCCCAGATACTGATACACCAACTGTGGAGAGAGTGTCATCTTGGCTCCAAAACTTTGAAGAAAATCTCTGTACCGCCTCATCCCTACGGGCCAGTGCCTTGACTATCAGGAATGCCCCAAGAAATCAGTCCTCTCCTGCCTCAGTTGGAGGGAAAGGGAGCCCCAGACGCACGCCGCGTGGCGCACTCTGGTTCTTCCTGCGTGACCAGGGGGAGGACATGAGGAAGTGGGACGGTGAACCCACCTTGAAGCTGGAAGCCCGTGTACGCGAACTGAGAGGGAAGACAGCTCTTAAGAAGGGGCCACCCAGGAAGTCTGTCAGCAGAGTTGCTGTAGAGATGCATGAAGGCAATCAGCGATTTCCCAAACAGAGAAGAACTGAAATCACCTCCCTTGATCCTGAGGAGGGGCCTTCTGGTCTGGCGCTGCAAGGGTCAGACATACAGTACTCTGACGAGGAACAGGAAGAGAGGGTCCCTGCCTTCAGCCAGGAGGAGGAAAGGGATGACCGTGTGTACTGGACTGTGTGGGTTCGATGGCCTGGCACATCAGCCCCACAGAAATATAGGGCTTTGGTAGACACTGGTGCACAGTGTACTCTGGTGCCATCAGAACATAGGGGCACGAAACCCATCTGGATCTCGGGAGTGACAGGGGGATGCCAAGAATTGTCAGTATTGGAGGCTGAGGTGAGCTTAACAGGGGACAAGTGGGAAAAGCATCCCATTGTGACCACCCCAGAGGCCCCTTGTATCCTTGGCATAGACTACCTCAGGAGAGGGTACTTCAAGGACCCAAAAGGGATACCGATGGGCTTTTGGTGTAGCCACAGTGAATGCAGAGAAGACCAAACAGCTATATCTACCCTGCCTGGCCTCTCAGAAGATCCCTGCATTGTGGGATTGCTGCAAGCTGAAGAACAGAAGGTACCAATTGCTACCAGGACGGTGCGCCGGCAGCAATATCGCACCAACAGAGACTCCCTGGCTCCCATCCGTGAGCTGATTCATCAACTGGAGAGCCAAGGAGTCATTAGTAAGACGCATTCACCTTTTAATAGTCCTATATGGCCAGTACGGAAATCTAATGGGGAATGGAGACTAACAGTGGACTACCGTGGCCTGAATGAAGTCACGCCACCACTAAGTGCTGCCGTGCCGGACATGCTAGACCTTCAGTATGAACTGGAGTCCAAGGCAGCCAAGGGGTATGCCACCATTGATATTGCCAATGCGTTCTTCTCCATCCCTTTGGCAGCAGAGTGCAGGCCACAGTTTGCTTTTACTTGGAGGGGTATCCAGTACACCTGGAATCGACTGCCCCAGGGGTGGAAACACAGCCCTACCATTTGCCATGGGCTGATCCAGACTGCACTGGAGAAGGGTGGAGCTCCAGAACACCTGCAATACATATTGATGACATCATTGTGTGGGGCAACACAGCAGAACAGGTTTTTGAGAAAGGGGAAAAAATAATCCAAATTCTTCTGAGAGCTGGCTTTGCCATAAAACAAGGTAAGGTCACAGGACCTGCACAGGAGATCCAGTTCCTAGGAATAAAATGGCAAGATGGATGTCGTCAGATTCCAACAGATGTGATCAACAAAATAGCAGCTATGTCTCCACCAGCTAACAAAAAGGAGACCCAAGCTTTCTTAGGCGTTGTGGGTTTTTGGAGAATGCATATTCCAAATTACAGTTTTATTGTAAGCCCTCTCTATCACGTGACCCGAAAGAAGAATGATTTCACATGGGGCCCTGAGCAACGACAAGCCTTCGAACAAATTAAACAGGAGATAGTTCATGCAGTAGCCCTTGGGCCAGTCCGGGCAGGGCAAGATGTTAAAAATGTGCTCTACACCGCAGCCGGGGAGAACGGCCCTACCTGGAGCCTCTGGCAGAAAGCACCAGGGGAGACTCGAGGTCGACCCCTGGGGTTTTGGAGCCAGGGATACAGAGGATCTGAGGCCCACTACACTCCAACTGAAAAAGAGATTTTGGCAGCATATGAAGGGGTTCGAGCTGCTTCGGAGGTGGTTGGTACTGAAGCACAGCTCCTCCTGGCACCCCGACTGCTGGTGCTGGGCTGGATGTTCAAAGGGAGAGTCCCCTCTACACATCATGCCACCAATGCCACATGGAGCAAGTGGGTCGCGCTGATCACACAACGAGCTCGAATAGGAAACCCCAGTCACCCAGGAATCTTGGAAGTGATCACGGACTGGCCAGAAGGGAAAGATTTTGGAATGTCGACAGAGGAAGAGGTGACACGTGCTGAAGAGGCCCCACCATATAATGAACTACCAGAAAATCAGAAGGAATATGCCCTGTTCACTGATGGGTCCTGTCGTATTGTGGGAAAACATCGAAGGTGGAAAGCTGCTGTGTGGAGTCCTACACGACAAGTTGCAGAAGCCACTGAAGGACAAGGTGAATCGAGTCAGTTTGCAGAGGTGAAAGCCATCCAGCTGGCTTTAGATATTGCTGAGCGAGAGAAGTGGCCAGTGCTCTACCTCTATACCGACTCCTGGATGGTGGCGAATGCTCTGTGGGGGTGGTTACAGCAATGGAAGCAGAGCAACTGGCAGCGCAGAGGCAAACCCAAGATATTGCTGCCCGGCTAGAGAAGCTGGTTATAAAAGTACGCCATGTAGATGCCCACGTACCTAAGAGTCGGGCCACTGAGGAACATCAAAACAATCAGCAGGTGGATCAGGCTGCTAGGATTGAAGTGGCGCAGGTGGATCTGGACTGGCAACATAAAGGTGAATTATTCCTAGCTCTGTGGGCCCATGACACCTCAGGCCATCAGGGAAGAGATGCAACATACAGATGGGCTCGTGATCGAGGGGTGGACTTGACCATAGACACTATCGCACAGGTTATCCGTGAGTGTGAAACATGTGCTGCAATCAAGCAAGCCAAGCGCTCAAAGCCTCTTTGGTTTGGAGGACGATGGCTGAAATATAAATATGGGGAGGCCTGGCAGATTGATTATATCACACTCCCACAGACCTGCCAAGGCAAGCGCCATGTCCTCACAATGGTGGAAGCAACCACCGGGTGGCTGGAAACATATCCTGTGTCCCACGCCACCGCCCGGAACAGTATCCTGGGCCTTGAAAAGCAAGTCTGATGGCGACATGGCACCCCAGAAAGGATTGAGTCAGACAATGGGACTCATTTCCGAAACAACCTTATAGACACCTGGGCCAAAGAGCATGGCATTGAGTGGGTGTATCACATCCCCTATCATGCACCAGCCTCTGGGAAAATTGAACGATACAATGGACTACTGAAAACTACACTGAGGGCAATGGGTGGTGGGACCTTCAAACATTGGGATACACATTTAGCAAAAGCCACCTGATTAGTTAACACTAGAGGGTCTACCAATCGAGCTGGTCCTGCCCAATCAAAGCCTTTACATACTGGAGAAGGGGATAAAGTTCCTGTAGGGCACATGAAAAATATGTTAGGGAAGACAGTCTGGGTTACTCCTGCCTCGGGCAAAGGCAAACCCATCCGTGGGATTGTTTTTGCTCAAGGACCTGGGTGCACTTGGTGGGTGATGGGAAAGGATGGGGAAGTCCGATGTGTACCTCGAGGGGATTTGATTTTGGGTGAGAATAGCCAATGAATTAAACTGTATGATGTTAATTGCTATATAACCTTGTCACTGTATGTTGTCTCTCTCACAGTTGCTATATGCCAGATCAATGGTATTATAGCAAGAATTACCCAAATTAATGAAGAATGAACTTGTCGTGGTTTAGCCCCAGCTGGAGGCTGAGCCACGCGGTCGCTCGCTCACCCCCCCTCCCGGTGGGACGGGGAGAGAAATGGGACGAAGAAAAGCAAAAAAAACCTCGTGGGTTAACAACAACAACAGTTTAACCAAACAACAAAGGGAAAGAGAACAAACAAGCGAGAAACCCCAACAATAACAACAACAGCGTGTACTTAGCGGTGCTTTCCGGACAGGTCGCTCCTGCCCGCAGCCCGACGCCCAGCCCACTCCGGAGCAGCGATCCCCGCCCCGCCAGTCACCCCCCTCTAAATAGTGAGCGTGACGGTCACATGGTATAGAATAGACCCCGGCCAGCTTCTGGTGAAAATTAACCCTATCCCAGCCGCAACCAGGACATTATCCACCCCTTATTCTATACCATATATGTCACGCTCAGATCCTACACTTTCCAATTAATCACCACCACTTTTCCTGTTTTATATATATATAGATATACACACAGACATCATTCCCTTAGTCTATGGACCATCCCTTTGAAGTGTCCATTGAGTTCATTTAGTCCATGACTTCAGGCTCCATCTGTCAGAATAGTCTCTTGGGGCAGGAGAGATGATGTGGAGTTTGCTCAGTCGGTGAAACAGGGCTGGGTCTCGGTGTGGTGTGGCAGGTGACACTGGACGCTGTGGGAGGATGGTGTGTAGTGTTGGATTGTTGCATCTGGAACTTGCAGTCACGGTATCTGGCTCGGCTGCTGCATCATGTCCACGGTCTGTGGGTTGAAGATGTCGATCTCTTGAGGAAGTTGATGGGCGCCAGTTGCTAAAGCCAGTTCTGCTTCCATTACTGCTGCACTTTGCTCAGTTTTATCAATAGTTCATTCATTGACTATTCTCACCCAAAATCAAATCCCCTCGAGGTACACATCGGACTTCCCCATCCTTTCCCATCACCCACCAAGTGCACCCAGGTCCTTGAGCAAAAGCAATCCCACGGATGGGTTTGCCTTTGCCTGAGACAGGAGTAACCCAGACTGTCTTCCCTAACATATTCTTCATGTGCCCTACAGGAACTTTATCCCCTTCTCCAGTATGTAAAGGTTTTGATTGGGCAGGGCCAGCTCGATTGGTAGATCCCCTAGTATAAACTAACCAGGTGGCTTTTGCTAAGTGTGTATCCCAATGTTTGAAGGTCCCACGACCCATTGCTCACAGTGTAGTTTTCAGTAGTCCATTGTACCGTTCGATTTTCACAGAGGCTGGTGCATGATAGGGGATGTGATACACCCACTCAATGCCATGCTCTTTGGCCCAGGTGTCTATGAGGTTGTTTCGGCAATGAGTCCCATTGTCTGACTCAATCCTTTCTGGGGTGCCATGTCGCCATAAGACTTGCTTCTCAAGGCCCAGGATAGTGGTCCGGGCAGTGGCATGGGGCACGGGATATGTTTCCAGCCATCCCGTGGTTGCTTCCACCATTGAAAGCACATGGCGCTTGCCTTGGCGGGTCTGTGGGAGTGTGATATAATCAATCTGCCAGGCCTCCCCATATTTATATTTCAGCCATCGACCTCCATACCAGAGAGGCTTTGACTGCTTGTCTTGCTTGATTGCAGCATGTTTGACATTCAAAGATAACCTGTGCAACAGCGTCCATGGTCAAGTCCACCCCTTGATCACGATCTATATGTTGCATCTCTTCCCTGATGGCCTGAGGTGTCATGGGCCCACCAAGCTAGGAATAATTCACCTTTATGTTGCCAGTCCAGATCCACCTGCGCCACTTCAATCCTAGCAGCCTGATCCACCTGCTGGTTGTTTTGATGTTCCTCAGTGGCCCCACTATTAGGTATGTGGGCATCTATGTGACGTACTTTTACAACAAGCTTCTCTAGCCGGGCAGCAATATCTTGCCACAATGGGGCAGCCCAGATGGGTTTGCCTCTGCGCTGCCAGTTGCTCTGCTTCCATTGCTGTAACCACCCCCCACAGGGCATTCGCCACCATCCAGGAGTCGGTATAGAGGTAGAGCACTGGCCACTTCTCTCGTTTGGCAACATCTAAAGCCAGCTGGATGGCTTTCACTTCTGCAAACTGACTCGATTCGCCTTGTCCTTCAGTGGCTTCTGCGACTCGTTGTGCAGGACTCCACACAGCAGCTTTCCACCTTCGATGCTTTCCCACAATACGACAGGACCCATCAGTGAACAGGGCATATTCCTTCTCATTTTCTGGTAGTTCATTATATGGTGGGGCCTCTTCAGCACGTGTCACCTCTTCCTCTGTCGACATTCCAAAATCTTTGCCTTCTGGCCAGTCCGTGATCACTTCCAAGATTCCTGGGCGACTGGGGTTTCCTATTCGAGCTCGTTGTGTGATCAGTGCAACCCACTTACTCCATGTGGCATCGGTGGCATGATGTGTAGAGGGGACTCTCCCTTTGAACATCCAGCGCAGCACCGGCAGTCAGGGTGCCAGGAGGAGCTGTGCTTCAGTACCAACCACCTCCGAAGCAGCTCGAACCCCTTGATATGCTGCCAAGATCTCTTTTTCGGTTGGAGGATAGCAGGCCTCAGATCCTCTGTATCCCTGGCTCCAAAACCCCAGGGGTCGACCTCGAGTCTCCCCTGGTGCTCTCTGCCAGAGGCTCCAGGTAGGGCCGTTCTCCCCGGCTGCGGTGTAGAGCACATTTTTAACATCTTGTCCTGCCCGGACTGGTCCAAGGGCTACTGCATGAACTATCTCCTGTTTAATTTGTTCAAAGGCTTGTCGTTGCTCAGGGCCCCATTTAAAATTGATTTTCTTCCGGGTCACTTGATAGAGAGGGATTACAATAGAACTGTAATTTGGAATATGCATTCTCCAGAAACCCACAACGCCTAAGAAAGCTTGGGTTTCTTTTTTGTTAGTTGGTGGAGACATCGCTGTTATCTTGTTGATTACGTCCATTGGGATCTGACGACGTCCATCCTGCCATTTTATTCCTAGGAACTGGATCTCCTGTGCAGGTCCTTTGACCTTCCCTCGTTTTATGGCAAAACCGGCTCTCAGAAGGATTTGGATTATTTTCTCCCCTTCCTCAAAAACTTCTTCTGCTGTGTTGCCCCACACAATGATGTCATCAATGTATTGCAGGTGTTCTGAAGCTCCACCCTTCTCCAGTGCAGTCTGGATCAGCCCATGGCAAAGGGTGGGGCTGTGTTTCCACCCCTGGGGCAGTCGATTCCAGGTGTACTGGATGCCCCCCCAGGTGAAAGCAAACTGTGGCCTGCACTCTGCTGCCAAAGGGATTGAGAAGAATGCATTGGCAATATCAATGGTAGCATACCACTTGGCTGCCTTGGACTCCAGCTCGTACTGAAGTTCTAGCATGTCTGGCACGGCATCACTCAGTGGTGGCGTAATTTCATTCAGGCCACGATAGTCCACCGTTAGTTTCCATTCTCCGTTATATTTCCGTACTGGCCATATAGGACTATTAAAAGGTGAGAGAGTCTTACTGATGACTCCTTGGCTCTCCAGTTGATGAATCAGCTCATGGATGGGAGCCAGGGAGTCTCTGTTGGTGCGATATTGCTGCTGGCGCACCGTCCTGGTAGCAATTGGCACCTTCTGTTCTTCAGCTTGCAGCAATCCCACAACGCAGGGATCTTCTGAGAGGCCAGGCAGGGTAGATAGCTGTTTGGTCTTCTCTGCATTCACCGTGGCTACACCAAAAGCCCATTGGTATCCCTTTTGGGTCCTTGAAGTACCCTCTCCTGAGGTAGTCTATGCCAAGGAAACAAGGGGCCTCTGGGGTGGTCACAATGGGGTGCTTTTCCCACTGGTCCCCTGTTAAGCTCCCCTCAGCCTCCAATACCAACAATTCTTGGCATCCCCCTGTCACTCCCGAGATCCAGATGGGTTTCGTGCCCCTATGCTCTGATGGCACCAGAGTACACTGTGCACCAGTGTCTACCAAAGCCCTATATTTCTGTGGGGCTGATGTGCCAGGCCATCGAACCCACACAGTCCAGTATACACGGTCATCCCTTTCCTCCTCCTGGCTGAAGGCAGGGACCCTCTCTTCCTGTTCCTCGTCAGAGTATTCCCTGTCTGACCCTTGCAGCACCAGACCAGAAGGCCCCTCCTCAGGATCAAGGGAGGTGATTTCAGTTCTTCTGTGTTTGGGAAATCGCTGATTGCCTTCTTGTGTCTCTACAGCAACTCTGCTGACAGACTTCCTGGGTGGCCCCTTCTTAACAGCTGTCTTCCCTCTCAGTTCGCGTACACGGGCTTCCAGCTTAAAGGTGGGTTCCCTGTCCCACTTCCTCATGTTCTCCCCCTGGTCACGCAGGAAGAACCAGAGTGCTCCACGTGGCGTGCGTCTGGGGCTCCCTTTCCCTCTGACCGAGGCAGGAGAGGACTGATTTCTTGGGGCACCCCTGATAGCCAAGGCACTGGCCCGTAGGGATGAGGAGGGACAGAAATTTTCCTCAGAGGTTTGGAGCCAAGACGACACTCTCTCCACAGTTTGTGTATCAATATCTGGGCAATACATTGCTGCCAGGCTGTTAGAATATGACGCTGGGGCACTTTGAATCACCTTCCTCCACATAGCCCATGTGCACAGGACATCCTCTGGATCTTTGGAGACCTCATCATTGTCTAGATCCCTGTAGATGACTTCCAGTACCGCTAATTCTCTTAGGTACTGGATGCCTTCATCTGCAGTGGTCCACTTCTCTGGGGAGTTCACAAGATGTTCCTTGAATGGGAGATGTTGCCTTACCCAAAAGTTGTCTGCTCTTCCACCAGGATGAGACCAGATTGCACCAACCCTGTAATATGCCAACAGTATTAATTAGAAGTACTAAGCAGCTCACATAAGGGTGAGCGAGGACCTCAGGAGCCTGCCTAATAAACCTATGCACATCAGTCCTGCATAGGGAGAGGGAGGTGTATTCCCTCATCCTCTCCACCAGATAGCTCCCCCAGCACAGTAAAGCCATCAATGCCAGTGCAAAGCACATATCCATTGTTTGTATTAGTATGTTGCCAAAAGTAAAGAGAGAAACAGTGCAGCCAATGAACTTTATGACCTGTTACAGGAGCTTGTGACTTAATAACTGCTACAGCTATAGCATGCTTAATACAAAAGTGCAGTTGTTGTGCCCCACGTTGGGCGCAAAAATAACTGTCATGGTTTAGCCCCAACTGACAGCTGAGCACCACGTGGCCACTCGCTCGCCGCCCCCCTCCCAGTGGGATGGGGGAGAGAAGGGGGGGCGTGGGGAAGAAAAGCAATTTTGGTGGGTTGGGATAACAACAGTTTAACAGGACAACAAAAGAAAAGAAAACAAATAAACAAGAAAGCCCCCACAATAACAACAACAACAGAGCGTACTCAGAGGTGCTTTGCAGGTCGCTCATGGCCTGGAGCGATCCTGCCCCTAGAGCCCTCCCCCTCTATATAGTGAGCATGATTGTCACATGGTATAGAATAGACCCCGGCCAGCTTCTGGTGAAAATTAACCCTATCCCAGCTGCAACGAGGACACCTGTAGACCCTCTTTTTCGAAAAGGAGAGGCTTCAGGCTTTGCTGGATACCAGAGGACTTACCTGTGATAAAATACATCAATCTCAAAACAAACTTTTTTTCTTGTGTTTTCTAGTCTTATTTTGAAGAGAAAAAAACTAGTAAAGTTGTGGGTGAATATAAACTTTTATAGGTAGCTTACTTGCTCTGTTTCTTCAGAGCTTTGTATCACAAATTTATTGTTTACTCTTTGCATTATCATTCAACAAATGCATCAGTGAAAAATCATCCTTTGAAAAAGGAGCATAGGATCAGTCCTATTAGAGATTCTTAAATTTCATGTTGCTTACATAATAACTCCAAATATCAAGCTGTATGTTTTGAAGTTAATGTGCATTGGTATATATTGTTAAAACTGGCATCCATTTTGTTAAGACTTCTTAAAATTTGCTTTACTGTGACTCTGAGGAAATTCATGACATGTACTGCTTCTGCTGATGATCCTGCAGTAAATCAAATTTTATTTATGTATTCACTGATGCACATGAATGTGTATCTTATATTTGGTGACCTCACACTTTGTTCATCCTGTACACCACTTCGATTTGGTTTTTGGGCTGTTTCATAGAATCATAGAATCATAGAATTGTTCTGGTTGGAAGAGACCTCCGAGATCATCGGGTCCAACCATTAACCAAGATTTTCACTTTATAGCAGTACGTATGTTCAAGTAATTTGGTACACAAACATATTTTGTTAAAAGTTGTTTATTTCTAGTTCACAAAGCGACTGGCCTGAAGAAAAATAAAACAATTATAAATATCACTGAAACTGTTCGTATGCTCAAAGTGAAAGTTAATGATGCCTGATCGCTGTTTTATGAAAATCTTGTTCAGAATATTAAGTGGAGCTGTTTTCTGTCTTCAGAATCACTTTTTTTTTTCTTTAGAAAATGGATTCACCAAAAAATACCCAAACTAGAAATAAAGTAAAAACAACTCAGTGCTTATTAATCTTTCCCTCCCCACACAAACAAACTCTGTGATATCTGGAAATTGCTTACAGAATGAGCTCATTCTTCTTCTACCTGTTTCTTCTCATTCTTTTAATGTTTTTCTTCTTTAATCTTCCACCTTTCCTTACAGAATACAGCTAGGTGAGCGTACTGAGGAAATAGCAGGGAAAGGCCACTTGGCTTTTTCAGTATGTGCCACTGAGATCCTCAGAGCTGCTATACTCAGCTACAGCCTTAACTACTTCTCGCAGTCCCACTGAATGCATACCATTTGTCTAGGGCTACTGAATGAGTGTGAGATGTGTATCTTGCATGCACACATTATCACTAAGGTATGGACATGTCTATATTCTGTGAGCAGATGTGCTCGTGGTATACGAAACAGCTCTCAGGATAATGGGGTATGGAAACCCCATCCTGTGCACTTCATTAAACAGCTAGTCGAGGCTGAGCTGTTGCACCACTCTTTTCACAGAATCACAGAATCACAGAATGGTAGGGGTTGGAAGGGACCTCTGGAATTCATCTAGTCCAACCCCCCTGCCAGAGCAGGGTCACATAGAACAGGCTGCACAGGACTGCGTCCAGGCAGGTTTTGTATATCTCCAGAGAAGGAGACTCCACAACCTCCCTGGGCAGCCTGTTCCAGTGCTCTGTCACCCTCACAGGAAAGAAGTTTTTCCGCATATTTAGACGGAACTTCCTGTGTTCCAGTTTGTGCCCATTGCCCCTTGTCCTGTCGCTGGGCACCACCGAAAAGAGTCTGGCCCCATCCTCTTGACACCCGCCCTTGAGATATTTATAAGCATTGATGAGGTCCCCTCTCAGTCTTCTTTAACTCAGGCTAAACAGCCCCAGCTCCCTCAGCCTTTCCCCATAGGAGAGATGCTCCAGTCCCTTGATCATCTTAGTAGCCCTCCGCTGGAGGCTCTCCAGTAGTTCCTCATCTTTCTTGAACTGGGGAGCCCAGAACTGGAAGCAGTTCTCCAGATGGGGCCTCACTAGGGCAGAGTAGAGGGGGAGGATAACCTCCCTTGACCTGCTGGCCACATTCTTCTTCATGCACCCCAGGATGCCGTTGGCCTTCCTGGCTGCAAGGGCACATTGCTGGCTCATGGTGAGTTTGTCATCCACCAGGACTCCCAGGTCCTTCTCTGCAGAGCTGCTTTCCAGGAAGTCAACCCCCAACCTGTACTGGTGCATGGGATTGTTCCTCCCCAGGTGCAGGACCCTGCACTTGCCCGCGTTGAACCTCATGAGGTTCCTCTCCGCCCAATGGTCCAGCCTGCCTAGGTCTCGCTGAATGGCAGCACAGCCTCCTGGTGTATCAGCCAGTCCTCCCAGTTTTGTGTCACCAGCAAACTTGCTGAGGGTGCACTCTGTCCCTTCATCCAGGTCACTGATGAATACATTGAACAAGACTGGGCCCAGTACTGACCCCTGGGGGACACCACTAGCTACAGGCCTCCAACTAGACTCTGTGCCACTGATCACCACCCTCTGAGCTCTGCCATTCAGCCAGTTCTCAATCCATCTCACTGTCCACTTGTCTAGCCCACACTTCCTGAGCTTATCTATGAGGATGTTATGGGAGACAGTGTCAAACACCTTGCTGAAGTCCAGGTAGACAACATCCACCGCTCTCCCCTCATCCACCCAGCCAGTCATGCCATCATAGAAGGCTATCAGATTGGTCAAGCATGATTTCCCCTTGGTGAATCCATGCTGACTACTCCTGATCACCACCTTTTCTTCTACATGCTTGGAGATGGCCTCCAGAATGAGCTGCTCCATCACCTTTCCAGGGATGAAGGTGAGGCTGACTGGCCTGTAATTTCCCGGGTCCTCCTTCTTGCCCTTCTTGAGGACTGGAAAAACATTGGCTTTCCTCCAGTCCTCAGGCACCTCTCCTGTTCTCCATGACCTTTCAAAGATGACGGAGAGTGGCTTCGCAATGACCTCTGCCAGCTCTCTCAGCACACGTGGGTGCATCCCATCAGGGCCCATGGATTTGTGGGTGTCCAGTTTGCCCAACTGATCTCTCACCCGATCCTCCTCGACCAAAGGAAGGCCATCCTTTCTCCAGGCTTCCTCTCCTACCTCCAGGGTCTGGGATTCCTGAGGGCCAGCCTTGGCAGTGAAGACTGAAGCAAAGGAGGCATTCAGTAACTCTGCCTTCTCTGCATCCTTCGTGACCAGGGCACCCACCTCATTCAGCAGAGGGCCCATGTTTTCCCTAGTCTTCCGTTTGTTACCGATGTATTTGAAAAAGCCCTTCTTATTGCCCTTGATGTCCCTTGCCAGATTAAATTCGAGGCCGACCTTAGCCTTCCTTGTAGCATCCCTGCATACCCTGACAGCATCCCTGTACTCCTCCCATGTGGCCTGTCCCTTTTTCCACATTCCATGGTCTTCCTTCTTCCATTTGAGTTTTGCCAGTAGTTCCTTGCTCATCCACGCAGGTCTCCTGCCTCCCTTACCCGATTTCTTACTCCTGGGGATGCACCGTTCTTGAGCTTGGAGGAAGTGATGCTTGAATAACGCCCAGCCTTCTTGGACCCCCCCCCTACCTTCTAGAGCCCTAACCCACGGGATTCCTCCAAGCAGGTAATTTTGAGCAATGACAGGTAGAACATGTGATGGGAGTTCCCCACATTGTGTTTGTATTTCCATATCCAGGATTGGCTCCAAAATAATGAAAGACTGGAATGCTTGTGTATTGGGTTTATGTAGCAAGGTTTTGGTAGTGGGGGGGCTACAGGGGTGGCTTCTGTGAGAAGATGCCAGAAGCTTCCCCCATGTCTGACAGAGCCAGTGGGAGGGGTGGGGGGAAGGTGTTTTTAGTTTTGTTCTTATTTTCTCACTACCCTACTCTGTTTATTTGACAATTAACTAAATTAATTTCCCCAAATCGAATCTGTTTTGCCTGTGATGGTAATTGCTGAGTGATCTCCCTGTCCTTATCTTGACCCATGAGCCTTTTGTCATATTTTCTCTCCCTCTGTCCAGTTGAGGAGGGGAGTGATAGAGCGGCTTGGTGAGCACCTGGCGGTTAGCCAAGGTCAACCCACCACAGTTTGTTATAGATATTTACATCCCCATGCTCAGATATTTTGCAGTCTGGTCCTGTTCAAGGTGAACAGTCAGGGCTAGCTAGTAGTTTTCTTCCGCATGCCTGGAAGTGAGGTCACTGGCTTTTTTTTGACTACAACTCTGCTCAGCAGCAGAGAGTTAACTAACAACATCCTATGCAAATACATTAGAAGTAAATATTGCACAAGTTAAAATGAGCACAATATGCAGGTCTAGAATGCAAAACTAATTTCTCTGAAAGTTATTTTCAACCCTGTTTTAAAGTGAAGATGAATGACACATTGCTGGAATAAGCACAACATCTTGCCTGCTCTGTAATTAGTTATGTAAGTTCTACACTATGGAAATGCAGTACAGTGTTTGTCTACTTGGACAGTGTATTTGGTCTGGCTGAGATGGAGTTAATTTTCCCCATAGCAGCCCCCATAGTGCTGTGCTTTGTATTGGTAGCTAGCACTGAAGCCCTGCTTCCCGGGAAGTGGCCAGATGCCAAAAAAGGACTGCGGTGAATTGACCCTGGCTGGATGCCAGGTGCCCACTAAAGTCTCTCTATCACTCCCCTCCTCAGCAGGGCGGGGTGGGGGGGAGAAAATAAGATGGAAAAAACCTCATGGGTCAAGATAAAGGCAGTTTAATAAAGCAAAAGCAAAGGCCACGTGCATAAAAGCAAAGGAAAACAAAAGATTTATTCTCTACTTCCCATCAGCAGGCGATGTCCGGCCACTTCCCGGGAAGCAGGGCTTCAGTATGTGTAGCGGTTGCTCTGGAAGACAAACGTCGTAATAACAAATGCCCCCCACTTCCTCTTCCTTTCTCTTAGCTTTGATTGCTGAGCAGACATCATATGATATGGAATATCCCTTTGGTCACTTTGGGTCAGCTCTCCTGACTATGTCCTCTCCCAAGATTTTGCCCACCCCCAGCCTACTGGTGGTGGTGGGGGGAATGCTGGAGAGACAGCCTTGATGCTGTGCGAGCACTGCTCAGCAGTAGCCAAAACACTGGTGTGTCATCACCACTTTTCTAGTTACCAATACAAAGCACAGCACTATGAGGGCTGCTATGGGGAAAATTAACTCCATCTCAGCCAGACCCAATACAGACAGATATATGCTACCAGTACCACTGACACAAGTCCTACTGGCTATGTGTTTAGGACAACATTTGAGATGCACAGTTGTCCTGATTTCGGCCGGAATGGAGCTGATTTTCTTCCCAGTAGCTACTGTGTTTTGGATTTAGTATGGGATTTGGTATGTGAAGAATGGTGACAGTACACTGATGTTGTTGGTTGCTGCTAAGAGATCAAGGATGTTTTTCCAGCTTCCCAGGTTTTGCTAATGTGCAGGTGCAAAAAGCTGGGAGGGGTATAGCCAGTATAGTTGACCCAAACTGGCCAAAGAGAGTATTCCATACCATAGACATCATGCCCAGTATATAAGTGGGGGTCAGCCGGTGGGCCGGGGCGCCTTTCGATCATTTGTGCTTTCATTCGTTCGTTCGGCTGTTCATTCCCTTGCTCGCTCTCTCTGGAACTTGCAGTTCTGAGATCGCTGCTCGGGATCATTCCGAGATCGTTCTCAGTTTCGCTCCACGATCACTGCTCGGGATGGACTATATCGGTCATTGAGTTGTCGGGCAGTGAGAAATTGTGCATCGTTCGTTTTGTATATTCCGTTATCATTATTTATTATTATCATTACTAATATATAATATAATTATTATTATCTTTTTCTTTGCTGTCCTGGTGAACTGTCTTTATCTCAACCCACGAGTTTTCCTTTCTTTCCGACTCGCCTCCCCATCCCACTAGGGAGGGGGACGGAGTGAGCGAGTGGCTGGGGTTAAACCATGACAATAGTGTTTGGTCTCAGGCAAATATGCAACCTATCCCTCTCTATTCCTCCTTGGATTCTGGGCTCATTAACTATTTACACAGCTTCCAAATTTGAATGTAAATTCAATAGTCACTGTGGAAAATCACAGCTGAGTCACCCTGAATATATTTGTACTTAGGGACAAATGTTTTTGGAATCCCCCAGCAAATTAATAGTGCTAAAATTGTGTACTGATACCATAGCTACCATGCTCTTGGAAGCGCAAAGGAGCAGGAATGACTGCCTGAGAAAATGAGCATGAATGCTTTTCCAGTTATTATTTATAGGTGAACAAACTGGAAAAAAAATGTAAGAAAAATAACCAATAGATTTTTAAACACTTTTATTCAATTTCAAGATGAAATTTTTAAGCAGTGTCCTGGAGAAATTCTTATTTTGACACTTCCTGTGAGGTTCCCTTATTTCTTGTGTGGCCCTGTTGTAAGCTATATCTAATTTGCTGATATCTCTATCCCAGAGGCAGCTACGGTCAAGTGATATTTCACTCTGTTTTTCTAATTGGCCCATAAAGTTTTGCTTGTATGCTGTGACCCTGGAATGAGAGCTACTTCAGGTATTTAAGGTGTGCAAAAAATGAGAAACTTGCTTCCTCTAAAGGATCAAAGCAGAAAAGCAAGCCCAAAGTCATGAACTAAATGCAGTTTATCATCTTAGGCTACATCTGTGCTAATAAATTAAATTGTGCTGAAGAATGTTTCTGAGCACCATGCATATTGTTAAAACAGTCTATGGCGTGGCTTTGTCTTAAATGAAATCATATTCTCTGAAATTTGACCATATGGGCTGGATGGTTTTTGCATCTGCGGTGTATATGTTCAAGAGAAAATCCATCCATACAAAGGTGACTAAGATCTCAGGGAGAAATCTCTTGAGGTAGATAAAGAATGGCAGGGGAATAAGGATTACAGGTATTGTGCCTACATATAAATATGGTTACAATAAAGGGATGTTTATATACTTTTCAAAGTAAAAATATAATACCAGGAATTACAGATTAAGTCAGTTTGCAAATTTATGCTCCACTAGATGGTCTAAAGTTGATTAACATCTGCAATAAACAGCACTGTAAATTGACTAAAAGATTGATGCTGTGTTGGAAACAGTGGGGATTGGCACAAATGATAAAGAAGAAAAATTATGGCAATTTATATGCCATCTGATGTCTTCCCCTCTGGGAAATTAACATTAAAAGACTTTCACATGATTCTTCAGACATTATATTCTTTTGCAATTAGCTTTTAGGTGATACCCACTTTAAGGCAGTATACACCTTATGCTGTCTGGAGGCTTTTTCCTTCAATTACTAGCCCCTGCTCAGGATGAAGATGTCAGCAGTCAGTCAGGACCTCCACAGAGAGCAACAATACTCCCAAGAAACAATAGCCACCACTCTACCCTATAGTGACTTACTGGGAAAACTCTGCTCTTGATTTCCAAGTTCAGACTAGTAAAAATTAGTTAAGTGTACTTGTTACCTGGAAAATTAACAAAAACAGAAGTATTGTTTCCTCTCATTGACACAGCTAAGACCTTTTAACTGTTGCACAATTATCCCCAAACCCATGACTATGAACTACAATGATCCCAAGTGTAAATGAGTAACCAAGCAGCTTTTGAAAGGCAGAGTAGAAGCGTATTTATGGATGGATTTCATACTATACTAGATAATGCTATCATATAAATAGCAAACATTCTCTAGCTGCTACCTCATGAGATCAGTTTTACTGCTGAGGACACAGGCAGGCAGCCTAGAGGCTCTCCAAGCGTGACAGTGCATACTGTCACATCCAACAGTGTGTCCTGGTTTAGGCCAGGACGGAGCTAGTTTTGTCTTCAGCAGCTACTGTGTTTTGGATTTAGTGTGAGAAGAATGGTGATAGCACACTGATGTTGCTGGTTGCTGCTGAACCACCAAGGACATTTTGCAGTTTCCCAGGTTTTGCTAATGTGCCGGTGCAAAAACTTGGGAGGGGTGTAGCCAGAATAGTTGATCCAAACTGGCCAAAGGGAGTATTCCATACCATAGACGGCATGCCCGGTATAAGTGAGGGTTGGCTGGTGGGCCACTAACTTTTAGACCCTTAACTTGCCTTAATCCTTAAGCTTCCCTTCGGGTTGCTTTTGGTTTCCCTGTTTTTCCTTTTTTTTTTCATTCATTCGGGCCTTTTCGTTCATTCGTTTGGCTGTTTATTCTCTCGCCTGCTCTCTCTGGAACTTGCTGTTCTGGGATAGCTGGGGGGGAATACCCCTGCTCCCTGCCTGCTGCTCGGGATGGGCTGTATCGGTCATGGGGTGGTGAGAAATTGTGTATCGTTTGTTTTATATATTCTATTATCCTTATATATATTATCATTATTATCATTATTAATATATTTTTATAGTTTTCCTTTCTCTCCGATTCTCCTCCCCACCCCACCGGGGAGGGGGGTAGTGAGCAAGCGGCTGCATGGTATTGGGTTACAATTTGGGGTTAAACCACAACACAGTACACGCAAGGTAACTACTCTCCTTGTTTTACCATTACAAGATAAAAAAAGGAGAGGTCATGTTCTTGCAAACAGCATTTTGGATGACAGAACAGGTCCGTGAACATGGCTTGCCCCCATTTACCTCCACACAGTGCTCGCTCTGTTTACCTTTAAGAGCTCACTGTCTCAAAGGTCCAAATTCTTCAGTGTAACTGTAACTGCTTTGCAAAACAAAGCAGCCTTCATCTGGTTTATTGAGCTTCTTAAGAATTTTCCTTATGTAAGGTAATCCACAGCCATGAAAGCAATGCCTACACTGTTTGAACTTTGAGGGAAGGGGAGCATCTGAGGCAAATGGGACGTAGTTAAAGCATCCCCAGCTCTTAGAGATATCTGATTTTTTGCAACTCTCTTCAGGCTACTCTAAAGAGTGCTAGAGTCTTGGGCTTGCACAGGTTAGTCAAGGGTACGAAAGTGAGTTTTTGCCACCCTTTTACCAAAGTGCAGCTCGGTTGTGGCACAGAAGGGTTAAACTCTGACTGTCAAACCTGCACCACCGGGATCATTCCAGCAGGCTTTCCTCTCATAACTACCTTAAGCAAATACTTTTTCATTTCCAAATGTTTTTACTAGATTTGAACAGCAACTAAAGAACAATACTGCAGAGTTAAAACAGAAATAAAAATCCCATGTGCTCTGCTACTGGTGGAGCTTTTGTATTCATCAGTCATATTTCTATCCTGTTTGACTGTGTTATTAATATTTTCTTTAATTCTTTTTCCAGAGGCTGCCTATAGTTACATCTGATGACAGTTATTGTTTCCATTGTTGCTTTTCTAGTGCAGTGCCCAGAATGGCATATTGCTTTGCTATATATAATAAAACATTAACAAAAAAAAGCATAGAAAGGATCTGCCCACTAAAATAACAACAACATGCCTCTGGCATATGAACAGCACTGAAAATCTTCCATCCAGGACTTCCAAAGATGTTCCTGAATCTGCAGAAACATCACATACAGAAGATTAATAGCTCTATATATTTATTTCTTGGATCATTCCAGAAGACAAGAAGGAAAAATGGGAACCATTATGAAAAACATAATACACCCTATACACTCTTTTATTAGTGTAGTATTTGTTAACCAGGAAACTTCTCCTATCCTGAAAATTATAATCCTGTATTGGAAGGCAGCAGTTATTTAACACTGAAGATGAATGGTCTTCCACCACATCGAGCTGCAACTGAAGCCAAGGACTAGTCAGCAGTGGACTCTCCCTCTAGGATACAAGAACGAGGTAGCTGAGGTCCCTCAGGCTACAATGCTGTTGTTATTATTTTCCTTTCTATCCCATCTTCTCTAATGGACAAGCAATGTGAGGTGATTATGCACTCCTCTGCAGTAGTACACCTGGGTTTTATGACTATTGAGAAGAATGTCAGTGCCGCAAAGCTGACTGAGCTTCTTTATTTAGCTACAACTTTGGCCATCTTTTCTTTGTGGTAGCCTCAAAGCATTTTCTACTACTACAGAAATAAAAATGCTTGTCGCTCCAGAAGCAGCAGGAGAGCAAGGTGAAAGGGTGAAGGAGCACATATGCACTAAGCTGCCATGCTCCATGCTCAGAATCCTCCAGGACTGACGGGGCCCTCTCTGGCCCACCCACTTCCACCCTCCTGTTCCTTGAGACATTTGTGCATAAACAAGCCTGACTTTTTAGTCCTTCAAAGTATTACTGTATCCTTCAGTGAAGGATATTTTCACCATCTTACATTAGACATCAGACTTAAGTGCTTCAGCTGATATTCAGGGATGTCTACCATCTGGGGTTAAACCACGACAGTCCTTTTTGGCGCCCAACGTGGGGCTCGAGAGGGATCTGGGTAGCTCAGCTGAGAGAGCATCAGACAGAGGGTCCAGGGTTTAAAGCCCCCGGTCAGGCTCAAAGGGTTGAGATAACAACAGACTTGACCAGAGTGCCGTTAAAACAATTTGTTAGAAGCATCCGTTGTATTACTTTAATTGCCGCTGGTCACAATATTGTTTGAATTGTTTACCGAGTGCTTCTCAGAGTTGTATCATGTATCACTTTACTGTATGCTGTTTGTCACTGTTTATGCGTGGTTTGTTACCTCTGGCCTTTGGATTAAGTTTACTGCTTCGGTGTGTGGTTTAGCACTGGCTTATGGCATGGTAAAATCATTGGTGTTTAGACCAGTTTACTACCTGTATTCATATACGATGGGGGAGGGCGATGTGCAGAACGAAGCGGCACCAACAGTTACAGCTCCGTACTTCGGGACCAATCTGGTGGGGACTATCAGTAATTATTCCTTTATCTTTTCCTTCCCGGGGGGTCATAAGGGGGAAACTTCCTCCTTTGCTTTCTCTTTCCCCTCCTGGGTAAAAATGCCTTCCTTTGATTTCTCGTGGCCCTCCTGGTTAGTTACGGGAGTTTCTGAAAACTTGGAATACTTTTGGGATGTTCGGAAGGGCTTGCTATTCCTAGTACTAGGAATAAATTTGTGTCAAATCTTGCTTAAGGTCAGAAATCGGTGCAGGCGTAGGCGCAGGGCCACCCCAGTTCCCTGCTACAGCCCCCGCGGCCGCCCCACCCTCCGCTATGTATACCGGGGCTGCTCCGCTCCTCGCCACACGGGCACCGCGACTGCCCCGGTCCCGACCCCCGCCGCAGGCACCGCGGCCGCCCCAGGTCCCGCCAGGGCCGCCGCGCCCGTCCCAGCCCCCGCTGCTGCCCCCGCGGCCGCGCCACCCCCCGCCATGGGCGCTGCAGCCGCTGCACCCCCCGCCGTGGGCACCGGGGCCACTCCACCCCCCTGCTCCGGCCGCTGCGGCCGCGCCAGCCCCCGCCGCCGCTGCTACACCCCCCGCCGCGGCCACCGCTGCTGCCCCAACTCTCGTTACGGGCACCGCGGCCGTCCCGCTCCTTGTTGGAGGCACCGCGGCTGCTCCACCCCCCGCCGCGGGCATCGCGGTTGCCCCGATCGCTGCTACGGGCCATGGGCGCTGCAGCTGCTCCACCCCCGCGGCCGTTCCAACCCCTGCTGCGGGCATCGCTGCTGCCCCAGTCCCTGCCGTGGGCACCGCGGCCGTTCAAGCCCCAGCTATGAGCACCGTGGCTGCTGTGACAGGCACTGCAGATCCACCCGTGCCGTTATCAGTTGCCCCTATACAAAAGAAGAGAAGCACAAAGAAATCAGCTCGCGCCCCGAAAGATGAGGATGAACCAGGGACATCACAGGAACAGGGAGAGGCAGAAGCAGAGATAATCACCCGACCCCTATCCCTGACTGAGCTGCGAGATATCCGAAAAGATTTCAGCCGTAATCAAGGTGAGCAGCTTGTCACCTGGCTGCTCCGATGCTGGGATAACGGGGCCAGTAGCCTGGAACTAGAGGGCAGGGAAGCCAGGCAGCTGGGATCCTTGTCTAAGGAAGCGGCCATTGACAGGGCAATTGGAAGAGAGGCAGAAGCCCGCAGTCTGTGGAGGAGACTCCTGTCAGGTGTGAGGGACAGGTATTTCTTTAAGGAAGACATTATATGCCACCCAAAGAAGTGGACCAATATGGAAGGAGGTATTCAGTTTCTGAGGGAATTAGCTGTGTGGGAATTGATTTACCATGACCTGGATGACCTGCAGACACCCGTAGATCCAGATGAGGTCCAATGTACCCGACCCATGTGGCGGAAGTTTGTACAGAGTGCACCATCATCGTATGCCAACTCATTGGCAACAATGGGTTGGAAAGACGATGAGGCACCACTGGTGCGTGCAGTGGCTAACCAACGCCGGCAGTATGAGGACAATATCTCTTCCTCCATACGGGCCTGTGTCTCGGCTGTGGAAAAACTGGCCGAAAGAATGTGCCGGGAGTTTCGGCAACTCAAAGAGGATAGGTCCTACTTGCCACCTGTACGGACCAGAATCTCAGCTGTTAGGAGAAAATTTTCCCCTGCTCAAGAGAGACGGTACACGCGGCGAGGTACTCTGTGGTTTTACCTCCGTGACCATGGAGAGGACATGAGAAAGTGGGATGGAAAACCCACCTCAACCCTAGAGGCAAGGGTACGTGAGTTGAAAAAGAAAACAGCTACAAATAAGGGTCCTTCCAGGAAAATTGGTGCTCCAGTCTCCAGTGGGCAGTTCCCCAGATGGGGTAGAAGGGCTTCTGATTCGTACTTACAAGAAATGAGAAACAGGGATGAGATTCGACCCCATGTCTCCCACACGAACCCATTGCTTGATAGCGGGTATTATAATCAGAATTAGAGGGGCCCTGCCTCCAGCCAGGTGGAGGAGAGGGACAACCGAGTTGACTGGACTGTGTGGATTCGATGGCCTGGCACATCAGACCCACAGAAGTACAAGACTCTAGTGGACACTGGTGCACAGTGCACCCTAATGCCATCGAACTATAGAGGGGCCGAACGCATTTCTATTTCTGGAGTAACAGGGGGGTCCCAAGAGTTAACTTCACTGGAGGCTGAAGTGAGCCTAACTGGGAACAAGTGGTAAAGGCACCCCATTGTGACTGGTCCAGATGCTCCGTGCATCCTTGGCATAGACTGCCTCAGGAGAGGGTATTTCAAGGACCCAAAAGGGTACCGGTGGGCTTTTGGTATAGCTGCTGTGGAGACAGAGGACATTAAGCAGCTGTCCACCTTGCCCGGTCTTTCAGAGGATCCTTCTGTTGTGGGGTTGCTGAGGGTCAAAGAGCAATAGGTACCAATTGCTACCACAACGGTGCACCAACGGCAATATCGCACCAACCGAGACTCCCTGACCCCCATCCATAAACTGATTCGTCAACTGGAAAGCCAGGGAGTGATCAGCAAGACTCGCTCACCCTTTAATAGTCCTATATGGCCAGTGCAGAAATCTAACAGAGAATGGAGACTAACAGTGGAGTATCGTGGCCTGAATGAAGTCACGCCACCACTGAGTGCTGCCGTGCCGGACATGCTAGAACTTCAATATGAACTGGAGTCCAAGGCAGCCAAGGGGTATGCTACCATTGACATTGCTAATGCATTTTTCTCAATTCCTTTGGCAGCAGAGTGCAGGCCACAGTTTGCTTTCACCTGGGGGGGCATCCAGTACACCTGGAATCGACTGCCCCAGGGGTGGAAACACAGCCCCACCCTTTGCCATGGGCTGATCCAGACTGCACTGGAGAAGGGTGGAGCTTCAGAACACCTGCAATACATTGATGACATCATTGTGTGGGGCAACACAGCAGAAGAAGTTTTTGAGGAAGGGGAGAAAATAATCCAAATCCTTCTGAGAGCCGGTTTTGCCATAAAACGAGGGAAGGTCAAAGGACCTGCACAGGAGATCCAGTTCCTAGGAATAAAATGGCAGGATGGACGTCGTCAGATCCCAATGGACGTAATCAACAAGATAACAGCGATGTCTCCACCAACTAACAAAAAGAAACCCAAGCTTTCTTAGGCGTTGTGGGTTTCTGGAGAATGCATATTCCAAATTACAGTTCTATTGTAATCCCTCTCTATCAAGTGACCCGGAAGAAAATCAATTTTAAATGGGGCCCTGAGCAACGATAAGCCTTTGAACAAATTAAACAGGAGATAGTTCATGCAGTAGCCCTTGGACCAGTCCGGGCAGGACAAGATGTTAAAAATGTGCTCTACACCGCAGCCGGGGAGAACGGCCCTACCTGGAGCCTCTGGCAGAGAGCACCAGGGGAGACTCGAGGTCGACCCCTGGGGTTTTGGAGCCGGGGATACAGAGGATCCAAGGCCCACTACACTCCAACTGAAAAAGAGATCTTGGCAGCATATGAAGGGGTTCGAGCTGCTTCAGAAGTGATCGGCACTGAAGCCCAGCTCCTCCTGGCACCCTGACTGCCGGTGCTGGGCTGGATGTTCAAAGGGAGAGTCCCCTCTACACATCATGCCACCGATGCCACATGGAGTAAGTGGGTTGCACTGATCACACAACAAGCTCGAATAGGAAACCCCAGTCGCCCAGGAATCTTGGAAGTGATCACGGACTGGCCAGAAGGCAAAGATTTTGGAATGTCACCAGAGGAAGAGGTGACGTGTGCTGAAGAGTCCCCACCATATAATAAACTGCCAGAAGATAAAAAGCGATATGCCCTGTTCACTGATGGGTCCTGTCATATCGTGGGAAAGCATCGAAGATGGAAAGCTGCTGTGTGGAGTCCTACACGAAGAGTTGCAGAAGCCACTGAAGGACAAGGTGAATCAAGTCAGTTTGCAGAGGTGAAAGCCATCCAGCTGGCTTTAGATATTGCTGAGTGAGAAAAGTGGCCAAAGCTCTATCTCTATACTGAGTCTTGGATGGTGGCAAATGCTCTGTGGGGGTGGTTACAGCAATGGAAGCAGAGCAACTGGCAGCGCCGAGGTAAACCCATTTGGGCTGCCGAACTGTGGCAAGATATTGCTGCCCGGGTAGAGAAGCTTTTTGTAAAGGTACGCCATGTAGATGCTCATGTACCCAAGAGTCGAGCCACCGAGGAACATCAAAACAACCAGCAAGTGGATTGGGCTGCTAGGATTGAAGTGGCTCAAGTGGACTTGGACTGGCAACGTAAGGGTGAACTATTCCTAGCCCAGTGGGCCCATGATACCTCAGGCCATCAGGGAAGAGATGCAACATACAGATGGGCTCGTGATCAAGGGGTGGACTTAACTATGGACACTATTGCACAAGTTATCCATGAGTGTGAAACATGCGCTGCGATCAAGTAAGCCAAGCGATTGAAGCCTCTGTGGTATGGAGGACAATGGCTGAAATATAAATATAGGGAGGCCTGGCAGATTGATTATATCACACTCCCACAGACCCGCCAAGGCAAGTGCCATGTGCTTACAATGGTGGAAACAACCACCGGATGGCTGGAAACATATCCCGTGCCCCATGCCACTACCCGGACCACTATCCTGGGCCTCGAGAAGCAAGTCTGATGGCGACATGGCACCCCAGAAAGAATTGAGTCAGACAACGGGACTCATTGCCGAAACAACCTCATAGACACCTGGGCCAAAGAGCATGGCATTGAGTGGGTGTATCACATCCCCTATCATGCACCAGCCTCCGGGAAAATCGAATGGTACAATGGACTACTGAAAACTACACTGAAAGCAATGGGTGGTGGAACCTACAAAAACTGGGATACACATTTAGCAAAAGCCACTTGGTTAGTCAACACTAGAGGATCCACCAATCGAGCTGGCCCTGCCCAGTCAAAACCTTTACATGCTGTAGAAGGAGACAAAGTTCCTGTGGTGCATGTAAAAAACATGCTAGGGAAGACAGTCTGGGTTATTCCTGCCTCGGGCAAAGGCAACCCCATCCGTGGGATTGCTTTCGCTCAAGGGCCTGGATGCACTTGGTGGGTAATGCAGGAGGATGGAGAAGTCCGATGTGTACCTCATGGAGATCTGATTTTAGGTGAAAATAGCCAATAGTCTGAACTGTGTGATGTTAATTGCTATAATATACTGCATATAATCATTTATATTATGTATATATTGTATATAATCATGTATATAATCATTTCTATAGTTGTGTTCTATATCAAAGGTATTACAGCAAGAATCACCCGACTCAATGAAGAGCGACCTCTGATGAAACCGAGCAAAGTGCGGCAGTGATGGACTGACTTCAACAACTGGCGCACAGTCGAGATCAACACCTTCGACCTGCCGACTGCGGACAAGCTACTCCAGCCGTGCCAGATACACCAGCTATAAGTTCCAGATGCAGCATGCAACAATCCGACACTGCACACCATCTCTCCTGCCCTGAGAGACTGTTAAGACAGATGCAACCCAGGATCGTGGACTAAATGAACTCAATAGACATTTTGGAGGGATGGTCCATAGACTAAGGGGATGGTATCTGTGTATATATTAAAGACATAAAGTGGCAGTGATTAACCAGAAAGTGAGAGACCTGAGCATAACGTAAATGGTATGGAATAAGGGGTGGATACTGTCCTGGTTTAGGCCGGGACGGAGCTAGTTTTGTTTTCAGCAGCTCCTGTGTTTTGGCTTTAGTGTGAGAAGAACAGTGATAGCACACTGATGTTGCTGGTTGCTGCTGAACCACCAAGGACATTTTGCAGTTTCCCAGGTTTTGCTAATGTGCCGGTGCAAAACTTGGGAGGGGTAGAGACAGAATAGTTGATCCAAACTGGCCAAAGAGAGTATTCCATACCATAGACGTCATGCT
This sequence comes from Phoenicopterus ruber ruber, assembly GCA_009819775.1. Taxonomy (NCBI): domain Eukaryota; kingdom Metazoa; phylum Chordata; class Aves; order Phoenicopteriformes; family Phoenicopteridae; genus Phoenicopterus; species Phoenicopterus ruber. The sequence goes on from CM020247.1 coordinate 10,166,968, forward strand.
TGATATAAGCGAGGGTCAGTCGGTGGGCCACTAGTTTTTTTTCCTAGATCTTTTGGGCTTTTGAGGCTTTTGAGACCTTTAAGTTGCCCTAATAGTTAAGCTTCCCTTCGGGTTGCGTTTTGTTTCCCTATTTTTACCTTTTTGTTTTTCACTCGTTTAGCTGTTTGTTCCCTCGCCTGCTCTCTCTGGAACTTGCTGTTCTGGGATAGCTGGAGGGGGGATACCCCTGCTCCCTGCCCGCTGCTCGGGACGGGCTGTATCGGTCATCGGGTGGTGAGAAATTGTGTATCGTTTGTTTTATATATTCTATTATCCTTGTATATATTATCATTATTATCATTATTAATATATTTTCATATTTTTCCTTTGCTGTCCTGGTGAGCTGTTTTTATCTCAACCCGCGAGTTTTCCTTTCTCTCCAATTCTCCTCCCCACCCCAACAGGGAGGAGGGGAGTGAGCGAGCGGCTGCGTGGTATTGGGTTACAATTTGGGGTTAAACCACGACACTTTGTTACATTTATACATTAAATTCATGCATATTCTATCTATCTAATACATATTTATCCTAATCTACATAAGTTACATAATTATGTGATGTCATTCTTCTTGGCTTCTTTTCAGATCCTTCTGCACATGTCCTTCTCCTTTTGTAGGGGTCCTTGGGGTCCTTGCAGGTCCTCCCGGATAAAGTACCCTAACTCCCTTTATCCATATATGGTCACATATTACCTAAGGGCAACTCAAAGGCTGCATTGCTTTACGCTACTTAAACACAAACAATTTAAATCCTATACCCTGACGCCGTCTACTAGTTAAACAGTTACAGGACATAGCCACAGTCCTTTAGATCTTATACACTGACGCTATCTACTGATTAAAGTTACAGGACACAATCACAGTCTTTCAGGCCTTCATGGCTACTGGACATGATCAAAGCCCCTTAGATCTTTACGGTTACTGGACATAGTCATAGCCCCTTAGATCTTCGTGGTTGCTGGACAGAATCACAGAATCACAGAATGGTAGGGGTTGGAAAGGACCTCTGGAGATCATCTAGTCCAACCCCCCTGCCAGAGCAGGGTCACCTAGAGCAGGCTGCACAGGACTGCATCCAGTTGGGGTTTGAATATCTCCAGAGAAGGAGACTCCACAACCTCCCTGGGCAGCCTGTTCCAGGGCTCTGCCACCCTCACAGTGAAGACATTTTTCCTCATATTTAGATGGAACTTCCTATGTTCCAGTTTGTGCCCGTTGCCCCTTGTCCTGTCGCTGGGCACCACTGAAAAGAGTCTGGCCCCATCCTCTTGACACCCGCCCTTGAGATATTTATAAGCATTGATGAGGTCCCCTCTCAGTCTCCTCTTCCTCAGGCTAAACAGCCCCAGCTCCCTCAGCCTTTCCCCATAGGAGAGATGCTCCAGTCCCCTCATCATCTTTGTAGCCCTCCACTGGACTCTCTCCAGTAGTTCCTCATCTTTCTTGAACTGGGGAGCCCAGAACTGGAAGCAGTTCTCCAGATGGGGCCTCACTAGGGCAGAGTAGAGAGGGAGGATAACCTCCCTCGACCTGCTGGCCACACTCTTCTTAATGCACCCCAGGATGCCGTTGGCCTTCCTGGCTGCAAGGGCACATTGCTGGCTCATGGTGAATTTGTCATCCACCAGGACTCCCAGGTCCTTCTCTGCAGAGCTGCTTTCCAGGAAGTCAACCCCCAACCTGTACCAGTGCATGGGGTTGTTCCTCCCCAGGTGCAGGACCCTGCACTTGCCTGCGTTGAACCTCATGAGGTTCCTCTCCGCCCAATGATCCAGCCTGTCTAGGTCTCGCTGAATGGCAGCACAGCCTTCTGGTGTATCAGCCACTCCTCCCAGTTTTGTGTCATCACCAAACTTGCTGAGGGTGCACTCTGTCCCTTCATCCAGGTCATTGATGAATACATTGAACAAGACTGGGCCCAGTACTGACCCCTGGGGGACACCACTAGCCACAGGCCTCTAACTAGACTCTGAGCTGCTGATCACAACCCTCTCATCAATATAATGATATTTAATAACAATATAATTGGGAGATCATCTGAATTGATAGGTCTTTGGGGGAAGACAATGGACAAAAAAAAAAAGAACCCATGATAAGTACTCAAAATCTCAATAGGCAATACTCAGAAGTTGCAGTGGTAAGGAGCCAGCAGGGGTAGATACATATACAGAAAGAGACAGCCATTAAAATAAATACATATATATTTAAATTAAAATAGCATTATGATTCTTTTGTTCCAAAGCAGAGACAAAGTCAAGCAGATACTTTTTTGCTTCCCAATAGCCTGTATAGATTGTCTGCTCAGATTTATGTTCCAGCACACTGAAAATAAAACTGATGTGAATATTCCAGGTGGGTAGCAAGGGGACATTTTTTCTGTCTTCCAGGCAAAATATTGTGTTTTCCAAATACTTAAAAGTTCTTCCTTGGATATTTATGTGTTTTGCAAAAATGGCATTTTACAACAGAATATCATGGGAAATTTCCATCACAGCCTAGTGTACACAGGAGCTCAGAAAACATTCAAAATAAAATAGCTCAAAAGTGTGCCCAGGCAGTGGTGGCATGGGCATGTGAAGCTACTCCACTCTACTCCTGCTGAGTCAGTGCCTGCTGACTGCTTCCAAGAGCCTCTCTGCCTCCAAACTCACCTGGCAGGGACAAAAGTTACAGCTCTGATGCCATACCAAAAAAAAGGGGAGAGCATCACCCTGCACACCTCTGGCTCCAGTGGTAACCAGGGATGGGGAGAAGAGTTAACTTGTCCAATTCTTGTTCCCCTCTCCCCTTTCCAGAATGGCCAAAAGTGCTGAGTTGTAATCTATTTCACATTAGCAAATCAGGCCTCCTAACTCAATATCCAAATACTTTATTTGCTTCTGGTCAAAAATGAGATCTTTGGTGATCATAAGCTGTTCTATGAAAGTATCTGCTCAATGCTCTGTCAAAAGAGAAAATCAAGGTTCAAGAATTACTAGGAAAGGCATAGAATAATGTGCCACATTATAAATCCATTATGTGACAAAAACTTGACAGGAAAGCAGTTCTGGTCCTGTAAAATTGGAAAAAAGCAGAGAAGAGCAACAAGGCCAATTAGAAAAGCTCTAACAGATTCAGATGGGGAATGATTAGGGAGACTAGATTCTTTAGCCTAGGAAAGAGATGGTGGATGTGGGAAGAGACTTCAATGGGAGGATATAATAGAAATCTATAAACTTATGAGTAGAAGGGAGAAGGTGAATAGAGTATGACTGTTCCTTACCTTCTGTATAAAACACATGTGAACACGAGGTGGTAGACTCAAAATAAACAAAAGACATTCTTCTTCAGTAACACAGTTAAGCAATGGAGAGCCTCTTGGCATAGGCATAGGACCTTGTAGGTACGAGATGCTTACCTGGGTTTAGAAAGCATTTGGGTAAGTTCAAAGAAGCAAAATGATGCCTGGTAGCCTTCACTCATGTGAATGATACTCCTGTTGGCTAAGGGAATCCTCTGGATCCTTGGAGACCTCATCATTGTCTAGATCCCTGTAGATGACTTCCAGTACCGCTAATTCTCTCAGGTACTGGATGCCTTCATCTGCAGTGGTCCACTTTCCTGGGGAGTTCACAAGGTCTTCCTTGAATGGATATCTTGCCCTCACACTTGAGAGGAGCCATCTCCAGAGACTGCAAATTGCTGCCTCTCTTCCAATTCCTCTCTCAATTCCCTGGTTCCTAGCAAGGGATCCCAGCTGTTGGGCTTCCTTACCTTCCAATTGCTGACTGTCGGCCCCGCTATCCCAGCATCGGAGCAGCCAGGCAGCAATCTGCTCACCTGGCTGGCGGCTGTAATCTTTCCGCATGTCTCCAAGTTCTGCTGAGGTCAGGGACTGGGTAGTTTCCGCTTCCTTTCTGAATTCTCTCACTCCTTCCTCCAGTGTCTTTGTTGAAGGACCGGCTTCTTGATCAAACCTTTCCTCTTCTTCCTCTTCCCTTACTCATCGAGGATATGGACCCATTGTTTTCCTTGTCCATTGTTTCCTTTTAACTACTGGGGCAATTACTGTAGTTGGTGGTGTTGTTTGGGTCCCTATCTCAACCATGGTGTCCTCAGGTGCAGTTTGGGTCCCTGCCTCAACCACAGTCCTCTGAGAGTGCTGAACTGTGGCTCGATAGGCACAAGCCAGGCCCTGGTACAGCGCTAGAAGCTGCTGGTTCTCATTGGGATAGGCAAGGCACCCTTCCATCAGGTGGCGTGTCAGTTTGCTAGGGTTGCTCACCTGTTCAGGAGTAAAGTCCCAGGCTATGGGAGGTGTTAACCGCCCTAAGAACCTGCCCAAGTCCTTCCACACACCCTGCCACCCTGGGACCGGCCGCCTCAGGTCACGCTTCAATATAGCCTCACCCAAAAGTTGTCTTCTCTTCCACCAGGACGAGACCAGATTCCACAAACCCCCTAATATGCCAACAATATTAATAAGTAGTACTAGGCAGCTCACATAAGGGTGAGCAAGGACCTCAGGAGCCTGCCTAATAAACCTATCCACATTAATCCTGGGTAGGGAGAGGGAGATGATGTATTCCCTCATCCTCTCCACCAGATAGCTCCCCCAGGACAGTGAGACCATCAATGCCAGGACAAAGCACATACGCATTGTTCGCAATAACGTGTTGCCACAAATACAGAGATAAACAGTGCAGCCAACGAACTTTTTGACCCTTGCAGGAGCTTGTCACTTAATAACTACTACAGCTAGAGCACACTTAATACAGAAGTGCTGTTGTTGTGCCCCACGTTGGGCGCCAAAAAGAACTGTCGTGGTTTAGCCCCAGCCAGAGGCTGAGCCATGCAGTCGCTCGCTCACCCCCACCCTCCCCACTCTCCCGGCGGGAGGGGGAGAGAATCGGGACAAAGGCAGGCAAAACTCGTGGATTAACAACAACAACAGTTTAACGGGACAACAAAGGGAAAGAAAACAAACAAACAAGAAACCCAGGAAACCCCAACAATAACAACAACAGCGTGTACTTAGCGTGTACTTAGCGGTGCTTCCTGTACAGGTCACTCCCCACCCGGAGTCCAATGCCCAGCCCGCTCCCAAGCAGCGATCCCCCCTCTGGTCGACCCCCTCTATATAGTGAGCGTGAAGGTCACACGGTATAGAATAGACCCCGGCCAGCTTCTGGCAAAAATTAACCCTATCCCAGCCGCAATGAGGACACCATACAGTATACACTGGGATGCTTTTTAGAGACTGGATGGAAAGAGAGAATGTATCAGTTATTTGGGACTCCCTAGCATTGGTGTGATGAGTACCAGTTGTATCCATATGATCAAGATCCATGTGGACAAGGTATAGTGACTGGGGAAGATGATATTTGTGAGCTGTTGTTATGCTGGACAACCAGCAGTGTGTGTGAGAGAGTTGTCACATTGTGATTGTAGGGGAAAGTCTGTAGGTCACTGAAATGTAGAGATTGCTGCCAGATTCAACTTGTTTGCTGTCCATTCCCTGTGGAGGAAGTCCTAGGTCACTTCTGCACATTTATTAAATGGATAGGTGGGCGGATGCATGGGAGGGACAATTTGTTATGATACTTAAGCATCCACGTGGAGAGGAGGTTTGCCAAGCTCCTGCAGAGGCCAAAGTGACCAGGAAACAGGCTGCAGGAGTGATGTAGAGGAAACTTGGTTGGGTTGCACAAGCAGAACACTTAGCGAGGAACAGCAAAATGTCAAAGTTAGCAGGCAGGAGGGTCTTTTGTGTGCCAGGGTGGAGCATTCTTTCCTTTCAGCAAATTCACAGTGATAGTAGTAGACAATATGATTTACCTCTGCATCTCCTAAAGACAACAAAAACATATTTGCTGGTTTGCAACTGGTCATCCTTATCCTGTTTTAAGAAACACAGTCTGTTTCCTCTTTCTCATCCAGAGCCTGGAAGCCAGATGCTGCAGATGAAGCTTCTTTTGCTATCGAGTGCAATTTGTCAGGATTTTATGTTAAAATGCATTAAATTGAGTGAAAACAGTAACCAGACCACACCAACCTTGTGTCAACAGTCAGCGTCTTAATGGGGGAGATGTGGCAGGGGGCCATGGCCCTGGGCCAGGATGGTGTGACTTGACAATGTCCCTGGCAAAGGCTCCAGGAAGTGTAGAGCTGAAGGGAACACCAGCAGTATACTGCATGACCCCAGCTTGGAGAGGACACGGCATCTCCTCCCTTCTACTGTGCTATTTGGTGCAGTGTAGGGCCTGCAGCCAGAGAGGGAACAAAGCTAGAGTTTCATGAATGCTGCATTTGTGTAAAAATTGTCATTTATTAAGTAACACTGGAACTAATACAAAATCTTTGAGATTTTCTCAAACTGTTTTGGAAGCTTTTTTCTTGCTATAAAGTCCCTTTCAAAATTTGCAATGTTTTGGCTCAGAGCAGAACTTCTTTTACTGTGTTCCTTTAGCTTTTAAAAAAGTGTAAGGTCTTCCAGTTAGCTATCGCTCATGCAATCCAAAGCAGGACTGTAATTCTGGATGTGCTGGTACACAGTTTTATTACCTGCTTCAGAGGGTGACACGCAAGATGTAGTAGAGAGAATTAGCAGGATCTGCATAAATAGATTGCATCCAGGCCTTCATTGCAATGCTGAAATCTGTCTTGCTTGCAAGTTCCCTCCTATTCTTTGGCAAGAAGATGAGGAATCATCTCAGTCACAAGTGGTGTTCCCCAGGGCTCAGTACTGGGGCCAGTCCTGTTCAATATCTTTATCAATGATCTGGATGAAGGGATCGAGTGCACCCTCGGTAAGTTTGCAGATGACACCAAATTGGGAGGGAGTGTTGATCTGCTGGAGGGCAGGCAGGCGCTACAGCGGGACCTGGACAGGCTGGATCGATGGGCCGAGGCCAATTGTATGAGGTTCAACAAGGCCAAGTGCTGGGTCCTGCACTTGGGACACAGCAACCCCAGGCAACGCTACAGGCTTGGGGGGGAGTGGCTGGAAAGCTGCCTGGCAGAAAAGGACCTGGGGGTGTTGGTGGACAGCCGGCTGAATATGAGCCAGCAGTGTGCCCAGGTGGCCAAGAAGGCCAACGGCATCCTGGCCTGTATCAGAAATAGTGTGGCCAGCAGGAGTAGGGAGGTGATCGTCCCCCTGTACTCGGCCCTGGTGAGGCCGCACCTCGAGTACTGTGTTCACTTTTGGGCCCCTCACTACAAGAAAGACATGGAGGTGCTGGAGCGTGTCCAGAGATGGGCAACGAAGCTGGTGAAGGGTCTAGAACACAAGTCCTATGAGGAGCGGCTGAGGGAACTGGGGATGTTTAGCCTGGAGAAAAGGAGACTGAGGGGAGACCTTATTGCTCTCTACAACTACCTGAAAGGAGGTTGTAGAGAGATGGGGGTCAGACTCTTCTCCCTAGTAACAGACAACAAAACAAGAGGAAATGGCCTCAAGTTGCACCAGGGGAGGTTTAGATTGGACATTCGTAAAAATTTCTTCACCGAAAGGGTTGTCGGGCATTGGAACAGGCTGCCCAGGGAGGTGGTGGAGTCCCCATCCCTGGAGGTATTCAAAAGACATTTAGACGAGGCCCTAAGGGACATGATTTAGTGGTGGACTTGGTAGTGATAGGTTAATGGTTGGACCCGATGATCTTGGAGGTCTCTTCCAACCAGAACAATTCTATGATTCTATGAATTCTAGTGCTTTCACACTGTTAAAACAACTCTGGGACGTGAGAGATGGAAAAGCAGTTTAATGTGCCTTTAGGAATTCTCATAAAAGTTTGGTGCAGGGGGGAATAGCGCACTTCTAAACTTCCAAGGGGGCAGTTCTTAATCCAGGAATTTAAAAGGTTTTCTGTCTCTACCTATATTCTTATTTTCTCTTAAACTGGAATTTCTCCGGGAATGGCTCCACTGAGCAAGGAGTTTCTTTTATTTTCTAAAACCCATTCCTTTTCCAAACTAGATTCACATTCTTAATATATATTGAAAAAACTTTATGCTTTTCCTTTCCTTTTACTGTATTTTTCTTTCTTTTCAGGTTCTTGAAGTCTAATATGTGCAACCATATTAAAAAAAAAGAGTATCTGTCACCATGGAAAACAATGTTTCAAAAATCCAGATACCAAAAGTTGTCCCTACCTGCTTCATGTCTGGTTCATTCTTTTATTTGAAGTATATAGGAAGGCCAATTGGGTCTGACTGTAGCTATGAAATACGATATTGTAGTACAGTATCTTCAGCTTTGCTGGCACTGGAAGGGATGCCATAAATGCTGTAGTGTGCCATGCAAATCACACCAAACATATTTCTGTGATGTTGATGTTCAGGTTGGAGGGAAAAATAAGGAAATGGATTGGAAATGGATTCAAAGATCTATCTACATGTAGAGGTCTTCAAGGATGGCTTCCTCATGCATAACTCTCATACATAGACAGCCTTATTCTTGAATATGCATATCATACTCTTGCTTAGCTTGAATTTTTTGCTACATGGAGAAAAGCCCTAGGCTGTAGGTGACCCATTTTACGACAGGTTAGAGCTGATTGTAACAGCAGTACAGTAATTGAAACAGCAGTGCTGCAAAGGTCAATGAAGGGACACAGTAAGGTAAACAAGAGTAACCAGAAGCAGTCAGAACCAGAAAGAAGTTTGTTGTTACACTAAAGAATTTCTTTGTTATGTTTAAGTGCACAAATTTAGAAATGTTTAAACAGGTGTTAGAGCGCATGTAGTAGATAAGGAAGCTTTATAAACCCCTGTAAGTGTGCATTAAAGCGTCTCCGCTTTCCACCTATGCCGGAGTCCGTGCCTTCATTCCCTCAAATGGTGACCCCGACGTGATGGGGTAAATCAACGCTGCACGAGCATCCGAAAAAGCAACGCTGAACGAGCGTCCCTTAAAGCAACGCTGAACGAGCGTCCCTTGAAGCAACGCTGAACGAGCGTCCAGTAAAGCAACGCGGAGCGTCCGGAGGGAACCCAGCCGAACGAATCAAGCTAGCAGCTGGACTGCGGCTTCCACCCCGGGACATCGCCTGAAAAACAGGTGAGCGGCTGGGCATTTATAATGGGAACTAATATTTCTGCGGAAGAAGAAGCTATAGTTAAGTTATTAACGCACCTTTTGACAAAAAGGGGAGTAAAGTACGACTCTTATAAAATCAAACTGTTGCTGAAGTTTTTGCAAAAGCAAGGAGCCCCCTCTACTGTCTCTGCTGTGTTTGATGTAAAGACGTGGGAGCAGGCAGGAAAAACGATATGGGAAGCAGTCTCTAGAGGGAATACAGCTGCCGTTGAAATTTTGACTACATGGCATTTAGTAACTGAGACTTTAAGATCGTGGCAGGCGGAAAAGAAGGTTCAAAGTGCTGCCGTTCAAACAGTACTCACACCTGATTCGCGCTCAGAGACAGAAAAGACATCGGATGAGGGAGATTTGATAGATTTAAAGAAAGCTGAGACACCACCGACAAAGCCCGACCCAATGATCCCCTCGGCTCCTGCACGAACCTCCGCCCCTATTCCGGAGGGGGTCGGAGAGTTCAACCCACGGGCACGATGGGAACAAGTGCGCCGGGAAGCATTAAAGGAGGGAGATCCAATAGGATTAGCCCTCCCCGCGTGGCGCGGACCGGAGCAGCCTCCCCTCCCCTGGCTGCCATGGCTCTCTAAGGCCGGTATCGGGAGCGGAGAGCGGAGCTCAGCGAGCCCGCAGCAGGGAGCAGCCCCCCACGGCCGGCCTCAGTCACCATCACACCGCGGGAGGCGGAGCGAACAGCCAGTCACCACCACCGTCCGCACCGAACAGCCGCCGCCGCCCGCCGCCGAAGGAAAAAAAAAAAAAAAAAAAAAAAAAAAAAAAAAAAAAAAAAAAAAAAAAAAAAGCATACATGCAGTTTACTGATAGATTACGCGATGCTTTAAATAAGCAGCTTGATAACCGTGAAGCAAAAGAAGCCTTAATGTTAAAATTAGCTGTGGAAAATGCGAATACGGACTGTAAAAAAATACTCCAGGCGATGCCAGCGAATACTACACTAGTGCAAATGATTGAAGCATGTAACCGTGTTGGGTCGGTGGAACATCACACCGCCGCGTTAGCTGGAGCTTTTGCAGCAGCTCTGCAAGTCGGAGACAAACGTTGTTTTCGCTGCCATGCTACGGGACACATTGCTATTGAATGTCCCTACAAGGAAACAGGGGGAGGCGCAGTGACGCTGCCCGCCCACCCCCCCCCTCGACCTGTCCCCGCTGAAGGGATGGCACTGCGCGTGCGCAACTGCGAGGAGTTAAAGGGAGCGAACTCATTTTAATAAAGACCGCCTTTGCGAACTCATTTTAATAAAGACCGCCTTTTCGGGGAAAGGTGATGAATATGTATAGACGTATGATGAATATGTAACATTTTGCTGACTAACTGGAGTGATAATTGTGTGTCTTGTTTGTAAATGCCCAGGTATTTTATGTTAAAGGTACTTTATGGTACTTTATGGTACTTTACTTTATGGTACTTTACGGTATTTTGTGATGTTTTATGCTAAAAGCATTTGTTTTGTGGGTGTGTGTATTTTATCTTAAAAGCATTTGTGGATATTTTGTGTTAAAAACATTTGTGTGTGTTGTGGGTGTGTGTGTTTGAGACGCGGCGCCGCTGTGAAGCGAGTGAGTCCTGATTTGTGGTTCTGTAACTCTGTGTGGGTCCCGTTGAAGAAAAAAAAAAAAAAAAAAAAGAAAAAAAAAAAAAAAAAAAAGAAAAAAAAAGAAAAAAAAAAAAGGTATTGGATTATCCCAGAGATTTGGGACATTTGGGAATGAAAACGAAGCACAATAGCTAATAAGAAACAATCTAGAAAATAAGTATAAGGAGTCAGAAGAGATGGGTAACACTCAGAATAAGGGTATTTTAAAGAAAAGCCCCCTTGGTCATATATTGACACATTGGAGGGATGTTGTTGGAACCGGGGGTACAGAGAATAAGAAGACTCTCATTAAATATTGTAATCAATGGTGGCTGATTTATAAGGTGGAAGATGGAACTAAGTGGCCACTTAATGGGTTAGTTCCACTTCATGGGTCAATTGATTATAACACTATCTTGCAATTAATGTTGTTTTAAGGAGAGAAGGAAAATGGGATGAAGTGTCATATGCAGATATGTTTTTCACCCTCCGAAATCACCCGGAGTGGCAAAGGGACTGTGGAATGGTGCTGCCACAGGACCCTATGGTACTCGCCCTCGAGCGGGAAAATAACAAAGAACTTAAAAACTGAAGCAGTGTTGCTCGGCATGTAGTATCGGACAAAGGTGTACTAAAGTAGATAAATTCACCGGGCATCAGAACAAGATCTAACTGATTTGCTTAAGCCTCCCCCTCGATCACAGAAACAGAATGTATGACTGAGATGGAAAAACAATTAATTTAAAAAAAAAAAACTGCAGGGGATTTGGCTAAGGACCATATCCTTTGATAACCTGGGGGCGAGGATATGCTTATGTTTCCACAGGACGAGGACCACGATGGGTACCAGCCCGTGGTGTGCGGCCTTGGTTGGGATCATCATCCTCTACTGTTGCGGTTTCAGTGCCTCATGGATCTCTATCCAACCTAGAGCAAACATCTGGGTCACACTTGCCAACATGACGGGACAGAACCACATGTGCCTCTCGATGGCCAGCGCAGCCAACCCATTTACGACATGTTTAGTTGGAATTTCCGCTTTCAGACATGGAAGTTGTGACTGTTGTTAATAATACTTCAGTAGAGCATCATATTATATCTAAATGGAATGTTAATCTGACGGGAAATGCTAGTAAGGAAGCGGTAACCAACTGGGATGGCTGGGCCAACTATTTGCCGGTCGTTCCATTGGAGCCGCAAGAATTAGATATTTTGGGAAGTGTGAGTGCCTATGCCTGTCTAAGCTTTAATTATACTGGACGTGATAACACCGTAATTGATGTACCAGCAAGTTTATCCGTCTATAAGAACGCATCTGTGTGGTGTAATTATACCACCTCTAAAATATCTAAGTCTTCAAATAAACCTTTAGCCTTGCCGGCCGATGTGTTTCTCATCTGTGGGGACCGGGCTTGGCAAGGTGTTCCTTCTCATATTGCAGGAGGCCCTTGTACTCTGGGCCGCATAATGTTATTAACACCAAACACGTCCATGGTTTTAAATATTAACAGATTTCATGGGCGATCAAAACGATCAGTGAATCATTATCGAGAAGATTGTAAGGACAATGTGGATTTTTGGGAGGCAGATAAGACTATCGTAGCCTCAGTCTTAGCACCTGGTGTCTCTGCCACAAAAGCCCTTGTGACACTTAATAAATTAGGATGTTGGCTTGCTAAGCAAAACAATGCCACATCAAAAGCTTTAAGTGCTTTGCTGGTAGATACAGATTCTATTAGGCACGCCACTTTGCAAAATAGAGCAGCTATAGATTTTTTGTTATTAGCACAGGGACATGGATGTGAAGAGTTTAAAAGCATGTGTTGTATGAATTTAAGCGATAACTCTCAAACAGTATTTCAACAGATAAAGAAATTGAAAGAGCTATCTGAAAAATTAACCACAAGCTCAGTAGGATTAGAATCTTGGCTGAAAGGGTTAGGATTAACAGGATGGTTAGTAGAATTAGCGAAAGGAGGACTTGTTTTGCTTATTGTATTAGTTGCAATTATTATTGTAGTGCCCTGTCTGTTGCAGTGTTTGCTAAAAATGATTGAACGTTCAATGCACTCTATTTGGCTTGTAAAAACAAAGAAAGGGGGAATTGTAGGTGACCCATTTTACGACAGGTTAGAGCTGATTGTAACAGCAGTACAGTAATTGAAACAGCAGTGCTGCAAAGGTCAATGAAGGGACACAGTAAGGTAAACAAGAGTAACCAGAAGCAGTCAGAACCAGAAAGAAGTTTGTTGTTACACTAAAGAATTTCTTTGTTATGTTTAAGTGCACAAATTTAGAAATGTTTAAACAGGTGTTAGAGCGCATGTAGTAGATAAGGAAGCTTTATAAACCCCTGTAAGTGTGCATTAAAGCGTCTCCGCTTTCCACCTATGCCGGAGTCCGTGCCTTCATTCCCTCACTAGGCCTCCCACAACAAAGCATGTTCTCCTTTTTTTCTCCCCAAGTATTTGCAAAAATTGGAAATGTGATCACTGGACCTGAATGTGACATGTCATTGCCCATCTGAGGGTAGGAGCTGTTTTGCTATCTACCTATCATCACTTCATCTCCTGTTTTCCCTGCCTCCTGCGCATGCTCCCTCTGATTCCTGCCACTCTTGCATTTGAGAAAGAATTATTTAAAACAGAAAAAGGTGAACTCATATTTTTTTCATCACAGACTACCTCATGATATTAAGGGATGTTCTGGATTCTTTGGTAAGCCAATTTTTTTTAAAATTCAGAGATATTTCAGCTTCTGAAAAAACCAAAAAGCCCCAAAATGTTTCTTTGTGAATTGTTTTGTTACAATGTATTTTAAAATCTCCATAGGAAATTCTTGAATTTTTTTCCCAGCTTTATTGAGGATCTCTCTCCTTCAGCGTCTAGTGCATTACACTGCAATAACTTTTGTGAAATCTGGCAGAGCAGTGTGCAAAATGGAAAGTAAGTTACTTATTGTGCAAGTGGAATAGTGTTTCAAAAGTGTTAGGGCTTATTTAAACTTGTCCCTTACAAAGGTACTGTGTGAAGATGATGGCATTGGCAATGCAGTCTTGTGCCAGCCGTTCCAAAGAGGAGAGTGTTTACTTCCACCAGTTTCCCTTGTGAGATATCTTGAGGATGCTGCTTTCTCCCTGTTTGCCTGCACTTCCTACTGCTCATTGTTTCCTTGAGGCTTTGATTTTTTTGTTTTAACCTGCCAGCTAAAGGAAAATGTAAAACAACAGCTGTCACTAGTGAAATGTCCCCCTTTGCAACAGCTCTGCCAAGTCAGAAAAAGATGTAGATGATGGGAGAGGTTTTTAAAAGTACAAAGGGGCTTAGTACTGAGTCAGTGGAAGTTGTGTGATTAATTCTCACTCCTAGCTCTGACAATCTCCCTCTACTCAACAAAATCTATGTGTGTATGTATATATATTTTTATATATATTTATATTTATATAATCTTGGTGCTTATAAAAAAAATTCACACTCTAAAAACCCGGATCTGCCTTTTTATTTAAACAAAATTTCTACTGACTTCAGTAGTAGCATCACTCAAGTAAAGAGTTCAGGATCAAGCCCACATTTTGAACAGTATATTAGATCTTTTGTAATTGTGTGGCCAGAATAGTGGGTTCAGTTCTCTCTACTGGGAATTTGAAAAAGCATTTTGTTCCCTTGTAGTACCCTGGACTCCTGGAAGGAAGTGGCATGAAGTATAACACAATTGCAGAGGCCAGCAGAGGAGCTGTTTCTGAGACAGAACATAGTGGTTATGATGACAAGCAGGCACATAAATCAAATGGGATCACAGACAATGAGTAAAAGCAAGGTAATACTGCTCAGGGCAGGACTGAAACAGAGAGGTTAGCATGAGGGGTTTTTTTAATCCCTCACTGCTATCAAGATTCAAGATTTAAGATAAGAGTACACTTTATCTATAAATCCATGGTTTATTGGTGCAATAAGGGCACATGTATGGAAGAACTACTGGCACACAAATATTACAAGGGAACGTGTAGTATTTAGGCGATAAGACTTAATTTCAGTTCCTGACAAATGTGAGTCATCGTCTTCTATTTTAGGTGTCTGCTTTAAACTGGTCATCTAGGCTCTCTCTATAGTCGCTGAAGAGACACAGACAAGGCTTTTGAAGAGAAACAGATAGGATAGGATGTAACACCTTTTGCAAGTCCTTGTTTCTCTTTTTTTTGTCTGTAGAAATAGCCTAGGCAATCAGCTTCAACAAGAAGCCTTCCTGAAAGTAAAGTTACCTGTGATGAAACCTGCTCAGATAAGGCCAACATCCTCAATCTGACTTTTCAGAGCAGGTAACTTGAGGCACCAAGAGATTACAGAATTGCTTAGGGTCATGCAATGAGATGATGGCAGAGAGGGAGGAATAAGAACAAACCTTACCAATCTGTATTTGCTCAGTTATTTTCAGACACGTCAGTTTTATGAAAGACTTCAAATTTATTGTGAAACCTTCACCTGAAAGACAGGGCCTTGGGCTAAGCTACATTTTAGCTCTATCCACAGCCAGATCTTTCTCTAATCAGCCTCTGCACACCAGCTGACTGATGAGCAGCAACCCACACAAATTACATCACCCTGACATTTTTCTACTCCTTCTCTGTGTTGTCTAATAGCGAAAATGTCACCAGTTTTATTGCAAAGTACTATTTTCAACTCACATGTCTTTCTGAACAGACAAGCCTGCATTCCTTCCTCTGATGAAAGGCTTTCACCTCTCTCTCATGGGACTTTCCCATTAGTCCCTTCCCATATTTGAGAACAGCAAGATGTCTTAAGCACAGATCCTAAAAAGAAAAAAATGCATAGTCTAGTATAGATGTAGAGAAAAAGCAGAAGGGATGTTTGTACAACTGTCCTGGTTCCAGCTGGAATAGGGCTAATTTTCACCAGAAGCTGGCCGGGGTCTATTTTATACCATGTGACCATCATGTTCACTATATAGAGGGGGACGGCACGAGGGGGAGAACGCTGCTTGGGAGTGGGCTGGGCATTGGGCTCCCAGCAGGAGCGACCTGCACTGGGAAGCACCGCTAAGTACACTGTGTTGTTGGTATTGTTGGGGTTTCTTGTTTGTTTGTTTTCTTTCCCTTTGTTGTCCTGTTAAACAGTTGTTGTTGTTAACCCACTGAGTTTTTGCTTCTCTTTTTCCTGGTTCTCTCCTCCATCCTACTGGGAGGGGGGGGCGAGTGAGTGGCCTCGTGGCGCTCAGCTTCCGGCTGGGGCTAAACCACGACAGTCCTTTTTGGCGCCCAACATGGGGTACAACAACTGCACTTTTGTATTAAGTGTGCTGTAGCAGTTATTAAGTGACATGCTCCTGTAAGAGGTCATAAAGTTCATTGGCTGCACTGTTTATCTCTTTACTTTTGGCAACATGTTAATGCAAACAATGGATATGTGCTTTGCACTGGCATTGATGGCCTCACTGTCCTGGGGGAGCTATCTGGTGGAGAGGATGAGGGAATACATCATCTCCCTCTCCCTACCCAGGATTGATGTGGATAGGTTTATTAGGCAGGCTCCTGAGGTCCTTGCTCACCCTTATGCGTGCTGCTTAGTACTACTTATTAATACTGTTGGCATATTACAGGGTTTGTGGAATCTGGTCTCGTCCTGGTGGAAGAGAAGACAACTTTTGGGTGAGGCTATATTGAAGCGTGACCTGAGGCGGCCGGTCCCAGGGTGGCAGGGTGTGTGGAAGGACTTGGGCAGGTACCTAGGGCGGTTATCACCTCCCATAGCCTGGGACTTTACACCCAAACAGGCAAGCAACCCTACCAAACTGACACGCCACCTGATAGAAGGGTGCCTTGCCTATCCCAATGAAAACCAGCAGCTTCTAGCACTGTACTGGGGCCTGGCTTGTGCCTATCGAGCCGCAGTTCAGCATTCTCAGAGAACTCTGGTTGAGGCAGGGACCCAAACTGCACCTGAGGACACCATGGTTGAGATAGGGACCCAAACAACACCACCAACTACAGTAATTGCCCCAGTAGTTAAAAAGAAACAATGGACAAGGAAAAAAACACGTCCATATCCTCGATGAGTAAGGGAAGAGGAAGAAGAGGAAAGGTTTGATCAAGAAGCCGGTCCTTCAACAAAGACATTGGAGGAAGGAGTGAAATAATTCAGACAGGAAGTGGAAACTACCCAGTCCCTGACCTCAGCAGAACTTCGAGACATGCGGAAAGATTACAGCCGCCAGCCAGGTGAGCGGATTGCTGCCTGGCTGCTCCGATGCTGGGATAGCGGGGCCGACAGTCAGCAATTGGAAGGTAAGGAAGCCCAGCAGCTGGGATCCCTTGCTAGGAACTGGGGAATTGGGAGAGGAA
The DNA here is from genome assembly GCA_009819775.1 of Phoenicopterus ruber ruber. Taxonomy (NCBI): domain Eukaryota; kingdom Metazoa; phylum Chordata; class Aves; order Phoenicopteriformes; family Phoenicopteridae; genus Phoenicopterus; species Phoenicopterus ruber. The sequence goes on from CM020247.1 coordinate 10,184,033, forward strand.
TTGGAAAAGAGGCAGCAATTTGCAGTCTCTGGAGACGGCTCCTCTCAAGTGTGAGGGCAAGATATCCATTCAAGGAAGACCTTGTGAACTCCCCAGAGAAGTGGACCACTGCAGATGAAGGCATCCAGTACCTGAGAGAATTAGCAGTACTGGAAGTCATCTACAGGGATCTAGACAATGATGAGGTCTCCAAAGATCCAGAGGACGTCCTGTGCACATGGGCTATGTGGAGGAAGGTGATTCAGAATGCCCCAGCGTCATATTCTAACAGCCTGGCAGCGATGTATTGCCCGGATATTGATACGCCAACTGTGGAGAGAGTGTCGTCTTGGCTCCAAAACTTTGAAGAAAATCTCTGTCCCTCCTCATCCCTACGGGCCAGTGCCTTGGCTATCAGGGGTGCCCCAAGAAATCAATTCTCTCCTGCCTCGGTCAGAGGGAAAGGGAGCCCCAGACGCACGCCACGTGGAGCACTCTGGTTCTTCCTGCGTGACCAGGGGGAGAACATGAGGAAGTGGGACAGGGAACCCACCTTTAAGCTGGAAGCCCGTGTACGCGAACTGAGAGGGAAGACAGCTGTTAAGAAGGGGCCACCCAGGAAGTCTGTCAGCAGAGTTGCTGTAGAGACACACGAAGGCAATCAGCGATTTCCCAAACACAGAAGAACTGAAAACACCTCCCTTGATCCTGAGGAGGGGCCTTCTGGTCTGGTGCTGCAAGGGTCAGACAGGGAATACTCTGACGAGGAACAGGAAGAGAGGGTCCCTGCCTTCAGCCAGGAGGAGGAAAGGGATGACCGTGTATACTGGACTGTGTGGGTTCGATGGCCTGGCACATCAGCCCCACAGAAATATAGGGCTTTGGTAGACACTGGTGCACAGTGTACTCTGGTGCCATCAGAACATAGGGGCACAGAACCCATCTGGATCTCGGGAGTGACAGGGGGATGCCAAGAATTGTTGGTATTGGAGGCTGAGGGGAGCTTAACAGGGGACAAGTGGGAAAAGCACCCCATTGTGACCGGCCCAGAGGCCCCTTGTTTCCTTGGCATAGACTACCTCAGGAGAGGGTACTTCAAGGACCCAAAGGGATACCGATGGGCTTTTGGTGTAGCCACGGTGAATGCAGAGAAGACCAAACAGCTATCTAGTCTGCCTGGCCTCTCAGAAGATCCCTTGGTTGTGGGATTGCTGCAAGCTGAAGAACAGCAGGTGCCAATTGCTATCAGGATGGTGCACCGGCGGCAATATCGCACTAACAGAGACTCCCTGGCTCCCATCCATGAGCTGATTCATCAGCTGGAGAGCCAAGGAGTCATCAGTAAGACTCATTCACCTTTTAATAGCCCTATATGGCCAGTACGGAAATCTAACGGAGAATGGAGATTAACAGTTGACTATCATGGCCTGAATGAAGTCACACCATGACTGAGTACTGCCGTGCAGGACATGCTAGAACTTCAGTACGAACTGGAGTCCAAGGCAGCCAAGGGGTATGCCACCATTGATATTGCCAATGCATTCTTCTCCATCCCTTTGGCAGCAGAGTGCAGGCCGCAGTTTGCTTTCACTTGGAGGGGTGTCCAGTACACCTGGAATCAACTGCCCCAGGGGTGGAAACACAGCTGGCTTTGCCATAAAACGAGGTAAGGTCACAGGACCTGCACAGGAGATCCAGTTCCTAGGAATAAAATGGCAAGATGGATGTCATCAGATTCCGACAGATGTGATCAACAAAATAGCAGCCATGTCTCCACCAACTAGCATAAAGGAGACCCAAGCTTTCTTAGGCATTGTGGGTTTCTGGAGAATGCATATTCCAAATTACAGTTTCATTGTAAGCCCTCTCTATCACGTGACCCGAAAGAAGAATGATTTCACATGGGGCCCTGAGCAACGACAAGCCTTTGAACAAATTAAACAGGAGATAGTTCATGCAGTAGCCCTTGGGCCAGTTGGGGCAGGGCAAAACGTTAAAAGTGTGCTCTACACCGCAGCCGGGGACAATGGCCCTACCTGGAGCCTCTGGCAGAGAGCACCAGGGGAGACTCGAGGTCGACCCCTGGGGTTTTGGAGCTGGGGATACAGAGGATCCGAGGCCCGCTATACTCCAACTGAAAAAGAGATCTTGGCAGCATATGAAGGGGTTCGAGCTGCTTCGGAGGTGGTTGGTACTGAAGCACAGCTCCTCCTGGCACCCCGACTGCTGGTGCTGGGCTGGATGTTCAAAGGGAGAGTCCCCTCTACACATCATGCCACCGATGCCACATGGAGCAAGTGGGTCACACTGATCACACAACAAGCTCGAATAGGAAACCCCAGTCACCCAGGAATCTTGGAAGTGATCACAGACTGGCCAGAAGGCAAAGATTTTGCAATGTCACCAGAGGAAGAGGTGACACGTGCTGAAGAGGCCCCACCATATAATGAACTACCAGAAAATGAGAAGGAATATGCCCTGTTCACTGATGGGTCCTGTCGTATTGTGGGAAAACATCGAAGGTGGAAAGCTGCTGTGTGGAGTCCTACAGGACGAGTCGCAGAAGCCACTGAAGGACAAGGCGAATCGAGTCAGTTTGCAGAGGTGAAAGCCATCCAGCTGGCTTTAGATGTTGCCAAACGAGAGAAGTGGCCATTGCTTTACCTCTATACTGAGTCATGGATGGTGTCAAATGCTTTTTGTGGGTGGTTACAGCAATGGAAGCAGAGCAACTGGCAGCGCAGAGGCAAACCCACCTGGGCTGCCCAACTGTGGCAAGATATTGCGGCCCAGCTAGAGAAGCTGGTTGTAAGTGTACGCCATATAGATGCCCACGTACCTAAGAGTCAGGCCACTGAGGAACATCAAAACAACCAGCAGGTGGATCAGGCTGCTGGGATTGAAGTGGCGCAGATGGATCTGGACTGGCAACATAAAGGTGAATTATTCCTAGCTTGGTGGGCCCATGACACCTCAGGCCATCAGGGAAGAGATGCTTTTGCTCAAGGGCCTGGGTGCACTTGGTGGTTGATGCGAAAGGATGGGGAAGTCCAATGTGTACCTCAAGGGGATTTGATTTTGGGTGAGAATAGCCAATGACTGAAACTGTATGATGTTAATTGCTATATAACCTTGTCACTGAATGTCATCTCTACCACAGTTGCTATATGCCAAATCAATGATATTATAGCAAGAATTACCCAAATTAATGAAGAATGAACTATTGATAAAACTGAGCAAAGTGCAGCAGTAATGGAAGCAGAACTGGCTTTAGCAACTGGCGCCCATCAACTTCCTCAAGAGATCGACATCTTCAACCCACAGACCATGGACATGATACACCAGCCAAGCCAGATACCACAACTGCGAGCTCCAGATGCAACAATCCAACACTACACACCATCCTCCCACTGTGTCCATTGTCACCTGCCGCATCGCACCGAGACCCAGCCCTGTTGTGCCGACTGAGCAAACTCCACATCATCTCTCCTGCCCCAAGAGACTATTATGACAGATGGAGCCTAAAGTCATGGACTAAATGAACTCAATGGACACTTCAAAGGGATGGTCCATAGACTAAGGGAATGATGTCTGTGTGTGTATGTGTATATATAAAAAACAGGTGTCGTGGTTTAACCCCAAATTGTAACCCAATACCACGCAGCCGCTCGCTCACTCCCCTCCTCCCCGCTTGGGTGGGGAGGAGAATTGGAGAGAAAGGAAAACTCGCAGGTTGAGATAAAAACAGTTCACCAGGATAGCAAAGGAAAAATATGAAAATATATTAATAATGTTAATAATGATAATATATACAAGGATAATAGAATATATAAAACAAACGATACACAATTTCTCACCACCCGATGACCGATACAGCCCGTCCCGAGCAGCAGGCAGGGAGCAGGGGTATCCCCCCCAGCTATCCCAGAACAGCAAGTTCCAGGGAAAGCAGGCGAGGGAACAAACAGCCAAACGAGCGAAAAACAAAAAGGTAAAGATAGGGAAACAAAAAGCAACCTGAAGGGAAGCTTAAGGATTAAGGCAAGTTAAGGGTCTAAAAGCCTCAAAAGCCCAAAAGATCTAGAAAAAACTAGTGGCCCACCGACCGACCCTCGCTTATATCAAGCATGACGTCTATGGTATGGAATACTCTCTTTGGCCAGTTTGGATCAACTATCCTGTCTCTACCCCTCCCAAGTTTTGCATCTGCACGTTAGCAGAACCTGGAAAACAACAAAATGTCCTTGGTGGTTCAGCAGCAACCAGCAACATCAGTGTGCTATCACCGTTCTTCTCACACTAAAGCCAAAACACAGGAGCTGCTGAAAACAAAACTAGCTCCATCCTGGCCTAAACCAGGACAACAGGAAAAGTGGTGGTGGTTAATTGGAAAGTGTAGGATCTGAGCGTGACATATATGGTATAGAATAAGGGGTGGATAATGTCCTGGTTGCGGCTGGGATAGGGTTAATTTTTGCCAGAAGCTGGCCGGGGTCTATTCTATACCATGTGACCATCACGCTCACTATTTAGAGGGGGTCGACCGGAGAGGGGGGATCGCTGCTGGGGAGCAGGCTGGGCGTGGGGCTCTGGGCGGGTAGCGACCTGTACGGGAAGCACCGCTAAGTATACTCTGTTGTTGGTATTGTTGGGGTTTCTTGTTTGTTTGTTTTCTTTCCCTTTTTTGTCCGGTTAAACTGCTGTTGTTGTTAACCCACGAGTTTTGCCTTTCTTTGTCCTGATTCTCTCCCCGTCCCACCGGGAGGGTGGGGGTGAGCGAGCGGCTGCGTGGCTCAGCCTCCGGCTGGGGCTAAACCACGACACTCCGTGGCATGGAAAAATTTGTGGATGTGTTCTGGGAGTTTCTAGGTACGTGCATCTGTTCCCTGTATTTGTTTGCAATTTGATCATACGAACGCAATCCCATTATATCAGAAATCTAATTAGATATGTTGTTTTATGTGCAACACTGCACAACCCAGTGGTGAAATATGAAGTGGGAGGTTTTGTTCCCTCCTGCTTTCCTCTTGCAGGTTGCAGCAGTAGTGTTACTGTTGCTGTGACTGTAATGAAAGCAGAATGTAGAGTCCTTTAGTTTTTTCACCCTTTCCACCTTCCTGGGTTAGGAAGAAGAAGTAGAGTTTCTGTACATGATTCTAAATGGCTACTTATCTTTCTTTTGAATGATTCTGCACTGTGTGTTTCTTTTATACTGCTATATATAAATTAAAAATTATTTTATTCCCAGGTGGTGTAATGTCAACTTTTTCCCTTGTTGAACAATGCATTTTGATAGTTACAGACCTTGGGCAGCAGAACAAGCTAGCAGTTAGGCTGCAGGTGTTCTTCAGTGACTAAAGATTGGCAGAAAAGCCAAATGTTGGTTGGCCTGTATACTTCTCTGAACAGAAAATGGGAAATCAACCAACATGTCACAATTTCCTTAGAGGAAACTAGTCATAGTAACAGGAAGATTGTGTCAATAAAAAAGGTATAGTTAAGCACTTCATGATTGTTTTTAGCCTCTAACTATTGTGCAAAGACTAAAACATATATATGTGTGTGCATGTCTGATATGCATATATATCTCTCTCATAAACAGTTGGTGCTGTCTAGCAAAAACACCAATCATAAAACTGAAAAAAATTGAACCAAAAACCGAGCCCAAATTTACTGACTTTTACGACAAAGCCCACTATAACAAAGAGAGAGATTGTTTTAAAACTGTAAAACTCAGAATTTATTTATATCTACTCAGGTTCAAATTCTGGTTGATAAGACACATCATTGTTTTGTATCATTCTCTAATGTGGGCTTGTGTATGAAAATCACATTAACCCTGCAGATGTGGAGGGGTTACATAACTCCTCATCTTCCAGCTGACAGGCTGTCTGGAAAGGTCAGTTGTTCTGGAAGAGCTCTTGCAGTCCAGTTTGCCGAAGTTGCGTCAGTATTCATTCTTTATTAGAACAGCTTAGGAAGAAGGTTCAAGACAGTTACCTATTATGCAAAAAAAATGGACCGGGTTTGTTTACAAATATTTTTAATGCAGACTGTCAGCTCAGTTTTGAAAAGCAGCCTCCTGATTTTGTCTGCAATTTTTGGAGTGAAAATGTGCTGAGGTAGACATGATGTCATTTACACATTTAATTACCTTGCTGCCTTGGCACATCAGATTGCAACTATGTAAAAGATATAATTTTCACCCACAAACATCTGAAACTGGCACTTTCTTTCATTCTTACCTAGAAAATGATAAGATGATTTTCAGACACTTTTTTAAAGAATATCTCCTTTCCGCACAGTGTAGAACTACTTTCTCAAGCTCTGTATCCCTTTCCCTGTAGCTTCCTGCCAAAGATCTGGAAAGTTCTTCATCACAGTAATTGTGTTGTGAGTGCTATATATGCCTTGCGTTAATACACATGGGTGTGAAAGACAGAATCTAGGAAGTGTTAGCTCATGAAGTAAATGTATGGAAACCAGCATCCTAAGATGTTTTGTCTCGGGCAACAAAGACACAATTATCAAATGAGAAACTAGAGACAAATTACTTTTAAAAATACTATAGCAGTGTCTGATTATTGGAATGTGGAAAAAACCCTTTCTGTCCTAAAATGAGGCATTTCCTTCCAGTTGCCTCTGAACCCCCTGTGGGGTATGGGAGGAGGAGAATGCATGGCTAGAAATAATAACGCTTCTCTATGGATGGTACCCAGGTGCTTACAGGAAAGGGAAGGAAACATTTTAGAAACCTCTGGTAGAAGCAAGTGTAGACCTTTTCAAATACTATGGCATTTTTCATTCCTGTTTCAGAAGGGCGGGGAACATGATCAGGAGTGGATGCAATTGCAGTATGGGTTAGTATGGGTTGGGGAATGGTGGGTGGGGAAATGACTGCTTAGCCAATCTGCGAGTCATCACATTGCATGATCCCCATCACGTGTATTGCTCTGTTCCTGTTAGCAGCTTGTGGGGCTGTAGTGTCCCTTGGTCTTTTTGAATCCCCCTTCATTCACTTTCCTCCCTATCTATCTGAAGACCTGTTACTGTTTCTATCACTGCATTAGAAAGAAGCACACAAGCCATTCAGAAAGCTGCTGTACTTGTTGACCTTCTTCTGAGTATGTATAGGTCATGATATTTGACCTGGATATGTTTGGAAAAGGAACTCTCTTTCAGTGATCATTGCAAAGCTGTCAATCTTTCATGGTCAAAACATAAAATGAGAGCATTTTTTAAAATTTCATTCTGCTGCTACAATCAGTCTGTTTTCACGATTTAGCTAGATGGCCACATCATTCCTGTGGCATCCATAACCTGTAACTTTCAAAATACACTCAGATGAACATTGCCATTTATAGTCTCTGAATAACTGGCACATTATGTCCTAATGTACTGGTTTTGGCTGGGATAGAGTTAAATTTCTTTATAGTAGCTTGTATAGGGCTACGTTTTGCATTTGTGCTGAAAATAGTGTTGATAACACACTGATGTTTTAGTTACTGCTGAGCAGTGCTTACACAGAGTCAAGGCCTTTTCTGCTTCTCACACTGCTTCACCAGTGAGTAGATTGGAAGTGCACAAAAAGTTGGGAGGGGACACAGCTGGGACAGCTGACCTCAACTGACCAAAGGGATGTTCCATACCATATGACATCATGCTCAGCAATAAAACTAGGGGGGAGGTTGGCAGGGGGGCCACTGTTCAGGGACTGGCTGGGCATCAGTCAGTTGGTGGTGGGCAACTGTTTTCATTTGCATCGCTTGTATTTCTTGGGTTTTATTTGCCTCTCTCTTTGTGTTTTTTTTTTTTCTCTTTTCCTTACATTTAAAAAAAAATATTATTTCTTTTAAATTATTAAACTGTTTTTATCTCAACCCACGAGTTTCTTTCTCACTTTTACTCTTCCGATTCTCTCATCCATACCATCGGGGGGGAGTGAGCAAGCAGCTGTGTGGTGCTTAGTTGCCAGCCGGGATTAAATCACGACACCTAACATCACAAACACCTTTTATCTCCCCATAGCCATGCTAAAGAAAATGCAACACTGTTCCACAGCTAAACAGAAGCAGGGAAATTGAAAACAAGGAATTCATTCACTGCTTCCCATCAGCAGGCAGGTGTTCAGCCATCTCCAGGAAAGCAGGGCTCCATCATGCGTAACGGTTACTTGGGAAGACAAGTGCACCCCCAGTCTACTCGCTGGTGGGGTGGTGTGAGAAGCAGAAAAGGCCTCGACTCTGTGTAAGCACTGCTCAGCAATAACTAAAACATCCCTGTATTATCAACACTGTTTTCAGCACAAATCCAAAACATAGCCCCATGCTAGCTACTATGAAGAAAATTAACTATCCCAGCCAAAACCAGTATACCCTATCTGATGCAGGCTCATATCATTACAGCTGTCTTATATGGCCAGTAATGTACTAATTTTTTTCTTGAAAAAACAGCTCTTGGGGTGTTATGCATGCAGAGTCACACCTCTGATTGTAAATAGCAGTGATACAGTAGGACCAATTTTCCTTTCTTACCTCACATGAATTTCCTGTGAGAAAAAAGGATAAAAGACCTGGCACCATTCATTACCTCTGCCAACAAACAGCACGGTGAATTCATGGACCTTGCTTCTACTCTTTCGGCTAGGATAAGTCAGTCCAGTTTTTATCCTCTTGTCCTGGTTTCAGCCGGGATGGAGCTAATTTTCTTTCCAGTAGCTACTGTGTTTTGGATTTAGTATGGGATTTGGTATGTGAAGAATGTTGATAATACACTGATGTTATTAGTTGCTGCTAAGCAATCAAGGACATCTTCCAGCTTCCCAGGTTTTGCTAATGTGCAAGTGCAAAAACCTGGGAGGGGTATAGCCAGAATAGTTGATCCAAACTGGCCAAAGAGAGTATTCCATACCATGGACGTCATGCCCAGTATAAGTGGGGGGTCGGCCGGTGGGCCAGGCCCCTTTTTCCCCTTTTCCCCCTTTTTGTTGTTTGTTTGTTTGTTTGTTTTTCCCTCCGTTCGTTCGGGATTTTGTTCGTTTGTTCAGATGTTTGTTCCCTCGCTTGCTCTCTCTGGAACTTGCTGTTCCATGATTGCAGCTCGGGACGGGCTGCATCGGTCGTCGGGTCATCGGGTGGTGAGAAATTGTGCATTGTTCATTTTATATATTCTATTATTATTATTTTAAATTTTTAATTATTATTATCATTATTAATATATTTTTTTTTCTTTGCTGTCCTGTTTTTATGTCAACCCACGAGTTTTCCTTTCTCTCCGATTCTCCTCCCCACCCCACTGGGGAGGGAGGGAGTGAGCCAGCAGCTGTGTGGTATTTGGTTACCATCTGGGGTTAAACCACAACAGTCCTTTTTGGCACCCAACATGGGGCACGAGAGGGGCTCGGCTAGCTCAGTCGAGAGAGCATCAGACTGAGGGTCCAGAGTTCAAGCCCCTGGTCAGGCTCAAAGTGTTGAGATAACAACAGATTTGACCAGAGTGTGTTAAAACAATTTGTTATAAGCATCCATTATATTTGTTTAATCATCGCTGGTCACAATGTTGTTTTATTTGCTCTCAGAGTTGTTCTTAAAGTTGTGTTATATAGCACCCTACTTGCTGTGTGTGCTGTTCACCAGTATTTATATGGAGCTTTTCAGTTCTAGCTGTTGGATTAGAGGTATGACTGCTGTGCTATGTGGCACTGGCTTGTGAAATGATAAGATCATTGGTTCTGAAACCATTTTATTACCTTTATTCATATTCAATGTCAGGGGGCAACACGCAGAGTGAAGCGGCAGCGGCGGTTACGGCTCCGTACTTCGGGAGCAATCTGGTGGGGACTATCAGTAATTATACTTTTTATTTTTCCTCCCCGGAGGGTCACCAGGGGGAAACGCCTTCCTTTGCTTTCCCTTTCCTCTCCTGGGTAGTTATGGGAGTTTATGAGAATTTCGAATACCTTTGGGATGCTCAAACTGGCTTGCTACTCCTATCGCTCGGAATTAATTTGTGTCAGATTTTGCTTAAGATTAAAAATCGGTGCAGATATAGGCACGGTGCAGCCTCCCCAGCCCCTGCTACAGCCCCCATGGCTGCACCAGCCCCCACCATGGGCGCTGCGGCTGCCCCAACTCCTGCTACAAGCACTGCAGCTGCCCCAGCCCCCGCACCCGCCCTAGCCCCCGCCATGACACTTCTCTCCACAAGTCTTTTTTTCATGGTCCTAAACAAGGTGTGTTACCTTCACTTTCACTTACAGTAAATTATCTTGCACCACCTCAGAGTCGCTTTGGGTAAGACTGTGTACAGCGGAAGCTACCACTGAGCAGCTGCGTAATTTCACAGCGAACCAGTAACCTTCCTGTGGCTGTATTGCCTAGCACATTATTCCTGTCAAAGATGAAATTACTGGTGGGGTGAGAGATCCTGATGGGTTGAAACCCAGATAATCATAGCAATGACATAGGATAGTAATTTTTATTTTCTATAGGGGTGATGAACAGATTGGCAGTTAATATTCTTAGATTCATTGAAATCCAGTGAGAGTTTTGCAAATTATGTCATTAGGCCCAAGATTCTTACCAAAGTGTCAGGAGACAAAATCAGACACTGATTAAAAAGGATAAATCCAGAAGAGTCAGAGTTCATGCCCTAGATGTTGAAAAGCTATGTTATTTTGTTTTGGACTAAATCTATCTATAGCTTACTCAGACTTTTTATGACATATATAGATAAGCAAATACAAAATGTCCATTGTGGAAGCTGTTACCAAAGTTTTGTGTATTCCTTCTCCAAAAGAGGAATATATTATTCTGTGTTTTTAATGGGGAAGTAGTAACTTCCTAGTATTATGATGTATGCATTTTAAATATTAGCTTCACATGTGTAGAATTCCAACTACTTTACATGGAAATGACCTTTCATTATAAGTATTTTAAATACCTTTCAATTAGTTCCTTTGCACGACAGAAAATACAGTTTAAATGCTTTTCTCTCCTGATTAACATTTGACAATATTTTGACAAGTTTTTGATAATTGTAACTCTTGAAAAAAAAAAAAAAGGAAAATTTTATCAAAAATAATAATAGTATGTAAACATGTGGTAAAGCATTTAATCTGCATTTTGAAGCATCAGTGTTGTAATGACATATATTCCCTTGCTTTCTGCTCTTCAAATACAGGAGGAGAATATCAAATGTAAATGAAGAGTCAAGAATAAAGCTGCTTTTCAGCTTTTGTGAATATTGTATTTCTTGTGGAATCAAGTAGGAGAGCACAGGAAGGTTTTCTTGTCAAGAATGCAAATTCGAGGCTATAACATGTTCTGTCTAGAACCAAATAAACATTTCTGCAAATCCAGAAACTGTACAAATTCATAGAATAAATATTGTTCAGGAAGTGTTCCCTGAGGAAGAAAAGATTTTAGACAACTTAATTTATAGACTCCAGAATTTGAATATCAGATCTTCAGGTGTTTAAGAGTCTAACCTTAGCTATAGAAGATGAGTAAGGGAAAGGTAGCACCAATATCCTGAGAGTGCTAGAACTGTCAAGGTGATCTAAATTTTACAGGTCAATAATGATAATACTTATTAACAGTTAAGATATCCTATCCACCTGTGCCCATGCAATGCCAGCCACTCTTTCTATTAGTCATTTGATAGAGGTTTGATTACAGTTTTGCTTTCCCAGAGCCTGGAGACTGACTGAAGAAGGTCCTCTGTCTCTCTTTTCTAAATGGCAGGGACACTGAATGTGCATGTTTGTATACATAAGGTTTTTTTCAGAAGTAACAACAGTCTGCTTGTGTTGTACAGTGGCTCATTACTTCCCAAAGGCTATGTATGCTAGGCCTAAGCTCCCCTAGATATCCACTTTCTTGGTAAACAAAGCAACAACAATGTGTGTGTCATTACAGCTGCCCAGTGCATTGATGGTCTAAGTAACTTTCTTGTTTTGTAGCCTTTATGATATTGCCTGCAGTTTCTTAGTTGTGTTTCTGGAATCTGCTAAACTCAGGACAGGGGAAAGCTGAAGCATTGCATGGAAAACTGGCAGAGTCCATAGAGAGGCCATCAGCTTGTTCCTCTAGCTCCTTGCCACTCAGCAGCTGCTGCTTTTGAAATGTGTGAGAGGTCTAAAAGATGTTCAGAAAAGGCTATAACTGGCAGCTTGCATTCACCTTGCTACTTGATATTTGCTTGTGTACCAGCTGATACTTGCCCAAGCTGGTTTGTGGCAATCCCACTGGGCTGTGAAAGTGGGATATTTACAGAGCAGTTACTTCCACAAACTTACCCAGTGGAATGCAGAATATCTTTTGGCATGTCCATGTGCTGAGTGTGCCTGGACACATCCATATATGTATGTGCTCTGAAATGAGTTTCTTTAGGCAGAATCAAATGCCTGAAAGCTTCAGAAAATTAATTTATTCAGGCTTGAGTTCCCTTACAAGTAATGTAGATATAATAATGACCAATCTTCATTAATTGTTTTGAAGTGCTTGAATGCTGAGGATGACTTAAAATGTCCTTATAATGAGAGAGAATCCCACTATGGCAGTTATTAGAAAGGATAAGAAGGTTCTTCCCTCATAGAACTTACAATCTCAGTGTGCACATAGCAAGATAACTACCAACTAATTACCCCACAATTAAAAAAATCAGGGTGAGAAGCTCTATCAAAATGCAAAATATGATTATTGCTTTGTGGTCATGTAATTTACAACATTAAAAGCAAAACATATTGGTTTTCTATGAGTCAAAAATTAATTTGTGTTTCTAATGAATCATTGCCCTCATGATGACAAAAGACACCATTATTGTATTCTGTTTACAGGTTTTATTCTGTTTCCTTGGAATCAAGGGTAAGAATATTTTTACATCAGGAGTAACAGAAGATTATGTAGACAGAACAAAAGTTTTTTACATAGCTATCATTTGTGTTAGTTCACCCTTTGATTCTCTTCTAGATAATCATTCATATCATAACCTAAGTGATTTATTTGTAAAATCTTAGATGTTTACTGTATCGCTCTGTCACACAGAGAGTATTTACCTGCATGTAGCTATTTATGCAAATATTCTTACACAGATAATTCTTTGAGATTTGAGGAACCTGTATATAAATTTGGAATTTAATTTTGTCCTTAGGAACTTATGCATCTTTTTATCTTATATGTCTCTCTACATTTTTTAATTAATGTATCTTGTGTTAGGGAAAAAGGCCAACATGATATGAGAAGTAGTCGTATTATGCTAGCAGAGGAAAGCAGATGTGAAAGTGATACATTTCTTAATTTGATAAAATGTGTGTTCAGCCTTATTTTGGACAAGCCATCACTTTGAGTACATACTTTCTTAATAGTAGTTGCCAATGGAAAGACTCCAGAAGTGAATATTGTAAGACTTGGGGATGTTAATTTTATGGGAACATGGTTAGACCTAAATAAATTTTTGAAGTTTTCAAAATTATTTTCAGTACTATCAAACTGATAGGCAGAGTTTCTTCTTGTTTTAGCTTTTACCTGTAACACTATGCCTATTTCAGGGATGTCTTTCATTTCAAAAAAATGATACTTTCTGATTAAAAGAAGAAAAAGGAAGTCCTGTCCAAAGATATCTGTCCAATGCTATTAAGAAGTTAGATCTTTAACTGTTGCAGGGCTTGATGCACTTTTGCAAAAAAGGAATGGGAGAAGATCAAGCCTGGAAAAAATTCTTGTTTTGTGAAAAACATTGAGACTTTCCCCTTTTCATCACGATTCCATCACCCAAATTCAGGAGCCTACCACAGATGAATCAGTTTCTGGCAAAAGTTAGAGTAGCCTGGAGGCTGCATTTATTTGAATTGACTAAAATTGTTCTTCTAGATGAAGTTCCCAGATTGCTCACCTCCCTTGAGTCAGGAAGAGATGTTCACCCAAAACACCTCTTCCTGTCCTAGAATGCCCACTGTCTTCCTTGATTTATGTTTCTGCACAGTGAAGTCTGCATCAGGTGGCATGTGTATACACTGGAGCACATAGATGGACAGAATAGATCACCCTCTATTCTTGCTAGGAACTCTAGTCTGAGTGATAGTTTGCCAGAGACACATCTGTATTGAATTGATGAGGCATTTTGCTCTTACAGCTAAGAAAATTTAATTGAAGGCATCCTGAACTTGACCTATTTGAAAGGAAATAGGAAGCAGGAACCACTTTTCCAAAATAATTAACTTACACATACCCCTTCCATGTAGTCTAAAAATAATCTGCTATTACAGGGGTGCTGTACTCTATAAGCCTAGGTGTGTTATTGTCATGCAAGAAGTAAATCTAGGAAAGTTCTTGTAATACTCTGAGCATCATGTGAGCATTACACATTACTGAGATCCCTCAATATGGGAGGAACATCATGGGAAACCCACAGTTCTGGTCCACACACATGCCATGAGGTGTTCGGATCTGGGCTGGGTATCCACGATACTTTGTAAGGCAGTGTGATCTACTTCCCTGGGGGCCACACCCTAGGGTGGTGGCCTGGGCAACTCTCTTTGCTTCCCTGTTTTTTCAGTTTCCTCCTGTGTAAAATAGGAATATTAAGCCTCGCTTCCCTTGTGGAATGTATTGACAAAGAGTGATGAAAAAATGCTATGCATTATTGTGTCTGATTGCTGAGGAGGCTGTGACTGTGCATCGGAGTGGAAACCTCTTGGCATTTGCAAGTCATGAAGATTCATTCCATTGCATAACCACAAAGAAAGTAAAACCTAAAGCTACAGAATGGTATTCTGGAAATCTGTATATTATCTTGCAAAGGTTTCATGATCATTCACGACTAAAAGAAAATTGTTACAAGCTTTATAGATTTTAAGGTAGCAATTCACAAATTATTTTGTTGAACCTGTTTAGGGAAGTCAAATTGATCATAAAGTCTTGAGAAAAAAATTGTAGAAGCCTACCCTGAAAAGCACACAAAATTGAAAGAAGTGAAACTAGACCTTAAAATACAGATATATTACATTTGGTCTTGTACTATGAGGTACTGAGTATGCATATTTCTGTTTCTTATAGAGGTTAACTATTGCTCACTAGACTTGCACCTATTATTAATAGAAATGTGTGAATAGGGAATATTTTGATCCAGTTACTGTAATCTGGTGGACAACCTAAATTAAATATTCAGTGAAATAATTTTTTTTTGCTTTTAAACTTTGTCTTGTTACATTTGGCTTTTTTTGAAGCAGAGTTATATAACTCATTTTGAAAATATTTTTTATATTTCAACTGAATTTATTAACTAAATTTGATCTGAAAAATTTTTAACAGTTTCAATATCTCCCCAACTACATGATACATTAAACTTGCTGCCCATGAGAAAAACAAAATAAATCAAAAAATATCATCAAGCTTTGCTTATAGAGAATTGCTGTATATCAGTTTATTTTTTCTGTGATCTGGGATTTACAGAGTCCCGGCTGCAGAATATTTATGGCTACTGCACCAGAAATGCAGTGTTGGGGTGGGGTATGTATCAGGAGGAAGGGGATGAAGACCTATGTGAGAGATGGGGAGAGGGATGTATGCAGACACTTATATACTAATACAATAATGAACTTTTTTTTTTTTAAATAGCATTTGCCAGTACAAAAATACAATTGCCCCTGTTCATCAATGCTGTGTGCTCATAAAAATTTCTTTTAGTTTCTATGCAGCATCCACATGGTTCAAATACAACTAAAAAGTTGAGGAATACAATTAAATAATGTCTCTAAGAGCATTGCTATATGACACAGCCTCTGGCAAGCTCTTATTCTCATCATGCTGAGGTAGTGACTTATTATAATTCTCATTATACTGCATCTTATCCTCACTGCTGATGGAAACTTTTGCACAGATGAGAATGAGGACAGCTTAGACCTTAAATTGGTCCTTTTGAGGAGAGGAAGAAGGGTTTGTCAGCACTGTAACATTTAGCCTCCAATATAGAATCATACAATCATAGAATTGTTCTGGTTGGAAGAGACCTCCAAGATCATCGGGTCCAACCATTAACCTATCACTACCAAGTCCCCCACTAAATCATATCCCTTAGGGCCTCGTCTAAACGTCTTTTGAATACCTCCAGGGATGGGGACTCCACCACCTCCCTGGGCAGCCTGTTCCAATGCCCGACAACCCTTTCAGTGAAGAAATTTTTACGAATGTCCAATCTGAACCTCCCCTGGCGCAACTTGAGGCCATTTCCTCTTGTTCTGTCGTCTGTTACCAGGGAGAAGAGACCGACCCCCATCTCTCTACAACCTCCTTTCAGGTAGTTGTAGAGAGTGATAAGGTCTCCCCTCAGCCTCCTTTTCTCCAGGCTAAACATCCCCAGTTCCCTCAGCCGCTCCTCATAGGACTTGTGTTCTAGACCCTTCACCAGCTTCGTTGCCCATCTCTGGACACGCTCCAGCACCTCAATGTCTTCCTTGTAGTGAGGGGCCCAAAAGTGAACACAGTACTCGAGGTGCAGCCTCACCAGGGCCGAGTACAGAGGGACAATCACCTCCCTACTCCTGCTGGCCATGCTATTTCTGATACAGGCCAGGATGCCTTTGGCCTTCTTGGCCACCTGGGCACACTGCTGGCTCATATTCAGCCGTCTGTCAACCAACACCCCCAGGTCCTTTTCCGCCAGGCAGCTTTCCAGCCACTCCCCCCCAAGCCTGTAGCGTTGCCTGGGGTTGCTGTGTCCCAAGTGCAGGACCTGGCACTTGGCCTTGTTGAACCTCATACCATTGGCCTCAGCCCATCGATCCAGCCTGTCCAGGTCCCGCTGTAGCGCCTGCCTGCCCTCCAGCAGATCAACCCTCCCTCCCAATTTGGTATCATCTGCAAACTTACTGAGGGTGCTCTTGATCCCCTCGTCCAGATCATTGATAAAGATATTGAACAGAATATGAAAGGAATGGCAACTAAGGGACTTCAATCTCAGCCCTACCACATTTCATTTTATTCATGCAGAAAACTGAGCAGACTCATCAGACCAAATGCACAGTAGTGATGCAGCTGCTTTCTGCTAGTGGGACATCTGAGTATCACAGAGCTGACACAGGGACATGTGCCACAGATTTTCCTTTGTCGGAGAGGAAAATGACTGCAATAGGAACTGGCAGATCTGTGCCAGGACTGCACTTCAGCCTCACACAACCATACAAGGCTGGTGTAAAAATAAGAAGTGCTTGCCACAACACAGAGGCAGTGTTTGTGCACAGGGCAAGAGAATGCACTAAGCATGTTTGTTCTCTGCTTTGTAATTCTTAAGCATCTCCATGATCCACAGTTGGACGTGCTTGAAACAAGTAATAGAATGACTTATTCTTTTGGCTAGGGAGGTTTTTCTAGATGCTTATTTCCTTTGTGGATAAATCAAAGAAGGTTTTGTCTTACCCCAATTTCCAAAGACAGTTTTAGCAAAGCCAGGAAGAGAAGAACTCACCTGATTCCTCCCGGGAAAAAAAAGTAAAATTTTTTCAACTTGCCACTTTCCCATCTCTCTATGTTGTGATGCTTGTAATTGTGTTAGCATCATGTCAGAACATGTCAGAACAGTTCTTTTTGCGAGTCTGTGTTTTATGAGCTCAGAGCCAAAACTACCAAGCTATTCCCATACTATTCCCATGCTTTTATTAGGCTTTGTTCAGCTTTAATGAGAATACAACTGATAGAAAATATATTTCAAAGGATCTTAGGTGTACAAGTTGTTCTTCAGTCTAAGTATGTTATAGTACTGTATGCTACTGTGATAGACTTCATTGCAGATGTTTATGCACTATGAGAGTATAGTAACAGTAGAGAGGGGTCTTCTGTTGAAGTGATACTCACATAGCATAGAACATTTAAACAATTGCAAAACAATGTAGCATTATACTGCTCACACTGTAAAATACTTATGATTTGCAAAAGTAGTAAAGTCATGTTAAGGATGAAAATATTCTGAGTTAAAACTGACTACCTATTTTAGGATTATGAATTACCAATAGTACAGAGATAATTTATAAGTACAAAGGTATACTGGGGCTAATTAAGAACTGGTTTTCAGCTGTAAATGGTCATTTACAATTTTCGGAAAACAGTTCTGTCAGCTGTCATCGTTGTTGAAAATGTAATCTAATTTTTCCCCAAGCAAATATGGAGTGAAGTTAACCTAACACTACCAAGTCCACCACTAAACCATGTCCCTAAGCACCACTTCTACATATCTTTTAAATACCTCCAGGGATGGCGACTCAACCACTTCCCTGGGCAGCCTGTTCCAACACTTGATAACCCTTTCAGTGAAGAAATGTTTCCTAATATCCAATCTAAACCTCCCCTGGTACAATTTGAGGCCATTTCCTCTTGTCCTATTGCCTGTTACTTGGGAGACCCCTCAGCCTTCTTTTCTCCAGGCTAAACAACCCCAGTTCCCTCAGCCACTCCTCATAGGACTTGTGCTCTAGACCCTTCACCAGCTTCATTGCCCTTCTCTGGACATGCTCCAGCATCTCAATGTCTTTCTTGTAGTGAGGGGCCCAAAAATGAACACAGTATTCAAGGCGCAATCTCACCAGTGCTGAGTACAGGGGGATGATCACTTCCCTAGTCCTGCTGGCCACACTATTTCTGATACAGGCCAGGATGCCGTTGGCCTTCTTGGCCACCTGGGCACACTGCTGGCTCATATTCAGCCGGCCGTCAACCAACACCCCCAGGTCCTTTTCTGCCAGGCATCTTTCTAGCCACTCTTTCCCTGTGTCTGTAGCGTTGCCTGGGGTTGTTGTGACCGAAGTGCAGGACCCGGCACTTGGCCTTGTTGAACCTCATACAATTGGCCTCGGCCCATCGATCCAGTCTGTTCAGATCCCTCTGTAGCACCTTCCTACCCTCAAGCAGATCAACACTCTCGCCCAACTCGGTATCGTCTGCAAACTTACTGAGGGTGCACTCCATCCCCTCGTCCAGATCATTGATAAAGATATTGAACAGGACTGGCCCCAATACTGAGCCCTGGGGAACACCACTTGTGACCGGCCGCCAACCAGATTGAACTCCATTCACCACAACTTTTTGGGCCCGGCCATCCAGGCAGGTTTTTTACCCAGCGCAGAGTATGCCCATCCAAGCCATGAGCAGCCAGTTTCTCCAGGAGGATGCTGTGGGAAACGGTGTCAAAGGCTTTGCTAAAGTCCAGGTACACAACGTCCACAGCCTTTCCCTCATCCACTAAGCCATAGAAGTCACCTTGTCATAGAAGGAGATCAGGTTGGTCAGACAGGACCTGCCTTTCATAAACCCATGCTGACTGGGCCTGATTGCTTGGTTGTCCCGTATGTGCCGCGTGATGGCACTCAAGATGACCTGCTCCATAACCTTCTCCGGCACCAAGGTCAGGCTGACAGGCCTGTAGTTCCCTGGATCCTCCTTCCGGCCCTTCTTCTAGATGGGCATCACATTTGCTAACCTCCAGTCAACTGGGACCTCCCCGGTTAGCCAGGACTGCTGAGAAATGATGGAGAGTGGCTTGGTGAGCACTTCTGCCAGCTCTTTCAGCACCCTTGGGTGGATCCCATCCGGACCCATAGATCGAAGGACCTCGCTAGCACACCGTCCCTCAAACATTGGCATGCCGTCCCCAGGCTTATCTCTAGCGAGCCTGGTTTTATCCCTTTCCCCCTTCAAATCTAGTTTAAAGCCCTTTCAATGAGCCCTGCTAACTCCTGTGCTAGGATCCTTTTCCCCCTTTGAGATGGATGTACTCCATCTGTTGCCAGTAGGCCTCATGTCGTGTAGACCGACCCATGATCAAAAAGCACAAAATTCTGCCGGTGACTCCAGACTCAGAGACAGGTATTGGTCAGCTGGCTCTTCCTGTTTCTTCCCTCATCATTCCCTGCAACTGGAAGGATGGAGGAGAACATTACTTGTGCTCCTGATCCCTTAACCAGTCATCCCAAGGCCCTGAAGTCTCTCTTGATTGCCCTTGGGCTCCTTGTTGCAACTTCATCGCTGCCTACCTGAAAAATCAATAACGGATAATAATCTGAGGGTTGTACCAGGGTAGGAAGCTTTCTCTTCACATCTTTAACCCGGGCCCCAGGGAGGCAGTAGACTTCCCTAAGAAGTGGGTCCAGTCTGCATATCGGGCCTTCTGTTCCCTTCAGAAGGGAGTCTCTTATGACAATGACCCATCTTTTTTTCTTTACAGAAGCATTTTTTATGCAGGGCGTAGGCCAACTTAACCTTGGCAACACTTCCAACCTAGATGAACCATCGTCCTCATCATTGTTCGATTCCACTTGCAGAGCCTCATACCTATTATGCAAGGACACCTGGGAAGGTGAGGTAGTGACAGAGGAGATGTGCTTGCTGCGCCGGGCAGGAACTTGTCGCCATTGCCCCCTATCCCTTAAGTCACTGTCTTCAGCCAGGCTGAGAGAGGCTGAACTGATACAGAGAGAATCCTCTGTATCATGCGTCCTGTCTGCCTGTTGGGTCTGTCTCAGGGAAGGTAGGGCATGATTCCAGTAGTCTCCCTCTCTCGCACTCCCTGATACTCCTCAACCTACTCACCTCCTCCCGGAGCTCTGACACTAAGCAGAGGAGTTCCTCTACCTGGGCACACCTCCCACAGGCGTGCTCGCTACTGCTGTCCGATACTGGCATCAGAGTAGGGCACACCCTGCAGCCTGACACCTGGGTGGCAGCGTGTTCCCACTGGAGCTCTGTCTGGGAAGCTGCATCAGTCGTGGTGCGTGCAGAGCTTAGAGAGATCATGGCTTTCTGCCGAGTGGATACCATTGCTCCCTGATCGAGCTGGCAGAGCTTCAGCGCCCTCCCTGCACGCCCTTCTGCGTGAACTGCCGCGCCATGCCCTGGTCACTAGTGCTCCCTAAGGGCTTCTTTTACACGTGTGGGCAGACTTGGCTGCTGTTGCTCCTGGCCCCGCCCAGGTCTCGTCAGCTGCTGCCGTGCGAGCTGCCGGCTCCTGGCGGTTCTCTACGGCTCCCCCTGAAGTTCCCCTGGTTCGGGAAACCCCCTTGTGCACCACGCTGGAGTGCTCTGCTGTGGATCATGCCAGCACCAGAGCTGCTCACCTCGGTGACTGAGCAAGTTTTCCAAACTTATTACATAACTGTCACCAAAGCTTCTAAACAGAGCTGCTGAAATTTGTGCTGCCTTCCTCCTACAATCAGTGGTTGCACAGCTGTGTTCTGTATATATACCTTCTTGTTTGCACTTACAAGTGTTAGTCTAGCCAAAAAGGTGCTGATTAAACCTTATTTCACAGAACGTACAATGTGAGATGGTCAGTTTACTTCAAATAATAACATTTTGACATTTTCCACTGTATTTTATGTTGGAAAATGACATCTGTATATACAACACTACAATGTATAGTGTGATTATGAATGCTTTGTTTTACCAGTTGCAGTCTGAATTCCACTGGGATTGTGTAAGGCTCTTGGCAGTGTTTACTGCTTTATCATCTGTAAGCAGATCAACAGCATAGTAATTAGGAAAAAAAATGCGGAAGTTCCTTCCAGATAAACCCTATGTCTTATCAAACCTTTGAGGTTTTACTCATCATTCTGCTTTCCAGCCCTCCCCCTAGCTCTCTAGTATCTGAGTTCAGCTTTGAAAAGTCATTCATTAGCTCGGATGATATCTGAGGGCTGGACTTACCAGGACAAAGTAGGCACTCATTATTGGAAGTTTTGGTTTACATGTAGCAGCCAGCTACATGGGACAGCTAAAGTAGTTACCTCCCTACCTGGCCACTACCTGTCCCAGAGGCTAATGCCCTCCTACTGGATATGGACATTTAAGTGTGCAAATAAGCATAGTTAAAAACTTGGCAAATTTAGAATTTCAATTCTCATTAAACACCACAGTTACAGTGTTTATTTAAACACAGAGAATCATGGCATTGCATGTAGAATTATGTCCCATTCATTGCCCCTGTCAGGAATGAGGGATGATAGTTGCTGAGGGGACGGTCATAATCCTTCCAGACATCCAAGTTTCATCTGTTGCTGCGTGTCAATCAGTATCTAGTTTTTTACACCATCTTCCTGCCAAGTATTTAATGGAATTTACAAAGTCCACGTGAGATTCTTTGGCTTATTAAGAAACATATAGAGCAAGTTAGGACATGTCTACCTGGGGTGCAATGAAATGCAGTGCAACAATTTCCTGACCTGGTAAGTGGCATGGCCTTGCTGGCTAGGGTCTAGAAGCAATATTGCAGGATTTGTGTGATGCTGCACCAAAGTTAGCTGGTCCCGCATGCACATAATCATCATGGTGTCTCTGTAAGGTATTCCTCAACAGTACTATGTTAACAGAGCTGATGACAATATGGGTGTATCTGTCTGAAAGCTACTGATATGGCCTTAGGTGCTCAGGAGTGGGGTCTGCAAAAGGCAGCCCTCCAACAGGGAAGCCACCCTGTTTACCTGTAGGTGAAACGCCGAGGAGAAGAAAGAGTCTCATAGACCGAATGCTGGGACTTTGACATCCCAGCTGTCGTGCAAGGGATTGGTTCCGTCTGTTCAGTATTCACAACTGCAAGTATGTTTCTGAAGTATGACCATCAATTCTCATCTTTCAGAAAGATTAAGCAATGGTAAAGGAATCATGCTTCCTTTTCAAACCATCATGGTCAATAATGATGGGTTCTAGTTCCTGTTCTACTGCCTATTTAGCATTAAACAGGAAGTTCTTCAGTGAAAAAGTCTCTGGGCCTCAGTCTTTTCTCTCATTAAGCTTCCAGTATCATGCTCGCACTTACTTACTCTTTCTCTGCCTCTGCTGTCATTTTTCCATACAAAATTGACAACTGCTCCAGGAAGAAATGTGAATGCCCTCATTCCGGAGTACCTTACTGCTTAGCAGCTAAGGCAGTCTCCTTTAGGAGGTTAGAAAGGAATTGAATCCTAATCACCATAGGTGAGTGCTTGAGCCATTAAGATATTAGATAGAAGAGAAACAAGACCATAATTTGTGTAGAACTCTGTCTCTTGCACATGCTAAGAAGACATCTTCCAGGTGAAGCCTGGAGGCAAGACAAGTAGAACAGCTAGCTTGTGAATCCTAGTAAAGCTTAAGTTTTAATTAGTTGCTGAACTGCCCCAAACCATCAAGGCTGAAACATTTCTGAACAGAGACAGAAGTAGACCTTTAGGCAGCTAAAGAGCTTTACAGTTAAAAAGTACGGTGATTAAGGACTTTCTGTATCTCCAGGGCTAGGTGGCAGCTAAGCATAGTCTTTCTTGCGGGAAGAGCTATGTCCACAGAGGTGAAGACTGGGGTTAAGGGCAATTGGAGTGATTGGCTGAGGAGAGCAGGGGACTTCTTGGGCCTGGCAGAAGAGAAGTTTGAGCAATTTGGATCTGGCAAAGAAAAGACAGAGGTTAAAGCCAATTCTTTCTTAAACAAGCTTAATCACATTTCTGCTGGAAAGGTTTCTAGGTCAGCTGTTGCCTATGTGAGGCTCTAGAGAGAAATTAAGGTGTTATGAATAACCGGGCAGAAATGAGGGTTAGGTGTGACATTTTGGGTTATCTTTTAATGTAATAACAAGCATTTATCTTCCCCTCCTGTCCCATCTTCCTTATTTCCCAAAAGAATCTAGTGTCTTGACAATGAGCAATAGCACAGGAAACCTAATTTTCTATTCTGATAACACAATCCAGTTTAGGATTCCTGATTATAATTTAGCCATTCAGAGAAGTGTAGAGCATGAATCATATAAAGCTGCCACAACAATGCTGGTTTTATTTAGATATTTCCATTATATAATTTGGTCTGTTGTTTTCTAGTAAAGGTCTAATTTATATTCACTGGTGAATTCAAACAAAAGACTAATATGCTACGAGGATAAGACATTTACAGAAGGACCTGATGGTTTAATCTTGTCCCACTTATTTGGAGTTAACGCTGTGTTGGATACCTCACTGTCTGCTTCCCCAGCTAAAACGTAATGAGTACTTCTAGTTGCTCAGCTGGAACTGGCTCCTGACTCAGCAGTGGAAGGTGGTGGTAGAGTCTGCCTTGCATTCTGCAGCTGCTTGGGGTAGCACCTTGCTCACATTCAATATGATTTTTTGAGCAATGTTGACTTCATGCCTTCATAGAATCATAGAATCATAGAATTGTTCTGGTTGGAAGAGACCTCCGAGATCATCGGGTCCAACCATTAACCTATCACTACCAAGTCCCCCACTAAATCGTATCCCTTAGGGCCTCATCTAAACGCCTTTTGAATACCTCCAGGGATGGGGACTCCACCACCTCCCTGGGCAGCCTGTTCCAATGCCCGACAACCCTTTCAGTGAAGAAATTTTTACGAATGTCCAATCTGAACCTCCCCTGGCGCAACTTGAGGCCATTTCCTCTTGTTCTGTCGTCTGTTACCAGGGAGAAGAGACCGACCCCCATCTCTCTACAACCTCCTTTCAGGTAGTTGTAGAGAGCAATAAGGTCTCCCCTCAGCCTCCTTTTCTCCAGGCTAAACATCCCCAGTTCCCTCAGCCGCTCCTCATAGGACTTGTGTTCCAGACCCTTCACCAGCTTCGTTGCCCTTCTTTGGACACGCTCCAGCACCTCAATGTATTTCTTGTAGTGAGGGGCCCAAAAGTGAACACAGTACTCGAGGTGCGGCCTCACCAGGACCGAGTACAGGGGGACAATCACTTCCCTAGTCCTGCTGGCCACACTATTTCTGATACAGGCCAGGATGCCATTGGCCTTCTTGGCCACCTGGGCACACTGCTGGCTCATATTCAGCCGGCCGTCAACCAACACCCCCAGGTCCTTTTCCGCCAGGCAGCTTTCCAGCCACTCTTCCCCAAGCCTGTAGTGTTGCCTGGGGTTGTTGTGACCCAAGTGCAGGACCTGGCACTTGGCCTTGTTGAACCTCATACAATTGGCCTCGGCCCATCGATCCAGCCTGTCCAGATCCCGCTGTAGCACCTGCCTGCCCTCCAGCAGATCAACACTCTCTCCCAATTTGGTGTCATCTGCAAACTTACTGAGGGTGCTCTTGATCCCCTCGTCCAGATCATTGATAAAGAGATTGAACAGGACTGGCCCCAGTACTGAGCCCTGGGGAACACCACTTGTGACCGGCCGCCAACCGGATTGAACTCCATTCACCACAACTCTTTGGGCCCGGCCATCCAGCCAGTTTCCTACCCAGCGCAGAGTATGCCCATCCAAGCCATGGGTAGCCAGTTTCTCCAGGAGGATGCTGTGGGAAATGGTGTCAAAGGCTTTACTAAAGTCCAGGTACACAACGTCCACAGCCTTTCCCTCATCCACTAAGCGGGTCACCATGTCATAGAAGGAGATCAGGTTGGTCAGACAGGACCTGCCTTTCATAAACCCATGCTGACTGGGCCCGATCACCTGGTTGTCCCGTATGTGCCGCATGATGGCACTCAAGATGATCTGCTCCATAACCTTCCCAGGCACCGAGGTCAGGCTGACAGGCCTGTAGTTCCCCGGATCCTCCTTCCGGCCCTTCTTGTAGATGGGTGTCACGTTTGCCAGCCTCCAGTCAACTGGGACCTCCCCGGTTAGCCAGGACTGCTGGTAAATGATGGAGAGTGGCTTGGTGAGCACTTCTGCCAGCTCTTTCAGCACCCTTGGGTGGATCCCATCCGGCCCCATAGACTTGTGCGTGTCTAGGTGGCGTAGCAGGTCACTGACCATTTCCCCTTGGACTACGGGGTCTACATTCTGCTCCCCATCCCTGTCTTCCTGCTCAGGGGGCTGGGTGCCCAGAGAGCAACTTCCCTTGCTGTTGAAGACTGAGGCAAAGAAGGCATTAAGCACCTCAGCCTTTTCCTCATCCTTTGTCACTATGTTTCCCTCCACATCCAATAGAGGAGGGAGATTTTCCTTAGCCCCCTTTTTATTGTTAATGTATTTGTAGAAGGACTTTTTGTTGTCTTTTATGGCAGTAGCCAGACTAAGTTCTAATTGTGCTTTGGCCCTTCTAATTTTCTCCCTGCATGACCTCACAACATCCTTGTAGTCCTCCTGAGTTGCCTGCCCCTTCCTCCAAAGGTGGTAGACTCTCTTTTTTTTCCTAAGTTCCAGCCGGAGCTCTCTGCTCAGCCAGGCCGGTCTTCTTCCCCGCCGGCTCATCTTTCGGCTCACGGGGACGGCCTGCTCCTGCGCCTTTAAGATTTCCCTCTTGAAGAATGTCCAGCCTTCCTGGACTCCTTTGCCCTTCAGGACTTCCTCCCAAGGGACTCTCTCAACCAGTCTCCTAAACAGGCCAAAGTCTGCCCTCTGGAAGTCCAAGGTGGCAGTTCTGGTGACCCTCCTCCTTACTTCTCTGAGAATCGAGAACTCTATCATTTCGTGGTCACTGTGCCCAAGACGGCCTCCGACCGTCACATCACCCACAAGACCTTCTCTGTTCACAAATAACAGGTCCAGCGGGGCGCCTTCTCTCGTGGGCTCCCTCACCAGCTGCGTGAGGAAGTTATCTTCCACACACTCCAGGAACCTCCTGGACTGTTTCCTCTCTGCTGCATTGTATTTCCAGCAGACATCTGGCAAGCTGAAGTCCCCCACGAGAACAAGGGCGAGCGATCGTGAGGCTTCTCCCAGCTGCCTGTAGAATACTTCATCTGCCTCCTCATCCTGGTTGGGTGGTCTATAACAGACTCCCACCACAATGTCTGCCTTGGTGGCCTTCCCCCTGGTTCTAACCCATAGGCACTCAACCCTCTCGTCACCATCCTCGAGCTCAAGGCAGTCCAGACTCTCCTTAACATAGAGGGCTACCCCACTGCTTCTCCTTCCTTGCCTATCCCTTCTGAAGAGTTTGTAGCCATCCATCGTGGCACTCCAGTTATGTGTGTCATCCCACCATGTTTCCGTGATGGCAACTATATCATAGTTTTCCCCTTTCACAACAGCCTCAAGCTCCTCCTGTTTGTTGCCCATGCTGCGTGCATTCGTGTAGATGCACTTCAGCTGGGCTAGTGATCCTGTTGCCTTTGTGGGGGGAGAAGCCCTACTCCCTACATGTCCCATCTCAGGTATTTCTGTGGGTCCTAGCTGATCAATGACCCCTGTGTCCCTGCTGCCGCACGGGTCTCTCTGTCCTACCTCATCTGAGACAGCTGACCGAAGGGCCTCGCTGGCACGCCATCCCTCATTCATTGGCGTGCCACCCCCAGGCTTCTCTCTAGCAAGCCTAGTTTTATCCCCTTCCCCCTTCAAATCTAGTTTAAAGCCCTCTCAATGAGCCCTGCTAACTCCTGTGCTAGGATCCTTTTCCCCCTTTGGGACAGGTGTGTCCCGTCTGCCGCCAGCAGGCCTGGTGCCATGTAAACCGACCCGTGGTCAAAGAACCCAAAGTCCTGCCAGTGACACCAGGCTCGGAGCCAGTTGTTGATCTGCTGGCTCCTCCAGTTTCTTCCCTCATCCTTCCCCAGAACTGGAGGGATAGAGGAGAACACTACCTGTGCTCCTGATCCCTTAACCAGTCGCCCCAAGGCCCTGAAGTCCCTCTTGATTGCCCCGGGACTTCTTTTTGCCACCTCCTCACTGCCTACCTGGAAGATCAACAGGGGATAGTAGTCCGAGGGCCTTACTAGGGTGGGAAGCTTCCTCCTCACATCCTTGACCCGGGCCCCAGGGAGACAGCAGACTTCCCTAAGCAGTGGGTCCGGTCTGCATATGGGCCCTTCTGTTCCTTTCAGAAGGGAGTCTCCTATGACAATGACCCGTCTCTTGCTTTCCTTTGTGGGGGCAGTTTTGATGCAGGCCCTCGGCTGACTAGTCCTCGACGGCACTTCCAGGCTGGCTGAACCATCAGCCTGGTCATTGTTTGGTTCCAGTGGCAGGGCCTCGTACCTATTGTGCAAGGACACCTGCGGAGGTGGGGTAGGCACAGGAAACACGCCTGCCTCGCCGGGGAGGCACTAGTTGCCACTGTCCCCTGTCCCCTACGTCCCTGCGTTCAGCCGTGCAGGGAGAGGGTCGGGATCGGGAGTCCCCTGTGACAGGCACCTCGGCTGCCTGTTGCGCCTGTCGCAGGGAGGGCAGGGTGCGAGTCCAGTCGTCGATCTCCCTCTTGCACTCCCTGATACTCCTCAACCTGCTCACCTCCTGCCGGAGCTCTGTCACCAGGCGGAGGAGGTCCTCTACCTGGGCACACCTCCCACAGGTGTGCTCGCTGCCGCTGTCGCCCGGTGCTGGCATCAGAGTAGGGCACACCCTGCAGCCTGACACCTGGGTGGCAGCGTGTTCCCACCGCAGCTCCGTCTGGGAAGCTGCATCAGTCTTGGTAGGTGCAAGGCTTGGAGCAGCCATGGCTTTCTGCCGGGTGGACACCATTGCTTCCCCCGTCGAGCCGGCGGAGCTTCAGCGCCCTCCCTGCCGGCGCTAACTGCCGCGCAAACTGCCGCGCCGCGCCGCGCCCTATTTGCCCGCCCTGTTCGCCGCGCTCCGGGTCGCTGGCGCTCCCCGGGGGCTTTTTTATACCCCGCCGCGGCTCCTGGCCCCGCCCAGGTCTCGTCAGCCGCTCTCGCGCGAGCTGCCGGCTCCTGGCGGGTCCCTCGGCTCCCTCTGAGGCTCCCCGGTTCGGGAAACCCCCCGTACGCTGTGCTAGGACGCTCCGCTGCAGGTCGTGCCGGCACCGGAGCTGATCGCCTCGGCTTCTGTTTCAGGTCTATACAAAGACATTTCTGCATGTCTATTTATATAAAGTCTTTGGTTTAGATTGGGTTTTGGATTTTTTGTAGTTGTACCCAGAACTGAAGGAATATGTGATATCTATGATGTGCCTTAACTAGCCAGGCCAGGTTACTTAATCTCATTTGTAGTCCCACAGGGAAACTGGGTCTCATTGGAAGGTGAGGGATAGCACATGTATGGGCTAAAGCCCATGGACATTACAAGGAAAAAAAACCATCTGGTTTTCAAGGTAGCTGCTAGGAAAAGAAAACCAAGATGTTCAGGTCAGGGTTCTTCTGCTGACTCCCTCTATGCAATGGACCCGGACACTGCTCGGTGAGAACAGGTGTCTGACAGCCATGGCGTTCTTGGGCACCCGTGCTCGGTTCTTGGAGGTACTCCCTGGGATAGAAAAAAAACCCAGTCAAACCAAACCAAATTCCATCCCATCACCTGCAGGTATCAATAGCTATCAAAGTATCAAAGCAAAACTATATTTTAAAATTAACCCCTCCTCCCAAGACTTACATTCAGTATCTTTTCTCATTTGCCTTTTGTACAACCCTGTTGACTTCAATGAAGCCCTGACAGACAATCATTTCAAGTCAATGAAGCAAGTTCTGCCTTGGAGCAGAACTAATTTGTTAGTGTTTGTAGTATCTTTCTAAAGTTGTGAGGGTGGATTTAGCTCAGTGAGTTCTTAGCAAGAGCTGTAGCTAGAATGTCCCACATATAAAAAAGAATTACACAAATTTTTTCCAGGAATGAGTGTTTTCTTTGGTTAGCCTAATCCTCCATAATCTCACTAACAGGGACAAAATAATGAAGGCTTTTCTGTTCTTGTGCAGAGCTGTCAGCAGCTGTTGACAAGTTGCAATTTTCATTCAGGCCTCAGTGTACCTTCCCCCTTCCCACAGTATGCTTTCACATCCTGAAGAGCAGAATGCATACACAAGACATTCCCAAATCTAGTTTGTGCATTTTGTACATTTCTCCCCCCACACCAAGTGTGTGATGTCATTCCCATTTTGCTGTTGTAATCTGTAATTTTCAGCATTCTTCCTGCTCTTTGCAATTATTTATTCAAGTGATGACTATTTCTTTCATATAGTCTTATTGCCATGCTTCATTTAACTTATTCAGCAGTTAAAATTCTGATTATTGCATTATCCATGTTGTTCTGTGATATGAAGGTAGTCCAGCTTTGTATGTCACAGCTTGGGGCTGATGTAGATGTCAGTTGAATGACCATATATTGGCTGGAATAGCTCTTTTCATGTTACATAAAAGACTAACTCTTAGTGGGAATTTCATTATTCTAGTTTTTCTCTTTATTTTTAATATTCCAATTAATGGTTTTAATTTTGAATATACTATATCCTTCATATATGTACATGAGAGAGGGAACATTATATTTCAAAAGACATACTAAAATGTCATATTTATAGAATGTTTATGCTAAGAAAATGCCAAATAAACTTACACTCCAATTCTTCCAAATTCTTAAATACAGCCCTGACTTTAAGAATGAGAATAGTCTCGCTCACTTTTTGACATTGCTTTTGTTCACTGTGCTTTTGCTAAGTCTGTGCTTTAGAAAGCAAACACTGATTATCTTTAAAAGTGAGAAAGAGAAAGAAAGAAAGAAAGAAAGAAAGAAAGAAAGAAAGAAAAAGAAAGAAAGAAAAAGAAAAGAGAAAAAGTGAAAGTAAGAAAGAATATCTTTAAATGTTTGAATGTTTATTCTGTAAATTCTTGAGAATTCTGGTGACATGCATGGACCACTTGAAGCAACAAAAAATCCTCTTCTATTCTGCTGCAATTTTCTAATCACCACTGCCCCCTCTGTGCTTTCTGTGAGTGAACCACAAAAGCTTTCTCTATTAAAGCCCGCCTAATTGTGCTCTGTTATATTTTCGTTCACATTAGAGAGATCCAGGCTGCAAAGACACTGAGATAAGAAACCATATTTTCCTAATATCTGAAGTCATCCAGAAACAGTTGTTCTTCATTTTGCTGTATACTTTGTGTAAAGTGTTAGACCTGGCACGCAGTTCCAATTTCTGTGTTAGTGCTATGAAGATTCACTGAGGTGTACTGAAGCACAGGGAACAGTGGCCCAGCCGAAAAGATCATCTGAAAACTAAGGCAGGGAGCACTGTACTGTGAATGAAAAAAGTGCTTTTCTTCTTGTTGTTTCTTAAAAATAAAATTCAATAGAAGCAAGGAAAGGAGAGTTTTGCTGAGAAGACTTTACCTTTCAAATCTATAAGGAAGCCTGAAGCACACTGATGATGGAAACTTGCTGTCTTTGTGTTTCTGTGTTGGACTGTAAAAATGATTATTATTCTGGTAGTAAAACTTGGTTAAAGCATAGAGCGCAGTGAGGATGATGCATGTGTGCCTATTTCTGGAAATGCCTGTGTTTGTTTAGTTGCATGAAATGACTCAAAGTAAGGATTGGAAGCTATATTGTTATAGGTCTGGAAAATACTAGATCTAGATCAGCAATCAGCTACCAGCTCTTTCCTGGAGGCACTAAAGAGATGAAAGTATAATTTTTTCTGAGATATCCATCTGATCCCTCTGAACACCTTCTGTCTGATGTTTGTGCTTTAGTTTTTTTCAGGTTCCTGTGTTGAATGTACTAATCGAACTCTGCTATTGTGAGAATCATCTATAAAGCAAAGTCATTTAAACATTTTCCTTCCCCTCCTTCCTAACACTTCCTCATAAAAGAATTTCCCTCAAAGCTGAAGAAAACAGCCACCATGGTCAAGTAGTTTGGAAGAAAATCCACAGCTTTAGCTGCGAAGCTGACATGATCATTTAGCTTGCATGATCTTTTAGCCTATATTAGAGACACAGTTAAAGTTTAAGAGATTAATGTTTGGAGGAAGAAAATGAAACACATTGTGGCGGGTTGACCCTGGCTGGACACCAGGTGCCCGCCAAGCCGCTTTATCACTCCCCCTCCTCAGCTGGACAGGGGGAGAAAAATACGATGAAAGGCTCATGGGTCGAGATAAGGACAGGGAGATCACTCACCAATTACCGTCATGAACAAAACAGACTCAACTTGGGGAAATTAATTTAATTTATTGCCAATAAAATCAGAGTAGGATAATAAGAAATAAAAATAAATCATAAAACACCTTCCCCCCACCCCTCCCTTCTTCCCAGGCTCAACTTCACCCCCAATTTCTCTACCTCTTCCCCCTGAGTGGCACAGGGGGATGGGGAATGGGGGTTGCAGTCAGTTCATCACATGTTGTCTCAGCTGCTCATTTCTCCTCACACTCTTCCCCTGCTCCAGCATGGGGTCCCTCCCATGGGAGACAGTCCTCCACAGACTTCTCCAAATGTGAGTCTTCCCACCCGCTGCAGTTCTTCATGAACTACTCCAGCATGAGTCCCTTCCACGGGGTGCAGTCCTTCAGGAACAGACTGCTCCAGTGTGGGTCCCCCGCGGGGTCACAAGTCCTGCCAACAAACCTGCTCCAGTGTGGGCTCCTCTCTCTCCACGGGTCCACAGGTCCTGCCAGGAGCCTGTTCTCCAGCACAGGCTCTTCATGGGGCCACAGCCTTTCAGGCATCCACCTGCTCTAGCGTGGGGTCCTCCACAGGCTGCAGGTGGATATCTGCTCCACCGTGGACCTCCATGGGCTGCAGAGGGACAGCCTTCCTCACCATGGTCTTCACCACGGGCTGCAGGGGAATCTCTGCTCCGGTGCCTGGAGCACCTCCTCCCCCCGCTTCTTCACTGACCTTGGTGTCTGCAGAGTTGTTCCTTTCACATATTCTCACTCCTCTCTCCGCTGCTGTTTTCGCAGTAGGGTTTTTTTCCCCTTGTTAAATATGCTATCACAGAGGCGCTACCACTGTCGCTGATTGGCTCAGCTTTGGCCAGTGGCAGGTCTGTCTTGGAGCTGGCTGGCATTGGCTCTATTGGACACAGAGGAAGCTTCTGGCAGCTTCTCACAGAAGCCACCCCTGTAGCCCCCCTGCTACCAAAACTTTGCCATGCAAACCCAATATACACATCTCTGGTTAATGATGTTTGTGTTTGGGCTTTTTCAAATACATCGGTAACAAACGGAAGACTAGGGAAAACGTGGGCCCTCTGCTGAATGAGGTGGGTGCCTTGGTGACAAAGGATGCAGAGAAGGCAGAGTTACTGAATGCCTTCTTTGCTTCAGTCTTTACTGCCAAGGCTGGCCCTCAGGAATCCCAGACCCTGGAGGTAGGAGAGGAAGCCTGGAGAAAGGATGGCCTTCCTTTGGTCGAGGAGGATCGGGTTAGAGATCAGTTGGGCAAACTGGACACCCACAAATCCATGGGCCCTGATGGGATGCACCCATGTGTGCTGAGGGAATGGCAGAGGTCATTGCGAAGCCACTCTCCGTCATCTTTGAAAGGTCATGGAGAACAGGAGAGGTGCCTGAGGCCTGGAGGGAAGCCAATGTCACTCCGGTCTTCAAGAAGGGCAAGAAGGAGGACCCGGGAAATTACAGGCCAGTCAGCCTCACCTTCATCCCTGGAAAGGTGATGGAGCAGCTCATTCTGGAGGCCATCTCCAAGCATGTAGAAGAAAAGGTGGTGATCAGGAGTAGTCAGCATGGATTCACCAAGGGGAAATCATGCTTGACCAATCTGATAGCCTTCTATGATGGCATGACTGGCTGGGTGGATGAGGGGAGAGCGGTGGATGTTGTCTACCTGGACTTCAGCAAGGTGTTTGACACTGTCTCCCACAATATCCTCATAGGTAAGCTCAGGAAGTGTGGGCTAGACAAGTGGACGGTGAGGTGGATTGAGAACTGGCTGAATGGCAGAGCTCAGAGGGTGGTGATCAGCAGCACAGAGTCTAGTTGGAGGCCTGTAGCTAGTGGTGTCCCCCAGGGGTCAGTACTGGGTCCAGTCTTGTTCAATTTATTCATCAATGACCTGGATGAAGGGACAGAGTGCACCCTCAGCAAGTTTGCTGATGACACGAAACTGGGAGGACTGGCTGATACACCAGAAGGCTGTGCTGCCATTCAGCGAGACCTGGACAGGCTAGAGAGTTGGGTGGAGAGGAACCTCATGAGGTTCAACGCAGGCAAGTGCAGGGTCCTGCACCTGGGGAGGAACAATCCCATGCACTGGTACAGGTTGGGGGTTGACTTCCTGGAAAGCAGCTCTGCAGAGAAGGACCTGGGAGTCCTGGTAGACAACAAATTCACCATGAGCCAGCAATGTGCCCTTGCAGCCAGGAAGGCCAACGGCATCCTGGGGTACATGAAGAAGAATGTGGCCAGCAGGTCGAGGGAGGTTATCCTCCCCCTCTACTCTGCCCTAGTGAGGCCCCATCTGGAGAACTGCTTCCAGTTCTGGGCTCCCCAGTTCAAGAAAGATGAGGAACTACTGGAGAGAGTCCAGCGGAGGGCTACAAAGATGATTAAGGGACTGGAGCATCTCTCCTATGGGGAAAGGCTGAGGGAGCTGGGGCTGTTTAGCCTGAGGAAGAGAAGACTGAGAGGGGACCTCATCAATGCTTATAAATATCTCAAGGGTGGGTGTCAAGAGGATGGGGCCAGACTCTTCTCAGTGGTGCCCAATGACAGGACAAGGGGCAAAGGTGACAAACTGGAACACAGGAAGTTCCGTCTAAATATGCGGAAAAACTTCTTTCCTGTGAGGGTGACAGAGCATTGGAACAGGCTGCCCAGGGAGGTTGTGGAGTCTCCTTCTCTGGAGATATTCAAAACCTGCCTGGACGCAGTCCTGTGCAGCCTGTTCTATGTGACCCTGCTCTGGCAGGGGGGTTGGACTAGATGAATTCCAGAGGTCCCTTCCAACCCCTACCATTCTGTGATTCTGTGATTCTGTGATGTTTAATTTATGAATCCCAGAAATGGCTTTTGCACCACCCACTTGAGGATCTGGAGTGTTTCGCAAGGAAACTGCTTCTTTCTCAGCTCTTTCTGGCATTCCCATAGCACTTTGCTTGTAAAACCATTCCTCCAGTCTGTGGGGAACTTGCTCCTCTGCTGGCTATTACCTCTTGTGGTTATGGTTATCTGCCAGCTTGCAGTGTTGGCAGAATCTGCTTGCAACTGTCTGTGCATAACTATGCAGATAACCTGAAAGGTAGACAGGAATTGCTACTAGCATGCAAGGCACAGTGGTCTGAGGATAGCTAGCTCCCCCTCTTCAGCGGTAGCTGAACATTTCCTATGAATTGCTTGCTTTGCTGTTCCCTCTCTTTTCCCCACTTCTGAGGTCCTTCAAGTGTGCTGCACCTTCAGTTTACCTCCTGGAGTCCAGAGACTGATGGGTTTGAGAGTGAAATATTTAAACAGAACTGACACTTGACTTGTGATGAGTGGCAGGTTGCAGGAAATGCTCATTTTCTCTAGCACTGTCTCCGTTTTCTTCGTCTCTGCTTTCACTGTCTCTGTCTTCTTTATTTCTCCTTTATTCATAACATATGATAAGGCAGCAAAAAGCTCTAGATTGACCTGATTTGGTGTGATGGGAGGTTTCATATGAAACTGAGCTCTGTCATAACTGCCTGTGGAAGTGAGGCTGCCTGCTTACAGTTCATGAACCTTTCCCTTTCGTCTCTAATAGTTAGTCTTGCACCATAAGCCTCATAATTTTTAATGGCTCTCCAACTGCTAGAATGTATGTAAAAAACAACTTGGCTTTTGATTTTGCTGAAAATCCATGCTATAAAATGGGATTCAGATAAAAGAGTTTCCATATGTAAAGAAAGGGAAATGAAATTTGACAAAAAGCCCAAACATGATAATGTGGTTTTGCTCTTGTTTTGTTTTTGTGTCCATCTGTCCTGTCCCCGTTCCCCCCTCCCTTCTCATGAGGCTGAATGCAACTCCAGCTGTTTCAACCTAGATCTAATGAGGGAACACTTTCCCCAGGCCTAAAATAGCTTTATATTATTATTTTACAGTTGTATTTTTTGTCTCAGCCACTCAACCACTGTGGGAGATGTAACTTACCCTTCAGAGAGGACCTCTGAGCATTACAGACTAACAAGAACAGCTGATATGCATTCATGCTTCAGTCTGCAGTACATTTTTAAAGTGCTGTGACACAGAGGTCAGGGGATGATATCCAGGGCAGAGCAGAGTTAAGGAAGAGGATTAGGATCACCTAGGTTTTAAAACTGCTGATCACATTTAGGGGACTAAATGTAATTTGTCTAGCTCTGATAAAATTAAAAAACAAACCAAAATGCGACACTATTTCACTTGAGATAAAACACCCAATTTAAAAATATTGAAAACCTGAAAGATTGTATTGCAATGTTGTAGTCCTTGTATCAGATATGTGATGCCATGTAGTCCCCCTTTGTATGAAATATAATTTGTGTAGTCCCATGGATTTCCTTTATGTCATATACTAGTCTTACAGTTAGGCATTTAATTCCGTATTTTGCTAAGTCAGGGCTTTGCCACTTGGGGCAGGTCTGAGAGAAGTATGTTTCCTCTGGGTCAGACTCCAGCTTCTCTCACAGCTGATACAGAAGATCTCCTCGTCCTCCTGCCAGGACTTCACGCACTTGCACAGCTAACCCTGTGTCATGGGCAGCTGCTCTGCCTCTGGGCACAAAGGTTCGGCAGGGTGGCTGCCATGTGCTAGAAAATTTAGCCTTGCTGATGATGGTCCAGAGAAGAAAGCAAACTGTTACTCTTTTTCTTTTAAAGATTGTCTCACGATTTTTTTCTTTTAAAGATTAAGTCTCATGATTGCTAGCCCTTGTTCTCATGGGGGGCTTCAACTTGCCAGATGTCTGCTGGAAATACAATGCAGCAGAGAGGAAACAGTCTAAGAGGTTCCTGGAGTGTGTGGAAGATAACTTCTTGACAGAGCTGGTGAGGGAGCCAATGAGAGAAGGCGCCCCGCTGGACCTGTGGTTTGTGAACAAAAAGAAGGTCTTGTGGGTCATGTGACGGTTGGAGGCCGTCTTGGGCATAGCGATCATGAAATGACTGAGTTTTCCATTCTCAGAGAAGTAAGGAGGAGGGTCACCAGAACTGCCACCTCAGACTTCCAGAGGGCAGACTTTGGCCTGTTTAGGAGACTGGTTGGCAGAGTCCCTTGGGAGGCAGTCCTGAAGGGCAAAGGAGTCCAGGAAGGCTGGACGTTCTTCAACAAGGAAATATTAAAGGCGCAGGAGCAGGCCGTCCCCATGAGTCGAAAGGTGAGCCGGCGGGGAAGAAGCCCGGCCTGGCTGAACAGAGAACTTTGGCTGGAACTCAGGAAAAAAAGGAGAGTTTATGACCTTTAGAAGAAGGGGAAGGCCACTCATGAGAACTACAAGGATGTCATGAGGTTATGCAGGGAGAAAATTAGAAGGGCCAAAGCCCAACTTGAACTTAATCTGGCTACTGCCATAAAAGACAACAAAAAGTGTTTCTATAAATACATCAGAAACAAAAGGAGGGCGAAGGAGAATCTCCCTCCTTTATTGGATGCGGGGGGAAACATAGCGACAAAGGATGAGGAAAAGGCTGAGGTACTTAATGCCTTCTTGGCCTCAGTCTTTAATAGTAAGACCAGTTGTTCTTGGGGTACCCAGCCCCCTGAACAGGAAAACAGGGAGCAGAATGAAGTCCCCTTAATCCAAGGGGAAATGGTCAGTGACCTGCTACGCCACCTAGACACACCCAAGTCTATGGGGCCGGATGGGATCCACCCAAGGGTACTGAGGGAGCTGGCAGAAGTGCTCACCAAGCCACTCTCCATCATTTCTCAGCAGTCCTGGCTAACCGGGGAGGTCCCAGTTGACTGGAGGTTAGCAAATGTGACACCCATCTAGAAGAAGGGCTGGAAGGAGGATCCGGGGAACTACAGGCCTGTCAGTCTGACCTCGGTGCCGGGGAAGGTTATGGAGCAGATCATCTTGAGTGCCATCATGCAGCATGTACAGGACAACCAGGCAATCAGGCCCAGTCAGCATGGGTTTATGAAAGGCAGGTCCTGCTTGACCAACCTGATCTTCTACGACATCGTGACCCGCTTAGTGGATGAGGGAAAGGCTGTGGACGTTGTGTACCTGGATGTCAGTAAAGCCTTTGACACCGTTTCCCACAGCATCCTCCTGGAGAAACTGGCTGCTCATGGCTTGGATGGGCGTACTCTGCGCTGGATAAAAAACTGGCTGGATGGCCGGGCCCAAAAAGTTGTGGTGAATGGAGTTAAATCCGTTTGGCAGCTGGTCACAAGTGGTGTTCCCCAGGGCTCAGTATTGGGGCCAGTTCTCTTTAATATCTTTATCAACGATCTGGATGAGGGGATCGAGTCTACCCTCAGTAAGTTTGCAGATGACACCAAGTTGGGCGAGAGTGTTGATCTGCTTGAGGGTAGGAAGGCGCTACAGAGGGATCTGGACAGGTGGATCGATGGGCCGAGGCCAATTGTAATAGCAAGTTGTAATAGCTCAGGCTCAGTGCCCTGCCAAAACAGGTGCACAGGATGCAGACATACAGACATGTCTTCAGTTGTGTAAGATTTTCTTAGTCCTGCTGTAACACTTGCTTAGAGCTTGATTGATGAAGTGGCTGAAGAGAAAGCTCAATTTGATTTAAGAAATATACACAACCATTAAAGACTTCCACCTTGCTGATCTGAATCACGTGTAGGGATGAGGCGGCTCTGAGTCATATTCCACATTGCTGTACCATAAAGAGGCTGCCTGCACATTACCTAATTGACACAGGTCTATGTGCAACATAGGTAGGGTCAGCAGCTGACTTTTGAAAGGAATACCATGTCCCTCATGATTTCTGTTTTCAAAGGGGAGGATAAAACCTATTTATTTGGTTATATATTCTTTCAATTCATAGCATACCTATCATACATCTTACAGAGGTTTGGGATGCCAACAAACTCCTGATAAGCGGTATAAACTAAAACTAGTACAGGCTCAAGTTTTCCTATGGACAGAAAACTTTGTCTTGAGAATTTGTTCCCCATCGTCCCATGAAATGGACTGCCCTGTCATTCTCCTAAAAATGCTCTGCCAGTCCAGGGGTGTTTTAATCCTGTGATCTGGTTTCTTGGTTTTCTAAGCCAATAAAATGTGAGAGGAGTGTATACAGACACATAAGGTGTATATACAGATAATTTGAGGATAATTAAACACTTAAATTCTTTGTTGATTTTAAAAAGGTGGGCTAGAGTCTGTTTTGTCAAGGGGATACTTGTACAACTTGAGCTATGTGCCACATTCACTTGCAGCTCCTTGGCCAACAGCTGCTCTTACTACTCAGTGAATTATCTGAATACCTTGTCTTTCCTCTCAGAGGGTTAAAACTGTGTCATTCTGCAAATGAAATTCATTATTAAGCTAAAAAAAAAGACTACATGACACAATTGTAATCTTTCTTTTTTCTTTTTTTTTGAGTAGTCTGCTTTATCCTTTCTGGGTAACAATACATTTCTTTTATTATAGTCTATTAATTTTTTAAGAATATACTGTATTTTCCAACTGGCAAAGGTGATTAAGTTGTCATTTATCTTCAGTGCAAGCTTCTTGGGGTATTGAGGTGTCCAAGTACATAAAAAGGGCTCCAAGATGTGCTGCAATTCAAACAGTAGCATAAAATTTATTACAAAGTTTCATATTTATGCTGAAAACTCTCATAGGAGATGGACTTTCTCTACACCACAACTGCTGAAAGAGACAGGAATGACTGTAGGCCTTGTATTTTCAGAAATTAATCCCAAATTCAACTGATTTAGCTTCTACTCAATTCTTGCAGGAGTGCACACTCCATCAGACATAAAGAATCCTACAGGGATTATATGTGTATTCCTTTCCTAGAAAAAAAAAAGCTTTCTTCAAAATATACTGATAAAGATTTTTCAGTTTGCTGTGTTTACAAATGCTAATCCTTCGGGAAATTTGATTCTAAATCCTCCTGATCCTTGAGATCCTGCCTTCAATTAATCAAAAATATAACAACATTTACATTTGCTAGTGATTTGTAGAAAAAAAATGCTTCTCCTATGAGGTGGATGTCTCAGGATAGCCCTGGCCTGTACTGGAAACACTTGTACAGTTTAGTAACTTTAGTTAAAGTAGCACCAACATTTAGCATTACATAAATGCATAACACTTTCTGGAAAGTGTGACTGAGGCCAGGCAGAAAGTAGTCATAAAATGCTTTGGAAATATGCTTTTGTCTTTTCCAAGCTGAAAGCTGTTTGTAGGACTAGTGGAGCCTTACCTAAAGTTAATACTGTATGCAAACCTGAGTCTCTTAGCAGCAATGTTCAAATGACTGATTAAAATGTCATTTTAGTCCCCTGTAAGGTCCCAGGAAGCTGGGACTGTGGCACTAACATTACCCATTTGGAAACACTGAGCAAGGGGCAACATCTTGCTGCTTCTGCTGCTCTTTGAAATAGAGAAGAGTAATCGAATGCTGTAGCCTTCCGAGGACTGAACAAGCAGATCCCATTCATTATATGCCATAAGAAGAAAGATAATTTCAAGGTATTGCCTAATCTTCCTGACATATCACATGCCACACACCAGGCCCTCTGCTCTGAAACACAGAGAAACGAGCCCTGCTTTCCAGAGTAAAACTGAGTATCCTCCCCCCTTCCACAAAAAAAACCCCACAAAACACCAAAACCAGGAAGAAATGAAACCTCTTTCCAACAGACAGCAGACGTTATTTAATTATTAAACTCACGCTGTTAACCAGGTGCTTCCTAAGCTGCTGTTGGAAAGAGTTGAGACTGCCCCTGCTGTGCTGCTCCAAGCGTCAGCCCGGGCAGCTGCGAGCGCGGCGCTGCCCCGCTCTGCCTCGGTGCTGCGGGGGCCGAGCAGCCGCTCCGACCCCAAGGAG
Organism: Phoenicopterus ruber ruber; assembly: GCA_009819775.1. NCBI lineage: Eukaryota > Metazoa > Chordata > Aves > Phoenicopteriformes > Phoenicopteridae > Phoenicopterus > Phoenicopterus ruber. The sequence goes on from CM020247.1 coordinate 10,224,585, forward strand.
CAGCACCGCCGGGGTTAGGTAAGAGGAGACAAGGAGCAGGCAGTAGATCCATACGGAAGATCTGGCCTTAATGGTGCTCTGTATTTAAAAGCAGTTTCTCAGAGGTAAGAGAGGATGTTGAAGGAGGCACGATCTGCATACAAGAGGAGCTCGGTGCTGTTGTGCCGCCAGAGCTGCTGGCAGGAGGAAGCTGCACATTAACAGCTCTCCGGGCCAGCAATTCAGCAGGAAGAGCCTAAAGAGTGCAGGCAGCTTCCTTTGCTGAAATTGCCTAGCATGGCATAGTCTGTACAAATGAAACCACTTGCTTCATCACTGAGAAATTATCACAGAGAATGAATATCTTCTGATAATGATAAAAGAATTTAAAATTTCCTGACGATTTCATCCCTTGTACCCCAGACACCCTTATGAGATGATGCATATTTCAGGTACTTTGTCTTCCTTAAACAGACACCCAAACTGTACATAGTTCTGGGAGGAAGACATGCTTGCCTCTTAAAATTCAATGTATAATAGCTACAGATATTTCATTGTAGGTACTATGAGTGGAGGATGAATTTGGGGTTATATACTGTGTTTATACAATGCAAACATGAAAGATGAATGGGATAAAGGCACATGGCTTGTGATCCAAATATCATATGACATTTTCTATACAGATTGAGACCCACATTTGCAGAATCCTGCATAGCTACATGAAACCCACAAGGAATAATTTCTGAAGATTGCTGCAAGCTCATAATAGTCTCATTCCTGTTTATGCTTTCTTAAATCTATTCTCATTCCAGCATTACTTTTCTCCTTCACAGGGATACCTTTGTCTGTGGCTTCTTCCTTTGGTTTGTGACTTGTCTTTCCATTTCATTTATTTAGTATTAATATTTTCCATCCATAGCCCTTTTGTGGAGGATGATTTTCCCCCATCCAACCTCATAGTCCTAATTTCCCCCCTGCTATTCTGCTTGCCTTCTGTTGATTCCCTTCGTTTCCCTAATAATTTGTCTCCTAGAGTGCAAACCGCATCTCCTCATAATCCTCCCTCCTCTGCTCTCCACTCCCGACACTCATACTCACCCCCACACAGATGCCTGCTCTACTGCTGCCTGACACCTACACACAGAAACTCCTGTTGCCACATTTCATCCCTACCCCCCAAAGAGAGCCTCTCAGACATGTTGTCATCCTCACTGAGGCTCCCAGGTCCTCTCATGGACACCTTGTGTTTTACCTGCAGAGACACAGTGCCATATTCTTGCTTTCCCTGGCTGTCAAAAACTCACTGTCATCTTTTCATGTCTCCCAAGTTCTCTCTGTCCTGTCGTTTCTACTCTGACTGGTCCAAATACTTCTGTCCTTTGCCCTCATCTGCCCAGATGTGATGGCCTGGATGAGCTCATTGAGCTGCAGTCTGCTCTCTGCCACAGAGCTACTATCCAGCTTTAAGCAGGTCACAGAAGCTTAATTTTCTTTTTCCTTTTCTTTTCCTTTAATGGGCAATACTTTACATCCTCAGAAGTGTGTGGTATATGAACCTTTTTCACTGAGGATTATGAAAATCCTCAATTTGAAAGCCCAAAGGAACTATTTTGTTCTTTCATTCCCCAGCACCTTGTGTTCACCTTGAGTTGGGACAGGCTGCTGGGAAATCCCCTGGTTACACAGCAGAGACTCCTGGAGTCTCCAGATCAGTGATCTGCCCCAACATGACTTCTTTATGAGTTTTTTTTTAATTCATTCAATTCTCTTTTTTATGTGCCTGCTTCTCACAACATTTTGCCTCCTTCTTAAATGTGCTTCACAAATGAAAACGGAAATTGATTCAGCAAGTTACAATGTTGTTCCACTTGTGCAATTTGTTTTATATGTACTATGTGTGGTGTTTTG